>CM043716.1:26023961-27223961 GCA_023969325.1 Oryzias curvinotus
CTACAACTTTTATCCCCAATTATTAATTAATAATAATATTTAATGTTATACTGTTGTGGGAATTCAGCAGTTTAGTTCAGTGGTGTTTTTGTGTTCTGTCCTCTATCAGTCACTCCAGGTTCATGTTAATCATCCACAGCTGTGTTTGTTTCTATTCATTGTCCTCAATGTATAGAAATGTCTTGTTTTTTTTAGTTCTGCATTGTCATGTCACCTGTTTTTTGTTTCTCCACAGATTTTGTCCTGTTTAAGTTTGTTTATGAAATGTTCTGCCACTAAGCCCAGTTTCCTGCCGGTTGGCTCCTTCACCTCCAGTGACAGTTGTATCCATTGATTGACGCTCCTGTTCTGTGTTGGGATTCAAAGCTAAACTTCTTTTGCAGCTGATCCTGGTTCTCCGTTGGGCAGCAGTTTCTCTCGCTGTCCCTGATTCTCTCTTTGGTGGCTCTGAGTCTGAGCGGAACCACAAAGACAAATTTAATTAAAAAGGCAGATTTTGTAGCTACACTTTTTCTTGTATTTCTATTAGAAATGTATTCATGTTCATACAAAAAGAGAAAAAAATATATACAATATGAAAAAAAGAAGAAAAAAAAGGGGACAGTTCTTATTATGAGGCAAAACAGGGCCCTGTGAGTGCATGTGTCTGTGTATGAATGCATATCAAAGATTCGCTGATGGAAATGGTTTGTGGTGTTTGAAACATGTTTTTCTGATGACGGAGAACACATCTATGAACAAGATCAAACTCCAAATTAAGTTTTTCTTAACCAAAAAAATGCCACAAGCTTCGTCTGATGCATCCACTTGTGGACCAGCAGATCCATTTACGTCTTCGTTTTCATCGTCAGAGCTGGCATCTAGATTAAAACTGTACGGCTGTAGCTTCAATATTGTTTCTTTTGTTGCACCACTAATGTTTGTCGGGGGTGTGAGGGGCTGTAAGCTAGCAGTAGGGCATGTAAATAGAGAGCTCTCAGCAATGAGAAGTGAAAGGGAGGGGTCAGGGTTGCTCTGGCCAAAAGGGTCAGATGAACTACTGCCGCTCTGCAGAAACTACGTCCAAGAAAAACGACTTAGGTTTCTGTGAAAACGGCATCATCATAACTAAAGGAATGCTTCTACAATAGATCTAAAGATGATTGGAAAGGGACTTTAGGTCCCTGAACAGTTACACATCAGTAATATTCAGTAAGTTTTCCGAAGAAATTTTTCTGCATTTTGAAGAAAATACAAAAGAGTCAATCTCCTTTCATCACATTAAAAAAATCTTTATAAATCAACAAGCAAAACAAACTTTTGAGTGACTTTGTTGTTTTTACAAATACACTCTAACAAGTTTATTTGCTTTGGGACACTTTGGAATGGAAATGGTAGAAAAATCCAGAATTTGCAAAGAAACTGACTGGTTCTTGAGCGGTGGCTTGAAAAACAGGATTCTAAAAAATGTAATCAGGAAAGCTTGAACAATTCTCCCGGCTGCACTGCCACTGTCATCCATCAGCCTGTTGCTGACAGACGGACGACGTGCCCTCTCACTGCAATAATTACAGGAAGCAGAGGAGGAGCTGCTCCAGGCACATCCTGGCACCCACTCACCTGGATTACCTCCTTCATCTGTGAAACTTGTTAAGGAGTTTCGAGGCCATGAAAAGACAAATTACAACAAAACTGATTTACACTCAAAGCCTGCTTGGCTGCATGTTGTATTTCTAATATCACTGGACAAAATGACTGGTAGCATCTCTTTAGAGTTCCAGCTTATATTCTCCATTGGCCTCCTGACCAAGATGGCTACCAGAACTACCCAGGGGTAAGAGGGGGGTTCAAATAAAATAGAACACTTCCCCCTTCGCTCTCCCTGAGAAGTGCCAGATCGTTATTTCACTCCTTTCATTCTGCTCTTTCTGTCTCAATGCCCACGAAGTGTTTGGAAAACACATGGCAATCTTTTTTTGTCGACGTTCGATGGCGCGTAATAATGTGGTCATTATCTTTGCCAAAGGAACAGGTTGAGGCTCAGACAGGGTTTCATTGGGCGCCTTTAACACGCACAGACCCCCCCCCCCCCCCCCCCAATACAGACACTTTCAGTGTGGGAAAAGAATGCTTCTAAAAGAGAGGGACAGCTGTTTGGGTGGCGTGTGAGGATGGCGATCAGGTTAAAGGGAGGGCGGTCGTGTACTGTAAGTCCACCTGTGCACACGGCAATGCCTCAGGCTGTGTCCGAAAACAGACCCCCCCACGGGAGCCTGTCATTTTGTGTTACTTAGGTTTGCCTCCTAAAATAATGTCTTTTCAACTTTGGAGAAGCTTTGCTAAAATTTGTTATTTTAACCGTCCTGTATACTGTTTAAGAAATACTTTCATTCTCTCAGAATAAAGTTGATGCTTTTGGAGTAAAATAACATCCAGACTGAAGGATTTACTTAAAAAAAATGTCTCAGCATCTGATGCTTCTCCTTAGAGAGCTTTATACATGTTTCACTGGAAGAAAGCTCAGATTCAGACCTTTGTGTGGAGATTCTACTGCTTCAGAAGACGCTGACTCAGGGAGGAAAGCTTTGAAAGTCTCTGAAAACACTGCTGACCCCTTTACTCTCTCTTGGATTAGCAGTAGAAAGAAAACAGATTGAAAAATGGGAACCAAACGAATCACAAACAGTAGTGTGTTTGTTCACAGCCTCACCTATCCGAGACACAAACATCACACCTAAATTGCTTAACAATAAACTATGTTGGTTTTTTTTTGCATGACCCATCAGTACTTTACTTCCAAATTTCTTTTTTAACCCTGTAAAGCCCCTACATTAAAGAAATCTGAAGAAAGTCAAATTCTTTTGGAATTAAGTTGTTTCTAAAACTCTTATCCCTTGTGCTATCCTAGGCACTTTAACATTAGGAGTTGGGTCATCTAGACCCACTAGACAGTGCGCTGAACCTTTTTTCTTCAATAATTTGTGATCTTCACTGGTGTCCATGGATGACATGAAATCCTCTCCACCTTTATCCACCTTTGTCATGGTAGGGAGAACACGTTAATGTAAGGATGGGGTCATAGGATAGCACAAGGGTTAAATGATATCCACTTAGGAATTTGCAATATAACTTTTTTTCATAAGATATAGTATCAATTATAAAATGTTGGGTGATTTGGTGAGTTTTTGTTCACAACAATGTTTGTTTGGGATGCTTATTATTGACATGAGTATTCGGGGGGAAAAAAACAACTCTTATTTATCCAGTGTCTCAAATTTGATCAACACATTTTTAACATGGTGTAATTGTATTATAAAAAACAAATTATTAACAAGTTTTACATTATTTTAATACAGCAAGTAGTCAATTTAAAATGAATAACAATAGACGATTTATTCTTACCATAAAAATGTAAAAGGTAGCCAAACATTTCCCTCCAGGAGTGTTTTTTTTTTTTTTTTTAAGATTTCACGGAAGCAGCAGGAAAGCTCCTCCCCCTTGTGGAATGATAATGAACTATGGGGCAGAAAACATAGACCAAATTGTAAACAATGGGTTTTAAGTGTGGATCATACTAATGAGATAGGGGTCTCAGAAAACCATGTATCAAATAGGATACAAATGGTTATATAGAGTTAACCCAGTTGTATTTCATGAATGTTAGCTATATCCTTGTTTGTCTGTTGGATGTGAAAATTGTTCTAATTTTAGTTTTTATAAAGAGAAACTGGTCGTTCTAACAATTTTACTTGATTGCAATTTGATGTCACTAAGAGTCAAACTTTTTAGCTTTTTAAAGTTACCTATTTTTGGCTAAACGATTCACAAAAATTGTAGCTCTTTTTGGTTTTTATAGTGTCTTTCTTGATTTTTATTGACACGATTTAATAAGTGATTTATATGTTTAAAAAACTGATTGGTCATTGTTGTATCACCTTTTCTTTTTTTATTTAATTCCGAGATCCTGCATCAGCCAAAGTACCTGTACTTCAGTTTACAGGTGTGTAACCCCCTCCTGCCTACATGTCTGAGCTTGACTGCGGTTAAAGTTGCTCTACAGAATCGTCACGACACAGAAAAAGATTGATTCTCAAGAGGACATTAGTTTCGTGTTGGAGAAATGGAATCGCGGAGGCACTGGCGGTGTCACCCTAGAGGGAAGGAAGCGCCCCAGGGACATGGGAGGAGCAGACCCCCATCTATCAGAATTATATCCTTGACCTCACAACACCAGCAAATACATCAGAAAACACTTCAAACACATTCTGACACATCCGGCCAGCTTGCGTCTCCTAATATCCAAGCTTTTTCCTGGTTTGAAAGTTTGAATTGACCCTATTTACATGAAAAACTCATTCAAGGCGACAAACAGAAGCTTTGTGGTGCATGTTTGTGACATTAAAGTAACCGAAGATGAAAACATTCTGCAACATTTGACTTTTTTCTGGGATTAAATAACATGTGCATGTGAAAAAATAATTTCACAAACCATGCCACATTCTTTAGTTGTTATTTCACCAGCTTTGAACATGGCCTCCCTGTTTCGTCTTGAACTTCTTACATTATCCCCCTTAAATGCCACTTTAGCTGGCTCTGACGTTTAAAATTTATGATGACCTCGAGCGCAGACGTTTGGAGACAGTCTGGTCTGGTTTCTGATTGGTCATCAGCTGCTCAGCGGCACTTCAAAGTCACGAAGAAGCTACAACTACTAAAAGAGGCACGCTGATTGCACGCAGTCCCCGAGAGTGCGCACAAAGGAGGACACACAAACACACTTCCACGTTTGCTGCATCACTAGACAGTACATGGCTGCTCTGCTGGGGGTGAGTTACAAACAGAAAGATCATTTTTAAGGATAAAATATTCGATTGAATTTTGAAAAATGTGTTTCTGCTTTGTGGTCAAATTGTTATCTAGACTAACTTTTGCTTTAAGAGTCTGCAGAATTTGGAAAAATTAGATTTACGCATGCCAGCTTAACCCAGAAGTAGATTTAAACAATTAATGTTTGTGCGCATTTACGCACGCCCTCTTCATCCATGACTAAAATTGCTTGTGTTATCCTCAGGAAGAGCCGCGGGCGAGCAGTAATCCGCTGGCCATGCTGGCTGCCACCTGCAGCAGAATCGGTGAGCCCACGGTTTCTCACGCTCCTTCTCCTTCAGATGGAGCTCCGGGACTCAGCAAAGCGTTCTACCCGTGGAAGGGGCATGTTCAAGGCAACAGCTTTTTCAATACCTGCCCCACCTCACTCGGAGTTTCTTCTGGGACCTCCAGGAGTAATGGGATGACAGAGACCTCCGCTTTCTCGGTGACAGCTACCTCCTCTTCATGCAACGACTTTTCCATGTACCAAACCGCCGTGCCGCCTTCAGACAGCGGTCTTGAACCGGCGCACGCTCAGCGCACGATGTTTCTGACCAAATTTCCCTCCCACGCGGAGAGCATAACTGGAATATATCAAAGGATGCATACGTATGATTCATGGTTAAAACCTGTTGGGGAGAGCGGCTCTCCAGCTTGGTGGGACATGGGGCCCAGCTGGGTGGACCCACCGAACCCAGTCGGGTTATCGTCCCCTCTGAGCGGATACAGCAGCGACTACAGCTCTGCCTTCAGCCCCAGCGCTCATCAGCACCTGCTGCCCGCCGCGCAACACCTGTTCGACGACTTCAGGACACCTGTCCCATCTCCTTACTCGGAGCCTGCAGCCGCAGCAGCCCCGGCTCTGACAAGCCCGATGGTTTCTTTGCCTGCAACCTCTCGACTCTCCTCTCGGAGGCAATCCGGTAGGGCCACGTGCGACTGCCCCAACTGTCAGGAGGCAGACAGACTCGGACAGGGGGGCTCAAGTCCTCGACGGAGGGGAGTGCACAGCTGCCACATCCCCGGCTGCGGTAAAGTCTACGGGAAAACTTCCCACCTGAAGGCCCACCTTCGCTGGCACACCGGGGAGCGACCGTTTGTCTGCAACTGGCTTTTTTGCGGGAAACGCTTCACGCGCTCCGACGAGCTCCAGCGGCACCTGCGCACGCACACCGGAGAGAAGCGCTTCGAATGCTCCGTGTGCCACAAACGGTTCATGCGCTCCGACCATCTCAACAAGCACGTCAGAACGCACACGGCGGAAGGCTCGGAGGATGGCGGGGAACCGGGACTGAGGAGAGTCAACAGCGACACGGACAACAGCGGCTCCGGGAGCCCGAGCCAGTCTCCGGGAGCGCACGAGAACGAGCGCGCGCAGGGATCCGAGACAGAAAGAGCAGGGGAATAACTGTAGAACAGACTTGCGACTTCATAAAAACCTTGCTTTATTTGGATTTTTGTTTTGTTTTTGGAAAGCAATTACAAACGGCACTTTAAAGCTAATTTTATTTTAGTCTGTGAACACTGCCTTCTATACCTCATTTGTAATTTGAAGCCTTTTGGAGAATGTTGTTAAAATAAACTTTACAGTTAGAACAAATTCATTTGGTTATTTATTCTGAGCATAATTTCACGCATGGCTTCTTAATAATGAAAACTTTGTAACATATAAAAATCATTTCAAAGTTTACGTCTATTAGGCCTGTCTTATGTGTAATTTTAATAAAGGTTTTTTTTTTTATCTTTGTATTGGTAATTTAGCTATTTTCAGATTTCAGAACTTTTTGTGCAATTACTGTGCAGTTATAAACCAGATTGACATCCAGATATTTAGAAAATTATTTTAAATTACACCATAATCTTAAATTTAAGAAGTAATCCATGCTTTAAATGTGACACCACTGAGAAAGTTTGCCATTAGTTGGAGAAACATGTGGCCCAACACTGAAAAACTTGTAATAAATTATATTTAGAAGCATACTGAAAATCAAAATGTTTGCTTCATAAGCCAGAAATTGCCACATTAAAAAAAATATGAATACTAACTAAGCTGTCATCAGTGCTCCTTATGTTTAAATAAAGCAGGTGATCAACTTGAATAATTTTCTTTGCTTTGCTAAACATTTTCAATGCTAAAGATAAGATAAGATAAGATAAGATAAGATAAGATAAGATAGGACTTTATTGATTCCCGGAGGGAAATTAGATTGTCACAGCAGCCAAAAACAAGAAAAATAGCGGTTGGAAAAGTACGAAAACAAAGTAGCAATGAGTAAGAACAAAAATAGTAATAAAACAAAGTGGAAGTAAAAGTACAGGTCATAAATAATGAGTTAAATAAGGCAATAAATAACAGTAGTGGTTTCAACAGTCCTAGACCGTGTTGTTGAATAGTCTGACTGCTGTTGGGATGAAGGACCTCCGGTAACGTTCTTTTTTGCACTGGGGGTGCAGCAGTCTCTGGCTGAATGAGCTACTCATAGTCCTTACCGGGGTGAGAGGGGTTGTTCCGGATGCTGGACAGCTTGGTCAGCATCCTCCTCTAACCTACAGAGTCCACTGAGTCCAGGGGACAGCCCAGGAAAGAGCTAGCTCTCTTGACCAGCTTGTCCAGCTTCTTTTTGTCCCTTTCATTGATTCCTCCACACCAGCAGACCACAGCATAGAAGGTTGCTGATGCAACCGTCTTTATTATCATTAATGGGGATGCAACGATTCGCTTTCCCCATGATTCAGTTCAAACCTCGATTTTTGGGTTTTGTTTCAGTCTGATGTATGATTTGCGTATAGACAAACAACAGCAACAAAAAAGAAAAACAATATTTTTTTTACATTTTCCAATAAGCAAGTAAAAATGAAAAAAAAAAACCTTTCAATTGGCTCATAGTAAGCCTAGTGTACTGCAATAAAACAAAAAGTGATAAATCGTTTTTTAATTTTGCACAGTTTTTTGACACTTCCATTATAATTAAATCAATTTTATTTGTATAGCCCAAATTCATAACAACAGTCGTCTCGATGGGCTTCGTGTCAGTAATTGAAAAAGTTAAACATAAAATCGAAAGGATCATGAATACATAGAATTAAATAGGAAAATACTACATTGAACTAACAAACTGACTAAGCAACACTAGACATCCCTGCCCTTAGACCTCCTTGGCTTCCATTATAAACATACTTGCTGACAGTAGAGATGAATCAATTCACTTTACCCACGATTTGGTCCAATGGTGTAACATATGATTCAGTTTTAAACTGAAAATTGTGGCATCCCAGGCAACTTACACGATGTAAGTTGTAGGAAACTATAAAGCACTAAGAATCCTGCACAGCAGGCTGTGCTTCATTCAGCCACGGTTGTGACAAATGTTAGTAAGATATCACTGTCTGCACATCTGCAGTTGCAAAAAAAAACTGTAAGGGTTGGTGACATGTGACAGTGATGTCATGATTGTAGACCCCAAAAACTTTGAGACAACCCTCCTCAACTGACTTATTGACAAACATGGTAAGTTAGCTGGTACATAGCATTAGCTTGATAGTTACAAGATGACTCAAAATAAATGCACTACTTTTGGATTTTTATACTGGACAAAATATAAACACTATGGAGCCCGGGATCTAACATGGTTAAAAAAAAAAAATCAATCCCACGAAATAATATTTTGTCCCCAAGGAATAATAATTCATTCCCACAGATTAATTAATTAATTAATGCTGCAAATCCCATCATGCATCACACATATGCCATTATGAAACTCGATCAATCAACGTTGTATTTTAATGCACTGTGGTGCATGTAAACATAACAGGATAAATGTATATCAGAATATTATTTCGTGGGAACGCATCTTTTTTCTTTTTTTACCCATGTCATGTCCCGGGCTCCATAAAACACAACCCTTTTGTTTTTGCTCCCATTTGTAATAAGGTGAAGGTAAAGATCTGAAACGTTTTCTAGAAATACAAAATAACAAGTTCTCTCAAATATTGTTCACAAATGTGTCTAAATCTGTGATAGTGAACACTTCTCTTTTGCTGAGATAATCCATCCCACCTCATAGGTGTGCCACATCAAGATGCTGATTAGACAGCATGATTATTGCACAGGTGTGCCTTAGACTGGCCACAAGAAAAAGCCACACTGAAATGTGCCGAGTTGTTTTATTGGGGGGTCTGAGGACTCAGAATAGCCATCAGTATCTGATGTGACCATCATTTGCCTCATGAAGTGCAGCACATCTACGTCGTATAGAGTTGATCAGGTTATTTATTTCCCATGGTGGTGGTGGAGTTATGGTATGGGGTGGCGCATGTTATCGGTAAAGAACACAGATGCAGTTCACTGATGACATTTTGAATGCACAGACATAACATGACCCGAGCCTGAGGCTCATTGATGTCCCATACATCCAAGAACAGCCCCTAATGTTTGCAACATATCATGAACATGTGGCATATGTTGAATGTAACTTGAATGTCCTATATTGTTTGCTTTATTATGTAAATATGTTAACTTTGAACATAAATGGGCCTGAAATGCAAAGCTCCATGCTGCAAGGATCCCTATACAATTCTCTGGAAGCTAAAAACATCCCAGTTCTTGCACGGCCGGCATACTTCCCGGACATTGAGCGTGTTTGGGATGCTTTGGATCGACGTATACGACAGCGTGTTCCAGTTCCTGCCAATATCCAGCAACTTGAAGTGAAGAGGAGTGGACCAACATTCCAACGTCCACAATCAATTTAAGAAGATTTCAGTAGAGTTTTATTAAATTACACCAGGTTTAGTGTGAGCCACATAAAAGGTTTTTCCTCATTATTATTCTCTTACTACAAATTAAAAAGAGGATATTTCGGATTTTATTTTGTTGTTGTTGTTGTTTTGTAAGACACAAATTATATATTAAACCAAAACAAAACCTCAAAATCAAGGTTTTAACTACATTGTGGGGAAAGTGAATTGTTGCATTCCTACTAATAACCCACAAGATGTTAACACAAAAACAATGTGAACATTTTAACTTGTGCCATCATCTTAATATTTGTGTCGGAAGTGCAAATGAGTATGCTATAAAAGACTAACATGTCAAAAATGCACCACGATTTCTAGAATCAGTATTGTGACAACCAGTCCCAGTCTCCTGTAATATTTAAAGTGTTGTAATTTTTTTGCCATATTTCTGACGCGGTAAAAGTAAAGATCTGAGGACTCATATTTTTTTTCAAAAATCTGACATTTTTATTGAAATAAAACCAGTTATTAAAAAGAGTCACATTAAATTACAGCAAAATTATTTTAAAAAGTGCCTTCAAAAATCCAAATTCAGTACCAAGTTAAATGAGATGATCGTAAGCTACCTTATTGCTGAGTAATTCTTGTGGTTCTTCATATTTCCAACCACATTAGCTGTCTTTTATAAATTAGGAATTTTAATCTTATCAACAACCAAACTCACAAAAATAATCCAAAATAAATAATCATTAGTGTTTCCAACTTACAGTAAAGTAGAGCAGCAAGTGCCAAAAACAGCACCGATTTACACAAAGAATCAAAAAGAGAAGGATCGAGCGCGCTAAAATGTTCATACATGCCATGCAAAATGTTCAAAGGGTTCTGACCATTGCTTTAAGTGTGCGACAGTTGTTAATAAAAAAAAACACTAGTTGCAATCTTCGGAATCTGCAGACGTCACAACATTTGGAGTTTGGTTATACATTTGATTGAATGTGTGTATTTTGAAACTCAAAAACACAGATCCCAGTCTTTGTAATTCCAGTGTTTGAATGATTTTCTTCTAAGTAGCTAATACACCATACGCTGTCACAGCTCTCTGCTGCCATACAAACCCCCCACTTTCAGCAGTAATGATGCATTATTAAGTGCAAGTCTTCATATTATTGTCATTACAGTAAAAACAAAAAAAGTAAATGTAATGTAAATTCTTCAAACCACACAAAGCAAATAAAAGTATATATAAAAAAAGAATCTTTAGATAACTAGAAGAGACAATATTGAAGGCAAATGGAATCACAGGTGTGTCCTGAAAATGGGTTGAGGTCATTATTGTGTAATATTCAAGAGAGAATGCCATTCGTTACCTTGACCACAAGGGGGCAGACTAAGACAGAGAGATGGTGCAGTGGGAGCGTGACCCCTCTGACTAAAATGATCCCATCAATTGTAGTGTGTTCACTAAAATATAAATAAAAAGCTTAGATTGCATTCTTTCTCTCTCTCTCTCTCACACACACACACACATATGCATTTTACTGTCGTTACAATAGTAACTGCTGCTAAAAAAGAAGAACAACCATCCTTTACCCTGTAGAAATTGTAGCGTGCTTGCTGCTACAGAGGAGAAAGAGGTGCAGGACTTGTGCTCTTTGTTTCTTCTCGGTTTCCGCGATACTGGCCGAAGTTAGTCACTTATTTTCACAATTCTGTGGACGTTCCGCAGCTTTGTTTGTTTTTTTGTTTTTTTTTTTAATCACAATCTCTGTGTGCCATTTTTTTGTTGATGTGCCAGGAACTCAAAAGCAAGTTTGCAACTCAGCTCCCCTCTTGTGCATCTCTGCTGGCTTCTTTTAAATGTTAAAAATTCCTCCTCAGCACTGCCAGGGGTCACCGAAGGCCATTTTCGGAACCTGAATGTGCATCTCCAAAGGATGGTCGGGTGGGCGGTCTCTCCTGTAGGTTACCGTTTTCTCATTGGTCGTAGGAATGTAAGATAGATCCTGAAGAAAGAGAAACAAGCAGAAGAATCAGCACAAACTCTGAAAGCTGCAAACAAGTCTAGCAGCTTGATGGCCTTGTGCTAGAGTGTTCACCGTGAGACTAGGAAGTCGTGAGTTCAAATCCATGAGTGATACCAAAGACTCCAAAAGTGGGGCAATGTTTGACACTGAGCATTAAGGGGTTGGATTGGTGGGGCTAAACCACCACATGGTTCCTGAGCCTGGCTGTGTCTGCAGCTCATTGCTCCCCCAGGGTATCCATGTTTTTAAAAAATATATCAGAAATTCTCTTACTCTTATTTCTTTTGCCATTTCTTAGGCTGCAGAAGGTTAGAGCTCATAAATAAGAAGAAAACTGACATTAAACTAATCTCATTTCGGAAAATCCCTCCATGTGAAAAGCAGGTCGTTTACTGTTTGATTCCTCAGGATTGTAAAGAACACCCGCTCAACTGACTGTGTGAGACTGAATAAAAAAAGGCAAGAAGGCTGCCACTCTCACTTCATCCATACTGGAGCATCAGTTTGAAGACCCACGCAGATGAAAATAGTGTTTTCAACATGTTATTGTAGGAGTTTTCTCATTAAGGACAATATTAAAGAAATTTAGGTTTAAAATAGCATTTTCTGACTATTTCTTTATTCAAATCGTCGTGAATCAGGAACAGTTGAAAATAATTCCATTTGAAAAGCTTGTAGGTGTGACGTAGAAGCTACAATCGGCTGGACACAAGCTCCCTGCTCCGCTCCGATCTGATGAATCCACTTGTAGACAAATAGATCCATGATCCACTGGGCGACAGTGGCTCAGGTGGTGGAACGGGTCGTCCAGTGATCGAGGGTCGGCGGTTCAATCCCCGCTCCTACCAGCCAAATGTTGTTGTGTCCTTGGGCAAGACACTTCACCCTCCTTGCCTGTGTGAATGTGCATGGATGATCCCGGTGATGGTCAGAGGGGCCGTAGGCGCGAAATGGCAGCCACGCCTCTGTCAGTCTGCCCCAGGGCAGCTGTGGCTACAAAAAGTAGCTACCATCACCAAGCATGAATGAGGAGTGAATGAATAATGGACACATTGTAAGCGCTTTGAGCGTCTGGAAAAGCGCAGGAAAATCCAATCCATTATTATTATTATTATTATTATTATTATTATTATGAACGTCTTTGTTTTTTCCGCGTCTGGAATCTGGATCAAAACAGTACGGCTGGATAACTCCTTGCTGTATATGCTGAGGGTGTGAGGGGCTGTAAGCTAGTGGAAGAGCGTCCAAACAGACAGCTCTCAGCAACAGGGAGGGGAAGGGGGGTGGAGTTGCTCCATGTCAACAGTACCACCCACAACTCAGAGGCAAATTTCGAAGAAACATTTTCCGCCCTGCAGAATTTATGTCCTAGAAAACAACAGTTTTTATTTTATTTTAGCTAAAAGTTACATAATCACAATTTAAAAAAAATGGGAATACTTTTAAAATAGATTAAAACATGACTGGAGTGGGACTCTAAACCCAGAGGAAGGGTTGATCTTGCAGGGAAGAATCAATTTTTTCTAGGTCTTGAATCAAAGAAAGTCTAAAGACTAGTTTAATGCTAAAAGAACTTTTAAATTTTTTTAGAGAAACTGATGTTACGGCTGTTTTTTATGCTTTTGGATTGTATTTTTTGTCTCTGTTTTTTCTGTCTTCCATCTGCCATCTTTGGTGGAAAGATTTGTGTGAATTGTCCAGAGCACCTGATGGGTGAGGATGTCCAAAGCAACATTTAAATACTGAGCATCTTCTGGTCCTTGAAAAATTTCGTATTTTTGTGTTAATAATGGCGTTTTTGCTAAATAAATCCCAAATTACTTTCATTTGTAGGGTGTTTGTAATTATTGAGTCATTGATTAATGTTTCATCCTTTTATGTTACTATGCCCTCGACCGGGTTGTAACACTAAAACATGCTAAAAATCTACACTTTTGGCCTAAAAATAATTAAGTAAGAGGTCAGAAACCAAGAAATATGAACTGAAGGTCTCAAATAAAGCTGGCAAAATGAATTCCTGATGAAAAACAGCAGAAAACTTCTTTAGTAAAGTTTCCAGCGTCAAAATTGGAGATCAGTAAAAACAGCAAAGGTCCCTCTTAAAGAGAGCACACTGTAAATTTCAAAATCCTCTCTGGTTGTGGTTTAACCAGCTGTGACAAACACGTAGCAACTGATAAACCAATTCTTTGTGCTTATTATCTTAAAGGTCAATTAAACTGTATAAAATGCAGACCTAGTATTTCAAGGGGTTCTAAAATGCGCATCACCAAAATCCCGTTCATCCAGAACAACACATTTCCATCCACGTTTCCTTCTCAGAGGTGCTGCATGTCATTAAAAGGTAAAAAAAAAATCTAAAAAACTGCAGATAGCGATCAGGGAGTTGAGAGGAAATGTAAAAAGCAGCTGTCCCTCCAAGGGCAGACTCATTTCACTGCGTTGCTTTCACTGAACAGTCTTCATTACCATAAGTATGCTCAACAATGACGCTTTCCCCTCATGTTACTGCAGCCTCCAGGGACATTTCCCCCCTCTTTTCTCTTTTCACTTTTGTCCATGAATGACATGTGAGAGGTCACCTTTCCAGTGCAACGATAGCCCCCATCCTCGGAGACCCCCTGGGACCGTCCCCTTTTCAGCAGCAGCAGCCGGGACACGGCCACCACCATCAGGCCACACAGAACCGTCAGCGCGCAGACGCTGAGGAAAGTTCTCACCAGCTGACCGCTGCTGGCGGACTCTGTGGACACACATCAGCACAGAAATGAAACTCTGTGGAGACCAAAAGAGATTCTCAACAAAAAATGGACTAAAGTTATTCCCAAAAATAAGATGTGTATGTTTACAAAAAAAGAAAATAACTGAAGGTTAGAGATTAAATAGATAAAATAATAAAAAAAAAACTGAACAGTTAAAAAATATATGATTGCTCCACTGTAATCAAAAACATGCTAGTTAAACTCCCAACAGTGATTAGGATAGGCTCCAGCAACCCTGTGACCCCAAAGTGGATTCAGTGGGTGCTGAAGATGAATAGATAAACAAAAAGTCTCCAAAGACCCTTGAACACTTTATTTATTCATTTAATAAGTAATCTAACTTTTATTTAATCGCTTAATGACATCCCCATGAATTCCTTAGGTTTAATGTTTGCTTAACTTGCTTCACACTCCACCAATATAGATCAGTCCAGTGGCCGACAAAAATGTCTTTTACAAGAGAAAGAAGCTAATACAGACAGAAAGAGGTGACAAAAACTCTTTATAAAAAGTGTAGGACATTTTCTGGAAAGAACAATTCTATCAAAAGTCATTTTTCTACGGTGGCCCTGAAGTCCAAATTAGACTAACAAATCACTTGATGCAAAAACATATTTAAGATCACAACAAAAATTTAAAAAGCAAAACAAATAGTAATAAAAACACAAAATTACATTTAAAAAGAAAAAAAGACAAGCCAAAAAACAATGAAATAAAATATAAATTGAAATGCTAAATAAATCAAAATGATTTGCGCTTTAGGGCCACCGTATTTCTCTGATGAAAAAAAAACAAAATTAGAAAGTTTATTTCTTCAAGTTTCAAACGAGTAGAATTTCCATATTTAATGTAATGCTTTCAAGCAAAAATCCTAATTCTAATAAAGTGAATGAGGGAAAAATGCAATACATTGATAAAAAGTACACATAATTTTTAAATATTTTTAACTGCTAATACGAGAAGTAATTTCAGCCACATGGAGAGTGCAGCCAGTGGTCGCTGTGCCAGTTATGCTGAACACAGCTGGCTGTGTATCTGCTGGTGAGCATGTGCGGATGACGGGCTGATTGGTCAAAACAAAGAGCCCAAAGAAGGCTTTGACATTTTCTAACGTGGTTACCATGGGGACCTGGCTCCTGCTGCACCAGGGGAGGAGTGGGTGTGAGCAGGAAGAGTGTCCCGTTGGGTGCTGGGAGGGCTGCGCACAATGAGAAGTGCTGTTCAAAAATTTGGAAGGAGGGTTAAAAACTGTAACTCTTGGACGTGCAGTGCTGTGTGTGCACGTTTGTGTGTGTGTCATCCAGTGCAGGAGTGACTCAGCTGGGATTCAGCTTAGGTGTGTGTGTTTGTAAAAAAATGAAGAAATCAAGCTGGAACTGGAGGTAAATGGGAAACACAGCTTTAACTCTGATAGCTGGCTTACTGACCCAAAGACAACAAGTTGTGCAGCTTTGCAAGCAATAAAGTGCCACTAGAACAGCACGTGTGCACAGGTGTGTTGCACTATAGTCTTGTGCTATTATGAAACTTGATTTGCCAAGACCTTAATGAAGGCAGAGGAACCAAAACTCTTCTAAAATGGATTTAAACAAGTACCACATGTTTTAGAGGATAAGTCACATTTAATGTATTTATTATTTTTTTTGCACTAGTTTGGCTGGGGGTGCAACCTATACTCAGGAGCAATTTATATATGATTTTGATTAATAAATATTGGCTCACATATTCCTTATTTTCCCACTAACAACCTGTTTCCCTTTAGTGGTTGTTTCCCAACCGATAACGTTTGTGATCACATTTTTGGACAACCGATGAGCAGCAAATTTGATGTGCGTCAAAAAAGGGGCAGTTGATGAAAATTTGATGCGTGAATCACATTTGGTGTGAAAGCAGCATTATGTGGGGCTTGGGAATTTTTCTCAATAGCATCACACCTTTCTACCAACTTAGTACTCCAGTGTGACTTATTTACTAATACTAATGCATAATTCTTTTTTATGCATTTTTGGGTGCTGCGACTTGTACTTCGGAGCGACTTATAACTTGAAAAAAATGCTATGTAGGATGAAATAAAGTTTCACAGTGAGAAATCCCTGGCTCGAATCCTGGCTGGGTCCTTTTTGTGTGGAGTTTGTATGTTCTCCCGGTGCATGCGTCGGTTTTCTCCGGGCACTTCCTCACACAGTCCAACAACATGATTCATAGGTGGAATGGCTTCTCTAAAGTGCCACTCTGTGTGCATGTGAGTGTGTGGCCTTGCAACAGAATGATAACCTATGTAGGGTGTACCCCCCCCCCCCTCCTTTTATGCAAGAGTAGCTGGGATAGGCTCCAGCAACCCCAGGATTCAGCAGGCTCTGAAGATGGATGGATGTAAGTAGGAGGACATAAAGCCTAAACAATATTTGAATCTAGTGTAGGGTCAGCAAGATAAGACAATTAATGTTTTGAAGTAATTTAATGTATCTCTTTTTTCCTAAATTGTACTATTTTGGGGGCTGAACAACTTTTAAGACTTACGTAAACAAAAAAACTCCTTCACTAGAAGGTTTTGCAAATCAGCCACTTTTTCACTAAGTGTCAGTTTTACAAATTACAACTCTAGAATATGATTTAAACATTGCTCACTTGTGCGTTTGTGTTTAGATAATTAACAATTACAATGTCATCATTGTGTCTTCTCCGCTTTTTCACACAAACAACAGAAACATGTGTATTCATCTATCTTCAGAACCCACTGGATCCCGTTGCTGGAGACAACCCAGCTACTGTTGGAACAAGGTGGGGTACACCTTGAACACCTGTCTGTTAAAGGGTCACACAATTACACCTAGGGGCAATTTAGAGATACCAATAAACCTATGAAGGAAGGAAGAAGACCGATGGGTTTGTCACATTGAAGCATAATAATATCAAGCTCAGATTACCTGATGCATTATCCATGTAGATGACCATTGACACCTCTTTTTGCGAGAGTCCAGAAGAATGTAGGCAAGTCCCACTTTTACTAAAAAAAAAAAAAAAAGAAAACATTCACAGTGAATCAAGGATAAGATCTTGACTTTCAGGTTTATTTCATGTCAAAATTTGAATTTCTCATGTACCAGTAAGATTGCCATGTGCTTTGACAAGTAGGACATTTCTCACAGAAGTCTCCATGTCGTTGAGGTTCGTCACACACACACTTTCCACATACACACTTGCCCTGCCCATTGCAGAGTAAACCATTTGAATAGCAGGTAATTGTGGAGAGGGGACAGCCACAGTCATCACCGGTCCACCCATCCTCGCAGACACACTGTCCCAAAACACACACACCTTGACCTTAAGGACAGATGGAAAAAGGAGGAAATTAGTTTACAAATGTTAACAATTTGCAGAAGTATCATTGTTACAAACTAGTTTTGATGTATTAAGGGGTTTCCCTACCTGCACAGATTAGTCCCCCTTTGTATGGACAGGAGAAGTCATCTATTTCACAATATTTCCCTTGTACAGTCCCAAGTCTAACTTGGTCACACACACAGCTCCCACACACACACAGTCCCCGCCCACTGCAGTCCACATCTGCACCACTTGCTCTACAGCTCCTGCTTGGATCTGTGGTGTCATGCAGAGGATGCTCCTGCTTTGCACCATCTTGAGGCCCTTGGCAGGGCAACTGTTCGTCTTCATGGCAATGCCCTGTTGTTCCGCATCTGCAGTGACATTTGGAACGGATCCTAACAACCGTCGACTCGTTGTAACCCACAGGGCGAACAATCACCCTCACGTCTTCATCTTTGCCATCATCAGCACAGGAGTGTTGACCGATGGTGATATTAAAGTAGACCTGCATGACAAAAACAGGGCCGTATTTTTAGTTTCGCATTGACAGAACACTTTCAAATTTTGTGTATTTCTTTATTCAAATCATTGTGAGTTAAAAAAAAAAATGCTGTTTGAAAAAGATATCCTATAAATTTGCCCTCATCTGGCGTATTTGATTTTGGATGTGAGTTGGTAAATGTGTACCGTGTGTTGATGGATGCTAACCTTTGTTTGTTAGCAGGAGTGACAGTAAATGAATGGCATCCCTTCGCCTGATTACAACATCGATACCACAATTTTAAACAGTACATAAGCAAAATCTAAATACTTCTAAATAGTTGGAGTGACTCAGCATGAATAATTATCCTATTGATGTGGAAAACTGTGCACAACAAGACCTTTTCCTGATATTTATCACCATTGCGGAAAATTTCTTTCCATAATTCAGTTTAATCCATCCAAGGATTAAAGGATTGAGCGTTTGTCTCTCACCACAATGAAACAATTAGAGAGCAATGATTTAGTGTCTAGAGTTTAAGAAGGATCACACAAAGGTCACAGAAAAGAGAATGTCAGCAGATTTATCAGGGGTTGTCATAGCCCAGAAAATTGCACCGGCCCACAGGGCCAGTAGTTATTTGAAAGTTACTGGCCCGACACCTCGCACGGCGCGACCCGCTGCCACAGGCGGGACCCAAGCGACGGACGCCGCAGGCACATTTTTCAAAATATGGTGCAATTTGGTGCATTCTGGTGACATCTAGCACTTATTTATACACTTTTCTATGACTGAAAATAGACCATATCAAACTTAAATCTGCTCTAATCTGTTTCAGATTTTTTGAAGAGAGCACTGCAGTGTAGTAGGTAACACTAGTTAAGAAGTTTTCATGCTGCTTCTAATCACTGCTATTTCACATTTGTTCCTAATCAATAGTTATGGGGATTGTTAATGGGAATTGTATGGACGATTGCAACACTATTCAACAACAGCAAAATGCGTCAATCAAATACACTGGTTAGTAATTCATTCATTCATTCATTCATTCATTCATTCATTCATTCATTCATTCATGCTTACTTGTCAGTGTAGGATGGATGGGCCCTACAAATCTCGCAGAATATGAGTTTGGTTTCTGGATCCTATCTAAGCCATGTCCATTTGTCAGGCCAATGTGATAGGAACTTTCTGCACCTCTTGGTCCGGTCATATTCTCTGTCCCTTCCCTTCAACTCCTCGTCTGTTAGCTTTCTTTTCTTGCCGATCCCTTTTGCACTTGTTTTGGTTGGCTTTCCTGGAGTTTGACCAGCTTGAGGAGGTTTGAGAGACATCTTTGTGGGTTCGTTGTCTCCTTGTCCAACTTCCCAAGCTATTTTCACGCCATTATGGATGCGGAGAGTGAACACTGTTCGCTGTTGCGGAGCGTGCGCACTACGTGACCGAAACAATCATGGCGGACGTCAAACTTTCAAAGCGATGAAGACGAGGTAAATCTACACATTTTCGCAAAATGTACTTTATTGAAAAAGGTGAAAAATATATTAACCGTTAGATATTTTAGTGGCCCGAGCGGACAAGTGAAAAATAAAGTCTTGTGGTCCGTACTGCTCGAAAAACAGGACCGGGCCAGCGGGCAAATGGCTATGTCGAGCCCTGTTTATGAATGTGAAATAGAGAAACCAAAGCTACATTTCCTAGTGTATCTATATCTAGTGTATCTATATCTACATATATGTATACCCAAGAGCTTTTATGGTTTCTTTCAAATTGAATTATTTAATCATGCAGACTAAATAGTCACAACAAACATTTTTAAAACCCACTTTAATTCTCATTTGCTCTATTTTAAAGTGTTTCCAGTGGTCTTTATAAATGATTATGCCATTTTTAGCCAAAGTGATCTAGGACGTAGTTTCTGCAGAGCGGCAGTAGTTCATTAAAGATTCGCCTCTGAGCTGTGGGCTGGACTGTTGGTGCTGAGTAAGCCCGCCTCTACTTCCTGTCTTCCATCTGTTTACGTGCTCTCCCACAATCTCACAGCCCCTCACAACTCAACCTAACATCAGCGGTGAAACAAAAATGGCGAGAAATTTTTGAGAAGTTTAGATCCAGATTCCAGCTCAGACGAGGATAACAATTTACTAAAAAAATAGAATATTTTTCAAACAGCGTTGTTTTGTCTGCTCCTGATTTACAATTGAATAAAGAAATGCAATTTTAGGATAAA
This sequence comes from Oryzias curvinotus, assembly GCA_023969325.1. Taxonomy (NCBI): domain Eukaryota; kingdom Metazoa; phylum Chordata; class Actinopteri; order Beloniformes; family Adrianichthyidae; genus Oryzias; species Oryzias curvinotus. Next base: position 26,044,371 of record CM043716.1, read on the forward strand.
TTATGTTTTCTCCATCATGAGAAAAATGCCACGAAAACACAATTTTCCTCCAAGTCGGTCTTTAAGGTTATTATTGTTATAAATCAAATGTCTCATTTGTTTGGATGGAGAGTCCTATTAGGCAAGGCAAAGGTTTGAGAACAAAAAAGATCACGGAATCACATGGAAATATTTTCCTGTTAAATACAGGCAATAATCCGCTCAACTTGGATTATTTAACAAATCTTCTCTGCCATGTAAAGCTTTAGGTAATGTGCTTGTGTGGGTGTGTTCTTGCATGTCTAAACAATCCGAAACTGAGAAAAAAGGCTAAGAAACCTCTCTGGAAGTGAAAGTTTTCGTGATTGAATTTGTTCAACCTGATACTCTGTAGGAGTGCTCACCGTCTGGTTTGGCTGCACTCCTGTGCAGCTCCAGCCTTTAGGCGTGGATCCGTTGGGACACAGAGGAGACACAGAGACCCAGTATCTGCTGACTGCTTTGTCCTCCACTGACACAGACACCAACACCTCTGACAGCAGCCTCTGACCGGGACAAAAGAAAGAGGGGGAATTAAATTTAAGCTTTGGACATGACACTAAGACGTCCAATTTAATCTGATTTTGAGGTAGATTTAGATTAAATTCTCTAAAAGCAGCTCAATTCAATACCAACATCACTAGAAAGCACTTCCTTTCTTTGTGCCTACTCTTCTTTTACAAATACCCGGGGGTTTATGGGTAAGAGGGGGTGGAGCCAAAAATAGAATCTTTGTCTCTGTCCATGATTAGGACACATGGTTTCCTTGGGGATCTGATACTGCTACAATGGCAGCTTCTGTTTGGACTCCACTGTTTGTGTGTGTGTGTGTTTGTTTGTGTGCACATATGTGTGTAGATCCATGCCCCAATCTGAGGATTCGGCAGATTCACAAGGCAAACAATAGAGCACTTTGCCGCAGGCAAGATTATAGTCGCAAACTGCTGCCAACTGAACTAACCCAAGGTCTAAAGCTTACCCCTCCTTAGCCTCTTGTCCTCATCCATGTTTTTCTGTTTGAATTCTTCAAAAGCCTCATGTTATGGTTGTTGAACTCTCTGTGATGTAAAAAGTGTGTTGTTGTACCATAAGGTACCCCAAAACGTGCACAGAAATTTAACATCTTTGAATCTAGATGACTGTTGTTGTAATATTGGGCTAAAAAATTGAATTTAATTCTAGAGCTCTGCTCATCTGATGGTACTAAAAAGGCTGCAAAAGGAATAAGGAAGAAGAAAAGGTTAAACTGTGTTGCCACAACTGATTGGAGGATTCGTTTTTGCTAAGGGGAACGCAATAGGACAGGGAAAATACCTTATATTCTTACCTTATATGCATCTACCACCAGATCTACCAGGCTTGGTGCTTGACGGAGGCTTAACTTTCCCAAGTAGGAACCAGGAAGTAGGCGCACCAGCTCCTAGAGGAACAAACACATGAATTTATAGAATAGTAAGCAACTTAGTGGTCTTAAACTAGAGTGTCCACCCTGACAGTGAAAGGTTGTGAGTTAAAAATCCATGATTGGTGGGACCCAATGCCTCCCTGCTTGACACTCAGCATTAAAGGAGTTGGATTGGGGGGTTAAACTACTGTTCCGTCCAGGGAATAGGTCAAATGCAGAATATAATTTCACACACCCAAATGTGTGATGTGGAACCCCTAAAGGGACAAAAACATAAAAAAAAGAGTACTGGTTTCTCGTGCACCAAAAAGTATCAAACCAAAGACTTTAGAATTTGTTTTAGATCCCGTTCAGAGATGACATAACGGTGACGCTGGACAAGCAAAGCCTAGACGTCTTTGTAGGCGAGTCAGAAAGTAAAATAAAAAGTTCACATAATGTAATTTTCAGGTAACTGACTGAAAAGGTCTCCTATATGCAGATGACCACTTCTTTTCTGGTGTGCACAGATACTTTCTTGTGCGCAAGAGAAACCATTACAAATCTTTTTTTACTTCTTACTTCTATGTCTCTTTAGGGGTTCCGTAGCATGACAACTAATGGGACTTTAATTTTAGTTACACTGGAATCTGGATCATCAGGTAAAACTATCTGTTAAAGGGTTGCATCTGAGGGACAGATTACCTCATACCACTGGTACCGCTGCTTATCCACAACGAAGACAGAGTAGATATGGTTTTCAAGCAGCTTTTCAGACAACTGACCCAAACTGGGATGATCCTAAAAAGGAGAAAACCCAACGATGAGATATGTGTCAATCTACTCTTAATCTTGAAACTCCTTCTCACTACTCACCATCTTTGTGCTTCCTGTGTAAACATTGTTTTCCAAGTGACAAAGGCCGTCATGTGGCACAACAATCCCTGCCAGCCGGCTGTCCAGGGCGAGGTGAGAGGGCTGGTCAGTCATCAGGAGCAGCAGACGCTTTGCTTCAGATCGCCAACCGACTGCATCCTTGATTGAAAAGTCACATTTAGGTATGGTGTGTTAGCTCCTAAGTCTTTAGGATGATAAAGCAACAATTTCATAACAGTTTTTCATTTTAATTTGAGTTAGCACACATGTGAATTGCTCCAGATAGAATTTCTGCTTGAACCAACACACTATGTTGCCATTTGCTGCAAGGAATGTACTTTTTTTTATGCCATAGTCACATGCACTCAGGTGAAACAGCTGTGGGTTTTTGGGTTGCTCGGGCCTGTGGAGGGTTCGACATCTTCAAAGGAATGCAGGTGTGTTCTGCAATTCCCTTGAGTTTTATACGGCCACCTTAAGAGATGTCATGAAAATGGAATGTATGAATGTGTTTGTGTATTTGTCATACTACGTTCACACCAGACTCAAAAATGTTCTATCAAGAGACTAAATTCAATCAAAAGTCTGTGTAAATGCCCGTACATGCAAATTTTGGGCTTCTACAGTCAACATTCTTGCATTCACACGTCGCTACACAAACCTTTTTGAGTCCAGTTTGGGCCTCTACGTACAAGACTCATGGCCATTGAATGCACGTTGAAAGCTAAACCAGTTGAACTGACCAATAAGAGTCTCAGGTTTGGTAGTGATGTATGGTCAGCATCCTTTGTAATTCTCTGAAGTGCCAACTGTTTGAAAAGTGATCATGGAGGATGAATTAATAATTGCGTTTTGTGTCTGACCGTAATTCTATGACATCAAGTCTCTAATAAATTGGAATAGAGCCGTGAAAGAAAAAGTCTGGCGCAAGATTCATAACATCTTGCATCAAACCTCTTCCAACTGTAGGTACATACGCTAGTATCGGGTAGCGACAGTCTAGTGTGAACACCGTATGCTAAAAGCGCATTCAAGAATCCTCCTTTGGCGTGTTCTTGAACACACATCACATGCCTGGTGTGTAGGGATGGGTACAGAACCCCGGTATTGAACAAGCCCCGGAGCAACATTCTTCAAGACCGCAGTATCGTTAAGATCTGACCTCAACGGTTCTGCTATCGGTACTGGAGAAGTCGCATTTTTTTTGTGTCCCACAAAATATAAACGTCATCTGCATGCCCTGTACATGTACACCGCAGAGAGCCCATATCCATCCATAAGGGCAATTGTTGGCTAACAAGGTATGTACCTGTATATGTAGTGTGCTAGGATTAAAAAAACAACAGTTATAATTAAGTTTTTCCCAATGGATTGCATTATCACACATGTGAATTCCCCACAGTAAACAAATAATGAAATGGCATCACAGGCCGTTTGTCGTTCATCTCAAACTTCTATTAAAAACTCTGAGTCTAAGTAAAGTGCTGATGATTTTTTTTGGACTTAACATAGAGAGCTTGATAACTAACAGGGCATTTTTCACAAGCCTCCATGTGCTTCCTATTTTAAAGTTTTATGAGTGTGGTAAATGAAAAATGCAGTGTCAAACTTTTCAGTCATCGGAATCAGATCTATTGCAGTTATGATCACATTTTTCTGTAAAGAAGAAACAATTTAAAACAGCTAAAATCCCACGAACTGACAGTGTCTCCTTTATGTCTTTAACCTCTGCAGAGACCGTGTGAGAAAATGAGAGCAAATGCGTGAGCAATTGAGGAAAGCTTATAAGTGGCTATGACCTAATGGAGAATCTATTTCTGGCCTTGATGACCACCATGATGTTTCCCTGAAAACTGGTTGCTTCGTGCCCCCTTACATGGCATGACTCAGCCCCAGTGCGAGCATCTGTGACTGTTTGTGTGCCATACTTCAACACTGATGTCTTCTGCTTAATGCTATTGCAGAGATAACATTCAATGCTGAGTCAGAGTTCACCCATTGTCCCTGGACAAAAGCCCTTCTCAGTGTCATGCAGACACAACACTGAAGGCCCCCATTCACCTGGCAGACAGCAGCTTGCAGCATGGCGTCCAGCCCTCCTTCAGGTGTGTCCATGTTACCAGAGATGCGCTGGCGCTTGATCGTACGCGTGAACTCGCTCATATTCCCAGTCATACTGAGAACGTGGTGGAAACCGTGGGCCGGACGACAGCGGATCTCATAATCGCTGGCGAGAAACGCAAAACAGTCTTGTGTTTTTAGCTGCAACACTCAGGAATGCATTGCTGCTAGCACTGCCTTACATGCACATCTTGTATTCATAATGTTGTCCTAGCATCCAAGCTTATGTTGACCACACAAGACCAGCTCCAGCTGGTCACTTCCTTTTTTACAATACATTAATATTTTTTTGTATCTAAAAAACATCTGAGAATTATTTTAAATTGTAAAGTACAAAAAAGATAGAAATTATACTAAATGTGTTTTTTAAAGTATCCAAATAATATAAGAGGGCTGGACTGCTGATGCAGAGTAAGCCTGTGCTCATTTCCCATCATTCCTTTGTTTACACTCTCTCCCGCTAGCTTTAAAGCTCCTCATAAGGTAAGAAATCTTGTAGCTATCCAGATCTACAGTTTAGATCCAGATTCCAGCTCAGACGAGCAAAATAAAGACGTACATGGATCTATTTGCAAGTGGATGCATCAGAATGGCGTGGAGCAGGAAGCTTGTGGCCTGCTGACTGTAGTTTGTACTGAACAACTACAAGCTTTTTTTAAACTGCATTTTTTATCTGCTCCTGATTTATGGTTTAAGGAGAGAAATACTTAGAAATATAATTTTTAGCTGACTTTTCTTCATATACGTCCTCCATCATCAAAACAATGCGACAAAAACATGATATATATTGGAGTGCGTCTTTAACCAACCTCTTACCTGCAGGGGTTGTTGATCTTAGAAGGGTGTACATTGATGTAAGGTGACACAGGTTTATCCACAAACGAGCCAAAACCCAGCCAAAGGTCTGAGGTGTGCTGCATCATACGAAGAGACAAGGCCACACCCACCGTCTTCAACTACATTACAGATAGGGGGCGGGGATCCAGGATGCACAAGATCACAACAGGAAAGATGAGAAAGAGAGTTCTTTGGTTTCTCTTTGGTTCATTCTGAAATGTGTTCTATAATCATCAGTTACAGATAATTACAGACTGCAGAACTTTGACCTAATACAAAAATGTAACATTTACATGATCAAGGTTTTCCTGCATGGAAGCTGACACATCCACCAGGTAGTACAAATCCACAGGATATCGCTCCAACTGCGTCACAGCTACAATGAAACTGGCCTCTGAACCTAAGAAGAGATGTACCCACACAATTGTATTAGTTACATTCGTCCCTGCTCTAACAATAAAAATGTTGTTGCATGGGTGCTGGATGCATGAAAACATTTTGAACTGTAGGTGCCTTCACCTGGTCTGAGAGTGATGCTTATGTGCTGCGGAGACACTTGTGTCCGGGTGAGCCTGCCGACCTCCACCTTGATCTCAGACAGCTCCAGGAATTCTGGTCCACAGCCTCTCCTCTGCAGGTTTACTGGCAGATCACAGCGATGGCTTGGCCCCACCTTGTCTAGAAAGTCCTACAGATCAAGAGATCAATCATCTGTTGATTAGGATTTAACCAATTTTAGCCTAAATCAAAATATGTGTAGTTTTCTGGGACGTAGCAATCCCGCCCCCACTTTCCCTCCCTCTCTGTTTATAGGCTCGCCCACTAGCTTACAGCCCCTTACAGCCCCAACCTAACATGGCAACAAAAATGGCATGCAATATTGGAACTATCCAGACATAGTTTTAAGACAGATGCCAGCTCAGACGAGGAAAACAAAGATGTTTATGGACCTTCTGACCCATCCAGGGTATTTTCTACTTACCAAATACGTTCTTTTGTGAACACACACACACATATATATATATATATATATATATATATATATATATATATATATATATATATATATGTATGCACATTTAAAAAGATTTCTTTATGAATAGAAGAAACATGTCAACAATGTGAAGACGGATGTCGCCTCTAGGTCAGAATTGACATAACATATAATAAATTGCTGTTTTGCTGCTAAAATATTTTGATTTAGGGTGAAATGAAACTCTCTAGAGCAAATCTGAAGCAGGTTGACCAAAAAAAGATCCAGGTCAGGTGGACAATCTGTAATAGTCCTCATAAGAAGTGGGCACAAAAAAGCAGTTAATTGGTATCAGCCAAATCAAATTAGAGGTTTTGGACTCTGAAAAAGGTGCAGGTCCCGGTTAGAAACCACCTGGCTTGTCATCTGCAACTGAAACCACTTTCACTGTTGCTCCCTTTGGTTTCAATTTCTGTTGGCTTGTTTTGTTTGGATTTGTGATGGATTGACACTGACATCAGAAACCTGGTTGTCCTATTATCTGATTTGAATGTTACTCATGCAGAAGAGGGTTTATGTTTACTAAACCCAAATCTGCTGTCCAGATGTCCCAGGAGGGAGTCTTAACTTCTACTTTCACAGGAAGAAAACTGAAACCTTTCCGTCAAATGTCCCTCTCAAGCTTTAGCTTACTCTCAGCTGCTTCAGGAAGAGTCTCGTGCCTTAAAGAGTTGGTGTGAAGTCAAGATCTTTTTTTTTTATCCTAAACTGGCATTTTATAGCATGATAAAAAGAACCAAAATTTTGGAAACATGTGATACATATGTTCATTTCAGATCAACAGAGCCGACTCTACATGACTGAATAAACACCACCTCAACCTGAAAGCGATTTATTTTTAGTTTTAGTCATCCTCTGGTAATAACCTGCCCTGTAATAACTCCTAACACAGACAGCTTTTCTGGGACTCCCCTTCCTTACTCCCTCCTTCCTTCTCCTTCTCAGTCACTGAACATTAACAGCCTCAGTGAACGTGCATAATCACCAGCACTGAGACTGCTTTGTTTTCAGTGCTTTTCCAAGCATGACTGTGAGTTTGTGTGTGTTTAAAAAATTTCGGAGACGATTGAAATCCTGAGCCAGTAAAACCCAGCCCTTTGAGATGACATCAGCAGAGTTAGCAAGGTGGGAAAGCACCTGAATGGTGGTAACACAGACTTTTTGTGTGTCCTCAGTTTTCAAACGTTTCTCAAAAATTTCAGAAGAAATAAATGAGAGAAACGTTTTTTTTCTGGAAGTTACAAAATTGTCTATCATGTTTTTTTTCCTTTTTTTTCTTTTCTTTTTTTTATGTTTATGTGTGTGCTGGCATGTTCCAGGATGCCTTAAAACGTCAACAAAGTGTGATTCAGAGGTGGGCTCTTCATAAGACAGATGGATGTCCAGGCTGAAAGGACAGATTCGGACAAACAAACATGCAGAAAGAGTGGCTCAGCAGGGAAACATTCACACACAGGTCTTGATGCAAACCACCAACCTCGAACATAGGCATTATATTCTGGTCTGTGGATGCCATGCACGCTTTGGTGCGTGTCATCTGAGGAATGCTGCTGTAAGTCTGCCACGTTCCCACTGTTGTGCTTTCCTTCCTAACTTTTTTTTTTTTGCACACATATGCGGACACATTCCTACCTCCTTGAAACACCAGGCGCATTGTGGTCCCCGTCTGAGGCAATCTGAGCAGGAGGTGACGCTGGGTGACCAACACACACTGGCACCTGCAGGCAGACGACAATGGGGATCCGTGATTAGCATATGAAAGAAAGTGCCATTGCTCATTAGCTGTGCGGGATGTGGATATTAAAGATTTTATGCCCAGTGTTTGATGAACCACTTAGCATCCTACACTGTTTAGCTGTGGGAACAGAGATTTTTTTGGAGACAGATCATTTCCCACACACACACCAAGGATTTCTGAGTATTACTTAATCAGTGAAAGCTATACCTACACATAAGCAGACTGCTGAAATATGCCCGCTATATTAAAGTGATTGAAGCAAATCCAGGTTTTTGGAGCAGATTCACTGGGTTGGAATGTACGGAGAACGGCTGCAGGTCTTTGCATCCCTAATAGGTCCATTATCATGTCAGTCTGACCCAATTAACAATCTGACCTGTCATACAGCAGCAGGATATGGTGACCCATTTCAGTTTTGCTTAGATTGATGGCTGAAACAAAAGGTTAGTGTGATATTTAATGGTGCAGGAGAGAAAAGTTTGGGAATTCCCCATCTCCTGTAAGCAGTTTTCAAGGTGACCAGGTGAATGACTGACGGAAAACTGTGACTCACTTGAAGGCAAAAGCAAGAACTGGTTCAGTAGTTTTCAGATTACAGCAGTCATACAGATTTGTGCGTCTTTTTCTTGACTGATTTGTTTAGGAGGTAAGGTAATCTGGGTTTTTACTCCATTAAGGTGAGGTCTAATAGTTTTGATTGTTGGTGTATAGTTATAATTTCTTTACTAAAACCCCTGATGATCACCTAAAAAGTTGATTGTGCAGTGATTTATGTAAGGGGCCCGAACTCACCGGTACTTGAAGCTTCTGCGCACCAAACCATGCAGGCGAGGAGGACACACAGAGGGACGCTGCCGTATGAGCGGAGCCAGGAAGTCATCCTATCCACACGGGGAGCTTGAAAGGTGGGATGCAGCGAGGACACAGCCGAGCAGCTAGTGGGAAGAAACCGGGGGGATCTGCGCACCGTGCGTCCGCCGCCGCGCCAACAATAGCCGGGAGTGTCCGATCGAGTCGCGGGACATTTTCATTCACTCAGCAACCCCTTTAATCCAGGAACGCAGGCTTTTCACATCCCGGATCCAATGAGCTTACGAGAAAGCAAGGTGAAGCAATCGCCGGGGCGCGCGCGGCTCCATGTATTTCCAGGTGTAACCGAGAATGCCCTCTACAGCTGACGGTGAGAGTCTCCTCCCGGGACAGGAGAGTCACGAGTGGGTACCAATCAGAGCCGGCGCCCTCCGGCATGCTGGTCTGTCCACAGTACACATTGGAATCGGGAGAGGGGCCGTGTCTATTTAACCGGTGCGCCGGCTGCGGCAGGCGGATGTCATGGCAACGACGCGCTCCGTCCGCGCGCTATCAGAGTTAAAGAGACAAAAACGAGAGAGAGAGAGAGAGAGAGAGAGAGAGAGAGAGAGAGCAGGGAGGAGGAGGGGGAAGGAGGAGAAGTTGTGATGTGGATTCCGGCCAAACCGTGGCCTTGAAACGAACACTTGTGTTTATATCTGAAGAACGCCCAATGAGGTCTCAGGAGGAAGAGGGGGGCCTGAAGTGCATAGATGGATGATGCGGGAGTGGGGGGGGGCTCCAGCAGTGGGGATCATAAGATGGTGAGGAGGAGCAGAGGGGGGGTCTTAATGCATTGGAAGCAGTTTCCATTGACTTGGAGTAACCCCCTCACTGCAGCTTCTTCACAAACAACAACACTGAAACAGAATGAGAAACCCACACTCGACTGTCCACTTCTGGCAGCAGATCTTGCTTGACATGAGGCCCAAACAGAGATTTTGAGGTAATGCCAGGAGTGCAGTAAAACTCACCAATTATCTACTGTGTTTGACCCTGAGTGTCCCTCAGGGATCTATTGTAGACCACTATTCATTCATCATTATCGCTCATTTATTTGCCAAATGAGGATTTCCAGAGACATCTTTAAGAAAACAAATACCACAAAATCCAATAGAGAAATCCTATTTTTCGTAAAATATTTTTTCTGTATTGCAGTTATTCAAGTTATGAACTGACCAATCAGATGCCTCAGTAAAAGTAGGTGGTGCCTGCTGACCAACCATGTTCCAAATGTTTGATTGACATTCTCCTTAGCCCGCTTTCAAGTGTTAGGGGTGTGGACTTCCAACAAGCTCATTCCTTACAAACGTTGATTCAGACCGACTCAGACCAATCACTGCTTACTGACGACATCGGGCTTCAACATGCCGTATAGCAAAAAAAAAACGGCAACTGAGTTGACTTCATTTGGTTGGAGTAGTCAGGAAGGTTCCCATGTGTGACGTCACAATCATTCAATACAGTTCTCGTAAACTACGTTCACACCGCCCTCGGCGACGCATGTTTAAGCGGTCACTGTCAGTAAAAAGTCTATGTAAAACACACTTAAATGCACGTTTTGGGCTTCCCTGTTCAAAATTCTTGTGTGTACACATATAACTACGCACATTTGTATGAGTGCTTTCAAGCTCTATGTACAAAACACGCATTGCAAGGTAAACCAGGCCAAACTTTGACCAATCCGGGATTTGGATCTGGCAGTGACGTATGGATGGATCCTTTTTAAGTCACAGAAGTTCCAACTGTTTAAAAAATTGATCATGAAGGAGAAATTAATAGTTGCGACTTGTGCCCGGCCAAAATTACATGACACCAAGTCTTTCAAATATCGGACTAGAGCTGTGTGTGCACAGCTTCAATATTTCACCCCAACTGTAGGTGGTGGACATGCAATGGTAGACAGTGGGAAAATAAAAAGAAGAAGCCACTCCCTGCTTATCCAGTTTGAACAGCATGGGCTTAATGGGCTTTCAAGAACCTCCATTTAGCAAGATGGCATGCAATATTGGAACTATGGCCGCAGTGAACATAGCTGTATACAGTCAACGGAGTGTATGCAAAGTTTCTTCTCTCTAGGCTGGGAGGAGGGGGGGGGGGTGCAGCAAAACATGCCTGTGTTCTCTGCCAAGCAAACGTTGGAATGGACCCTTGTGCAAACATCCTCCGTCCCATCAATGCTGCTTAGGATCAGTGTATTAATGACAGCTGTCATTGTTGTAAACCTGACGCAAACCACTCTTCCACTGCAGCAGTCCTCCCCCACCTTTCCAACCTCCACCGCCTCCACCCCCTCCTTCTGTCTTAACCCCCCCCTGGTATGTTTGTGTTAGCAGTCGGCTGGGCTTTCCATCACGCTGGTCTGGTCTCATCACTCTCCAAACACACACAGGCTCACACAGGCTGCTACAGTTGATGCCTACTTTTCAAACAGGATTCCCAACATTTGTATAAACTTTCCTCAAAGTCTCCAGATGCAGATCACTTATATGATGGATTTTCTCTTTCAGGACTGCTCTAGGTCCCCCTCCTCTTCTTTGGGTAAGATGATGTGAAGACAAAGTAAAGGGTAAAGGTGAATGGGGGTTCCCATACAGACATGCAAATCAACGTCTAAAAGTTTTTTTTTGCCAGAATTAAACCTAAAAAAATCAACATCTCAGACAATTTTGGCATTTCGTTCCCCTTAACTTGACTAACCCTGTTTTGAATGTTCATAAACTATAACTTTACTAGTCAAGATGTGTGTTGGGGCTGAAATCCCCCTCTAAAATCGGATTTTTTTTTTCACCCACGCTCAGCAGGTGCAAATCACAGTTAGGGAATCTACTTTGACAATATGTCACAATCTGTTTTGAAGATGACATCATAAAGACTCAGGCGTAGTTATTACTCAGGCAAACCACAAACATGTAGGCAGAAGTAAAAATAGCCCAGATGTTAACCTGCTTCTGTAATGCTGAGTTATTTGTGGAAACTAAGTCAAACAGTCAAGACAGAGAGCTTCTTCCATGGAAATCCAACAAAGAACTGAAATCTGTTTTGATGTGACAAAAGCTGTCAGTAGGTTTTGTTTGAAGAGTTTCTGTTTCAACCACTTCTCCTATTTCTCACATTTGGAGCCGATGGGTAACCCCTTTTTTTTAAACTTGTGATAGAAATTTACAGTTATTTTATTAGATGTGCCTACGTTTATTCTGATTCTTAAATATTTGTAGCATGTGAGACTCAAAATGTGGTTTTATTTTCACAAAGTTCTTCAACAAATGACTTAATATAAAATAAAAGGTTTTACTTCTTCCACCAAACTGTCACCATTCAGTGCAACCTACACACATTTATTTTGGGGGTAAAGTTTGGTTGTTCGTTTTACCACTGCTCTGTATTTACCTTCTTTTGTTGTTTTCATTTCTATTTGTTTATGTCTATTTTTATTTGTAGTAGTTTTAAATGTTGTGTACTTTCTGTCCCTTTTCTATTTATACTTTATTTGCTATATTTCTCTCTTTTTACCTGCTGTTTGACAATATGAATGATTATTGCAGAAGTAATTACTGTTCTGTCTCTCTGAATATGATAAAGATCATATAAATGACATTAGGTATGGTAAATGGTGTACACTTATGTATGGCACTTTACTACCTTATTTGAAGGCCAGAATGCTCTACAGTCCCACTCACCCACCACACATTCACACACTGATTGAATGGGTGTGGTGCCAAACTATAACCACCAGCAGTAACGTTCAGTGTCTTCTTCAGTTCAGTGTCTTCAGTGTTCAGTGTCTTCCACAAGGACCTTTGGACTCATGGACGGGCAAGGTGGGAACCTAACCTGCAAGTCAGAAGTTGACCACTCTACCTCACCATGGCCACCCTTATAATATGACGTATGTTTAAAAATAAGTGAAAGAGTTGAGTGAAGCATAATAGGGAAGGGAGGGATTATCTAAGTCCACCTCCTCCAACTCTTTTCAAGCAAACTGTTTTTGGACAAACGTCACATGCTATGGGTTCAGTGTGTCATGTACTGTACCTATAAGTTTCAAGAATAACAATAATTATAGTGGCATATAAATGGCATCATTTACATGGGTATGTGGATCTATACTGTATACAAGGACATGTATCGAAAAAAGACGAATCCTCTAAAGTATGACATATCTATGCATGCATGTAAATCTCTTCTGCTTGTCTTCTTTTGTGCTTTTCGTGTTTTTTTATTGCTTGAAATAAATCAAATTCTAAATTCTCTCATTTTTATTTGTGGGACTTAATATCATAATGAGATCTGAACAGGAGGCCAAATCTCTCCATGTTTGTGGCAACTGATCGTTTTGAAAGATTTGAGCTAAACCGAGTTACAAATAAAGTTTTAGAAATACATTTAAAGACATTATGTGTAAAGATAAGAAATCTTACTATAAACGTATTTCTAAAACTTCAAGTGATCACAGCGTTCATGTTCTTTTTTTATCATAATCTCAACCTGAACAGTAGAATCAAAATGCAATATTTAAAAAATTATTCACAATACGGTACATTTTTTTTTTTGAGAAATGTGAGTCATGCATCAAATTGGCGTATTGATGTACTCCTCTTCCTTTTTTCACTTTCCTACTTTTGACATTTCAAAAGTTTGGCCTTATGTCACATTTTTACAGTGTTGACTTTAAGTATAAATGAAAACTTTGCTATATACCCATATAGTCTAAAGGTAGTGTATTCATTTTCCAATCACCCTTAATGAGTTCCTTTTTTTAAACTTGAGTTTTATTTTTCATTTAAACAAGATATATAATGAGTTACTTTTATCATCTGACAAAAAATACTTGAAAACAGCAGCAGAAGCAGACAAACAGCAACATCTTCATGCAGATTTTGGTCTTTTCAAATAAAACTCACTTGTTTTCATGTTAATGCAAACCTTACCATTTAGTACAAACGCATTTTTTTCCAACTTTTAGAAAATTGATTTACAAACAGCTTAACATAGTGTTTTTCTTTAACTCTTTGAGTTGTGTCATTGCTGTCCTGAGATTGACATCAGCTACAACATCTGTCTGTTGAAGAAAAATACACTTCCATTTTTTTTTCTCAAAAAGTTGTTTTCACTTACAGCCTAATACTTTATAAAAAAATTTGCAATCAAGTTAGCTATAACTTCTCCTAAAAACAAAACCATTACACAATAGAACAGAAAGTAAGGCGATAGTAGATTACTCCACATACATCTTTTTTGTTGTTTTTGTCTGATTAATCATCAGATTGAAACATCCCCACAGAGGTTTTTGTTGTCTTTCTGACCTTGAAAATAATCTCAGAGTAACAAAATCTCTGCTAACTTTGTCTATTTTAAAGTCCCTTGTGTTCTTTCACTTTAAGATTTCAACTGCATTTAATCCAGAAAATGTGTTCTCCTAAAAACTCCCTAAAATTTTAGCAACATTTATCATTGAATTTCTCACAAAGGTATTATTAGATGAGCCAAAAATGCATTTTATTTAAGGAATAATGCATTTTCTTAGAGGTGACATGGTTGCATAACTTCCTTGACATAACCAAGGAAACTCTGTGGTTCCGGCCATGACAATGCTGACGCTGATTTACGTTGACCATCCCTGGCATTGTGGTGAACTCAGACATGAATACATCTACAATTCCCTCAGCCACAAGCATGACAGTCAGCGTCCAACACACCCTTCAAAGACCACAGTGGACCTTTTTTTTTGTGCTCCCTTGAAAACTTACCGTCAGAAGAAGATTACAACATAAGATTTCCCAAACGGATCAATGTTTTAGAATCAGGACAACAAATATAACAACACAGATAGTTTCCAGATCTGACTGAAAACTCGTTGTCAGACTATTTTTGTTGCATTAAAATATGTTTTTTTTTTCTTCAAACAAAACCTCTAGAGGTCTTTTGATGCAAATACGCATTAATCCACTTTTACTCCAAAATAACTTTAATTTAGCATTTATATAGTGATTTCTTTTTCATAACTTGAAATAAATTGTGGGAGCTGGGATAAGTTCTTCTATACTTAAACATAAGATATTCAAAAAATTACAGGGCTAATAAAAAGCCTAAAAATGTTTTATGCCTGCAGTGACTTTTTACAATATTTAAAAAAAAGTTTGAATAACAGTAAAATTTTATTTTTTATTATTAATTCTTTTATTGCTGTAAAACAATAATCAAATAAGTCTAATTTGTTCTTTTTTTTTGTTTTTTAATATTTTTTAAATTTATTCTACTTAATCAATATTGTTGTCAGTCTTGGTTTTATAAATCTACATTTTCTTTTTAAATTTTCTTTTTTTCTTCAAATGTTCGAATGTTGGAGGAAACCTGTACAATATGTATTCAAACAAAATTTTAGATTTTTTTTTTAATGTGTGTGTCTGAAAGTGAAAACCCAGTTTTTACTTCTCTGTATTGAAAAGGTGTCCCATGATTGAAAGCAGTAAAGACGATAAGGTCTACAACCACAACTTCTCTTCTTGAGAATTTGATGAATTGGAAAACATCACATCTAAAAAATGTTTTTAATGTGTCATTTGGAAAATTTTCTTGTATATTGCTAAAACTAAGAAGAGGATATACGCTTTGTGGTTACAAATTCTGGACTGCTCACTGGCATCAAAGTACCCAACGTATTACATAAAGCACCCAAATTCTGTGTTTGAAAACAAAATATGAGCAGTCATATATGTTTTTTTTAACAATTTCCATACTGGTGTTATTGAATTGTTGTCAAATTCAAATTCCAAAAAAACAACAACATTGAGTTAAAAATGATCCATCCATTCATTGTCAGAACCTGCTGAATCTCCTGTAGGATCACATGGTTGCTGGAGCCAACCCAGCCTAAATGCAATACAGAAAAACAGAATTACATCTCAAAATTTAAAGGCGTTTTGACTGTTTAAGTCAAGGGTTTAATGCCAGGACAGAAAAAATCTCCAATGAATAGACACTGAGGAATATGAAGTAGTTGGCACAAGCGATGCAAAAACCATAGATTTCCTTACCATGAAACTTAAGAGCCAGGAGAAGCAGGAAGTGTTTGACATATAAAAAGCACTTAACATTAGTAAAGCAGACAGGAACGAGCCACAACAAAGCCCTTCATGGATATGCATGCATTTCTCAGCCATGCTGGATAGACACAGGTCGTGGTAAGTCCACAAAAGACTCTCGCTGCGTTTCCATTGACTATGAAATTGCGCAAATTGGATTTCCGTTTAACGGAAACGTGACAATTAAAAAAAAACTCGCATTTATCATAAAAGTTTTGGCGCTTGGAGGAGGGAGTTTTTGAGTCTTTTCAAAATTGACATAATTTGCAATACTGCAATGGAATCATGAATCACGTGACCAACAACCGGATGACAATGCGCTTCTTGGTAGGAACCGTTGACTTCAAAAACAATGGACGAATCGAGGTGTGACGTCCCTCATAGAAAATTACTCACCTCCAGCTCTTGTGAAATGAGGCAAAATCCCTCACCATTGCTTCCTGTTTCAAGCAACGCCATGTGGAAATCAGTCAACAGTGATTGGTCCGAGTCACCCTGGGACATTGTATTTATGGCAATGGCAACAGTAGTTGCCAAAGAAACGATGACTCTGAGCAACTTGGCCCAATCGCTGTCGACTGGTTTCAACATGGCGGCGCCCGTATCAGGAAGAAATGGTACTTCCTATTTGGAAGATGAGATGGGAGGGTTTGAGCCGTCCATTGTATTTACAGTCAATGGTATTGTTACGGCCCCAGGCCTTTTGGTGTGTGTATGTGTGTGGTTGTGTGTCTTTTGCAGAAGCCTCCACCACATCAGTTGACTTCACCTCCTGCAGGGGATGATTGCAGCTTTTTCCCTCCTCCAATCACCAGGCTGGGCGGGAAGCATAAAAGCCTCAAGCAGACCATGTTCCAGGGGGCAGCTGAATTCCTGAGAGGAATCCGTTTAGTCAGCTGGCCCCCTGCTGTCAAACTTGGCGTTAGAGCCTGTGAAAACGGCCTGGTTTTTCCCTCTGATTGTGATCTGAGTTTTGGGACTTTGTTTTGTATTTAGTGTATTTAATGATGTCCATCTAGTTAACTTTTCTTTTGGTTATTTATTGCATTAGTGCCTGAGCAGTTAAGTTTGTTACCTTCTTCACTTTTTGCAGCTGTCATTTAAAATAAACGGCTGCACTGACAGCCATTCAACCCTTACCGGCTTAATATTATTTCTTTATGTTACCTATTTTCTCCCTCCCTCCGGGTGGGATGTAACAGGTATGAACTGGCTCCCTTGGGCACTGCACAGCGGACGCCAAAAGAGGTCCCACAGCATCACACAGCTCATCAAAAGCGGAGCGTGTCATCTGAATTTGTTGGATCCACAACTCCTCTGTAAAATCACCAACCACAATTTCCCCAAATCGCTTCATCCGTAGCTGCTTCCACGTGTAAGGAGCTTGCAGCTCCATGACCTGAATAAGACACAGACGTCTCCTTTGATAGATGATGATGAGCGCTAGTGCTGTGGCAGAAATTTGGCTTTATCTGCTGTAAAAGAAAAGAAGAGTATTGCATCTGTCGCCATGTTTTTGAATGACTTGTCGCGTGAGATGGTTTGAATTATTCACATAATTACGATTTAATGGAAACATTATATTAGGAAACTATGCTTTTTGAACATTTGTAGAATTTTTGTAGAAGTTTTGCACATATGTGATCTGAGACACAACAGCAACAAGAAAAGCTGAAAATGAATGTTTTTAACTTTAGTTGTCTAATATCCTTTTTCTTAAGGATATTCTTATTGTAACATACCAGAAACTGACCAGAACCACCACAGATTTAGCTTGGGCCACCCACTTTGCTGAAAATGTTTTTTTTTTTTTCTGAACATTTTTCTCAATATGAAGGACAATTGCATTTATGAGTATATCTTTATTCAAATTATTGTAGGAGCAGACGCAAATATGCCATTTGAAAAAGATTTTGTGATGTAGAAAATACACTGGGAGGGTCACAGCCCCCCTGCTCTGCTCCATTCTGATGCATTGTAGGCAACAAGATCCATACGTCTTTGTTTTCCTCATCCGGGCTGTTTTTGGTGCAACGGTAATGTGAGCGAGAGAGCTCTCAGTTATGGGTGACGGGGAAAAGGGGACAGACCCCCCCCCCCAACCAGTCAGAGGAGAATTTCTAATGAACTTCTGCCGCTCTGCAGAAACTATGTCTTTATTTTGGCTAAACCAAAGTTAAAAGGCCACTGGGAATGCTTTTACTGTTGATCAAAAGGTGTTTGGAGTGGAACTTTAACATCTTCAATGAAACAGTTCTGGGTCACAGTCAAAGAAGTGGGGAAAACCAAGGCTTATCCTGCCTGTCCTGGGATTTAAACCACTGACATTATAGTCACGGGGTTCACATCTTCACCACTAGTTCTCTCAGAAATGCTCCTGTGAGAACTGAGGTCTCACTTCCACTGAAACCTTCAGAACGTAAATGGCCTAAACCACACGGACATTAAACAATGTTGTGCAAAGGAAAGTTGCTCACAGTTCCGCCCCAATGATGTGAGAAAGGATAAAGTCATGTAAGAAATGAATGCTTTTATGTTATTCCTGCATTAGGTGGAGCTACACACATTGAGGCACACATTTTCACTTCTGCCTTAATTGGATAAACACCAGCACATTTTATTTTGAAATAGGGTAATTTGCAGTGATTTAGGTGTATAGAAATACTATTAAAAGATGCAGATAAACTGAAAGTGGGCACTAACTTTGTTTTATTGTTAATATTCAATGGATTGCAGAACAAATCCTTATTTATTCTTTGTCCACCAACATTTCATTTAGTTAAACGCTTATTTATTTACCTTGAAAACTAAAAACTGCATTCATTTACCTTCAAAATGTGAAAGTAAAATGCCACAGTGAAGGTTTTGTATCGTTTTTTCATATCACTCCCTTTTCCTGTCACCAGAGAAAAAAAGAGTCCCTGATTTTCTCACCCACATCCCGGGTGCCAACACTTTGTTACTGTGACTGTGTGTGCCCGCATCGCCATCAGGCTCACTGCCAGCATCACTCTGTGAACAAAAGGGAAAACGAAGGGAGGGAGGTCACAACAGTCTCAAGGACTTCCACCCACAGCGTCTGGATTCAGGGAAATAACATATTCTAGAGTGCTGGAGATAAACCATGATACGCCATCCTGTGGTTCTGTGTGTAGTCTAAACTTCAGGAACAAACCCAACGGTTTCTCCAAATGCCCACCCAGATCATGTTGCCTCATAATGTGGTTGTGTGATGTGCAGTCACCAAACCCAGCAGTTGTGAGGAAATTAGCTTTTATTTCCAGGTAACACAATCAGTGATTCACTGGAGCCACATTTAGACAGCAAGTGACACCAGCAGTTTCATCACTGTAGATGTAGCAGCATTTAAAAACAAGCCTGAATGTTGAGCTGTGAGCTACTGAAACAGGCGGGAAAACATGAGCTACATTTTAATTTAGAAGGATGTCTGCAATTTCCTGTAGTGGATCCCTGATGTCATCAAACATTTAAAAAATGTATGTGGGAAAAGTTTTTAGAAAGTAAAATGATGACTGAGAAATCAAGCATGAAAAATTCAACACCTTAGCAGAGGCACACTCACTCTCCGGCTGTATTTATCTTTTGTTTTCACAGATTTTCAACTTCCCCTCCATGTGAGAAGCAGCTGTTTTAAACCAATGAAATTCTTTGTGTCAAACCCCGTCATTATTTTCCGTACGAGAGGCTAAGGCGCACCTAAAAGCCTTAATTTTTTTTCAAGAAACGACAGTGTACCTTATAATCTGGAGCGCCTTATACAGTACATGGAAAAATTCTGGTTGTTTATTGGTGTCGAAGCGACCTTAAGAGGTACACAATGCTCTGTCAGAATTTTAGTCTGTTTTTGATTTTTCGTTTTCGTATGAGTTGCAAACAAGTTTGGGTGTTATTGTGAATACGCTATGGCTAATGTGCAGAAATATCAGATTTTTGTACATGTTGACAAACAAAGTTGGGAGTTACAGGTATTGTGGCTAATGTATAATGTGTTACAAACAGGTTCTAGAGCTACTATGAAAGTAATCAATAAAAGTTCACTGACAAATTTCTCTCTAACTTTTTGTCTCACTTAATGCGCCTTACAGTTTGGTGTGTAGACATAAGTTTGAAAAGAGACCATTTTTTTAAGGGTGTGCCTTGTAAAACCAGCGTATCTTATAGTAAAGACAAGCCGGAGATAGGAAAGCTTCAAAATAACCTGATTTCCAAAAGCACAACAGATATCATGGCAGACTTTGATTATGCCACATTTCTTTATCTTTTTAAATGCTACAGTTCCAGACTTTACTTTCTTTTTGCCAATACTTGAAACAAAACAGCTCAAAGGAAAGTATTTTTAGATTAGATCATGAAAGGAATGTTTGTCTCTTATGGTCAGGAGGTCACATACAGACGGTTGGGTGATGAAGGAGGATGTCCAGATTTGTTTACAGCGTTGTGTGGCACTTTTTCAAAATGTATCACTTTGAAATTAATGTTAAAATCTGGTTTGTGGTGGTTCCTTTGAAGCTGCTTGCTGGCGAGTTTTGGAAGATTAAACGTGGAAACACAAACTTTGTGTATATTAAAACTGACATTTGACATGTATTTTTTGGAAGCCTGTTTGTTGAGATATATTTCACTGATTGAGTTTGTTTGTTTTGCCGCTAAATTTGTAGTTACAATGTTTACTTGTGTGATTTTTCTCTTTTGTTGCAAAGTTTTGTTGTTTGTGGTTCTTGTGAGTTTAACTTCCTGTCTGTGTTTATTACCGCACTTGTGTCTCATTGTTTGGTACAGCCTGTTGCATAAATTCTGCATGCTTATCTTTGTTTTTTGTCACTTTCTGTTGTTGCATTGGCTTTTTCTTGGTAGTGTCTGTAAACAATTTAGTCAGCTGTATTGTAATGTCTCATAATCATCACAACACTGCCTCCAGATTTCTGAAATTGGGTTTTACCTTATGACTATGTTTTTAAAACATTGAAAATCTTAACTTTAAACCTGTATGTCTGAAATTCCCCACTGAACGTAGAACTTGAGATACTTCAGTCATTATAGCCCATTTTTGAAATAACAGGGTTGCTCTCCATGTTTCCCTCCAGAGCTGGAGATGATGTTTGGCAGACTACTATTGTCTGATGGTATCTACCGTACAACACAATACTGCAAATATAACAATATCATCTGCAAAAAACTATAGATACCTGATGCAATGTTCACACCAAACGCGATTTGTATATCAAATTCGCGTCCTACGACTTTTTTTTAATGCCCAAATCTTGTCCAAAAATGTGTTCATAAGCTTGACGCTTTAAGGCCCGTACACACCGGGACGAATTTCGCCGGCGATAATCGCCGGCGAAATTCGCCTCGTGACTACACAGAGACACGAAAAAAATGAAATGACGTCAAAGCGTCAAAAAAAAAAACGCCTCGGGTTCGTTTTTTTTTTTTTTTGACGCCTCGCGTCGAAATCTATTCGACCAATGAGAATGGCGCTTTTGCACACGTGTCTGGAGCTTCTGAAGTTACAGTAAAACACAACTTGGGGGCGCTCAAACACAAAACTGCCTTTCTGAGCGCACATACAAGCAAAGAAGATAGACGCCAAGTAGCGGCTACACTGCCGCAAAGAAATAATGACGGACATTCTAAAATATCCCCGAAAACGCTCACGATACATTTTCAGCTCTACCAGTCGATAAAACTCACCATGTTCTTCTCTTCTCGTAACTATGGGATGTACCCAAAATCAGCGTCTTTTCCGGCGTCTTTCATCATTCAACAGAACAATAATTTATTCATCATTGGAACTGGAGCTGGAGCTACTGGTGCTTGAAATATTCATGTTTTCTTTGTTTAATTCTGACGAACGAGTAAATACTGACTCTCTTCTTCTGAGTGAAAACCACCTTGTGTACAGGAATATTTCTGTTTTACATTAAGCGGCATCTAATGTCAGGGAATGAAATTGCATGTTGGCTCGGCTCGTCGTCAGCGAAAATCGCCTGGGTGTGAACACAAAAGACGTGGCGAAAAACGCTGGCGAATAACGCCTGGTGAATATTCGTCCCGGTGTGTACGGGCCTTTAGACTCGTGTAGGAGGAGCTACAGTTTTTTCTCATTTACAATGCCTGGAAGAGAGGAATGATGTTGAGATATCAGTTTTTTTTATTTTGAACAGTTCTACAAAAGATTCTGTAATCATGTCTCCATGTCAGTGTTCATGAGTTCCTTCATAGAATCTCCCAGTACGGTGAGGTTTAACATCTACTGCAGGAGCTGCGTCTTTCAGCGGTTCTTCTGTCTCTCCTTTGACCTAGTTTGAAAACTTTTTGTCCCGCATTAGTCTAAGGATAAAAAAAATAAGAATAAAATCAGAGGACCTTTTTGTTGTTGTCTCGATGCAAATAAGAAAAATATCTTAGAGTTCGGGAGGTGAACAATCAGATTTTCCTCCATGTTTGACACCAACGTTCAAAATTTTGAACTCTTGACAAGCCGTAATGCCTGCAATACACCACAATGCCCGAAACGCATTGCTGTCAGACTGCTGCGCCTCTCCCAGTGTTCAAATCGCTCCCCAGGACCTTTGATTGCACCTGTACATTGATCTACCATTGAAACTGGATGCCCCTGACATGCAAAATGACAGTCGATATGAACGTAGCTCAACACTTTCTGACTGCAACCAAAAATTCTGTCCGTAAAATTTATGGCAAATTTATGGCAAATTGAACCATAGGCCAACCCAAGGCTAACTGCTGGTGATGCAAGTAAAACACGTCATAAACAACGCCACCTGGGTGAATGAGAACCTTCACAGACATAGGTCATAAAAGCAATTCATAACAACTAACCTTAACTGTCTCCTTCTGGTGTTATCGAGCTGGAAACACAGGGAGGAGAGACTACTTCTATTGATGGTGTGTGTACAACCTTCTGTACTGTTTTCCAGCTATAACTGTAGCTGTCTCCATACCACTTTGCGATACATCCCATCAGAAGGCCCTTGACTGCCCTCCTGTAGATATATGTGAGCTAAGTTTTCCTGGTAAATTATTTAAGTGATCCTGGCCATCGAGTCTGTATGTCTTGTTCAAGATAATTCCTTTGTGCTGTCAAAGCCTTTAAACTATTAATCTTCTGTACTTTAGCGATGTCTGTGGAATGATGTTGACTCTCTCCCAGATGACTGAGGTCATCATCTTG
This sequence comes from Oryzias curvinotus, assembly GCA_023969325.1. NCBI lineage: Eukaryota > Metazoa > Chordata > Actinopteri > Beloniformes > Adrianichthyidae > Oryzias > Oryzias curvinotus. The sequence goes on from CM043716.1 coordinate 26,067,528, forward strand.
TCCCTGACCACGCTTCACCTCATTCAGGTCCCCATGCGACCACAACCACAGTCTTACTTTTTGGTTCCGTTCTCAAAGCTTGTAGTCATGGGTGAGGGTAAAAACATTGGAGCTATGTTGTTGGGGGAAATTCCAATTTGGTCTTTGGGGAAAGGCCAGACTAAGAGCAAGTCGTAAAATCCCCCATAGTAACCAAACAGGAAACAATCAATTTCTCCCGTGAGTGGACAACAGTGAATGAGGGTGCACCTTTTAACCAGGTGAAGTTCATCAGTAGCAGCCTGCGGGACAAACTTTCCCCAAAGTAACTCAAGCCAAGTAAGCCACATGGGTTCCCCTTTCCATTTCTTGTGTTTTATGATACATTGATGCTTATCAATGTATGTGTATTTGGTAAAAAGAAGCACAAAGTTTAAAAACTGGGTCAAAGAGTCTTACTTGAAACATACTTGAAGCAGAAACTTTGCAGAAAATTATATTTGTATTCTAGCAACCAGATGACAGAAGTGGATCACGCGATGCAATGCAATTGGAATATATGGGGATCTGAGGGTGGCATGAATGTTTTGTTAGTTTGAATCCACTCTACGTACTGTCCTACAGTTGGCTGGAATTTGAAACACGTATTGAGCTCTGGGAAAACAGCAGCTCCAAGAAAGCGTTACACACCACCCTTGCGAGTTACTTAGCTTGTGTGTGCTTGTAAGGGTGGAGGGTGAGTGGGTGTTTATCCGTTTGTGTGTCCTTCCTCCTTGCAGTGCATCATTCACAGATAGGTCATCCTACAATCGCAATTCTTGTTTTGTTTGACATCTTTCATAACACTTTTGGAGAAAAAAAAACAAAAAACCTACAACAATGCCTTGATAATTTTCTTTTGGGGCTGTACAGTATCAGAATGAAACTCAGTGCTTTGATGCTTTACGGTACATGTGAGGGAGTCAGCTATGTTGACACAGTCCCTCCTTTTTCCTTCTTCCAGGCTCAGAAACAGACGCACAGCTGTTGTGGTGATCTTTGGACTGACGTCCTATGGGAGAAACAGGGAGTTTCCTTCCTGGGTGAACCTCTCTTTTTGTCATTCAGCGAGCTGCTCCCTTGGTTCAGAAAGAAAACAGCAAAACAGGCTTGTCCCCCTCAGATAGAATGAGCACATTCACAAAGTCAGGTTATTCTCATTTGAGAATGAAAAGCTCATTCATTTGTGTTATGAGAAAATAAAAATAAAAAATAAGACAGAAAATGTGTCGCACTTTCTTTGAATCAAAGCATTAAAGTAGAACTTTTACTGACAAAGTTGTGACTAAACTCAGATGAGGTCAGTGCTGTCAAATGGTGACTTTTCATAAAACCCTTAGGGGTTCTCTTGGATTGTTCAGCAGGGCCCTCTTGTGGACATATACCGGTAGTAAAGAGCAGTCAATGACAGAGGCAAAACACTAAACATTACATGTTTCAATTCTCTTATAGTATTAAAAAGTTTAATAAGAAGTCAGATAGAAAACAATACAGGTGTCTCAAAGCTTTGGTAATTCTGCATCTGATTTAACTAAAAGCAGCTTTCCATGGCCATTTGCATAGTTTCATGTTAACAGGGAGTGTAGGGTGTCTATAGTAGAGCTGAATCAGGTTGGCTCATACTTTGCTTACTGAGTCAGTAAAAGGAAAGGGGGACATGGGCAGACCTGACGATTCAACCTACAACTCCTTCCAGAAGATGGAGAAAGAGATCCAATTTCACTGTGGCTGGGGGAAAAAGGAGGCCACCGACTGTGCTCTGGGACTCTCACTTACCACTCGAACCATCATGCATTTGTGCATCTTTGTATGTGTGTGTGGGTGGGTGTGTGTGGTCCCTGCTGTGAAGTGTTTAATAGTTCATAAGAAGTGTGTTTACTTGGCTGAGCTGCTGCCAACTCAGCAGAGGCTCCTGAAATGCTGAGAAACACAAGTTAGAAAAAGCAGGAAGCAGGTCCAGAGAGCGTTAATTTGTGTCAACACAAAGTCTAACACAAGCTAAACGGACTGTAAAACAGCTTCGAGCTGGAATCATTCTATCATGTGGGAAAAAATCGTTTCTACTATTTATTTTTGATTGCACTCTCAAAACAGGGAATACATTTTATGAATGAAACAAAAAAAATAAAACCACGTGCTCAAAACACTGCCCCTAGCGGCAACAACATGACATAACTCTACAGACAGAACCTGCAGATGCATCCTGAAGCTGACTAGTCACAAAATAAAAAGCAAAAAGAAGCACAAAACTCTCAGTAAATCTACACATACAGTGAAAAATGACTATCCATGAAAAAGGGCCATCTTCATTTTTCATGATTTCCTCTGTCAAGAACAGGCTTTTTTACCAACTGCTGTTTCAGCTCTGCCCAGTAACTTCACCTCCTTTTACTGTCAAAACAAATGATTTTAGTGATAAATCGAAAGCAAGAAGCATCACAAGAATGGGTCTTTTTGGAGAAAAAAGAAAAGAAAAAGAATGGTGAATAGATCTGTCGTTTTTGTTTTGTTTTTGCTTTTGGTGTCTCTGGTGCTTATTGATTCTGTCAAGAATTACTCTAATCATCTTTTGATGTATTGTAAAATCGTTCCTATTGTTCTTTTAATTATGATTATGTTGTTTTTAGCCACAATTTTCAAAAAATGTGTCATTTTTTTAGGACATAGTTTCTCCAGAGCAGCAAAAGTAAATTTGCCTCTGAGTTGCTGAATCGTGGGACTGCTGGCACGGAGCAACCCCACCCCCTCTTCCCTTTGCAAAGTGGTGCAGGGTGGTTGAGGCTAACTCAGCGTATTTTATGTCACAAATGAGCTCAAACAAGTTTGTCTGATTCTGATTAACAACAATTTGAATCAAGAAATACTTAGAAATACAATTTTGAGCTAAATTTTTGATATATGTCCTCATCGACAGAAAAATCTCTCAAGAACATGTTAGAAACACCAAAAACATGAAAAACATGAGGGTGACATGGGAGGAAACAATCTGGCCAGTTTATTAAACTTTACATGCTATTCATTGAAGGACAACAAGGCTTCACTCCAATTAACAGACATGTCAGCTTTGAAATACTAACTTTGGTGTTTTTAAAAAAAAAACTTTTAATTGTTTCAAATATCAAACATCTTTTCTACCTTTTAGGTCTGCTAAACCCTTTTTCAACTAAGCCCCCAGAGCCACGAAAATGGTATCGACTACAAGAGAGCACTCAGAAAGTGCAGCTGCATCATTAAGCTCCACCTTTGACTTTTTAACACACATCTCAGCGCTAACAAGAACTCCTTTTTTTTCTGACTCGTGACCTAAAAGAAGCATTTAGTGATGAAGGACAAAACATTGATTTCTGTAATAATGGCTGCACCTATACCTGTGTGTATTATTAGCTGCAGGATTGTGAGAGTTCACAGGAAACAAAGATGTTTTTTAACACCATTGCAGCTAACAGCACCATTATTCATTCAGAACATTTATGATACAAGGAAGTCCCTTTCACAGTTTCTATGGCATGGAATATAAAGATAGATATTAGCTAAACAATTGAAGAAATAACTTGCATGTCCTGCTAGAGCTAATCTCATTGTCATGGTGGGACAATAGTTCGGAGTGACCCAGATGCTGTAACCCAGAAGGAGACTCGGACAAATAGGTGAGTTTTAAAGTCTTTATATAGAAAGGTGAGTTATGGCTTCTTTCCAACAGAGGCGCGGCGGCTGGATGGAGGAGAGCAGCAGCAGGAGTCCAGAGGTGAGACGACGTAAAACCAGAGGACAGCAACCAGGTGAGATTCAGAGTGGTTATTTCCGTGGGAGGAACAACGAACTGGCGTCGAGTGGAGGTCCAGGTGCTCCTTAAGAGGAAACGGCAGTGATGAGGGCAAGTGGAGGCAGCTGGTCGCATCAGGAACAGAGCAGGCAGGGGAGGGGAAAAGTGGCTGACAGAGGCACCATGTCAGTACCCCCCCTCAACGACCGCCACCAGGCGGTCCAAGACGACGGTCCGGATGGGTATGGTAAAAGTCGCCAATGAGGGTATGGTCCAGAATGAGGGAACGGGAGATCCGCGAACGTTCATCTGGACCATCCCCTTCCCAGTCCACCAAGAACTGCACCCCCCGCCCATGGCACCGGACATCCAAAATCCTACTGACCGTAAAGGGCGGGGGCAGCGTCGATGGTACGGGACAAATGAATTTACACCAAGGAATTATGCAAAATAAAACTTTCCAAACTGAAGTTTGTATTTTTTTAGGTAACCAAGAACATAATACAGCGCTGCCTCTTTCATTACCTTTGATCCTTCTTCTTCCACGTCAATGAAAATGGTGTTTTTTGTGTTTTTAAAATGTTCTTGTGGCATTTTCTGATGATGGGAGACATATGTAATTTCTCAGTATTTATCTTTTTCAAATTGTGAATTAGGATCATGCAAAAAAAAAAGCCTTTTGTTAAAGATTGTATTTGTATTATAATGCAGACATGCGCCCTCAAACCCTGTATTCCCAATGTGCCATTCCTCCCGACTGAGCCATCCAGCCACTTACTGTTAAAAATACTAGTTGTCATCCAGCACCACCAGCAGGCCACACCTACCATCAGCTCAATAGTGAGCACCTGTGAGACTCAGCCAGGAACTTACTTAACTCAGCCAGCTTGCATTCCCTTCCCCACCTCCAACCTCTACCAGGAGAAGAAGCAGCCCCAGCCAAAAGATCAGTCCATGTCCAGCTAAGTGGATGCATCATAGACGTATGTTTTATCTCCAACCAACAATGAATGATGTGTCATTGTATTTGCATTTGTTTCTGCATTTAACTACAGGCAAAATCATCCACAACTCATCAGCTCAATCCAAATAAATAAGATGCCTGTGGAGTTTTGGGAGTTCAGTGTTCGATGACCCACACCAACTAAGCAGTTTTCTTTACTTACTAGACCAAAAAGATCTTAATTAAATTGTAATTTGTTAAATATCTGTAGTTTATATTGTGTTGACCAAAACATAATCAAAGCAGGAAATAATATTGTAAAATTTGGAGAGGGAATTAGTACAAATTTTCTTCTACTCTGTCCTTTTTTAAGCATTTTTTCCAATATATTTAACCATTTTTTTGTAAATAAAAGGAAATCAATCAATAAATCAAGACTTTATACAACATTGGACAGATTTAGTTATAAATGCAAGAGACCTCAAAGACAAAATTAATAAATATAACACACATGGTACATAAATGTCTTTTTAAAATCCATTTGCTTTTCTTTGAACTTGCTTTACTGTGTTTGTTGCTGGTTTAGTTGATGAAGATTTAAAAAAAGTATCTTTCAAAAACACAAGACGTTACTCTTTTCGATTGTTACAGATTGTTGCAGAACCTTTGACAGCGATTAAAAACATAAATACGCATAATTTTTAAATAAATGAGGCCCACCTGTAAACTGGAGGGTCCTAAACAAGTTTGTTGAGATGTCTTACCAAACCTGAGGAGGAAGTGCTGCAGAAAGGCAGAGCATTCAAAATAAAAGTCAGTCTGGATTGTAGGGGAGCTCTGCAGTATCAGTGGTTGTGTTGTTGATGTGCTTTGATGTGGGTGTTATTTTCATCCAAAGTTCAAGGGCATGCCTCCTCTTCCTTGGCTCTGATTGCAGCAGAAATCCCTGCTCCCATTCAGACACACACACTCTCTCACACACACACTCTCCCACAGACAATCCAAAATCATTCTGCTTTGGTAAAGAAGCAGCAAATTACACCTTAATTAGACAGGAATTGGAAACTTCCATGCTTGAAGTGATGAGGTGAAAATGTCATTTTGGTTCATATATGTGTTGGCTGACATGAAAATCAGCTAATTAGTCACGCTATGGGTGTTCCCTGTTACTAAGAGCGTGCTGATGCTTGAACACGTGCCACCACAGAGGCATTGATTAAGTCTGATTTACTTCTGATCCTTGACTGACACTGATTCACTTGCTGTGAGTCCTGTTAAATTGCTTTTAGCACTGACATGTGAATTCAGTTGGATTTTTTTTGTACTGTATTGTCTTTATTCCAACTAAATCTGAACTTTTTTGGCTTTAGCATTGTTTGACTGTCCGACTTATATCTCATGACAACGGTTTATCCAAGAACCTCCAGAGGAATTCCTCCCAGCCTGTTCAGACCACATCATGGTTGTGATCCATCTGATCCAAAAGTCAAAGGAAAACAGAAGTGACCTTGCAGTCCTCTGACAGATTCATACAATATAAGCTTGTGGCAACAGCTTTATCACTGTCGTGTTGTAGAAAACCCCACTGAACTCCTCTGGGCTTGTCAAAGCAGTTTCAGCCATACACTCACCTCTGGGTTAACAGCATCTGCGTAAAAACGCCTGACAGAAGGAATTACCACAGGTTGCACTCCGTCTGTGATGATGTCTGCTTTTGCAAGGAGGGTGCTGGTCAGGAGTGGTATATGGGTGCCCCCCTGGTCCAAATCCAGCTCTTCTCAGATCCAAACCTGCATTCACAATCTGACTGTCACAGACGCAAGGTGGCTCCTTTGAGGGAACATAAGGATTATGACATTCATGTTGTCTAAGTCCAGACTCCTGGTCATGAGGAAAGGGGAACTGGAGGACAACCAGCATTTCAACTCGGAAAGGATCCTCACTCAAGCAGGGACAGAGAAGTCAGTGAAGATAGAGTCTCAGTAAAATGTTTGACAGAACCTTGAAGGCAGCCCTCCCTGGTTGTCAGCACATCGAGTGTTCTTGGAGAATTCAAGACATAGATTTATCTGCATCTGCACACAATCCTATGGTCACAGCTGGTTTGTAGAATCCCACGAACCGTTTTAGAAGGCTTTGAACCAAACATCCGCCTCTGATAACTGCAAGTCTAGCAACAGAGATCAAAGTAACTTGAGAGAAGTTTTGTGTTCCTAGTGTTTTATTAGAGATTTCCACTCTCTGTGGAAGATAAATATGTAAAATAATAAAGACACTTTATGGAAACAGTTATTGAAAGATCCTCGTAAACATCTTATGACTCAAATTTTCACATGAAAGCCTTACTCCTATCATCTTTTGATCTATTTTGAGAGCTTTCCCAGTGTGGTCTGTTAATTATAATTATGCAATTTTTAGCCAAAATGTACAAACCAGTTCAAGTTCATTAGATATTCACCTCTGAGTTTTGGGCAGGACTGTTGTCAAGAAAGAACCCTGACTCCCTTTCTGCTCCCTGGGAGTTTGTGGCCCGCCCAGCGTATTTTCTAAGTCACATACGATCTTTTTCTTTACTGTGCTCTTGATTGACAATGATTTGAATAAAGAAATACTTGGAAATGCAATTTTGAGTCTAATTTTTGATACATATGTCCTCCACAGCACAAGAAAATGTTTAAGACACCAAAAACAACTTTTTTTTTAAATCATAGCAGGTCTTTCATAATGTTCCACCCCGTCTGCATGGAGACCAAAATAAGGGGACAAAACAATAGAGCAGAGAGTAGAGTCTCACTTTACTGATTTCAGAGTTGGTTGATTTTGTCAGAGCACACAAAAAGACAAAATGCATGGATTGTAATCCATACTCATTCTTTGGAACAAGCATCAGTTCTCTACTGTCCAGAAATGTAAATTTCGAGGTCTTTGCAGTACTAATTTACCTCCCTCAAATGTCTCATTTCTTGCAAGTCCTGAAACAAACAAATAAACTAAGATTTGTGGCTCCAATATCTTTTCCTCAATAATACTTGCAAAGAGATGCCAAATTCTCAGTTATTTTGTGAAGAAATACTCACAAATATGCAAAAATCCCTGATCTTCTTCAGCTAATAGTTGGGACAGATCGCTATATTCTCTCAAACCAACAGAATTTCCACAGTAAGAGGCATAACTGATGAATGATGACCAAACTTTAACACTAAGGAATCGTGATAAGATTCTGTTTGCTTCTGTTGTTCTGTGTTGGAGGCACAAATCACAAAAATGTGCTGAAAAATGCCCCTTTTTTGATGAGTCTGTGTGCATTTGATACCCTGAGTTAATGATGTGTGGAACATGCACATTTTGCACGAGTCACTTAAGCGGCAGGATGCTGCCAGTGCAAGATTTCCTGCAGGACACTGTGTGCACCTGCTTTTTCTGCACTGTGTAAAGCAGATCATCTTTGCTTCTTGAATTCAAAAAATTGATTTCTTTCCAGTTTAACCACTTGACGCTTTACTTTATTTCCAGGTATGAAAAAAACACTTGTTTTTGCTATCGAGTAGTTGATAAATTCAGGTGGTTTTGGAGCTAAAGTCATTTGACGGGTAATAACACAAAAGCATTTTAAAGATCACAACGACAAAAAAAAAAGGAAAAACATATGATTAAAAAAAACAGCATTACATTTTAGAACACAAAACAAAATTAAAAAAAAATTATAGAACACTTCTTCTCATTTTGGAACTCCTGTACTCGGCACATTCCAGTCAGCTGTGTCCAGCTTCATGACAATTTCCTGTAATGTAATAAACCAAGGGATGTCCACATGAAGGAGGGATCCTCTCCCAGGACGGACAGGCGATGTACCAGAACTCTTAGCGAATAATTACTTTATCTAACTCTACAACTACATGTTTCAATTAGTCCAGCAGATGGGCTTCATCCAGATGGAATTGAGGGACGCCTGGGGGTGCGAGACGAGCCAGAGGCAGGATCCACAACCAAGCGTAGAAGCAGTAGTAGAGATAAAGTACACGGTCAGGTACAGGAGCAGAGACAAGCCAACTGGAATCTGGAATCTGGAATCATCACAGAAGAATGGAGAACTAAATGATAATTAAATGTTTAAGAACAGAGAAGAGAAGGAGAGGAGAATAGAGGACAGAAGCCCTGAGCACCATACTTTCCCCAGCTTTAAACTTCTAGCAGCCTACTAGCAACTAATTGATATTGAAATTTGTTCAAGCATAATAGTAATGGTAATAACAATAAAAGTAATAGAAAGTCAATTGTTTTTAGCAAATTAGTATTAATACAATATAGTATTAAATTAAGCAGGGGAAATGGGCCGCCCTAGCCCTGTTTATGAAAGCGTCTTCTCTCTGCTTAGATCCACAGAGTATAATGGAAGCAATGAAAATTGTAATTATTCCTCCAAACTTCACTACAGTAGGGGAGGTTTGGGAGAACAATAAGTTAAATATTCCCTAATGACTAATCAAAATTTAATCAAATCAAACTTTAGTTACTAAAAAGCACTTCTCACACCTTGCATAACTCGAAGCACTTTAACATGGAAAAAAACACACAATATTACAACAAAAACCCAACCCACTTTTCACCCCTCCCTCTTCCCTCCGTTAACACATTTGACACATGACACCACACACAATGAATACATAAAAGTAATTTCTGAAAGAAATTTAAGGCTTGGCTCTATCTAGCTAGTCTGGCAACAAGCCTGTCCACAGAGGAATGTTTTCAGTTTAACTTTGAATGTAGAAACGGTGTCGGCCTCTCTTACATGAGCTGGGAGTTTATTCCATAAAACAGGGGCTTGGTGGCTAAACGCTCTACCTCCAACTGTACTTTTACTAATTCTAGGAACCACAAGCAGTCCTGCATTTTGAGAGCGAAGTGTTCTGATTGGATGGTAAGGGACTATGAGGTCTTTAATATAGGATGGGGCCACACCATGTAAGGCCTTATAGGTTAACAGGAGGATCTTGAACTTGATTCCAGAATCTAGAATCAACTGGGAGCCAATGGAGCGAAACTAACACAGGAGTGATGTGATCTCTTCTGCTAGTTCCTGCTAACAATCTAGCTGCTGCGTTCTGAACAAGCTGGAGACTTCTTAAGGAACTCTTAGGACACGCTGCTAACAAAGCATTACAGTAATCCAGTCTAGACGTAACAAATGCATGGATGAGTTTTTCAGAATCCTTTTTAGAAAATACATTTCTGATCTTAGCTGTATTGCGCAGGTGAACAAATGCAGTTTTGGATGGGATAGTGTCATATGTCCATCATTTCAACTATAGGTTATTTGACATGAAGCTATACTACATATTACCATCCGATCAGCAACGTTCCATAGTCTCCACCTTTTCCGGGTTCTCATTGTGTGTCGTTTTTCTAACATTTTACTTTGTTTTCTGAAATTCATTTTTGCTCGTTACTTTTTTGAAATTTTGTTTTGTTTTCTGAAATGTAATGCTGTTTTTTTTTTTGTGTTTGAATAGTCTTTAAAATGTTTTGATTTGTTGATGCGATTAGCACTTCAGGGCCACCGTAGGAAACAAATAAATAAAACATTCATGGAGGTTTGAGTATAGAAATTTCTTTAAAAGTGTGCTTGGGTAACACAGCACGGCAGCGGAGCCCCCATCAGTGTGTGGGTGTGTGTGTTTAATGGGACTGTAACTGTAAAACGCTTTGGGCCTTCGAGGAAGGTAGCCAGCGCTTTATTTACCCTTTACAGCAACACTGCTGGAGCAATGCAAACAAACCAGCACTGTAGAGTGAACAGAAATATATGTATATATGAAATGGTGATCATGCTAATCATAAAATTAAAAGACCACTGGGAACGCTTTGTAAATGGATGAAAAGACAATCAGAATGGGTCTTTAATAAGATAAATCTGAGAAATGTTCTGGGACCTGATGAGCATTTAGAAAAAAAAAATCAGGAAGAAGCTTTTTGCTTTGTTTCGAATAAGAATTTAAAGCTCATGTTCCTTCCGCTACAGACATAAAACTAAGAGAAAACACATGAATCAGTCACTTTGAACCCCACTGGATTTCTTTTGCATAAATTAATCCAGAATTTAAATTTGCATTTTGAGAAACTCACCCAAATGTTGTAGAAATCCTGACAACAGTTGTGCACCTTTGTTATTGGGTTGTTTTGTTTTTGTTTGCTGTGTTTTTTAATCAGATGATCAGTTCCACAATTTTTTACACTTTCTTAATTCTCCTTGATTCCTCTACTTAAAAAAAAAATCTTTCAGCATCAGTTTTGATTTGTGGGGAAACAATTGAGAGAAAGGAAAGAAGGGGCTTGTTTTTTTCTGACACTCTGCTGAAATGTTTAGAGCAGGTGGTTCAGCTGCTTCCGATGTCTTGGCAGGCTTTCAGGAATCAGCCCACACTGCCACATCCTGTGGATGCACCGCATTATGAAACCAACGGACGCTCCATCTCCCTTTTTTCCTGAAATTTCAGTTTCTTGACAACTTTTATACACTTGAAATAGTTCGGTGCTGCTTAGTGTTTTATCCGGTTCCTAAAGGTTTGTTTTTTTATTTTTCAGTTTGACATTTCATAATAGATTTGCTCATCCAGGTGATTCCCTCACACAGTTACATAGCTTCATTGTGTTTTCAGATGAAGATCTATTTATTCCAACTTTGGTTTGATTGTTTGACATAAACATTTATGGAAACCTGGGTCTTCAATAGAAAAACTTAAAGGGAAGGCTGCAAAAATAAATAAATACAAATATTTCTGTGAGTTGTTAATTTAATAATTGAATGCAATCCCTTCTTTGCCTAATCAGACCTCCACATAGATGAGTAAACTATTATAGTAAACTATTATAGCTGCATGAAAGATATATAGATCTGATCTGCATGGCCTGCATTACCACAAATGGCACTTAAAACAAAGAAAGTCTTAAAGCCTAAAAAAAGAAATATTATGAAATGTTGGATACTTGCATCCTTTTTTTTTGTCTGATGTGGTTAAAAACTAGTTCAGGACTCTTCCCATAGTAATCTGAATGGCCACATACTGTGAGTAGGAGGTGAAAAAGTGTCAAACATCGCCCAGATTCACCTGGCTGAATCATTTGAGGCAGTCTCCAGGTGGCCTGTGGCACCTTTGATCTCCGTCACTTATTTTCTCTCCTCCAAGTGATGACAGATTGACATTTGCCCAGTGCTGCTCTCATTAAAGACTGGCAGTCATATGTATCCTTCATACTAACATGCTGCATAGTGTGGGTGGCACCACTGAAAGGCTTATAATAGGCCTCTGGGGACATCACAGTTGCAGACACATTATGATAGCTTCTGTCTTTATCCTCTTTGCTGCATAGAAACTTGTAGTTCTTGTGTTTCTGCACTTCCCTTCTACATTTGGTCAACAATTTTTTTTTAAATGCCAAGTTTGGCTTGTGTTGGTCTTTTTTCTGTGCCTCGGCGTCTTTAATATGTAAACCATCTGCTGATTAAAGGAATGGTAAGAATTAAAATTGCTAGCGGGATGGAATGAGCCTTACAAAAGCAGACCTCTGAACTCCCCCAGTGATCAAGGAGCAACAGAAAGGACTTGAGCCAAGCAGAGACTAAATATAGAACAGCTGAGTGACTGTTCTTGGTATTTTCTCACTCCCCTGCTCTCTACTCTCTTTCACACAAACACACACAGACACTCAAAGCTGCAAGCTCATCTGTGGTTCAAAACACACTAACAGTAACTGTAATGCAGGATAAATGAAGGCGTGCATTTCAAATCTATCTGTCTGTCTGTCTGCACATGTCCAAACATGATAATATCTCTGTGAAAGTATAAAGTCTGGAGCACTGGTCATTCATTTTCATAGCCAAATCAGTTTAACTATGGAATATTGTCTGGAGTGCTGCCCTCTATTGCTACGCAAACACCACCCTCAGCTACGCAAGTTTAAGTGGCCACTTCCAATGAAAAGCTGCTACGTAAGCCACTTAGCGGAGAGTCCAGCTCTAATCATCTTGATCTATTGCAAAAGTGTTTCCAGTGGTCTTTGAATTCTGATTATGCCGTTTTTGGCCAAAATAAAAACAGAAAAACCAGTGTCATCTTCCAGGACAGATGTTCTGCAGAGCAGCAGGAATTAATTAGAATTTAAACTTTGAGTTGTAGGCAGAACTGTTAGCTCAGAGCAACCCCGCCTTCTCTTCCCCTCCCCGTTGCTAATAGCTCTGAGCGGGGGAGCTTGTGGCCCACCTGGTGTATTTTTGACATCACAAATAACATCTTTTTCAAACGACGTTTTTTTCATCTGCTTCTGATTCACAGCCATTAAATGAAGAAATATTGAAAGATGCCATTTTTAGCTTAATTTTCTTAATATGTTCCCTCCATCATCAGAAAAATTCCACAAGGACATGTTAAAACATCAACATTCAGTAATGCTTTTGTCTATGGGAACAATGTCCCAGTGAAAGTCTGAGCCAAACAACACAAATCTACACAAATCCAGAGAGTCAGGTTGTCAAAGTGGCTGTTTTTCTCCACTCAGCTCTGTAAGCTGTCTCCCCTAAACAGTCTTCAATCCAAAACGGTTAATTATATGTTTTAGTTGGATCTGGAGTTTCTCACATAAGGCTAGAAAAAAATCGGGAAAAAAAACTGAAAGTTTATTTCAAAATATGCAATTTTGGACAGCAAAGACAATCAGAAAACAAAAAGACTGTTCAGAAGATGGCGCAATAAATCAGTGGAAAGAAACAAGGGAATCTGGTGTGTCATCACATCTGTCATTGATCCAATGTAGCAGTTCTCAGGGAGGGATTGAAGGATTGAAGGCACCTTCTTATAGCAGACTGATATAAGCCCGCTGGGCTGAGTCAGCTGCTTCTGTTGTTGAGGCTGAAAACAAAACGTTTTAAGCCAAATAAAATCTCTGCCACACTCAGGGTTTCTACTTACAATTGCTCACCACCATCTAGCTGAGAAAAATCTGCCACAGCTTTGATTGATATGATCTCTGTGAGCACTGAAAGGCAGCTTCACTCTGAACACAGTTTGCTTTATTGAGGTGTGAAAGGCAACTTTCTTTGATCCCGATCTGTTCTCAGTTAAAGATTTTTTTTTGACATTTTACAACATTTTTGAAGGCAGAACCTCTTTTACATCTGGTAAAGATTTACCTGAGGGGGGATTCACACATAAATGTTACTGATAGGCATATCTGTGAAGACTCTCACACATCCAGGAGGGTTCCATTGATTATGGATCGGTTCAAACCCTTTAATCAAACATCATCCATGAAGCCCACTGAGACGACTATGGTTGTAATATTGGGCTGAATAAAATTGAATTGAATACAGAGCCTTAGATTTCTTCATTAAGAATCAACGCTATCAAATTTTAGGCTACTGGATAAAAAAGAATCCACAGCAAAGAGACCAATGGCATTATAAAATCTTCCTACCCTTTTAATGTAAAGACAGATTTTTAACTTGTTAAACCAAAGTAGCAGGAAGTTTTCTCAAAAATTAAAACAAAAAGAAAACGTCTTTGAAATGTAATTTGCTATGTTTTGTATCCTTTCTGTTTGGACTATTCAATTCAGTTTTATTTAAATAGCCCAAAAGTACAACAAAAGTCGTCTCAATGGGCTTCACACCAGTAATTGTATCATAAACATGAAATCAAAAAGAATATGAAGTCATAGAATTCTATAGGTAATGGCTAAACTAAACTAAACAGACTAAGCTAAACTGGACACCCCCACATTTAGACCCTCCTCCTCCTAAACAAAAACTCCTAAAAAAACGGATTCCGGGAAAAGAAAAAGAAGAAACGTCAGGGATGTCCACATGAAGGAGGGATCCTCTCCCAGGACGGACAGGCGATGTACCAGAACTCTTAGAGAAGAATTAGCTTATCTAACTCTACAACTACATATTAAAATAGTCCAGCAGATGGGCTTCATCCAGATGGATGGGGGTACGGCTGGGGGCGCGAGACAAGCCAGAGGCGAGGTCAATGGCAGGTGTAGGAGCAGGAGCAGAGGCGAGCCAGAGACGAGGTGCACTAGAACCACTCTACAAAAAAATAAAATGAAAGAAAAGCATTTTTTGTGTGTTTTTGGGAATCCCAGTGTCAAATATCCAGTATATTGCGTATAACATATAATATAAATATATAATAATAGTTTCAGAAAAAATGCATTTTACTGTTTTTGTCTTTTGAAGTAACTGCATGGATCACAGTCAATAGATCTGCTTTTAGACACCAAAAATGAAACTTTTAGACTGGATCAAATAAGAAAATACGCTAAAGTACAGCTTTGTTTCACCCCCTCTGAAAGAAAATGGTAAAATCCTTTGTTTAGGAATAAATTACAAAAGCAAAATGACATTATGAAGACAGTAACTCCACAAGTCTTTAGTTTTAGTGTGATTTTTATGCCTTTGTGGGGTTTTTTTTTCCAATTAATTAGATTTAAAACGGGTCAAAAAATAGGTGAACTATAACATAAAATCCACTTCAAAGGAAGAAGTTATGAGAATATTTTACAAAGCAGTGTTGGCATAGTGAGGACTACATGAGGGGTAGCTGCAATGATGTGATCCACAATGAGCCATTAGGTTGTCATGAATAATAAATGTTAATTTGACTGATTTGACAATAAGGCATAATGGAAAATGAAACTGTCTGTTTCCATTCTTTAGGTTTCATTCTGTAGTAAAGTAGCAAACCATCATCTGGACTGTAGAGGGTACAAGCGTCCTGTAAATAGAAAACAAAAATTTTCCTGTTTTTTTTTTGCCTTTTTTTTTCTTTAGACATAATCACCAGATCATTCCTGGTTGCATTTAAATGTTGAAATATGAAAAACTGAAGTCAAGCAGACTTTTTTATATCTTAAGGACTAACAAATGGAAGAAAAACAGTTTAAACCATTTAAAGAGTTGTCAACCATCAAAAACAAAACCGACATGAACATCTTTAGAACGCACTAAATTCCTTTTGTAGTCATGAGATCGCTGGAGCCTATCCCAGCGATCGTAGGGGAAAGGTGGGGTTCACCGTGAACAGGTCATCAGTCTGTTACAGGACCACACAGCCACATTCACACCCATAGAGACCATTTAAACCAGCCAATCAACCTATGAAGCAGGTTTTTGGACTGTGAGAGGAACCCAGAGTGCCTGGAAATATAAACATACATGCTTGAGGAGAATGTGCAAATATGCAAACTCCACAGAGAAAAGTCCCAGCAGGAATTTGGAATTGCTGTGAGGTAGAGCCCTATCTACTACATCTGTCAGAAGTCAGGACTCTGTCTCCACCTTTGGTCACCGGCAGAAGCAGTCTGAATGCCCTTCATCTCCCAACAACCCCAGCGTGCACGTCCTGGATGCTGCACACCTGACTCTCATTTGCCAAATCAACCAGTATACTTATCCCTTGTGCTATCCTAGGCACTTTAATGTTGGGAGTGGGGTCATCTAGACCCACTAGACAGAGCTCTGAACCTTTTTTCTTCAATGATTTGTGATCTTCACTGGTGTCCATGGATTACATGAAATCCTCTCCACCTTTATCCACCTTTGTCATGGTAGGGAGAACACGTCAATGTAAGGGTGGGGTACTTTTGACCCCACAGGATAGCATAAGGGTTAAGCACTGCACTGAGCGTTACTCAGTGCAAAGTATTGTTTGTGCTACTTTACCTTCATTACCGAGTGGTGTATTTTGACCTGAGCTTCTATTTCCTGACCCTGTGTCTGACTTCGTTTTCCTGCTGCCTGTCCCTTCTCTCGCCTGGATCTTGACTACCCCTGTCTCTCCAACTGCTGCTTTCATGCCTGTTATTGACCGCTGTCTGCCTGACCCTGATTTAGCTTTGTGGACTTTTATCTGAGCTAATAAACCTGCTGCATTTGGATCCAGGTGTCTGCCTGTACTTGTGACAGAATATTTCACCAAACATGGATCCAGCAGCAGGAGTTCCTATCCGGACGGACCCAGCAGGGTTTGTTGCTTTGCTGCTGGAGCACGGTTGCCAACTCCAATATCTGAACTCTGCAACCAAAGCCATCATGTCACACCTGCAAAGCAACCCACCTGTCAGTGACACATCTGCCGTAAATTACGCAGTTGCTCATTCATCTTCAATAACTGCCGAAGGTGGTCCGCCCAGCGCAACTCTCTCTCTCTTATGCGCAAGGACCAAGAATGGCACTCCTGGACAAATTCAACGGGGACCCAGAGCAATACGTGGGGATCCTTATGCAGTGTGATCAACAACAATCAAGCCTCTATCCCACGGAAGAGGCAAAAGTGTTGCTTGTGTGCCCCCCCCCCTGACTGGAGAAGCACTAGAGTGGATGGCTGCGATCTGGATTGGAGGATCATTACCCTTCCATTCACATGTTGCACTCACAAAGCAACTTTGGGATGTGCTTAGCCATCCAGCGGACGGTAAAGACCCCAGTGATCAGCTATACGGGATCAAGCAGGGGTGACAGACCGCAGCCACCTATTCACTGCGTTTCTGGACTCTGGCGGCACACACAGACTGGACAACCAACTCGCTGGTGCCGGCTTACCATGAGGGACTCACCACAGAGCTGCAGCGGGAACCACCATGCCGCAACGAGAGATTATCTTTGGACCAACTCACAGCTCTCACCATCAAACTTGATAAACTGCTGGGAGCACACTGTTTAGCCTTGGGTTGTGGGCTGAACTCAGCCAAACAGTGATGAGGGAGCTTTACCTGAAGATATGGCTGCTAATTGTCAGACCCCACCACAGTCTGTACATGAGAACTGGACAGAGTAACCTCGCTGTTCCAAATAGGGAGTACTTGCTGGTTCCAAAAGGCCAAAATCCCATATGCTTCTATTGAGAAATAGACAGAAAAAAAATCTTCTCTTCTACACGTTCTTGATAATCTTAATTTTTTTGTTAATATTTTTCCTAATTGCAAGTTATCCAAGTTCTAACCTGACCAATCAGATGCCTCAATAAAAGCAGGTGGTCTCACGTCGAATGTTCAAAATGTTTGACAGATTCTCTTGAGTCCACTTTTAAGTGGTGGGGCTATTGACCCATATGGACTTAAAAATTCAGTCTAAATTACGTTGGTCTGTCAAACCAGTTCTGGACATCTATATAACGGACGAACTATGTCAACTATTTTGACGTATAATAATGACCTCACTTCAACGTCAATTTCTGTTGAACATTTGAACGTTGGATAGATATTTTAATTAGATGTTATAGTAAAGTCTAGAACAGGTGCAAAATTAAAATTGTTATTTTATTTTACATTTCACAAACTGTTTATTTTATCTGCACTTTGTGAGAATGTCTCAGAAACATACTTATTTGTTTGTTTAGGCTTAAACAAACAAACTTTAACTACTGCCACTCTGCATGTCGCGTCTGAATCACGTCTGAACGGCAAACAGAAGCAGGCTACGCTGATAACAGGCTAAGACGCCGCATGCATTTGCTGGCAATATTGCTCACCTTTTTTTTTTTTTTGCACCATTATAGTCAGCTTGGGGTTGTGAGAGGCTGTAAGCTAGCAGGAGAGCGTGTAAACAGATGAAAGACGGGAAGTAGGGTGGGCTTATTATTCATCAACAGTCCCACCCCACCACTCAGAGGCTAATTTCAGATGAATGTTCAGACTAATGATCAGAGTGAGATTTTAAATCCAACCAATGAGTTTAAAACTAACTTCAAGTGTCTCCTAATAAATTGATTTTCCTTTATTTGTTGTTGATGCCTTTTGGGGTTAACATTTAAAAAATGATTTTTTTTTGTGCATTTTGAGGATTGTTTCATATACGTTCAACACAGAAAATGACAGATTTTACTAAAAGCAACACTGGTTCTTCAAAGCTAAGGGGGATCTTTCTTTTTTGTCTGAGAACTGAGGAGTTTTTACATGAGCGTCAAGAGGGGTTGAATAATCCACAATCTGGCTCAAGGACAAAAAGAATTAAATAAACAAATCATATACAAAACTATATTCTATACAATCCATCCATCCATTTTCTTAACCTGCTGTATCCTCAGCATCACAGGGTTGCAAGTACACATACATTTTACACGATAAAAATATAAATGTATCCCTCTTTTTATAGTTCCTCTTCGTATCAAGTTAAATTGACAATACAAAAGATCACAAATGTGCTTTTATTTTTCCACGTTTTCATTTTTGCTTGGGACGCAAATTCTTCTTTAGTTGAAGAGTCACAAATGGCACAAACGTCAATTAAAGTGGCTCCCTGTACCTCAAAGAATAGACTTCAAAGCAGCTCTGCTTGTGTACAAGTATCTCCATGGCCGCGCACCAACGTACATCTCTGACATGTTAGTGCCATATGAACCATCTCGCACTCTGAGGACCTCAAGGTCCGACCTCCTGTTGATTCCCAGAGTCAGAACTAAACAAGGGGAATCAGCGTTTCAATATTCTGCAGCTAAAATCTGGAATAGCCTCCCTGAAGTCGTAAGACAGGCCTCTTCTGTGTTCATGTTCAAATCTAGACGTAAAACATTTCTGTTTAGCCGTGTTTATGACTGAAAGGTCCTATCTGCACTTTTCTGTCCTTTCCTTCCTTTATTTTTAAACCAATTTTCTGATTGTATCTTTTCTTTTAAAGTACTTTTTTGTTGATTATTTCTATGATGTATTGTGATTTGAATGCATTTTTCTGTTTTGTGAAGCACCTTGAATTACTTTGTGTACGAATTGTGCTATACAAATAAACTTGCCTTGCCTTGCCTTGCCTAAAGTGTCTTTGCCTTCTAGGGCATTCACCTGTAGGCCAATTATAGGTCAATTTGGTCGATATTTCGCCCACCTACATTGAAAGTTTCCACGAAGGGGCAGAGACTAGCCCCCCGCCCCTATTGATACGGCCCTGCACTGCGCGCATGTGCGCATCTGTGAGCATGCAGCTGTGCTCACCAGCTACCTTGGATAGCTCCACACAAACAGGCGCAACTGAGGTGGAGGAAGTTCACCTGTGCGCTCGCGCTTTTGGAAAACATCCACCCGCCTCCCCACTCTGCCAGCTTGAACCACTTTGTCATTCTCTTCTATCTTTTCCTGGTCACCACTTCTTTTTTTTTTACCAGTTTTTTTTTTTTCTTAAACCAGACATGGAGTAATAGATCCGCGTCTTTTTGGAGAACAGAGGCCGCCTGTTTGTTTCCTCCTCCAGGAGCTGGAGAGATGCCCCGCGGGGCAGGATGTGCTCCAGCCGTAAGATCTTATGGAGCTTATTCGTGCTCTCCTTGGTGGAAGTGGGCTTGGGAGTAGCGAGTATCGTCCTGGGCGCCGTGGGCATCAGCTGGGTTCGAGGGGAGCACAAGCCGCGGCAGGGCGACGCGTCTCCGGTCTGGAGTGGACTCTGTGTAGGTCCTGGGACAAACTTTAGTCCACGTTTTCTTCCTCCGGACGGTCCACGCAGGATAAGTGGGGAGATATGTAAAACAATCTCAGCTGGGAAAATGATCCGATCTGTGTTATTGAATAACATTCTTTTAAAACTGCACAAGATATTAAAAGCAAGGATTTGTTCAAATATTTCAAATGTTAAAGTCTAACATTTTTTCATTTATTTAAACTAAAATAACCCTTCCACCTATTGCAATTGCAAAAACGGTCGTCTTAAAATAGGAAAAGACTACTACTCTCAAGAAAAAAATAAGTACAAAGTTGTAAAATTGTCTTTGCAACAAGAGGAAATCTGACAAGATCAAAATCTAGAAACAGAGTTCCACATAAACATTAAAAAAGGATAAATAAGCACAAAAAAATGAAACAAAAAAAACGAAGCAAACTGTTAGACAGGATGTCTTTAAATTAAAAGTTACACAGCAAACTAATAATTTTTCTTTGTTAAATCTAGGCAAATGTTTTTTTTTAGATTATATGTACCTAATTGTAGTTTAATTGGATCACAGAGATGTTAAACTAGAGTAATAATAATAATAAGTCAAAATTGCTCATTTTACACTAAAGTGTGAACAAAATGAAAATATAGTCTTAGTAAAAGTTTAATGAATCCTCATAAAATCTGAAACTAGCACCTATTACAACATAAATCTAAACTTTTGTTGACAAAATAATGACAATGACTGGCAGTTAAACGTGTACACATTTGTACATTTTAAGCAAGTAAAATTCCACAAATCAAGGATTTAATGATGTTTGTAAATCTTCAGAAACACATAAAGATATTTGTTTTAGTCATTTACACTAACTGTTGCTACAACTTTAAAATAACATTCCTTAAAAATGAACCAAAAATCACAGTTACATTTGAGGGTTTTTTGCATCGTGAACCGATATTTCTATTATCAAGAGTATGGAGCTTAAGGGATTTGACTCATTTTAATAATAATTTCCTTATTTACAGATCCTAGCTCTATAAAATTCAACTGTGTTGAGTTTGAGAAACGCATAGAAAGGTGTGTAGAGCAAAGATCAGTTAAAACAGCAGAAAACCTGGTAAAACAGCTCAAATATTTAAAAACAAGGTTTTAAATCTTTTCGAGATTCATCTAGTTTACAGTAATTGTAAATGTCAATAGTAGATTTTTGCTATATATATATTTATAAGTGGAATTCATCATGATAGTTTAAGGCAGAAAATCAGTGTTGATTTATTCAGTGTTGGAGTTTCTTGTCAGTGCTGGGGAGGGTCAAAGCTTTTACACCCAATACTCTCAGAATACTTCTCCTCTTATTACAGAGCAGCTTGCAGCCTCTAAGTCTTGATTTTGTTGCAAAACTTCAAAATATCTCTGTTATTTCTTGTGTACTTAGTGATTCAACTGAGACAATGTAGTATTTTACTAAATAAAGTAAAAATATAGGTAATTATTAGACTAGATTTTAGAAGGATCGACTCACATTGATGTCATATTAGAAAATGTTATCCTGCATAAGACCACAAAAAGTTACCTTTTGATTTTTATTGATTTCTATTGATTTATTTCAGGTATCAAAATTATGGAAAAATACAATAAAAAGATTACTGTAATTAAATATCATGATTATCCATTACAGTCAAGTAAATTTTGTTTTTTTACTTTTAAGTTAGTGGGATGTTTTCATTAAAATAATGTTTCACAAATGTAGCAGACCTCCAAACTTTTTTGTCAGCTCAGGTTGTCCTTTTTGCAGTGTTGTTTTACTACTGCAGCCCAAACTAAGCACAAAATAACCTACCAATCAAGACTGATAGCAAAAATAAACTAAAGACAAGCAATGTGTTAAACACTCACTTACTTTAGCTGTTAACTCCAAAAAATGTAAGCAAAACTGTCATCAGAGATCACTCCACTCAACAATATACTGTTGCATAAAGAGACGAATTTGTGCAACAGGAGAAGATCGACAACGCAGGATTTTCAATGCTTGTATTTCATTCTGTTTTATTTGTTTTTTATATGTTTTACAGTTTCTGGTCTGTGGGATATGTGGAGTGCTGTGTGCCCGAAGGAGAACAGGTCTTATTGTGAGTAAACATGAATATCGTCAAACTGTAAAAGATTTTGTTTCTCAATCAATGAAAACATTTTGTTGTTGTTTTTTTTAAAACTGTATTAAATATCAATATTTATGGGGTAAAACACAGTTTCCAGTAATGTATTTCAGACAATGTTGTTAAAGATTAACAGCATTTAAAGAAGGAATAGTCAGCAATAGTTAATGTACAGGACAAAAACAAATATCTATATACGTTTCTAAAGCTTTAAATCCTTGATTTGTAGACTTTTACTTGCTTTAAATGTACAAAACATCAGTTGCAGTAATGCATACTAATAATTACACAACAGGGACAAAATATTGCAGGAATCAGGACGCAATTAGAAATCCTGGTGCTGAAAGAAAAAGTACATTTTACTTAATAAAAAATTAACAGAATAAAAACAAAAGTATACTTATAACATTTGTGTTAGATGAAAAATTCACAAAAAACTGTTAAAAACTTTGAAAAAGTCCAATATACGCATAAAAATAGTTGAGTTCACAGCCCAAACATGTGTTGGTCTTTGGGGTGTGAACTCAGCTATGAGTTCAGGGGTTGGTGTCCCGTCGGCGTCTGTTCATGGCGCATGGAGCTGCTCAACAAGCACAAACGCTGGTTAACTCAGATCTTCTCAAAGGATCTCTGGCACACAGAAGTTTCAGTGACTTCTCAGACAACTGCAAATAAATCACAGAAAAGGGATTTTTCTGTCACATATCAGGCAAGTGAGGGTAAAATACCAACAGTCAACAGTTCTGTCAAGATTTTAAACAACAAGATTAATTTCTGTAACTATTACACGTCAAAAACAAGTCTAGATTTGAAACGGTTTGACTCTGAAAGAAAAATGTTACCATTTTTGGGAGTAATAATCAAAGTACGCTCATAATTGATAAACATACTTTGATAATAAAAGTCTGTTGACAGGGAGAACAGTCACAATCAGCTCAGTGGCCTTGTGGTAGAGTGACCACCCTGAAGAAGGTAAGTCATACCAAAGACTCAAAACCCCCCAGCTTGACACTCAGCATTAAAGGGTTTGGATTTGGGGGTTTAAACCAGCAAATGGTTCCCAAGTGTGGCTGTGTCTGCAGCTTCAGGGAAGGCTCAAATGTGGAGAAGAAATTTGACATACCTAGGTGCGAGACAGCTCATGGTACTTTAACTTTAACAGTTATTTACCAACAGTTCAAATGAGCAAATAGCCTGAAGAACAATTCTGTGCAGAAGTGTTGTGATCTCCAGGCCTGGTAGTAGAAATGGCACACGACAGAAATTGAAATTAGATGAAATCCACTAGAATCTCAAAAGGATCTGCAGGTAAATGAGCCTTCGTTTAAAGATTTTATCCTCAAACACACTTATGATTACTGGGATTAACAGTTCCCAGTGTTAGAGCTGTGGAATATGAATAAATGTGTATCTCATAATCTCAAATTTTGAGTGTTAAGGGTATCCTATGCAATCGAAAGATTGGTTGAATTAAACAGCCTCCTTGTCATAAATATCAGTGTTCATGGACAGAAATTAAACACAGATGAGTTTACACCTGTGCAGTAAAGAAAAAGCTCCTTGAAGACCCATTCCAATAAAGAAAATTGTGTTTTTGGTGTTTTTAACATGTTCTTAAGCCTTTTTTTTCCCGTCGATGGAGGACAAATACGAGGAAAATGAATCTCAAAATTACATTTCTGAAGATTTCCTTATTTAAATCATTGCAAATCAGGGGCAGACAGAA
Organism: Oryzias curvinotus; assembly: GCA_023969325.1. NCBI lineage: Eukaryota > Metazoa > Chordata > Actinopteri > Beloniformes > Adrianichthyidae > Oryzias > Oryzias curvinotus. The sequence goes on from CM043716.1 coordinate 26,091,544, forward strand.
AAATGCAGTTTAAAAAAAGAGCTAATTTCTGACGTAGAAAATATACTGGGCAGACAACATGTTTACTTCTCCAAGCTCTCTGCAACGAGAAGGCAAAGGGTGGGCCACAACCCCTCTCAACTTGGAGGAGAATTTCTAATAAACTACTGTCGCTCTGCAGAAACTATGTCCTAGAAAATGACACCGCTTTTTTGGAACGGCAGAAAAAGACATAATTATACTGAAAAGACCAAACCTGAAAATAGATCAAAAGATGATCGGAGTGGGACATTAAAGACAAAAGAATCTAACTCCACATCAGCAGGAGCAGGAATGGACATATTTAAATGTAGTACTGGTTAGGCAGAGTTCACAGTTTATACTCACAAGCTGTTTACTTTATGCAACCACAGGCTAGAAATGAATTGAAGTAAGTTTTGCTGCAGCTTTCTGATGACTCTGCAGACATGTGAACTAGAGTAGCTTCTGTTTATGTTACTGTCTGCTGCAGACACTATTTTCTTCATCTTTAGTTGCAATATTTCTTTCACTCACTTTTGCTGCTGTACCTCCTGATTTTAAAGCTAATTTAGCAGCAAATGTTGAGATTTAAGAATTTAGATCTTGTTGAAACCACAAAGGAAATCAGAATGTTTTTAACATAACCAATTTTTTATATTTCTAAAAAGTATTTTTGAAGTCTGATAATGTGATGTGGTGTCACCTGTCACTGGTGACACTCCACTCAGCGTTCCCAGTGGTCCTTTAATTATGATCATGCCACTTATAGCCACATTAAACAAAAAAAACGTGTCATTTAATAGGACATAGTTTTTGCTGAGCAGCAATAGCAGAGCAGAGCAGATGACCCCTTCCTGGTTCTCTCTTCTTAAGGTTTTTTTTTTTCTTAAGTCATTTCTCTTTTACTTGTGCTTGTTTTGTGTATTTTATTATGAGGTGCTTATTTATTTACTTTTTGCATTGGTGTTTTTGCATCCTTGTTTGTTTTTATGTACAGCACCTTGAGCTGTTTCTTTACATGAAAGGTGCTATAGAAATAAAATTAATTTGAATTTGAATTTAGTAGCCATTACAAATTCACCTCTAAATTGTGGGCGAAATCATTGGTGCCCCCTTTCCCCTCCCTTTTGCTGAGAACTCAATGCAAAGAGCTTGTGGCCAACCAAGCGTATTTTCTACATGGAAAAAATACTATCTTTTTCAAACTACTTTTTTGTCTGCTCCTGATTAACAACAATTTGAATTAAAAAATACTCAAAAATGCAGTTTTCATCTTAATTTTCTTTATATTTTCTTTGTATTTTTCCTCCACCATGAACATGTTAAAAACACAAAAAAAAAAAACATTTCCATCGGAGTGGATCTTTAAATGTTTCAATACATGGATGTTTAAAGGTGTAATGGATCATAGATTGTATGCTGCTGCACTCTTGTCTTGTATTTTTGTGTCCATACAAGACAATGTGATGTTCTTCAGGCAAAAACACAATGTTTTCTAAAGACACGCCTGTGAGAATCAGAGGAGACAAGCAGTCACTTCTCTATTTCTGTCACTCTTTCCAGTCGTTTTTACAGTCTCCCAGTGTCTCCAAGCCGTCATGTTTTTTCTGACTCTCTGTCTCCTGCCGGCAAGGCACTAATGATGGATCAATGTCAGTCCAATCTGCTGTAACAGAGACATCCATCAGTCTCTCCCTATATGCTTCTCACTGTTGTCGTTCTCCTCATGCCTTCCCTCTTCCCATCACTCTCCATCTATCTGCCCTTTCCATTCAGCCTCATCTTCATTTCTTCTTATCTGCCTCAGCTCTCCTCCTTTGCGTGTGTGTGTGTGTGTGGGGGGGGGGTGATTGAGTTAGGTGGGTTTAGCTCCGGCCCCCTGCCAGCTGCTTTCTACACTTCTCTGAGTGAGGAGTGTAATCAGAGATGCCCCTTTGCTTTCAGTTAAGCCACTAACGGCATTTGAACTGGAAAAGGGTGAGAGGACGCCTGAAACGCAAACACAAACACACAGTCAGGCAGAGTGGAGAGAAATCATTTTATACTTTTAAAGGTAGACTAATTGAAGCGCAGTCATTTGTCCATTAGGCTCTTCCAGGAATAATCTCATGCTCCGTTCAGGGGATGGCTTTTCTTTAGCTGATTAAACTTTAAATACGAGTCAATTGTGACTCCCTCCCTGTGTATCTTTGTGTGTCTTACAGATGATCCTCTTTTCTGCGTGCTGCATCTGTGGGCTGATTGGAGGGATTCTCAACTTCCAGTTTGTCCGGGCTTTGAGCAAACAGCCCAGCAGAATGCATCTGGCTGCCATGACTTTGGCCTGTCTGGGTAAATAACCACAAAGGAAGTAGGAGGGCACAACATCCTTAGATGCATTATTACACATCTGACTGTTGGCTGAATATGTGTCTCATATGTTTGTAATCAAACATTTCCTTTGGAAACAGATCACAGTGATGCACAGCATACATACAAATGTTTCACTAAAAGGCAACTTTTCTGACGAAACACACATTAAGTAATTTGATTAAAATCACACTTGAATGACTTTGTCAGTGTATGTAAATTTGTTGTAAAAACCATTCTTATTCATAAAGTATGAAAGGAAAAAGGAAAATAATAATCTGGGTTAATAAAAAACAAGATATGTAAAGTATTCTTGGAATATTCAACAGTAAAAAATATATATTTTAAAAGATACAACAAAATAAAAACTCAGCCATCATAAACTTACATAGAAAATGAATACGGGTCATTTTAGACCCATGTTGAGCATTAGAGGGGGTGTGGATATGTTGCGCATCAAAGGGTTAACATGCTTTTCTGTTAAATGCAAACCAAATAACATTACATCAGCCTGTGAATATGTGTGTGCATGCGTGAATGGGGCCGTGACTGTAAGGCACTTTGGGCCTTCAAAGAAGGTAGTAAAGTACTATATAAGTATATGCCATTCACCATTTACCAATATACTGAGATTTAAAGATTTTACGAATACAAACAATGCCGTTAGAAGAGGCCTACTCATAGTAGTTCCAGACTTTCATCAAATTTCCAAGTGACAGTTTCCTGACACCGGTGCAAATATTTCTAAGTGTTCAAGCGATCTGGACATCAATGGTGAGCTAAGAACGTACAAACATCCAATGGCATCTACAAACTTGACTTTGGTCATACACATCATGAAAAGGCATTAGATCATCGTGTCATCTGCCAATGAAATTTTTCAGAATGCGTGCAAAAAGATGGTAAAAGGAATTTTGATGTTACTTCAACATCGGAATTGATCAAAATAGATGATTTTAAACGGGAATGTTGGCATCATTTAGAGCTGGACTGAGTGAGTGTGACGTGATTCATTTAAAAATTACTTTTCTGTTCAGCCGCCACTTTTTTGTGATATGGATGCCGCCATTGGAGCCAGTAAGCAGTGATTGGTCCCACATGGTCTGACTCAACGTTTCTATGGAAACCACTTTCGCCAATTAGGAAAGAGCTTATTGGAGGTCCACAGCCCTACCAATTGAAAGCAGGTTCGAGAGAATCTGTTAATCAAACTTGAATAACTTGCAATATAGAAATACTATTATGGAAAAAAAAAAAACAATTACGATTAGCAAGAACATGTTAAAAAGGTTGAAGCGCAAAATGGTTATTCTGACAAGCAGAATGACTGAGTAATAGCTGTTTGTTTCTCTATAGAAGTCTATGGGATTTTGGTTTCTTGGAGCCAGCGGGTACTTCCTGTTTGGAACGCGAGGGGGGAGGGTTCACTCAGTCCAGGTCTCATATACAGTCCCCCCTTCCCTTCCTTGTTGCTGAGAGCTCTCTGTCTTTGCGCTCTCCCAATAGCTTACAGTCCCTCACACCCCCGACGTAGCAACAAAAATGGCGAGCAACATTGTAGCTATCCAGTCGTAAAGTTTTGATCCAGATTCAATTTGTCTACAAGTGGATGTGTCAGCAAAGAGCGGGGAGCTTGTGACCCGCCAATTGTAGCACCTACGTCACTGCTACAAGCTAGTCCCGTCATTTTTCGTCATTTCCCCTGATTCACAACGATCTGAATAAAGAGCAGCTTTTATCTTTATTTTCTATATGTGTGTCCTCCATTATGAGAAAAATGCCAAAAGAATATGTTACAAACACTAAAAACACCATTTTAATTGGAGTGTGTCTCTCAAGCTGAAATCACAGCAACATTATTAGTCTAAAAATAGAAAACTGGAGCAAAGATTTCAGTCAGTTAAGAAGCCAGGGGGTCCTAATTAAAGGATTTGCAGTAACAACTCCATGGCTGCCCCTTCCCTGTGGCAAAGCAGTGGTGGCTCATCACACTTTCTTAATTAAAGAAAAGAACATGTATTTCTGAATTTGTGTGTCTGTGACAGGTTGGTTTTCCTACAAAAGTGGCCTTTCCTTGAACGAATCATTCTTCTACCACATAATTAAGCTCAGATGTCAGTACGGATGTCAGTCTCATGTACTGGAGTGAGACTGGAGCCTATTCCTGTGTGCGTTTATGTGAAAAGCCCTTCATCTCCAGGTATCTCCTCCTGTACCTTATCAACATGGTTGACCTGTCGGCTGGCCAGCTCTGAGCAGCAGAGGATGTTCATGGAGAGGGAGCACTCGCTGCACCATTCGCATGAGATGACAGAGAAGGTAAGAGGGAGCACAGCAGTGCACCACATATGTGTGTGTGTGAACACGCTAAGACATCAGACATGTGTGTGTTCATTTCAGGAGGTTCTCGACAGCTCGAGTAACGGCGTTCCTCAGATCTCCTATAATGGACACATTGCCGCATCACCGTGACGATTTGAGGCCACTTGCTCACACTGAAACAGACAGCTACTGAAATACCTGCTGTCAGATGGTAGATCCAGCTGTACAGTCCTGCACCCTGACTGTACACGAACCAGGTTTTTCTTCTGTTGGAACTTCCTTTCTGCTTCCAAAAGGAAGTCAGACAGCATGATGAAGGCTTTCGTGCTTCTGAATTATTATGCAAACGTGGGCTCACTGTTCAACTCAAACCAAAGCCAGGCTGACGAGAAGACAAACATCTGCATCTGAGTCGGACCGCAACGACGAAGACGTCTTTGTGAAAGCACTGAGCACAATGTAAGCATGCAGCTGATCCATATGTTTGAAAGAGTTTCTATGTTTCTACCTGACATTCTTTCACTTCTACTAAAGAGTAATGAAATGCAGCTTGCAATAACCAACAGTAAACTGTACGTATGATCTGGAAATGGAACGCACAGATGTAAAAAATAGAGTAAAGCTCCATGAAATGCTCTGTATATCTACACCTGTACTTCAGGTAACTATAAATCAAACATATTTTTATAATGCTTCTTAAAAAATGTATTCAAATAAAGTATGAATAACCTGAGCTGGATTACTAGAGTGAAGGAAATAATTCGAGTGTTCAAGTTTAAGTTTTATTGATTTATATGGCGCCTCACAATGACTGCAGTCAAACAAGGTGCTATACATTAAAAGTTAAATAAACAATAAAAACTACAGCTAAAAGGTTAAAACAATTAAAGCTAAAAAGAATTAATAAGTGGCATAAAAATGTAAAAAAAACACCAAATAAAAGCAAAGCAAAAACAATAACGCAGTAAAACACACCAGCGCAGCAGAGTCTCATGCTGTGTCAAAGACGTTGCAATAAAAATTGATTTTAAGAAGTTTTTCAAAAATGGACAGTGAAGATGGCTGCTGGATGCTCAGTAGTAAAGCGTAGTAAAGCGTTCCACAGTTGTTTAAAGATTAAAAAATAAAAAAGCTTCACCAACTGCCTCAAATAAGGAAGCTGATTTTTACCACTAAGCTAATCTGACAGTCAAGTTTAAATTCACTGTTCATTTTAAAACCCAGGTTTGACCCAGATTGTTTGAAATATGAAGCCAAGGGACTCAACTCCACTGAGGAGGAGTTACAGGAGCTGCTTGGACCGAACATCATCACTTCAGTTTTTCTTTAATTAAAACTTAAAAAAAGCTTGGGGCCATCCAATTTTTGATGTCCGGTAAAGATGACAGTAGTGGTGTAATAGAACAACCTTTCATTATTGGTAAACAGATCGGACTATCATCAGTGCAGCTATGAAAGGAAACTGTGTTTTCTCAGGATGGAGCCCAGGAGAAGGAGGTACAAAGAGAATAAAAGTGGTCCTAAAATAGAGCCCTGTGGAACCCCAATCAACAGTGGAGCATTTAAAGAATAGAATCTGGACATGCTCACACATACAAACAGTCCTGTCATCCAAATAAGATGAAAGCCAGTCGAGTGCAGTACCTTTGAGAGGGACCTGGCTGCAGACAAGATGGCGCCTGACATTGTTGGCCGGAAGCAGAAATTATACAATTTATGATAATCCTAATCCTAACCCTAACCATGATCCAAAAGTGTTGAGATTTTAGAAAAAACTTTGATCAAAGCTTAAAACTGGAAAAAACGTAACTGTTATGGTCGCAAGTTGGAATAAAGACTTTTTTGAGCGATATGGGGGGACTTCCAGTTCCGGTTAAGGTTCTGGTTCTGGATGTTGATGTGTGCATCCAGGTCCTCTTGGGCGATTCTGCCAAAAGAGGGAAATTTCTGGGACTTTGCCCCCACCCCCTTCAACTGCCACCCAAACCACATGGCCCTTTTTGAGGCTCTCCTACATGTGCTGGACCGACTGGACAGAGATCCCACGTTGTCTCTTTGGGGTGGACCCAACTGGGACCTGACCACCAGCCGCTCACCTGCGAGGCCCAACCCAACCCAACCACCAGATAATACCAATTATTGCCTACAAATGCTAATTATAAAAAAAGCTCATTTGAGTTCACAAAATGCTAACTTGTGCCCAAAAACTGCTAATTTGGCCGAAAACATTAATTTTTTTGTGTGCACAAAATTTGAATTGTAGCCACAAAATGCTCATTTGTGTGCACAAAATAACCTATTTTTTGTCAATTGACTGTATTGCAGTGACTTAAATTTCTATCTACATATATAAACTGAAAAGTTTTAGAAAAATATCTAAATATTTAGGTTAAAATACACATTTCAGTGGTGTCCCCAGGTTTTCACTCATTGCTGTTATCTAAACATTTCTGCAAGGGGATACATCAGAGTGGAGCAGAGCAAGAAGCTTGCGACCCGACTGAGAGGTACTGATCCATCATGATTTAAATAACGAAATACTCAGAATCACAGTTAAAATCTTAAATTATTTCTATTCTTAGAAAAATGCTGGGAGAACATGTTAAAAATCCAGTTTTAATCAGAGTGGGTCTTTGAATAGAATTATATATTAAATTATCTCCAAATTTTCTCTAAGCCAATATCCTTTTGTTTCTCAAACAACAGCGATTTTTCAACCATTTAATTCATATACAGTAAGATTTTTCTTTCTATTGATTGATTTTGGTTCCTTTCACAAACTAATAGTCACCCTGATGAGCTTACATCCTGTAACTGCAGAGCAGTACTTGAGACGGCCTCCCTGTTGAACTGCAGCTGAACACAATGAGGTTTTCGGCTCCGTTCAGAGGTTCTTCACTCACAGGATATTTAACTGGAGGATCAAATCTCTTATATTGCTGCCATCAAACATTTCAGTATGAAGTGCTTCTGGAAGCAAAAGGAGAAAGAGAGATAAGCAGCAAAAATGCAACCTGCATGCTCACAGACACAGCAGTGACTTCTTCTGAAGTGATCGCCTTGACAGCGTCATGCTGCTCAATACTTAACTGTGAAGTTTGCAAAAAGCTCTGAGCACTAGGCTGTGTGTGTGTGTGTGTTTGGGGTGTGTGTCTGCATTCATCAATGTAAGTCCCCTAGCATTTAAAGCTGCGGGGTCTATTGCTGACTAAGAAACCACGTCTCTATTTATCACCTTGACAGCACACAGAAGTGGGGCCATGCCCCACCCAAAAAAAAAAAAAATATATCCACCACATCTGCAGGGAGAAATGCTGAATCATGTGACACTACACTGACAACAGGAGCCTTAAACTAGGACAAAAAAACACTAATATTGATAGAATTACTTCAAATTGAATATGATACAGCCCAATGTTAAGTAATTTTTTGCTAGTTCAAAGCAAACGGTTAGAATTTTTTGAGTTTCTATGCACCTAATTGTAGCCCATTTTGAATTACAATGGTAAAAAAAAAACTGGTGCATTTAGAGGAAACGACTCATTTTAGAACAAATGGGGAACAAAATGAAAATAAGATTTTGGTACGTTGGCCCATCTTAATACATCAAATGTAAAACAAGCAATTAATCTTGGAACATACATCTGAATTTCAAAATCTAAATAAAATGCATTCAAGTTTTTTTAGAGTCTTAAAGCAAGTTTTTCTGCTGTCAAGCATATGGAGCACAAGGATTTTGACTTATTTTAATAACACCTTCCTCATTTCTAGATCATATCTCCTAATGAGACAAACAATTTCCTCTGTATTGATTTTAAGAAAAACCTAGAAGGGTGAAGAGCAAATAGAAGTTAAAAGAATTCATACCTGATAAAATAGCTTGAATGTCTAAAAACTAAGTTTTAAATCTCTGCAAGGATCAAATATTTTGCATTGTAGTCTTTGAGAAAACACTGTAACTAATTTCCTCCTCAAAGCAAGTGAAATAATATAGAATACAAGATGTTTTTTTTTTCTTTTTATAAGTGAAATCTGTCAATAGAAGTAGTAGAATTGGTCTTGGAAAGATTTAATAATAATAATAATAATTATCATTAAATATATTAAATAATTATATAAATATATTTTTGTAATAGTTTCTGTTTTTTGCAGTGTAGATTTGTTTCTGTCTTTATGCTTCTGAAAGTACAGCATGTTTAATATAAGACAGAGTGTTCATCAGCTGCTCAAATGCACACTTTAGGTCACCCTAATGATCTTAATGTGACACTTCCACTGAGAAGAGGATCCAGAATCAATGAGAACCTTTACCAGGCTTCCATTGCATAACAGTCCACAGATTACATAACAAAGGACCAAAGGACAGAACACTATGGGAGGGCATGACCATTTGAGTCTTCCTATAGAAATAACACAATATTCTCCTTTATTTATATAACTGTCTTGTCATTGTCACTATTGCAGGAAGAAAACAAATCAAGATTAGGAGGGTGAAGCCCCAGAACTACAAAGTATTAGATCCACTGGGGTGCGGCCTCTGTCGTCTCTGGTCGCTCCAGAGACGACAGAGGCCTTTACTTTGACATTTTTTTGGTTAAAACGGGTCTAATCTAAAATCAATGGTTTCATAAAACATTATATTTGAAAACAACACATCAAGACTAAAAATAAAGAGGGTTAAAGATGAATGGTAAGTATTTTGCCCATGCGCCAGCTGACAGTCCTTAAATGGCCATGCAGTCCTGCACTCTGAACCACTAGTTGTGTGATTGTCCTGTGTCATTTTCATTTTTTATGACTATTTTATCAGCTTTTATGTTAAGCGCTTTGTGTTTTTTAACTGAAATGAAAGGCGCTATATAAATAAAAAAAAGTTTGAGTTTAAGTATCCATCCAGAAAGGAAAGAGATCCATGAACAGATTTAAAAGAACACACAATCATGCAAAATAAACAAATCAAAGTAATTTTTTTAAATAAAAAACCACAGGTGTCTGAGCTACAGTGATTGCAGAGGTGCTAATAAAGATCTTTGGATTCAACTTGCATGCTTGACCTTGGGAAGGGTGAAGCCCGTTCATTCACTCTGTGTCTCCAAATGGCGGTGTACCTCCAGGTGATGCGCCTCCTCCCAGCACTCAGTTACCCGCCTCTAGACATCTCTCATTCTGTTTGGGAATGGTCCCAATTTGACCTTGATGATTCTAGTCCACTTTAATGAAACAAGAATGAAACATTTATTTATTAAAAAAAAAAAAGAAAAGAAAAAAAAAAAAAAACTACGTTTCCGCTCATGCGTCACATTTCGTTGTAGTTTTCCTGCCTCACCAGCAGAGGGCAACATACGCAAAAATGTTGAACTTTGGTTAGTGGCGGGTCGATCCTCTTTCCGGAAACTACGACTTGTTTGTTTTCCGGTCTTCTCACGCAGCATGGAGAACCTGATCCACGCCGAACCAAAACACGTGAGAATGTCAGCTGAACCTCCTGCTGTCTCCGGCTCGGTTCCGGTGGATCCAGCGTCCGCGGCAGCAGAAAAAGCTGCGGGCGGTGCTCCGTGTTTGGTCCCGTCTTACTCCGCCGCCGTGGAGCTGCTGTCAGCGCCGTACTCCTGCCTGGTGATGAACCCCCGCAGGAGACACGTCGTCCTCCCGCCGGTCTACCTCCACAAGAAGAGAAGCGGAATCCAGGAGGAGCTGGAAGCGGAGCTCCTGAAGTTCTCCCAGAGGTATCCCGACATCCTTTAGTGGAGTCTGTGAAGATGAAGCGCGTTAAAAAAAAAAAAAGACTTATCCACCCTATAAATATATAAAACTACAACATATACAATATATATATATATATATATATATATATATATATATGTGTCCGGATCAAATTTAAAATTATTCATTAAAGACACACTCATATGAAAATCAATTCAAACATGTTCTTTTCAGGTTCTGATTCAGGTTGTGAATCAGGAGCAGACGAAAAAATGCTGTTGAAAAAAAGCTTGTAGTTGTAACATAGAAGCAACTACAGCAATGCACAAGCTCCCTAACGGGTTTCTTTTATTTTTATTATTATTATTTGGCTGAAAAGGACATTTACATTTCATTTATTCGTTTCTAGAGTAACTTCCACCACCAGCCTAGAAGGCTTAAAGTGCTGTACACAACGGAAGGCAGAATACATTATATAAGTATAAAAACAGAGATCGAAACCAACATAATATAAAAGGCAGCTAAGCAGAGACAGCGGCGTGATGGTGGAGGAACAGTTTGGCTTTAAAGCTCTGCAAGAGTGAAACCTCTCTGTTAGCCGGTGGATGTGGAGTGAACGCACAATCCCTCAGAGCTTACATGTGGTTCTCACAACAGTAACACACACTGGTCCGCAGAGCACAAGAAGTTAAGGGGAGAATATTCTAAAAGCAGACTAGGAGAAGGTAGCAGGTACCTGCTAATGACTTAAAAACAAAAACAGGAATTTTTATTAAAAAACAAACAAAAACAAAACAACGATTGCCAGTTTAAGGAGACCAGGATCGGGGTTTATGTGCTCTTTGTACCACGATGAAATCTGCCTGCTGCATTTTGAACTAGCTGCACCCTCACTATTGTGGGGGACACGGCATATAAGGAGCTGCAATAATTCAGCCTTGACGACACAAAAGATGCTACACAATTACAATATCGGACTTGGATTTAAAAAAAAAAAAAAAAGCAAAAAAGAATTTATCCTGGCCAAACGCTGCAGCTGAAAAAAGCAGGACCTGGTTACAGCCTTTATTTGGACGTCCACTTTCAAGGTAGCATCAAGTTTCACACCTAGGTTAGAGACCACAAAAAAAAAAAAGGGTTAGAGACCACAGACTGTTGAAACGGGGTGAGCGAGAGGAGATGAAGACCGCGATCCTTTCGACTAGAGCGGGAAAACATAATTACTGCAGTTTTTGTTTCATTAAGCCCAAACAACTTAGCCGACCTCCACTTGTCCATCCAGTTGTTGGCTGAACCGTGCAGTCGGGACATTTGTGTATAGGGACATAGATTTGGCAGTCGTCTGCATAAAGATGATAAATCCACCTTATGCTTACTAAGCAGCAGTAGGAGCGGGAACATAGGTCCACCGCCGTGGAGCTGCTGTCAGCGCCAACCTCAGCCTTGTCTGACTTTTACGGTGCGATTGATAAATAAATAAATAAATAAAAAATGTGTTTTTTCTAAATATGATTAAAAACGTGAATCCACCGTTTGAACAACTTTATTAGCAGCATCCTCGTGACATTAGACCGCTGGTTGTTGAATGTTATGCATATGGTCTGTGGGAACAACTGTCAGAATAAATCCAGTTTTTTTTTTCTGTTAAATGGACTTTTCTTTTATTTTGAAGTCGAAGGATCGTCTTTTGCTTCCTCACTGGCTCTTCTTTGCAAAAAGAAACTTTCCAAATTTATTGTTTTTTGTTAACTGGGCTAGCTTCGGGGCTGCAGTCTGCAGCCGCTTTAAGAAAGTAGCGGATGGATTTTCAACACGCGACTGAGCGACTTGAAGAATGAGTCGGATGCAGTGAAGAATCCAGTAGATTTTCAAAATAAAACTTCCCCCAGAATTAAATAAAGCAGAAATAATGGGAGGTCCTGTTTTTTCCTCTGCGGCCCGGTACCAACTGTCCCACAAACTGCTACTGGTCTGCCGCCCAGGGGTTGGGGATGCCCTTAAGATACCTTAAGTTTACCTTAAAGAATCCGGTATCTTGACCTAAGAGCCCTGAATGTTGTCCAGAGAACCTGGAGAGAGCGCCATCCTCCGAGAGCGTTGGGCACTGGGCTAAGATGGTGGAGTATGATCCTCTCTGGGTTCTTTGGGATGGACAATTTTAGGTACTGGGACCACACAGACCATTCCCCTAAGGATTTACCTTCTTGTTTACTCCAGTCAGCTGATGTTTGTTCGTCTGGCGGTGACACAACTTTTCTCAGCTATGTGTACATGTGCCTTGCAGTCTGAACGGAGTACCCCTGGCTTATGACAATATCCGGATAGTGGGCAGACATGGAGACATCTATGATGACAGCGGCTACATTCACATGGACATAGAGGCCAACTTTGTTGTATTTCAGCCCAAAAAAGGGCAGAAACTCCTGGTAAGTTTTTTGTTTTTCTTTGGTAAAAGCTATTATTTTTGCAGAGGAGCTGAAGCTTTGTTAGAGAAAAATGCAGAGATACTACAGGATGAACAGATGCTCTATTTCCCGCAGGGTAAAGTGAATAAACTAGGAGTGAGCCATGTTGGCTGTCTTGTGCACGGCTGTTTCAATGCCAGCATCCCAAAACCAAATCTCGTCTCTGTGGAAACCTGGAGGGATGCGGGGCCAAAGATCGGGTCGGAGCTGGAGTTTGAAGTGACGGCTCTGGATGCGGACGCTGCTGGGGTGCTTCTGATCAGAGGACGTCTGCTCAAGACCAGGTATCAAATGTGGACGTTTTTTCCATTGACATATATAGGCTAGAGTCGCTACGCTAGCTTGTTGCGTGCACATATGGAAGTTGGACGCCATATTAGATGTGTAATGGTAGCTCACTGGTGTGCTACCATGACAGTAATAGCTGGAAAAACAAGGATGTGACTTTCCACGAGGACATGATTACTGTCAGCTAATAAAAGAGAACTTCTAGGAAGCATTCTAGAAAGATCTGAGTGAGTTTTCTCTTACTAGTGAACATTTAGGCTGATTGTAGTCTATCAAATCTCATTGGTAGCACTAGACTTCCCACCATTCCCGCAGCGGTGCGTCGCAACCGGCTCCAGCTTGACGAGCCCTGGCGCGCTTTACAGCGAACGCCACCCAGACCTCACCGTGCCGAGGCCAGGGATTGAAGTTCACTCTACGCCCTCTTTCCAGTCCACGGGCCGCCCAGACCAGCGCGACTGTCGACTGGGTTGCACTGTTCTCAGTCCGCTCCGACTGCATCACGCTGGTCTATATACACCGGGCACAAGCAGTCTGCGGCAATGTCAGCTAACCAACAACCCATTTTAAAACACAGGACTAGGGCTGCACGATATGAGGAGAACTCGCGATATTAGAGATGAATATTGCAATAACGATATAATTTGCGGTATGTAAACAAATAGCAAAATAACCAAAAACATAATTCCGATTTCATTGCGATTTCATTGCAACTAAAAATTATATTCCAAACCAGGGGTGGGCAATTATTTTAACTCGGGGGGCCACATTGGGTTCTAAAATTGGATAGAAGGGCCGGACCAGGAGCAGATGCGTGGAGTGAAAATGATATAACATGGAATGTAGATGAAAACATTTGGATTGAAAATTATATTCTAAAACAGAATATTCCAGAGTTTTTAGTTTAAAACTTTTGCTCCCATTTTAGATCTCTTTTATTGTGAAGCCCTTTGGTACCTTCAAGGAGTTGTAAAGTGTTGTATGAATAAAGATTCATTCATTCATGATCCTTTTAAGAAAATAAGTAACATTATTGATTAAATAAAACAACGACCAAGCAACACTCTCTATGATTTTCAAAGACAAAAATTCAGGAAAAATATACTGATACATTTAAAAAAACAAAAACAATAAATAATGGATCCTCTCCCGTCATAATTCCGCAGAGACTTTGAGCTCAGCATACGTCTCACAGTTTGCGCAGCTGCACTGTCTCCTGCTGCAGCTACACATATATCTGTGTTACCTTTTCACCAGAACAGAGTTCCTCGTTTATTGCAGGAGTTACGTTCTACAAATAACCGTGATCGGTGAAATCCACAGAGTCTGATTACAGATGTTTTAAATTTATGGCAGTTAAACTCCTCACTGCATTAATACACTTTTCTCAGACAGACATGAACATTTTCTCCCTTTTCTCTTGTTTAAATTCTTAAACCTTCATAGAAATTAGGTCCAGGATCTTAGAATGAAAACAAAGATCTGATCGATCAAAGATTTCTGTAGATCTGTAGAGCTGCGCGTTTCTCTACAGGAGTCACGGCACGGACTGAAGAGTTGATTGACAAGGTCTCCAGCCAATCAGGACACAGAACAGGGTGCGCTGTTTAAAAAACGCAGCATGATCACTCAGAAATAATGAGCTAAACCGGGAAAGATGAAATGTGACGTAGAAAGAGAAGACTATCTTCTGTTCTTTTTGACAGAGATTTTTAGAGGGTTTCAGGTAGAACACAGACTGCAGAAGGTGGAACAAAATGTCACATCTTGATCGTGTGGCCAGATTAAAAAAAAACACATGGGTCTCTGATATTGTTCAGCGGGCCACTGCTCCAAATGATCCTTGTCGACATAGGCGACAAACATCTAACACAATAGGCCTCCATCCAATTGGTCAACAACCTGAAGGCGTCCATCTGATTGGTCAAATGCATAAAGGGATTTATTTGATTTGTTAAATGCTTCAAGCTGCCATAAGATTGTTTTAACATATTTAAGGTTTACCATTTATTGCGATTTTCACCATCTTCTGCGATATGGATATTGCAGAGCTGGATATTGTGATAACGATAAATTTGTGCAGGCCTACATAGGACGCACAAGAATTCCAATGTACATGTGCTGCAATGTATCTGCAAATGGAAAATAAAACTTTACTTCTGGCATCCGATCATGGTAGCATCGTGACATCCTAGCATCCGATCATGGTAGCATCGTGACATCCTAGCATCCGATCGTGGTAGCATCGTAACATCCTTGCATCCGATCGTGTTTACATCGTGACATCCTAGCATCCGATCATGTTTACATCGTGACATCCTAGCATCCGATCATGTTTACATCGTGACATCCTAGCATCCGATCGTGGTAGCATCGTGACATCCTTGCATCCGATCGTGTTTACATCGTGACATCCTAGCATCCGATCGTGTTTACATCGTGACATCCTAGCATCCGATCGTGGTAGCATCGTAACATCCTAGCATCCGATCGTGTTTACATCGTGACATCCTAGCATCCGATTGTGGTAGCATCGTGACATCCTAGCATTGGATCGTGGTAGCATCGTGACATCCTAGCATCCGATTGTGGTAGCATCGTGACATCCTAGCATCGGATCGTGGTAGCATCGTGACATCCTAGCATCCGATCGTGTTTACATCGTGACATCCTAGCATCCGATCGTGGTAGCATCGTGACATCCTAGCATCCGATTGTGTTTACATCGTGACATCCTAGCATCCGATCGTGGTAGCATCGTGACATCCTAGCATCCGATCTTGGTAGCATCGTGACATCCTAGCATCCGATCGTGTTTACATCGTGACATCCTAGCATCCGATCGTGTTTACATCGTGACATCCTAGCATCCGATCGTGTTTACATCGTGACATCCTAGCATCCGATCGTGTTTACATCGTGACATCCTAGCATCCGATCGTGGTAACATCGTGACATCCTAGCATCCGATCGTGGTAGCATCGTGACATCCTCGCATCGGATCGTGGTAGCATCGTGACATCCTAGCATCCGATCGTGTTTACATCGTGACATCCTAGCATCCGATCGTGGTAGCATCGTGACATCCTAGCATCCGATCGTGTTTACATCGTGACATCCTAGCATCCGATCGTGTTTACATCGTGACATCCTAGCATCCGATCGTGGTAACATCGTGACATCCTAGCATCCGATCGTGGTAGCATCGTGACATCCTAGCATCCGATCGTGTTTACATCGTGACATCCTAGCATCCGATCGTGTTTACATCGTGACATCCTAGCATCCGATCGTGGTAACATCGTGACATCCTAGCTAGAGCTGTGACGGTGACGGATTTTTCATCACCGCGGTGATGAACCACCAGGGGGCGCGGTGTCGCGGTTAACCGCAGCCCCCCCTCCAAAAAAAAAAAAAAAAAAAAAACCCACACACACAAAATCCCCCCGCGGCTGCATCATAAATACATACAGTTACAACGTAGTATTCTTTATTAACCTTTATTAACAAATAACAATAACAACTGACTACTACCTACCGACGAACCCCCCCCCAACACAAAATCCTCCGGCGGGCGGCCGTGTCGCGCACTCAAGAACGCACCCAGCTTAGTGGAAATGAACAATTAGAACGCAGTAAATTTGTCGTATTTCCTCGCAAGACAGAAACTTCTTTTGTAGAATCAGGATGTGTGTGTGCTTCTAAAACAGCGCACGTGTGTCTGTAAGTAGAGTACGCACGTGCCCCGTGCTTCTCTAAGAGACAGCTACAGCCCCACGCGCGCGTGCAGGCGGGTGCAACGAGGAAAGGAGAAGAGTGATAAAAGGTTTCCAATAGAAACCCTTTAAGTCTGAACACAGGACTAGCAGAAAAAGTAAATTATCAGCAAAGATTAATGTGTTTATTATAGTTCCAATCACGCACCATATGCAAAACTTAAAAAAAAAAAAAAAAAAAAACTTTCAAAATAAAAGTGCGGTGATGCGGTGATGACCTCATCACCGCGGTGATGACCTCATCACCGCGGTGATGCGGTGATGCGGTTATCGTCACAGCCCTAATCCTAGCATCCGATCGTGGTAGCATCGTGACATCCTAGCATCCGATCGTGTTTACATCGTGACATCCTAGCATCCGATCGTGGTAGCATCGTGACATCCTAGCATCCGATCGTGTTTACATCGTGACATCCTAGCATCCGATCGTGGTAACATTGTGACGTCTCATAACGTCACAGCAGCACAACATCAGTGTCTAACAACAGCGCTGTCTCCAAATCAACGTTTTGTATTCAACTTTCTGTTGCTGCTGTTAGTCCAGCAGGTCCAGTTCTTTATAGGAGACATGGACAGAGGGGATTTATTGACCATGTTTCCAGCCAATCAGGATGCAAAACACAGAGCACTGTTTAAAAAAAAAAGCATGCAACACATGCAAACAGCAAGACTCCAAAAGGTGAACCATGATTCAGCGATGGACTTATGTATAGCTAATGCGAAGTCTGTCAAATGCTATAAATTGTAAGACTTGGTGTGCTAGTTCCCTTTTCTTGTATTTTAGTGTTAAAAAAAAAAAAGGTTAACTTTTGAAATGTCATCTTGATGTCACTCAGGGCTCCTCTTTTGTCTTTGTCAGGGTCCAGGAGCTGCTGGCCCTGTGTGAGATCTCAGAGTCTACTCATCACGCTGACACAGAACCAAACCCAGAGTCAATCCAGCCAGAGCCAGAGGAACCCCCCAAGAAGAAAAAGAAAAAAGACCTGATCAAAGAGCAGGAGGCGGAAGAGGAAATAACAAGGTTACCGCAGAACCAGGTGGACTGTAGTTCAACGCCCCATCCAAATGGAACAACAGATGAGATCCAGAACGAAGAAGCTGGGGACAGAAAGAAGAAGAAGAAGAAAAAGAAAAAAGAAAAACATCTGAAGGACGAGGCGGAGGAGATTGAGGTATCTCATCCTGAAGTCCACTGCAGCGACTCCAGCGGTTACCTCAGTGACAAACCGAGCAAGAAAAGAAAGCATGAAAATGGTAGTGACGGCACGGCGGCTTTCACGGAGGAAATCACGCCTACAAAATCTAAGAAGAAGAAAAAAACAGACTGAGCTGTTTGCCTGAAGTAAGACTTTTCTGTGAGGAATTCAGATATATTATTAAAAAGATCAAAGTGACGGTTCTAAAGATTTTTTTGTGCCTTAAAGATTTGTCAGTTAAGAGAAGACCTCTGCTTGACGTGCTTCTTTTTGAGCTTCTATAAAACTTCTCTGCTGAAGTTTAAAAAGAGGAGTCAGGACAGATCAGATGCTGTCCTTTAAGTCCAATGGTGTGATTGCAAATTCAACGAGATGATTGAGCCCACCTTAACGCAAATATACCAACCTTAAAATGAGAACTGTCATTTGTAAAAGTCACCAGCAGAGGGAGCCAAAGCATCCAGACTCAAGACTTTCCACAGTTTTGTTCAGTTTTTTAAAGAAATTATCTGTAATTTTTTAGATAATATGGTACATGTCAACAGATATGACCTATTTTTGGGGTAACTTAAGGATTTTCATTAATTCCCTGCCACAATCGAACATTTTATGTACATGTAAGAATGTACCTTGCATCAAAAAATCTTTAGAACTCTTTTTATTCCCCCAAAAATAAAATTCTCTCAATTATTTTCACAAAGTTGTGTTGTTTCTTTGTGGGAAACTTTCCCTACAAGTATTTTAAGTGCTAACAAGTGGGTGTCGACTGATAAAGTGCTGATGGACAGCACTGAAGAGGTTTGTGTTTTCTTTACCCTACCTCCACACACAAACGCCCTCACACTTTCAGGGGCAAATCTAATTTGCTTTTGACTGCTAGGTGTTGGGCAGCTTATCAAAAGCTGCTTAAATGAGGACAGATAGGGAGCTTTGACTTCTGTCAAACCCCACAGTGCTTTTCTGACTAAAACTGACACATCATTTTTCATGAAAGGTCTCTGATTCACCACAAAACAGAACACTGGACATTTCTAAACATTCAAGTCTATCACTTCATGTAAAACACACTAAAATAAGCTTTAGATGATCTGAGTTTTTACTTCATTTACCTTCATATCTGCAATCCTGTTTTCAGGAATAAAGTTTTCTTGAAAGATATTTAAACTATTTAGGTTGTGTTTTGTTAAACTCTTAAATTTTACCATATAATTAACATTTAAGAGGAAGGAGGAGAAAAACCGTTGAAAATAATAATATAAAAATATTCTAAAAGGTTAAAAATCTCTAAAGAAGATATAATTATTTTAGAAAGTTATTTGAGCCTAACATAAATTTGTTTAAAGCACTTTCAATGAAGAAAATGTCATAAGAAATATAGGTATCATTCCCTCGTATCATTCATCCCTAAATAGAAAAGGCAATAATAAGATACAGAAGTTGTAAAAAAAAAAATTTAGATGTGAATGTAGATCATGTCAATAGAGATTGTCAGGTAGCTTTTCTGCATCAACAGGCAGAAACAACAAATACATGAAACATCCTAATATCCATATTTCATCTGATTAAACCTGTTTGAGAGTCCAGCTTTGGATGACCTCATCCTTTTGCAATGTTTTCACACGCAGACGTCTAGATAAAATTCCTAATCGTGGAGAGATTTAGGAGTTTGCAGAGTTTCAGTGATGTTTCAGTGTAATTTGTTCTTCCACAGCCTCCCCCTGGTGTTATCGCTCTCATTTGCCCAGTCCCAACCCCAACCCGAGTGCACCTCTGGTACACCTGCACCCCCTCCCACCACAAACTCCCATCTCTCTTTGGTGACTCCCTCACACTCGCTGTCCTTCTTCACTCACTCTGCTCTGAATCGCCTCCTCCTCCTCCTCCTCCTTGTCTCCTTGATTTATAGGAGGCAGTGTGCAGTTCACATGCATTCCACTTCTGACACCCCCCCCCCCCCACAACTGGACTCTCATATCAGACGTTTATCTTCATGATTACTCGGCAGACAAAATAAGGGGGGCGGGGGTGTTAGAGGTGAGACAACAGAGTTTGGTCGAGCCTCCGTCTGCATTGACAGAAGCAGGATCTGGTGTGTGTCTGTGTGTTAATAATGTGTATCCGTTGGCCGTGGATCTGCATCTCTGTCAAAGTTTCCAGGCTTCCTCCAAGAAAATGCCCGTGGAGTCTTTGTGGAGAACACACTGCGTCCCCCAAACAGTTCCTCAGATTCAGGACTCACACACATCTCACACACTCAGGAGGACACAATCCACAAATCCCCCGTCCGTGCGCGTGCTGTTGGCCAAGTCTAATTAGTTATGTGGTGGACGCTGCGATCTCAGAGCCCCAAAAGGCAGCAGGCCATAAAGCTTAAGTGTTCCACCATTCAGAGCTGTGTAGCTGTGGCCATATATCCTCTCAACGCTGCTTTGCTAGAGCGGGCTTGTGTCAAAGAGCTTCCCTCACAGGCCGACCGACACCAATGAAAGGAGCCTTCAAAGAGGGGGTTCTGGCACCTTTCTGCATCTTTGTTCCACTCAAGCACACAAATAACCCAAGCTCACATGAAGTTAGATGGTGATGAAATGAGATGAAGCTTTCAAATCTTCGCCAAGAGGTCAGTGCATGCATGTGCACGTAAAAATATACGTGTGCTAGTAACCCCAGGAGTGAACTCAGCTTGGCTAGTTAGCCGGATTCCCACACATACCGGTAGTTTGTTTCCTCGGCACCCGACACCCACAGTCAGTAACCTTGGTGACGACAGGAAGGGTGACAAACTAAACTTTGAGAAATGTTTCTTTTTTTTTTGCCTTTGTTGCCTTTTGATCTCATCCATCAGGATATCCAGATAAGAAGTTGGGGTCATGTTTAATTACGCTTTTGAAGATTAAAGTTGCTTAACAAATATATCTCTATATATATAAAATAAAAACTTTTGGACACATCCAAGTAGTTTAATTTTGTAAACACAAGGTTAACACACATCTGCATTCACAAATATACATAAAACACATGCACTTGTTAATGTAAAACAAATCAAGAAGATCATTACTTTGAAATCCTGTACTACCACATTTTATTATAATAAAAAGCAGTGGTGCCCCCGTGTCATTTTATTATGGGGCAGAAGACTTTGGAAGAGTGGAAAGGTTATTTTTTCATTTCATTATATTTTTATTTTTATTGTTATTTTTGCAATGCTTAAAGAAGCTCGTGCTGATTATTTCTTAATCGCCTTCAGTAATGATACTAATATTGGCTTAAGAATTGGGGGAGTGGAGAGCTAATGTTTTCTGCCAGGGGGCCACAGCCACCCCTCACACCCCTGTAGGTCCGCCCCTGATAAAAGGTATCAGTGCAGCTTTAGAATTACATTGCACCATCCTCCAGCATGAAACTCTATTTTTTCCTGCATTTTAACTTTTTATCTTCTGATTAACTATTAATTTATATATATATATATATAATATATATATATATATATATATATATATATATACATATATATATATATATACCTGTCTGTCCATTAATGAGTCATTGGAATGTTTTACTTTTTTTTTTAACTGAAGCAGCTTTTCTTAATTTGCCTGTTTTGATGCGTAAAGCTCTACTGTGTTGCTGCACACTGCATGAGGTGCCCGTTCGTGCTGTTCACGTGCACAGCCAGACCGTTAGAAAATAAAGACATTAGACAATCAGTGTGTTTTGTGTGATCATCCTACATGCATCTTACAGGCATTTACATATCACCCTGCACACCCAGTGCATGCAGCATTTGTGCTCAAATTGGAAAGCAGGCAGAACTTCCACCTTACTAATGACACCACAGCATTACCCGTACAATGGGCAACTTACATGATCCTCACCAATACTTTACAATACTCTCATCACATGCTTGACAGTGGTACGTTCCATTCTCATGGCATCCTTTAAGGTGGCCAGATAAGCCTCAAGGGAAATCCTGTGCTCCCTTTAAGTTGCAGCCGCTCCTTTTGGAGACCCCAAAAACCTGCAGCGCCCGTTTAGGTCAACCCCATCCAGGTGGATGTGACGAAGGCGACGGAGCAAATCACCAACAGTGAGTACAAAAAAAGTGTTTAGTTTGATAAAAAGAGTGGATTTCATGGTAAAAGCAAAGCAGGAACTGTCCTTTAGCTTTTTTTCAACTTTATATTGTTGTGCTTTCTCTTTATTTGATCAGTTTTAGACTGAAAACAAAGTATTATGTTAAACATAAAGATGAATAGCCTGTTTCGCTGATACATGTCGATATTTAAAATCTACTTTTTAAAGATTTATTATTTTTTAGAACGCTCCATTAATATCTAGTTATCCAGATGTGTTGCTTTGACATGTTTTTCTTTTATTACTGACTGTTCTTTTTAACAAGAAATTTTTTTGTTTAGCTTTCTGTTTTTTCTCTACAAAACAGCACAATAAAAATAATAGTGCCGCCCATAATAAGAATGTGTTGGGAGGTTAAAAGACGTCTAGACAGAGTTCAGACCAAACTGTAACTCCTACACACAAAACAACACAGAAATGTGGTGGACAAAGGATAAAATATATCTAAGATACTTAAGATACACATTAAAAGCTGTAAAGGGTTTTATAGTATGCATTTCATTTGACATATTTTTATTTTTTGATTTATTCCCAGCAGCAGCAGCCTCCACAAAGATATGGCTGATGCTGAGCGGGTGAGGAAAACATTAACAGAACACTTTCTATGTAATTTATCAGTGCATTCCCTTAATGATATTTTGAAGTCTAAATCAAGAGACAAAGCAGAAGGCAGAGAGCAAAAAGGAGGGTGGGTAAGGAGAGAACTATACAGTGTGTAGATGGACCTGTAGCCACCACCTCCCAAAACCGCAGGAAAATAAATACACCAGAAGGGAGAAAAAAAATCTCTGGATGTGGAAAAAGTGATCTCACATTTAGTCACGCAGCTTTGCAGAACAATACCCAGGACACAGCTAAATATTTTATTATCATACTTTAATGATGGCCTTGTCAAAGTAAAGAGCAGAACCAAAAAAATGATGAAAAGACACTTGGGTGGTCAGAGGTGCTGCCACCAGGACGGGTGGATTTCTGAAATAGCTTTTATAAAGTTATCTGGATGAAGAGGAAAAAACATTCCTGGTGGGTGATTTATCTACTCACTCTTTAGGAATGCCAAAAAAAAACGTCATTTTTTAGCTTATAGTTTCTTTGTCTACAAGACATTTTTCACTTGAAAGCTCATTTAATTATGATCAAAAAACCTGAATTGTTTTACAACATTTTTTTAGAGTGGCAAAAAGTGGGACAGTTGGTATGAAGTCAGATTCCACCTTAGACAAGGAAGACAAAGACGTACATGGATTTATCTGTCTGTAAGTGGATACATCAGAATGGAGCTGAGCTTGTGGCCCGCTCTTTAGGGGTGGGGACATCGAGCTGAGTATCGATAGTATCAATTCCAAGGTGAAGTATCGATACTACCGTGATAAGATTGATTCTTTCTTTGCAGTTTTTTTTTTACAGTAAAGAGCTTGCTGATGGAGTTCATGCAAGTGTGGTGTCTATTTTTCTGCAGTGTTGCCAGATTGGGCAAAAAACATCCCAATTTGAGCAATGTCCATGTGCTTAAACTGAATTTCTTTGGCCTGTGGGAGTGTCAAGTGCTGGTATTTAATCAGGAAAACAAAAGAAAAATAGCTGAAAGTAATGGCTTTATCTTTTCCCGCATTCATATCTAAAACATTGGTCTCCATTACATGACTGGCAGTATTCATCATGAGGCCAGACTAGGATTCAGATTGTATCCAAATATTTTCCATTTGAAAAAAAAAAAGGAAAATCTTAAAGTTGAAAATGGATGCTTAGAATTTGAATATTCTAGCCTCTTATGTTCTTTTTTTGTGTCGGAAAGTGTGTTTTGGTTTTTTTTTTGTAATTTGAAAAATGTCTTTACTTTGTAAAGCAATTTGTGTTACATTCATAATCTTCCGTTTTGTCCCTTTCGGGGTCACGGGGCTGCTGGAGCCTATCCTGGCCACTTGTGGGCGAAGGCAGGGGACATCTTGGACAGGTCGCCAGTCTGTCGCAGTTTTGTGTTACATGAGTATGAAAAGTGCTTTACAAATAAAGTGTGATTTGATTTAATTTGATTTGATTTGATTTGACAATAACCAAAATTAAAGCCATTATGCTATTGTTGTGAAATTATTCTCGCTATTGAAAATGAACATTGTATTTTATGAGATTTAACTTTGTCAAATCAATTCAGGAATTCTGTGACGCTGCTCCATAAAGCTTTTTTGCTTTACAATTTCAAATATATAAGGACCAGAGAGTGCCATTGGTTTTAAAAATGTCTGTCTAGCTCTGATTTAATTCACTCTGTTGTTATATAGTAGGAATCGAATCAGCCTGAAAGTACATTTTGAAGTTTACTGGCCAAAAATAGACATGGACCCAAAAATAATAAGTTAATTTGTTCTCTTCTGGCTAAATCTGGTGACACAATTCTGCTCAAATGAATACCTGAGTTAATGATCTTAACTGCCTTTATGGGAGGTTTCACTGTAGTTGCAGTTTTCAAGACACTTCTCTGTGATGAACCATGCAAAAATAAACCGCTGAGCCAAAAACAACACAGGACACACTTGTTTGTCTGGTAATCAGTCTCTTTAAAGACCTGTCATTAATCAGAAATGGTGGCTGCCCTTTTTGGGGCCTTCCATATTTCACAGCTTGTTAGTTCTCCAGAACGTCTTACGCTGAGTCGACTACAGAGTCCATTTAGAAAACCAACTTTTAAAGCAACGTAAAATGCTTCAGAAGGAAGAATCAGCAGATTCATAACAAAATCAGAAGAAAAAAAAGTTCCACTTATGTGTTTTTTTGTTCTTCCTAATCATTGCATGAGGCAAAAATCTGTGTCATCAGGAACCTGCATATAGGAAACAATGACAAAGACAACTGAAACAGGGCACCCTAAAAATATACAATAAAGACCAAATAGAGTAAAGAAAACAAAAAAATAAAGAGGCCTTACTCAGACATCACTCCGACAGAAAAGGCGTTGGGCTAGGGTTGAGGAAAGGTGCTGACAGGGTGCAGAAGAGCCTCGCGGTGGCATTTCAGTGAGGTTGGGCTGAAAGATGGAGGGTTATTTAAAAATTCAAAAGCTGAAGCTTTGCAAAGATTTGTGTGTGTCTGTGAGTGTGAGTGGGTTAAGAAGATGTATGATGTGGTGTTGGACTTCATCCAGCTCATGAGCCCTATCTTTCACATGGCCACCCAGCTGTGTAAACACCCCACGACTGGGCTGCAGGCAGAGAAATATGTGTCCACTAATCAGAGGGTGAGATTTCCTGGAGTGGGCGGGACATGTGAGTCATCTTTGGGGTGAGGAAGGAAAAAAGGAGAGTCAGAGTGACACAATGAAGGAGAGGCTGACGGGTCAGAAGTTAAACACATCTTCTTTACTCCCTCTGTGTCTCCTACACTCCCACCCTCTCAGAAAAAAATTATTCAAAACTGGCTGCAATGACACAACAGACGGTTAACAAAATAAAAGTCGAATGCCCTGATATTATTCGATGTGTGCGTTAAACATTATCTGTGTTATTTGGTTTGATTTAAAATATCAGAAAAATACAAATGTGAAGTTTAACTATATAACTGTTCACACTATAAGACTTACCCCAATGGAAGATTTTCTTTAAAGCAGCCAAAAAGGTCAAATATAATCTGCTAGTGGTGTAAGAAAAACAATCTTTCCAAAAACAAATTCTAATCATTAAGTTTTCCCAAACTAAAATAATTAAAAATAATAATAATAAATAAAATTCTAGATAGGATTATTTCTCTTGCAAGACAGAAAAAAAGACAATATTTCTTTAAATAAAAGTCTATTTCTTTCCTTAAAATTCTGCTATTTCTCTCTTCCTAAATAATGTTAAATAAATTACTATATATATAAATTATTATAAACCCATGCTAAAAGGTCCTTTAAAGTTGATCTGTTAACATATTTGGAGATGTATTGTTTCATTGACCCAGTGACCAGTTGGAATGTAATGTGAAAACGGTCATTTGATCCACTGAGCAGATGCTAGTATTTGTATTTTTTGGGTCGATTAAATCTACAGTCAGTTATATTATTTGCTGCTAGCACACTGCAAAAACAGTCCTCCTTGAAATAAGTCATTTTTTTTTCTTAAAATAAGCAACAACAATAAAAAAATCTGCCAATGGGGTATGAAAAATGGTCTGACCAAGAATTCTTGTCATATGAATTAAAAATCAAGTCAGTTCCTAAACTAAAACTATTTTTCTATTGATAAGATTATTTTCAAAATGAAAAAATGATACGTTTTTTTTAAGCCCATTTATTACTGTTTGCTTATAAACTCATGGCCACACCGCAAACTATCATTAGTTTGATTTTGAATAAGCAGCAATAAGAAAACTAAGCAGGAAATAAGTCACTATTATCATCTGAGTAAAAATCTGTCTGCACTAAATTTGGAATATCTTTCCCTCCCCCTATAGATGTGAGTGTGTTTGTGAGCCTCTTTTGGGGTTGAACTCCTTATTTAAGACCAATATTTACAAAGTAGCCCTGGGGTGGGATTACCTCACGTTTTCCCACCCAGCTGTGCTTTCTCAGGGTTACCGTGACAACCATCAGAATGTCTCTTCATGTTTATCTGGCCGCCAGAAAATTAGGAGAGAAAGAAAGATGAGACTGGTGGAGAACATGTTACACTTGCAAAAAGTGAAACACATGTTCAACCTACTGTTTGTATTTAAAAAATACACCAAAATGCCAAATGATCTTAGTAAAAGGGGATCAATCAAACAGGAGTACAACCAGGGAGCTTCTGAAAACCTGAGAGAAGAGCAGTGTTGGGATGGTGGCATATGAGAAGGAGGCAGAAGGGCAGACTAATTAATGCAAAAACATAAAGACCAGCAACCAAATAATTCTACCATAACAATATCAGACTCTAGTGCTAAAATGAATGTCTTAGTTTATGTATCTGTGCCTATTCCTGCATGTTTGACGCTTCATTTTTTTGGAAAGGCCTTTGTTTTTTACAATTCGAAAATAATTTTTCATGCAGTAGTTTTCTGTTGCTTGAAAATTGTTTTATAAATAAAGTTTCACAGGGTCTTTTTTTATCAGGCCAGTATGAATAATTTCCCTTTCAAGTAATTAATTAAGCATAATATAGAGGTGGGATTATATAATTTTGTTTTCTCCCATTCCTTCTCAAGCAATTAATTAAACCTTTTTTGACAAACTTCGCATTTATTGGAGTGTTTCAGTGTGTCATGTCCTGTATGTAAATTACAAATGTGTCTATTTATGATTAAGAGTGACTACAGTGGCTTCATTTACCTGTGTATGTGGATGTATACTATATGGATGTGCATCTTCTTTTATTTTTTTATTTTTCCAATCAATTCTATTCATCTAATGTTTTTGCTCTTATTAGTTGGTATTTTTTAATTAAAAAATGAAAAAATCAAATTACTTTTATTTCTGAACATGTAAATATGAACATCAAATCTTATTTTTTTACTTATATCTTTTTTTCTCGTACTAAATTAAACTGCTATCATATTACTTCAGATAATCTGGAATTTGGAGAGTAGGTTTCCTGTAACCACTTGCCCATTTCTGGATTGTAATGATCAAGCACTAAAGCTTGGTTACACTACTGGCTTTCTCAGCAGTTTCTCCAAATGTGGACACTGGCTTGCCATGGGAACGGACAGTTATTTGCTTTGATTTGCAACAGAAAAGCCGCTGGTGTGTAGTGACTGTTAGAGAATGTTCTGTTTGGTCTTCTTCTGGCCAGTTTAAGTGTTAAAAGTGTCATTATTTAGCCTCTGAGGCCTGGAGGATAGTGCAAACAAGGCTACATGACCTTCTGTCGAGAGCCTCCCTTCTTCAGAAGCTCATTAAGGGCATCCAGGAGGAAAGAGCATCAATTGGCTGGACCCTCCAGCATTCGCCGAGCCTTTTTAAACCATTCTAAACCCACTTATAGACTGGAGTAATGGCAGAAAAGAACTCAATTTTTTCAGAGGACACATGAAAGATGTGGTGCTGTGAGGTGGTGTTGGTGACTTATTAAAACAGCAGGGAAAAAACTGAACTTTCCTGCTGTTTTGGACTTGAGCCAACCAGGATCTCACCCTGCAGTGTGCTGACTGGATTTAAGGAAAGTTGGATGAACCTGGGGAGTTCTGTTTGGAATAACTTGGTGAACCGTTTTGGATCAGCTTGAATCTTTGAGGCTGTGTTTGCTCCACAGCTGCTTCTCTGCAGCCGCAAAGGCTTCATGGAGATCCAGGGCTCTTTGGAGGACTCCACCTTGTTACAGTTTGTCAGTGACATAAACCTGGTGGATTTAGATTTAGAACTAAACCAGCTGAATGAAGCTGCAGCCTATACCCAGACTGGGACACGCGCTGCGCATCATCTTACGGACCCACCAAGATGCTTCAGCCGAGTCAGCCAAGGGAAGTCCAGACGGAGGAGGATCATCACTGTGGTCCAGCGGCAGGCGGCAAACGTGCGGGAAAGAAGGCGGATGTTCAGCCTGAACGAGGCCTTCGACGAGCTGAGGAGGAAGGTTCCCACGTTTGCGTATGAAAAGAGACTTTCGCGCATTGAGACTCTGCGCTTGGCCATCGTCTACATCTCCTTCATGACAGACTTGCTGGAAAACACCTGAGTGTTTTTTTTTTCACGACATCGTGGGGCAAAACCAGCTGTTGGGACGATCAGAAACCGAACAGACATTTATCGAGGAGCAGATTCGGCGCGTTTGGATGACTTCCTGACGTTACGCATGTTTATTTAAAGCCCAAAAGGCATTTAATTCAACGATAGAAGGGTAGCGATCTCTTTAGTTAACACAGAACCACAACTACTTAACATTAAGTTAGTTTTTTACTGTTGTAGAAAATATGTTTAAATCAGGAAGTAAGAATATAAAGTTTTTAATTGTTTTGTCGGACTAACCAAATCCATAAAATGCCAGCCCTACAGCTTGATTTTGTGCCTGAAATAAACTTCAAATACCGCTATTGTGATTCGGTGTCATTTGGATTTCATAACTAAGAACTCTACCCAGATTTGCTAAAAAAAAAAAAAGTATATATATATATATTTTTTTCAACAAAAAATGGTTTACCCTTAAGGTTTTTGCCCAAACTAAATGCTTCTATAACCGAAGCCAGATCCGTCTCAGCACCTCGGAGAGCTGCCAGCACCTAACACTATATGTGCCTTCAGTCAAAGGCAGAACAGGTGAGAAACTGAGACAAAAAAAAGAGAGAGAATATTTCACATACATATTTGATTTTGAAATGGTTTGTTTCAAGCAATTAAATAGAAATAATACACAAAAGCAATACAATCATCAGTTGTACATTCATACAGATATTTCATTGTTATTCAACGACATAATTAACTGCTCTGAAATATTGCCTTTGAAAATCCATATATATCAATATAAAACAATATATTTAATTATAAACTGAAAGCAACGCAACATGGGGTTGTCGGCCCATAAAGCTCCTCCTTTCATCATTTCAAACACTTCCTTCCATTCACTTGTGAAATTTTAGAGCTCATCTCTGACACATATCCCTTCATAAAAGAATGAGCTACCCTCATTCTTTCAAGTTCAGCCTATGTCTTGTTTGTGAACCATCCTCCAGTCATGTCTAGGCTTTCAGCGACCCTGCTGTGCGCTCGGATCCGCCCAGACGCAGCCTCCTTTGAACCTGAGCCGCCGTGCCGAGACCCCCACGGGGAGTCAACACCGTTTACCTCAACGCGGTGCTGGTAAATTGAAAATAAACACATTGGTTTGCTTATACGAGCTAGGACGTCCTGCTGGTACATCATCTGTCTGATGTTTTTCACCACCATCTCTGCTCCCATTTCAACTGCAGGTCTAAACGCAAAAAATAAAGAAATTTGGAAAGCAAATAAAGGTCAAAACACAACACTTAGTAAACTTTACTAAAACTGGATTATAGCACTGCACATTTACAGTGCAATATCAAATTAGTTTTTAAAGAAATTGAATTTTTAGAAAGGCAAATATATTTGCAAATTTTTCATAACAATTTTTTAAAGCCGCCCCTCTTTAAAAAAAAG
Source organism: Oryzias curvinotus (assembly GCA_023969325.1). Classification (NCBI taxonomy): domain Eukaryota; kingdom Metazoa; phylum Chordata; class Actinopteri; order Beloniformes; family Adrianichthyidae; genus Oryzias; species Oryzias curvinotus. The sequence continues at coordinate 26,121,833 of CM043716.1, forward strand.
ATTAAAGCTGCATCCTGGCAATAAAACCAGAAGCAGTAGGCGCAAAAGTGGGCTATTAAGTTACATACCCCTCATCCAATCAGAGCACTCCCCAAAATCCTCCTGCCCGCACCCCAGTATAAGAGCTCGGGTCATCCCAGTTTGGCAGACACCTCTTCCTCTCTGTTGCGCACGAAATATTCAAAGTCTACACTTAAAGGCAGGCCACCAAACATCCCTACTTGTTGATGCTATAACTGTATCTTCGGATCAGGGGTCTAACGGATCACAGAAAGGCAATGCGGGAAGAGAACTCCCCCCCGATGGACAGCGCTGGCAACAGCGAGGAGGAGACCGAGCGTCAGCTGCCGCGCAGGGGCGCACGGAAAAGGCGGATAGCGCGGCGGAGCGCGGATGAAGACGACGAGGCAGATATGGAGAGTAGTACCTGTCCGGGGAAGAAAAAGTGCAGGAAAAGTTGTGAGGAAGGGGGTGGGAGCGCGGGGAGCGCGGGGAGCGGCAGCGAGGCCAGCAGTAGCCCAGCGCGTTCTTTCGACGACCTGCAGACGCAGCGCGTCATGGCCAACATCCGCGAGCGGCAACGGACGCAGTCGCTCAACGAGGCGTTTACGTCGCTGCGGAAGATCATTCCAACTCTCCCATCGGACAAACTCAGCAAAATCCAGACACTGAAGCTCGCCGCGCGCTACATCGACTTTCTGTACCAAGTTTTACAGAGTGATGAGCTGGACGCGCGGGGGACCAGCTGCAGCTACGTGGCGCACGAGCGCCTGAGTTACGCGTTCTCTGTCTGGAGAATGGGGGGCGCGTGGTCCTTGTCTACTACATCCCACTAACTGGATCATCCTGCTGGAGAAGTGACAGCAGGGTAAGCACAGATGTGAGAACAACACATGCACATTTTACGCACTATCCAAAACACCATTTGTTTTGGTGGCAGCACCTGGCTGGTACCCCTAACACTATATGTGCCAAAAGATCCACAATCAAAGTAAAATATTTCAGATCAGCAATAGATTCGTTTTCTACTATTTGTTGCTAATTATTATTTGAGATGAAAAAAATCATGTCTTTATAAAGAGCACCCTTTAAATGAACTGATACGAGTGTCAACCTATAAGATTTGTGCCCTTAATGAAAACATAAAAACATGTATTTTTACAGATTTTGCCGACTGGACAGCCAGAGGAAAACCCTTCTAAGAGGTCAAGATGAGGCCCACTCAGCCTTTGTGCTTCAAGGTTCAGAGGAATGAGGCCTTTTCCTAATTCCCTTTGGATGGGACCGTGATGTTTACAAGGGAGCACTTAAGAAGTGGCGTGAAGGACATGATTGAACCAAGACCACTGCGACTATGAATGTTGTAAAGCAAAAGAAAAAAAAAAACAAGCTCTGGCAAAGTGCTCTGTCTTGAAAAATGAGAGTGAAACGACAATCCATTCCACATTCCCTGTGACAGTATTTCACGGAAATGAAGTATTTTGTATTTATTTGTCTGTACAGTTATGAAACTTTTTTCCTGTCTCTGAAATAAAAGCTATTTATTTTTTTTTTGGGAAATGCATCTAAATGTAAAGCATTTTTGTGTGTTGCATACATTTGTAATGTGATGAATAAAAGAAGGAAATATCTTCATCTTCATGACCTGCCAATGAATAAATAACAAGCAACATTTATAAATGATGGTTATAAATGTTGTATAAACCTTGTATTTCATCTAAATGGATTTGCTCTGGTTGTCTCAGTACATTTTTAGGAGTTTGTTTTGCTGGCAAATCCCCAGTTAACTAAACCAGAGAGGAGGGGGCAAAAGAAAACATTTCATACCACTGGCTTATTCTGTGGTGATTTCGTGAGCTCATGGATCTGGGAAAGCCATAATTAGCTGGTGGTCTGTTTGAACATGGTGAATTTCAAGCTGTAGGAGGCATGCACGATATTCCCAGATGTCCTCTCAAGACAAAGGTCACCACTGCAGTCGCCTGCAGGTGCTATACCAGCTATATCTCAGAAGTTTTGACAGAGAAATGGTGGGGGGATCATAATCCAAATTGAATGGACCATGCCATGCCATGAACAAGAATTTAACCCTATGACGCCTGAATTTATTTCCACTTATGTTTTTGTGTGGATGCTGAATTGAGGTAACTTTGGAGCCAAAGTGGTTTAATGCACACTTGTATCTCTAAGCATCAGGGGGTTAAATATATTTTTTATATTTATAATACCCCTCATTATTGAAACAGGAAAGGGGGAGTTCAAAAATACATGAAAGGCTTCTGGTTTTGTTACAAAAAAATCATTCCACTGCAGCATGGAGAGGAGTGGCATAAATAAAACAATTCCTTAAATAGAGATCATTTCTGTCTATGGAAATTCACTGTAAATCTAAAAAAGTACATTCATTTATAACATTAAAAAGTAATTAAAGGCATTTATAATTTGATACATACGTCTTTCACAAACAATGAGGTTTACTTTAGATTAAACCTGGAGTGCTGCAATATTAGAACAGTCAGAGATGAAAGGCTCTGTAGGGAGCCTCATATCCTTCTCTGGGGTTGTTAGGAGATGATTATTGTAGAATTACGGTGTTTTTGCATCACGGGTTGCGTGCGGAAGGTAAAGCCATCAGCTCTGACCCTGAAGCCCCCACTGGCCAGGGGGAATCGATTCCCACCCTTAGATCACCGTAACCGTGTTATCTTAAACTTGAGGCTGTTGCTCTGACACGCAGGAATGTCACCTTTGAGGCTTCAAAACACACACACAAACACATATAGGTTATACACACACAGAAGGAGATTTCTCACGCCTATGAAACGGGGAAAAATACATTCCACACAAGAGGAGAGAGAGAGAGGAACGAAGGCTCCTACAACCAAACTCCTGCCACCCCCTTTGATGTCTGAAAGTAGTGGGATGGCCACTTGTTATCAGTGTGAAGGCATCTGGCTCTATGAGTTTCAGATTTATAGAGACTTTGATGACTGCCACACAAACGCACACACTTGCACACAAACTCATCAATAAGCTTTGCAGTCCTTCAATTGATCGAAATTTACAGTAAAGAAGTGCGTTCGTCTTAAAGAACCACTTCAATAAAAACTGTGTTTTTTTTGTTTGTAGCACGTTCTTCTGGCCTTTTTCTAGTCATGGAGGACCTTTATAAAAATGTACGTTTAAAGGCCCGTACACACCGGGACGAATTTCGCACACGATATTCGCCGACGTTTAACCCCTCCTGACTAAACAAAGGTCACCAATGTGAGTGTGCACACCGACGCGAAAAAACGCCACGCGTCAAAGCGTCACTTTTTAAAAAACGCCTCACGTTCGTTTTTTTTGTTTGACGCGCCGCGTCAAAAACTATACGACCAATGAGAATGGCGCTTTTGCACACGTGTCTGGAGCTTCTGAAGTTACAGTAAAACACAACTTGGGGGCGCTCAAACACAAAACTGCCTTTCTGAGCACACATACCAGCAAAGAAGATAGACGCCAAGTAGCGTCTACACTGCCGCAAAGAAATAATGACGGACATTCTAAAATATCCCCGAAAACGCTCATGAGACATTTTCAGCTCTTGTACCAGTCGATAAAACTCACCATGTTCTTCTCTTCTCGTAACTATGGGATGTACCCAAAATCGGCGTCTTTTCCGGCGTCTTTCATCATCAACAGAACAATAATGTCTTCATCATTGGAACTGGAGCTGGAGCTACTGGTGCTTGAAATATTCATGTTTTCTTTGTATGATTCTGACAAGCGCGTAAATACTGGCTCTCTTCTTCTGAGTGAAAAGCGACCACCTTGTGTACAGGAGTATTTATGTTTTACATTAAGCGCCATCTAATGTCAGGGAATGAAATTGCATGTTGGCTCGGCTCATCGTCAGCGAAAATCGCCTGGGTGTGAACACAAAAGACGTGGTGAAAAACGCTGGCGAATAACGCCTGGCGAATATTCGTCCCGGTGTGTACGGGCCTTTAAATTGCATTCCTGAGAACTTCTTTTTTTCAAATTGTTGTGAATCAGGAGCAGACAAAAATGCCGTTTGAAGAAGAGTGTATTTGAAATTGTTACGTAGCTTCACTCCATTCTGATGCATCCACTTGTAGACGATCCATCTTCATTTTCTTGGTTCAAAACGATACGGCAGGATAGCTCCAATGTTACTCCCCATTTTTGTTGCACAGGTAATGTTAGGATGGGGGGTATAAGGGGATTTAAAAGGCCTTTATCAAAATTCCCATTTTTGAGCTTTTTAAGCTCTGCCAGTACTGCCCCAGGGATAACACACACACATGCCTTCTCTGTTGAGCTAGCAGTGATTGGCTAAAAAGCTTTTATTCTAAATGCACAATATATCCATCTTTGCATAAGTTTGGATGTTTTCGTGGGAGAAACGCAGACACGCTGCAGAGGCCGACTCCAGGTTGATGCTGTAGGTAATATAACTATTCGGCCTGCAACAACCGTTCGGGTCCTTCGACTAGTGCTGACGTCACATCATGTGATTGGCTGTCTGAAGGTCCGATGATCTGATAGTGAGTACTCTTCTAAATGTGCTTTTATTATTGTTATGATTATTATTAAGTGCATTTGCAGCTGAATGGACTGCGGTCAGAACTCTTCTCCGGACTGCATGCCATAACAAAGCATCTTCCCTGCCTGCAAACACGAAGCTAGGAGACTCCAGCTGCTCTGATCAGAGACACGGTTCGTTTGTGTGGAGCAGCAGGTTCTTTTTAACAGCCACAGATCTTTTTACAAACTGGGTTGTGGCAAAATGTCTCTATAAACACTACAAAGAATAATGTCAGACACAACTTATGAGGAAAAGAACTTTATGTTACAAAAGGAAACGTGAAATGAAAATATGTAGAGCCCGAGCAGATGTCAACGCTACGTAGTTTGTCCAAGTGGGGTTACTGTAGTGTGACGTTATTCTCAGTCGAAAGGACCCTGAATGGTTATTGCAGGCCGAATGGTTATGGTACCTACGACCTCATGAAGCGGGCGGAACCCACAGGGAGAGAAAGGCGGAGCCTCAGAGATCCAGTCCGGATTGGAAAATGAGCAGCAATAATAACTCCTATTAAATAAAAAATCGTTCATCAGTGTGCCAATGGTATACATGGATATAGTTTACTCTGAAAGCTTAAGCAAAGCATGACATAGACCCTTTAAGCTAGCTGGAGGGTATGTAAGCACAGAACTCTCAGCAATGAGGAGGTGCAGGGGGTGTGGTCGCTCCTCCTCATCCGTCCCACCCACAACTCAAAGGCAAAGCTCTATTGAACTAGTGCCGCTCTGCAGAAGCGAAATCTTAGGAAACAACAGGTTTTTATTTACATTTTGACTAAAAACAGCATAATCATGATTAAAAGATCACAAGGAAGGCCTTCACAATAGTTCAAAAGATGATCGAGTGGGAGTTTAATAATCCATAGAGCTACGTTGATTTCTTATTTTGACAGTTTGGCATAAGGTTCATTTGGTGATTGAAATGCTCTAACAGAAGCATACCTGTGTGTTTTTACTTCTTCCAGCAATGTGTCTCCTTCACTTCCAATCTGTGTCTGAAGTTCCTCATTATGGGGCAGCTAGCCCTGGTTTACATTAACCCTCAACACCACAAGAAGACCAGTGGGGAGAGGAAGTCAGACTGAGACAGACAAGGGGGGAGAAAAGGCTTGATTTGTAGGTCTGGTTTCCATTAAAGCTAATTATCTGTGTTTCATCTCAGTTTGTGTGTCAGTGTGTGTAAAAATGTAGATGTTTATATGCGCTCTTTACGTTTGATCAGAGGCTTTTACCCATCAAGTGCAAGTCTTGATAATCATACCTGAAGCCAGTTATGTGAGCTCACATAAAGCCCTTCCTTTTACATGACTCTACCTCAAAGGGGAATAAAATTAATGCTCTGGACTTAGAGTTTTTGAGCTTGTGAGCGGAGATCTGTCCAATTTACTTTATAAAACAGTTTTAATGACGTGAAAACTTCTAATTTATCCGAAAGGCAAAAGTAAAATGTAAACAAAATCTTTTGTTGCTCATAAAACTATGACATAATTCGTTAGTTTTACTTTACCCTTTAACACTGTAGATATCACTGGTGACACCTATTTGACCATTCACACGATCAACGTGAATCAGATAATTCGGACTCAGAGAAAAGTGGCTTTTCATAGTGGCTTTGCACCAACATGCAACATTTTATGAACGGAAAAGGGGTTGCTCAACGGCATAAAGCCGCTTTTCTCTGCTTGTAATTACGTCATTGGCATAAATGTTTGAAGTGGTATGGTGGTCCAAAGAATGTCAACACTGGATCTAAAGCTGCAGTGTAAAAGATTAGCCTTCAGTTGCTACATTTCAAGGCATCAGAATAAGCTTTACCCTCTTGAAAAAGTAACTTTGCACCTTTTAATTTTACAAGTCTATGAGTCATTAAAACACTTTTTTTAGTTGTGTGAGATCATTGTCCTAGTACCTGATGCAGTTTTAGCCAAACTTCAGCTGTTTGACAGACAGGCCTCACATGTTCAATACTTCATGAATTTAAAAGAGACAGCAAGGCATTTAGTTACTGCATTAAAAAAGCAGGCCCCAATGATGAAACCTCCACCACCATGCTTAACAGTTGGCATGTTATATACCATATATGGGGAGTACTATATAGGGTGCACCGATTGTAAGGCGCACAGTCAATATATGGTATATTTTGAACTGATGTCATACATAAGGCGCACCAGAAATTAAGGCGTATCAAGCGAGACAAGAGTCAGGCATAAATCCGTCGGTCAGACTGACTAACTAGCCCAAGACAAGCCCATCACCACCACACATTAGCTGTATTACTGTATTTGCATTAACACCCAAGCTTGTTGTAACTCATAAAAAGAGACTGACATTTTGACAGAGCACAGCATACCTCTTAAAATGGCTTCAACATCAATAAGAACAACCAGAATTAATCTTTAAATAAGGGGCTCTGGATTATAAGGCAACCTATAATTTTAATGGGGAAAAAAAGGCTGTTGTGCAGAAAATACAGTATGTTGGTTGTGTCAAATATGTTTGTTGACTTTACACTAAGTCTTAAGGGTGTTGAAGGAATCAACTGCAAGAGAAGTAAAAGATTTTTACTCGGTGAAATGTGGCAAACCTGGCCGTGACAAACACTACAATGCACCAAACATGATAACCAAGAGCAGAAGCAAAACCTGAACTGAAGATAACTAAGGATTGACTGAACACAAACCATTAACTAAAATTGAGGGTAAAGAGCAACATTTCAGGTTCAGCTTCTTTGTCGTCTGAGCCGCCACGGCTGCTTCAAAACCCTTTTCAATTCACTGCAGTCTGACAGCAAATCTAACAAAAGGAGAATTGGGGCAAACAATCAAAGGACAGCAAAGATGCTGTCTTATTAATCCTTTGTTTTTACTGTTGGGATTGATTGATCCTGTTGTTAGCAACAAAGAAGACTGAAAACTGATTGACTGCCAAATAACTTTCAGTTGAGATGGACAAATGTCATCATCCAATCAGCGATGTCCCAATACACCTTACTTTTCTGGTTTCTCATGGTGTTTTGTTTTTCTAACATTTCATTTTGTTTTCTGGAAGTTACTTTTGTTTTCTGAAATGCTTTTTTTTTTGTCTTGATTTTTTACATTTTTGTTTCTGAAATGTTGTTTTGTTTTCTAAAATGTAATGCAATTTTTTTTATTTGTTTTGCAAATGATTTGTTAATGTGATTTGCACTTCAGGTCCACCGTAGAAAACTCTACCGAATGCTTATTTTCAGTGCTAGAAAATGTCTTCTCATAAACTTGATCTCTGACAAGATTCTTTCTATAGGTGACATTGGCAGAAAGTTGTTCTAAACTAAAGTATGTCTCTATTATTATTAGGCGAGGATTTGTGCTCTAGCACGGAATGCACTGCTGTACCTTTTGTATTTTTACTTTTTCACTGCATGTTCTTATATTTGCTGTATAGGTTTGTTGCTGTTCCTTGCACGTGTAATTTACCTCTGACCCATCGGCCCAGTGTATTCTTTTTTTTGTCTCGTTAATTAAAAAAATATATAAATGTGAGTGAGTAAAAAAGACATCCTTCTTTAGGACAAAGGCTCTTCAAAAGCTAAAAATTCTCATTTGGTTACAACAAAGGTATTAAATCTGGCATATTACGCATTTCTCCGCATGGCACAGATGGGATTACCTCTTTTACTGTTTCAACCTTGAGTCTCAGAACCCGTGCAGTCGGCGGGAGCCCAAGTGTACAGTCTGGTTTCTTTAGGACTCTTTCCAACTTTTCTTTGGGGAAACGGTGCACTGTACCATCTGCATGGTGGACACTTAAATACAGCAAACTGGCATTTGTGAAACTAATTAGGCGACAGCTGCTTCGTAGTAAAAAGCTTTGTGTTTCACCTTTGCACCACACCTATTCACACGGCACTCGTTCTACTGACCACTACCTCACACGGCGACACGGAGCCTGGAAAGAAATGCTGTGTTGGGAAATTCACAGCACAGCAGGATGGAGAAGGGGGTTTCAGGGGCCCAATGGACACACTGTGAAAATGGGCCTTGGGATAAACTGGCAACTGGTCAAATAGGGGTGGGGGGTGTCACCCTCCTGCTTCACAGTTTTTTGGATAAACTTTGATGAAGTACGCAAGTGAATGAAATAAGTGAGTTCAGACTATGTACGATTTTCAAATAGATGAATAGGACTCTTTTGAGTGTTACATTGTAATGTGCAATAATGATTACTGAAAGGTTCGAATTACATCCAATAAGCTATTGATTTTGTTTACTTGATCTGCAATGTGTAACAATAATAACTGGTTTAATGTGATAATGTGTTCTAAAGATAAGCAATTATTATTACATATCGGTATCGTTACTGTTTACTGAAATCATGAATGAATGTTTTCTGAAGATCATCAATCATTACTAGGCACTGGATTTTGTTACTTCAAGAGAATCTATTTGATCAGAACCAGCGTTAAAAAACTGTAAAACTATCAAATGAATGAACTCAGTAGGGGTGGGGTTATATAAGCTTGCTTCTTCCCACTCCTTTTCAAGCAATAAATCAAACTCTACTTATAATTCAGTTAATGATCACTGCATTTAATGAAGCAAATGTGATTTAAGTGACATTTTTGTTTTGTTTTCTGTCTTTTTAATCTATGCATTTCATCATTTCTGTAATGAGTTTGATAAATATGTGTAATTTCTTTATTGCTTTGACTACAATGCTCGAAATAAACCAATAAATCAAATCAAATCAAATAGTTTCATTTTATTTGTAATTTGTTCTGGAAAGAGTCATTTAACAGAATTAATAATGAGGGCATTGTTGTTGGTTTGGTGACAGGGGAAGTCAAGAGAGCTTCCTTGTTGGCTCAACGGCCAACTGACATAATGAACCTTCCTTTGCTTCCATCCCCTTAGGTCAGTGCCAGCAGTGCCCATAGGTTTTGACCTGTGACCACTTCAGACTGACCTTCTCCTCGGAAACCTGCGACCCTCAGCTGGACCACGAGCCGCCACTCTCAATTCTATTAAACAGCCCATTCAGTCCACTAAGCTGTATTTGCAGGGCATAAAAGAAGATTTTTGACACAGAGGAGAAGAGAGAGTGAAATGTGCAGATTAAGTCTGGCTAAAATAGAAGAAAATCGGAGAAAGACGGAAACAAGTTTCATGAATCCTCTGAGCTCTTTTGCCCACGGCTGTTTATCTTCCAGATTGAGTTAAACGCAAGCCCGTGTAGCTCTTCGCATACCAGACAATATCATAGTGACCCTGCTTCACAAATATAAACATGGTCCATTTATCAAAGACTAACGCCGCTCAATCAAACCCGCTCTTTCTCCTAACTTAATTTACTTTGCACCACACAAAGAACCTTTAGTGGATTTAAGCTTTCTCCATGTTTAATTTTGGCTCAAAATGGGGGCTTGAAGGAGCGCTGCTGATTAAGGTTAAAAAGGTTTCGGTATGTTTACCTTGTAAAATCACAGTGGTTTCTTATCACAGGCAAATCTCCAGACAATCTGCATGGAAAAGCCTCAGGTTATGATGTGTGCTGCTCCCAAAGAGGGATCATTGTTTGATTCAGCAAAGGCATGGGAATACAGCCACCCTTTGGGAAGTGTCTGACTATATTTTTTTGTCAGGAAGAAACTTTGTTCATAACAGTTGTGTTTGTTAATGTAAACACTCAGCGTTGCATCATTCAGGATTACAGGACTTTTGGGCTTTTCTCTGCTGAAATGAGAGTACAGCCGTAGTTTACTGGCATTCCAGGGGCCCCCGTCATGAGTGAGCATGAACAAACACTCACGCACTTAAGGGCGGAGTGAGGGATGACTTGGCAGGAAGAGCAGCTCCAGTCTCAGTATTGCTCCAAGGGGATCTACTGGTAAAGGAGTAGAGATCTGCAGCCGTTCCTCTGGTGTTACCCATGGGGGTGGTCCCTTCTCCATTTCTTTCTCCTGTTTTACTTCTATCTCTTCAGTCCTTTTCACATTACTTTGAGGTGATCTGTCTCTTTCTTAATGTTTTGTTTCCAGCCCAACCTAAACCCCTCTCCTTGATCATCTTCTCATATTTAATTTATCATATAATCTTTTTCATTCGGTTTTATACTCCCCCTCTCATTTCCTCCTCTTCTTTTAAACTTCCTCCTTTATTTGCTTTTTGTGTTTACATCCAAACACAAACATATCAAAAAATCAACATGACTTTGTGTTTACTTAGTGTTGCTTTGTGGGAATGTCAGAAAAAAAAACCACAAAGAGAGACATTGGGACTGTAAGAAAACAAAGTATTGCTGAGGCAGTACACGGTCTGCCAGCATTTTTCTGGCCTGTTATATTTTGAATCTCCCTTTTTTCCCTTATTTTTCTTATTGACTGCAGAAAGTTTAAAATTAGAACATCCCATTTGCTTTTCTGGATGTTCTTTTTTCTGTCTCTTTTATTTTTCCACCCTGAAGGTCCAGGTTGTGTGAGTTTACAAGCCTGGCATTTGGTGTCATTTGGAGCCTTCTCTTGTTTTCTCAACTCCTATGAAACTGGACTAAAAGCCTCTTAATACTCTTCCTTCGGGCCGCCTGGTAAATGTTCATGCCAGCTCCCAAGCTCTTTTGTACCAACACACACAAACAGCATGGATGAAGACAGGAAAAGTGTAAAGTAACACAATCCCTTTAAAAAAGAGGCAGTGGCTCTTGAGACCAAAAGTACAGCCTGAATACTGTTGGACAGGGACGTTCTGGAGTGGCTGTGTTTTTTTGAAAATCTTGGCTATTTTAGAAAGAAAGTAAAAAATTGTTCAAATGTTCTCTTGGGATTCTGGGAATCTCTTTAAAATGTTTTTTTTTCTCTTCTTCAACACTTATTGAAAGCTTCTAGAAATAAAAACCTATCATGTTTTTCTTGGACCTGAAGAAATGTGTTGCTTAGTTTGGGCTCACAAGGAAATTTAGCTTACGGCTAAAGCTGAACGTTTCACAATAACAAGGACAATGTTAAAACAGCACAAAATTTGTTTTAAAGACCCACTCAGATGAAAATGGTGTTTTTTTCCTAACATGTTCTCATAGCATTTTTTTTTTTTTTTCTTTTAACTGTGTCCTGTCCAACAGCTGAGGAATCAGATCAGAGCTGAAGACCTCTTGTGTTGGACAGATTTTACTTTTATAATAGGGGTTTATGGATCTTTACAAACGAAGTGTATATTTATATAAACCCCCTTTTGTATTTGAAGCTAAGCTTTATTTATGATGATTATATTTATATGCATTCCGTTGGACCGGACAGGAAAAAAAGAAAGAGGGAGAGGGTGGAATGTTAAAGATGGGGGACAAGGGGTTAAGATAGTGGAGATGGGGGGCGGGGGGTTGGTCAGTAATACAGTCATAACATTAAAGTGTCATAAGTAAATTGCATGACTTAGTTTTCAAATACACACACTTACACACACCAACAAATTGCCTGCACACACCTATTTACAGATTTGAAGTATAGTCACACATTAATGATGGAAGATTTATCTGACAAGACTCAAGCACACAGACAGGTACACACAAGTTTTCCATAACCAATATTCTTGGAGAGCGGTGTAAAAATATTACCCATACCCATATTTGTGTTAAAGTAAATAAGCAGGTGGGTTGAACTAGTGTGTGGTTCTTATAGGGTACCTTGATCACATTGAATGCTCCAGTAAAGGCAGGAGGCCCAGCACCCTACACCCCAGAGCCAGGGGAAGACAGTACAGCAGCCTGGCCAAGAGTTGGACCCCCACCACGGAGATGTAGCCGGAGACGGAGTTGGAGGACTAGACCCAGAACTATTGTTCCAAATGGGTGTCAGTTTGCTCGGTGTGACAAAGGAGTTATTCAAACCTGATGCAGGATTTTAATCCAATTAATAAACGATTTACCAAATCCAAATTTTTCTAAAGCAGCAAGCAAAGACTTCCAATTCACCCTGTCAAATCTTTTTTCAACATCTAATGAGATTATGGTTGCATCCTGTTTTCTAATAGATGTGAATTATATTAGATTAATAAGTCTTCGGGCATTGTTTATGGAGGGTCTTCCTTTAAAAAAATCCAGTTTGATCTGGGTGAATTATGTGGGGAGTGATCTTCTCTAGTCTCCTAGCAAGAGCTTTACATATGGTTTTAAGATCTGCATTGATCAGAGAGATGGGACGGTAGCTGGAAGGCAGGGGGGAATCTTTTTCTGGCTTCAGGAGAAGAATGATGTTAGCAGTGTTCATATTAGCTGGTAGTGAGTGGTGATCTTTAATAAGTAAAACCGTTTTAAAACACGAATTCCCGATAAAAAGAAGAAACTTCAGGGGTGTCCACATGAAGGAGGGTTCCTCCCCAGGACGGACAGGCAATGTACCAGAACTCTTAGAGAAGAATTGGCTTATCTAACTCTACAACTACACATTTAAATAGTCCAGCAGATTGACTTCATCCATATGAGTTGGGGGACAGCTGGCAGTGTGAGGAATGCCAGAAGTAGTGTCCACAGCCATGTACAGGAGCACGGAATCTGGAATCACTCCCACTCCGGGGGATTCAAAAAGAGGCATGAATCACACTGCACGAAACCTGGAATGGAAAACTAAATGATAAATAAATGATAGAAAATAGAGTAAAGAAGGAGAAGTAGATGAGAGTATTGATCATTTATTTATCATTTAGTTCTCCATGCCTCTGTTTGGTGCAGTGCGATTCATGTACTGTCCCTCTTTCCCACTCCCCAGGAGGGGAGTGGGAGTGCTTCCAGATTCCAGTTGGCTCATCCGTGCTCCGTGTAGCTCGTCTCTGGCTTGCCTCTACTACTGCTCCTACACCTACACCTGGCTGTGGATCCTGCCTCCGGCTCGTCTCGCGCCCCCAGCCGTCCCCCAACTTCATCTGGATGAAGATCATTTGTGGACTTTAAATATGTAGTTGTAGAGTTAGATAAGTTAATTCTTCTCTATGAGTTCTGGTGAATCCCCTGTCCGTCCTGGGGGAGGATCCCTCTTTCATGTGGGCACCCCTGAGGTTTCTTCGTTTTTTCCGGAATCAGTTTTTTTTAGGAGTTTTTCCTTACCGCAAAGGAGGGTCTAAGGGCAGGGATGCCAGTTTAGCTTAGCCTGTTTAGTTAAAGTTTAGTATCATCCTATTGAATTCTATGCATTTATGATGCTTTTTGATTGTATGTTTACCTCACAATTACCGGTATGAAACCCATTGAGACAACTGTTGTTGTGAATTTGGGCTATACAAATAAAATTGAATTAAAATTGAACTGAATTAATGGAGGCTTAGAAGAGAGTTGTAAACTGCTGCTCTGTGCCCGGGTCTAATCTCTGGGTTGTCAGGTTGCACGACAAAGGCTAGCAGAAATGTTCCTAGAAAGAAGAGCAGCTCCGTCCAGAGAGGAGGATGGACGCCCCCTCTTCCCTTAGAAAGGCGCTCCAATTGTCAACAAAGCCAACACAGTTGTCTGGGCATCATCTAGCTAACCGGCGGTTAAATGATGAAAAGCAGCTGTACATTTCATCACTGACTAAGTTCAGCAGGGGGCCAAAATTACAGTGTCTGACATTGACTTACCAAGTTTGCACACCAAAGATACGGTTAATTTGAGATTGACTCTGTCGGGCATCGTTATCGCCTGTGTGAATCACAACTCGACGGAACCTAGACTTACTATGGGCTAACACCCTAAGCTTTCCCTCAATGTCACCAACTCAACCCAAGTCTTTTTAGTTTAAATTGAGTTTGTTTATTAATTATATTATTTAATTCAAGTTTAAATGTATTAAGATCTCTCAGAATATGTTCTTGTCCGGAAGCTCAAGCATCATCAAGGGTTCTTTTTTTATGTTCTAATTCAGACATGGCTGCCTTTTCTTTCTTTTTTATTAGATGAAAAGGAAATGATTTCATCTGTCATTGCTGTAACGGTTTCAGTTTCTTTGTGTTTGGCTCTTTGATTTTCTATGATGCTTCGAGTTTAGCTTCCTGTTTATTTTGTAGTACTTCCTATTTTTTTGTAGTTTCAAGTTTTACCTTTCCCCATCAGTCCTGAGTGTTTCCACCTGTGTCTTGTTGCTTGTATGTATTCAAGTCTTGTCTTTCGCTTCCTCCTGTGCTGGTCCATATTGTGTTGTTCCCTGGTTTCGAGTTTAGTGTGTTTTCAGAGTTTCTAGCCTCTAGCCTGCCATATGCAGTGGTTTTGGTTTTGTATCTTTAGTTATATTAAAGCCCTGGTTTCCCTGCAAATCTCCTGCCTCCTCATCCTCACTGCGCCTGGGTACTCTCCCTTCCATTCAGCAACAATTGCTGCTTTTGCTGTGCACAAAGAACACATGGTGTAACATCCGGAGTATCATTTGTTTCAATAAAGATACCCGTTTGTTTTAAAATAGTTAGAGAAAATCTTTTATAACTGTTGGATTTAAACAGGCTTTGGCCAATGACAGAAATGTCTGCTTGATAGCAGTCTAAATACAGGCCAAACACAAGGTTCAGGATTTAATCAGGACCAAATTAAGCGGACTCGGTCCGGACTGAGGAACTTTTCCAGTCTGAATACACCTTAGCAAATGCATTGTTATGGTGGAGATCCAAAACTTTTTTCTTAACAGCAAAGAAAAAAGTAACAAAAAAGTATCAGACAGAACATCCTCTATGCAAATTACAGCTGTTATTAACCATCGGTGCTGACTTTGTCAACACTGTTTCTACTTTCAGTGTTTGCATTTATTATGAACATATTTGAATGACAAAAGTTTCAAAAGGAACCATCTGCACGCAATTGTTCTGCATTGTGGTTGTCTCATATTCCTCTGTAAAGTCCTACCTGGCACAACTAAAAACAGCACTCAGAGTCTCACATTATGGAAGTAATAGACTATAAAGTGAAAATTGTATAAATCTCTCTTATCTCTGGAATGGAATTTGGATTTAAAACTTGATCTTGAATTTAACAAGTGTCACAGGCTTTTCATTGGACTACACTTGAGACTTGTCCTCGAGAACCATGGACTTATGGTTTGAGATTATGAAAAATTAAATATCTTTGTCTAACTCCCAACTTTATGTTAAAGATAAAACTGAAGGTTTTTACAGTGAAGCTCCATTTAGAATGGTCCCTGACTGAAAAACTACAAACTCATCAGAATTTGTTTCTGTATTTTTTACCTCCTGATCCATGTTCCAGAAAATTGCTTTCCCCAAGTTTAAAAATGTGATGTAATGTTTTTAATTAATAAAAAAAATAAATTTCTTGCAATTTTATCATCAAACATACATGCAACTCTGCAGATAGGGGAAAATTGTGCAGATTTTTTTGTTTTGTTTTTACAAGAACAATTTTCTTAAATTCATAGCATTAACAAAACAGCCCACACTGGGCTGTACAGCTGACCCTGGTGTAGTGTGGTGTGGCTTAGACCAGGACTTAGACCAGACACACACAAACAAACACACACACACACACACGCACGCACGCACGCACACACTGAAGGAGGAGGGTTTGGGGAAGAGAAGGAGGGAGGTAAGAATGTGTGCCCTGTCTAGGCTACCCCACCTTGGTGGGACACAGCCTGGGTATATAGATAGATAGATAGATAGATAGATAGATAGATAGATAGATAGATAGATAGATAGATAGATAGATAGATAGATAGACAGACAGACAGACAGACAGACAGACAGACAGACAGACAGACAGACAGACAGACAGACAGACAGACAGATAGATAGATAGATAGATAGATAGATAGATAGATAGATAGATAGATAGATAGATAGATAGATAGATAGATAGATAGATAGAAAGATAGACAGACAGACAGACAGACAGACAGACAGACAGACAGACAGACAGACAGACAGACAGATAGACAGATAGATAGATAGATAGATAGATAGATAGATAGATAGATAGATAGATAGATAGATAGATAGATAGATAGATAGATAGATAGATAGATAGATAGATAGATAGATAGATAGATAGATAGATAGATAGATAGATAGATGGATAGATAGATAGATAGATAGATAGACAGATAGATAGATAGATAGAACAAAACAGGTCAGTCGCCAGGATTATAACAAGGCAAAGTAACTTTAGTATGGCACATGCTTTCAGGAGAGTTATAAATAGTTGGATCGTCTGGAATATATTAGAGGTACAGTGTCTAAGTGAAAAGGTCCGCTACCTGCAACCACAAAAACCTCAGAACAGACTCTACCCTGCCTATGGTCCTATACACATACACCTTAACACAGTGTTTTTCAACCAGTGTGCCGCGGCACACTAGTGTGCCGTGGGAGATGGTCAAGTGTGCCGTGAGAAATTGCCCTCATTAACTGATCATCTAGAAATATTTACCATCTCCAGGAAATCAGCTCTGTGTTCATCCAAACAGGCCCTATCCTAAAAATATTTTTTCTTTGTGTTAATATGATTCTATTAAAGACACTTTAATAAGAATGACGGTCCCCCGCGGTACAGTTATAGCTGCAGCTATAACTGTGTAAGGAAAAGTCCCGCCCCTTTAACTGTCTCCACCAATCATTCTTGAAGGCTTAATCACATGTCATCAGTCTGACCAATCAGAAGTGGTTGAAGTATTCACTTCCTTGTTTCGATTTAACGCAAAAAAAGTCTCTGTTCTAAGAAAAATACCAGCTAAAGCTCGTCTTTAGCGGTGTAGCTTTCAACAGAATCTGTTATCAAACTGTGGAACAAGTGAACAAAACCATGAAGCTCAAAGACGCGGGTCTTTCCGCGGTCACCGGATTATCGGCACTACATCTCCCATGATGCATTAAAGTGACTGTTTTAGCGGACAATGAGTCTCTCCTCTTAACGTCTTAAAACAACGACCACACATCAAACAGTTTTTGAATCTTTTGACTTAATTTTTAATACATGTTTTAGAAAAAAACAGCTGCAGCTTCCAGCTTTTTCTGCAACAATTATCACAAAAATGCACGTGAGATTACAGAGGGGCTGTAGATCAATACAGACTATGAGCTTGTTCTTTTTTTTTATTTATCTATTTTTTGGGATGCTGGTGTGCCGCGGGATTTTTGTCAAGGTTCAAGTGTGCCGTGGCTCAAAAAAGGTTGAAAAACACTGCCTTAACACACACACAGCATGCGTGTGCATATTTAAGACAGCACAAATTCTTCTGTAATGCAATGATAAATATTAGCTGTACTATGAAATTAAAAGGACGTTTGCAATCTTTAAAACTTTATAATCAGTCCATGGGCTGTAAAAACATGTAAATGTTTCACATTGTAAAATTAGCTTTAGTTCAATTTTGATGCAGAGAGAAAGTATGATTTTTTATTCTAATTACAATCAGAGATATGTCTTTAACTCTATTAGATGTAACTGCTCTGCACTTTTATAAAACTAATTCTATTGTTTTATTTTTTAATCCTCACAGGCAAGATCAATGTATCTGATTTCTAAGGAAACTTTCCTTTTCTGACTTTGTATTTTGTCCAACTTTTTCACCAACTTTAGGCCCCTAAATTCAGAGGTTGGAACAGGAAGTGGATCCCTCCCCCCACCAGCACACTCCCCACACTCACAGTGAAACCTGAGCCACAGGAAGTGGTCCTGCACTGCATCATGTCAGGAGACACAAGTTATTCACCATTTGAAAAATGCACTTTTTCTCATCCTCTCGTATATTTTCATACTCCTCCCTTCTTTTCTTTTCTTCCCATACTTTGTTTTCATTTCGTGTCCTCCAGAGAGGAAGGCTCGGGGAGACGGAGCGCTCTGCTACCTGTGTTATCTCAAAATGACCGGAATATGAGTAAAAATATGAGCTGCTCTAGGAGTTTTGGAGGCCCTAAACTTGAGGAAATATTCTTTTAAAGGGTTTATTTATTATTTTTGACTCACAGTATTGCAAGTTGCCTTTAAACGGAATTCCCTAAAGCATCATGACAAGACCTTTTTAGTAGAGGAGTCAATTGTTTTTTAACTGCTTAAATTTGATCTCTACAGCAGATATTTGCATTTTACAACTAATTTTAAATTAATGTCAACAGACTGAAAAAAAAAACAAGTATTCGCAATTTTTGGTTAAACTTAAGTTTAACTGTTTAGTTAAATAGGGATGCAGTAAAGACCCACTCCAATGAAAATCGTGTTTTTGGTGTTTTTAAACAATTTTTTTTTGTGGCATTTTAATCACAATGGATGACATATATGAAGAAAATTAAGCTTAAATTGCATTTCTGAGTAATTCTTTATTAAAATTTTTGTGAATCTGAAGCAGATGCGCCCACAACTCAGAGGCAAATTTCTAATTACCTACTGTCGCTCTACAGGGACTATGTCCTAAAACAACACAAGTTTTATGATTTGGGCTAAAATTGGCATCATCCTAATTAAAAGACCACTGGGAATGCTTTTACAAAAGATCAAAACAGGATTGGAATTAGACTTTGAGGAAAGGCACGTGTAATTATTTAAGCACCAATTGCTGGGAGCTCTCTGTTTACATGCTTTTTAAGTCAGATGCCAGTCCGAACAAGGAACACCAAGACGTACATGGATCTAGTCATCTTTAACAAATAAGCTCTTTTCAAACAGCATTTTCTCATCTGCTGCTGATTCACATCATATTTGAAGAAATAAATATTCAGAAAGGCAATTTTGATCTAAATTTTTTTATGTATATGTCTTCTATGATCAGAAAAATACCACAAGAAAATGTTAGTAACAATCTCATGATTCCAAAAGGTTTATGGTACCCAGTTGCAGTCACTGAAGCAGACAAGCAAGCAGACTTTGTCCCTTCATTAATTGAACAGGAGACAGTTCAGGAGATACTCTGTTCACACAAATGCTCACAATCAGATTCTGATATAAACATCTTGTTTAGTCAAACCCCGAGGCAACTTGGCTCGCTGGCCCACCCTGGTGACCCTTGCAACTGTGGTAATTAAATATTGGGAGGTTTCATCTGCAAACATTTAGCTAATGTCACCTCTAATCTGTGTTGTGTCACCATGCCACCACAGTCTCCACGGGAACACACACAGTCATGCTGTCATGGACTCTGCCAATGAAACACCACCATGTTATAATTTTTTGTATAATATTTTTTTCTTGGACAGAATGTTGATATCCAGTTGGGTGTTCTAAACCTTTCAATTAATGACCTCAAATACAGACCAATTTTGTTAGAAATGAACAAATAGTAAAAAAAAGAAAAATACTAGAGCACAGATGGATTGCTTGCATTTCCTTTGAATGTTTAGTTTTGCATTGTTACTCCATGATCAACAGAGTTAAGGTGTTTTAGCACGTAGTTTAATAGTCATATTTTGTGGAACCAATCTCAGGGATTTATTTAGTCATTAAATTAACCTTTGATTTTCACCTCTCACCTCCTGAACCCTGAACTATGACACTCAGGTCCTCTTGCTTCAGGCCTAACCATCATGATCTCTCCTGCCTCAGGGCACAGCAACCAAACAAAATGTACCATTTCTACTTTATTCACATAAAATTATTTTGTCATAGTGTTAGTTTGAGGCATCAAACCAATTCAGATACAGTACAATCCCCACTTTGCTGAAAGTGCACAATGACAAAATACTTTGTTTTTAAGTACTATGCAAGAAAAATGGCCGTCAGTCGCCTCTTCATGAGCAGAAGGGTTTATAATGTTGACTGTCTTTCATTTGGTAGATGATTAAATTGTGAGTGTTAAATAAGTAACATGTTTTTTAAAGGTCTAGAGAAAACAGACAAGGAATGAAACTGGTGTCAACATCAAAAAGGAGGAAAATTACCATTTGTTCACCAAGGTGTGGGTTAAAATTTTGTCCAATTATGTTTATTAAATAGGTTTGCTGCTACATAATTATTTTTTTATTGTTTCAAGTATGTTGCCTCCTATAAAAAATAGGCAATATGTGATGTTTCTTTCCTCAAGATTCTCTGTTTTTTATGTATCAAGTTATAGTTTAATCTTTTCAGTGGAAAAAAAAAGAAACTTAGCTCATTGAAGGAACCTCAGAACTGGGATTTTAAAATTTAGAAACACCAGGATAAAATATTGTCTGATTCTGACCTCTGGTGGTGAAAAAAAAAGCTTTCTTACAAAAACAAAATCAAGCTGGTACTCCTTTAATTAACCCGTGTGCTATCCTAGGGACTTTACCGTTGGAAGTTGGGTCATCTAGACACACTAGATTGTGCTCTGAACCTTTTTTCTTCAATGATTTGTGATCTTCACTGGTTCAGTGGATTACATGAAATTTTTCCACCTTCATCCACCTTTTTCATGGTAGGGAGAACACGTCAAAGTAAGGGCGGGGTCATCCAAGATTGCACAAGGGTTAAAACAGGATAATCGACAATTCATTATTTCTGTCCAACAAACAGGAAATTCCTGGCCTTACAACCTTACCTCACAAAGGAAAATAATTTACTTTGTAACATGCTTTTGGAATGACCGGCCTGAAGTATCTCTCCCAAAAGATTTATAAAATGTTTACATAAAAAATGCAGTTATTCTTAGAAAGGGAAAACAAGTACCTTTAAGCCATTTAAAAATTCTATTTTGTCTGTATTATGCAAATATGTATGTACATATATACGAACATACATATGTATGCACATATGTTTGGACCTATGTATGTATGTATGTATGTATGTATGTATGTATGTATGTATGTATGTATGTATGTATGTATGTATGTATGTATGTATGTATGTATGTATGTATGGCCCTTTGTTCGTGTTTGTTTCTTTGCATGTTGCTTATTTTTACCCATCTAATTAAAAGTCAAATCATATCATTAACTGCAGCTTGATTTTTGTCTTTTACAAAGTGGACGAATTTGGGAATCAAATTATCTTTCCACGATGCGATAATTCCATAAATAAAAACGTTTTTCGGTCCGTCAGTCTTGATAATCGCTGCCTTTTGCGTCATCGCCTTCCAGCCAATGACACGGCGAATTCCAGAGCCGAGACACCCAAGATGTAAATCTTACAAACATGGCGACGCTCCGGAGAGAGTACGGAGCTTTGCAATGAGACTGCTTTCAGCGGAAAGAATTGCCTCAACTTGGCTTGTTACAATGTGGTGGAGTTAGCCAGAGCCACCGCGTGCACAGCCATTAGATCATGTTAGCTGAGGTAAGTTGCCGCGGCTGAGCTACAGTCGTGTGTTTTCCACTGGTGAACGAGGCTAGTTAGCTAGAGCGCAGATAGCGCCTGAGTGCTAGCCCCACAGGTAAACAGAGCCTGTCAGGCGAGGGAGAGAACGGAACTAGCCACCGGCGTTCCAGAGAGCCTGTCAGCTAGAAGTGGCGGTCAGTCCCCGGATAATACATCTGACACTAAGGGGCTTAGAGTACCGGCACTGTCACCAGTTCGTTTGGGATTATTAATCATTAGGCAGGACACTGACTGTGTCGGTAGTGTCATTATCATGCGTCCAGATGATGATAATAAAAGTCAGTCACAGTGTCGAGTTTCTGTATTATAACACATACAGGTGAGCTGGGCTTTAGCTGCTGCAATGTTAAGCGTAAAGCCGAGGTGTTTGTAATGAACAGGCAGAGCAGGTTACGATACAACTACTAGGACTTTTTCTTAGTTATTGTCCTCAGAAAAAGTTTGGGTCTCTAATGAAGCCTAACATATATTTTTATTCTTATTCCTTATTCCTAGTTTCATTTCTGCATAATACGTAAAATTGTGTTTTTAGATATTCTTTATTCATCCAATGTGTGTTTTTGCTTTAAGTTAACCTTACATTCACGTTGATTCACCACGGCTATCACGTGACCAATGCTGATTTATCCGCCCGACTTTGAACAGACAGAACTACTAAATTCCATGGCTTGAAGTAATCATATGACTGCAATAATCAATGTGACAGCTTTACATACATCTTTGAGTTCTGATAATCAAAACATTTTGTCTATTAGAAGGCTTCATTAAAAGGCCACTTCAAAGGAAATCGTGTTTTTAACATGATGTTGTGGCATTTTCTCTCATGATTTCTGGGAAATTATTTTTTCAAATTGTTGTAAATCTGGACCAGACAAAATAATATCCCAGGAAAATGCTTGCAGCATTGACATAGGTGCTACAGTTGGTGGATCTCAAGCTCGCTGCTCCGCTCCATTCTTATACTTAGTGGCCTTGAGACGACAGATCATGTCTCTTTCTTGTTTCCCTTAGCGCCTCTACATACGGTCCTTATTACGAGCGTTTCAGGTAAGGTACACACCTGACGAATGCCGCGTTTCTCGCGAATTCCCTCGGACTAACAAAGGCACCATGAGAGTGTGCCACCGACGCGAAAAGCCACGCTCAAAGCGTAAAAAAAAAACGTCGGGTTCGTTTTTCTTTATTTACGCTCGCTGAATCCATACCAATGAGAATGGCGCTTTGCTCACGTTCGGAGCTTCTGAAGTTACAGTAAAACAACTGGGGGCGCTCAACCAAACTGTAGCTAAGCAAATATACCACGAAAAGTTAACGCAATAGCGGCGACTGCGTTCGAAATATCAGTTAAGCATTTTCAGCTAGGCGATAAAACTCGACGCGGTCTTTGACAGCGCGTAAATAGTGGCTCTCATTCTCTGAGTGACAAGCACGACCTGTGGTGACAGCGCCGCTAATGTCACTGGGAATGAAATTGCATGTTCGTCTCTGTCACGAAATGTGGTGTGAACACAAAAACGTGCGAACAGACGCTGGGAATCATAACGCTGGCGAAATATTGTCCGGTTAGTATAAGCTTTTCATAGCGTTCGTTTTTATGGTGCATCTGTGTAGACCGCTACTAACGGTCATTGTAGTGTAACAATCAAAGCAATAGGGAGGTATACAGCAACTATATTTTATTGCTTTTTTGTACTGTATAACAGGATATGGGTGTGAAAAAGATGCAACTAAGAATACTTTAAATTGTTGGAAATGAGCGCTATATTGGCGCTTTCTAATGTAGTCATCACTTTCTGCCAATCAAGGGGTGCCTACAGTGGCTCCTCCCCAACCAGTCTGTTCCCGTTTTACTGGATCCACAACTGATGGGAGGCCCCCAAGAGGTACGGTTCAGTATTGTTTAATGCGTCTGTTTTACAATGGAAACCCCTTAAAATATCGGACCGGACCTTACCAGACCAGTCAGTGGAAACTAGGCTTTTGTTTTTCTTGTCTGAGCGGGCATCTAGCGGAAAACTGTATGGCTGATTAGCTTCAGTATTTCTCGTCCTTTTTGTTGCACCGGTATTGCACTGTAAGCTAGAGGGGGAGAGTGTAAAAAAGGGGATGATGTAAAGTGATGATGGAAAGTGGAGCTTATACCACGCAAATAGTCCGTCAACCCCCCCCCCACACACACGCATGCACAAAAATTCAGAGACAAATTTCTGAACTCCTGTTGCTCTGAAGAAAGTATGTCCTACAACCGTGTTTTTCAATGAGTTTCTCTGGACTTTCCTTTTTACTTTTGTTCAATGTACAGCCAAGCTGAGCCACAGGTATGCTCTGTCCACCAAACTGTAAAGAGAATTGTGTTGTGGTATTGCCCAGTGCCAGTAAACTCAGACAGCTTGTCCACAAGTAAATGAGTTGTTTCAACGAATGCTTGGAATTTAAATCGTTTTAAAGTCATTTTGGGAGCTAAAAGGAAGAGAACATTTGCGTTCACAAACCTGTACAGTAGTAGCAAAATTCCTAAAGCAAAGTAATAGTCTTTTAAAGTCTAATATGAATCAAAACTGTAGATATTTCATAGTTTTTTTTTATGTTTTTCTGTAGGAGTCAGAATCCAAGAATGAAGCTCTAAATTGTTAGGCTAAGACTCCAATGTCTTTTTTTTTATTAGATCGAGTTAAACTAATCCTGTGCCCATTCAAGATTAGATTATAACTTTATTCAATCATGTCTTTTATCGTTTGCAAAAGTTGAGGCAGTATTACGTCTTTGGAAAAGATAAAGAGGCGTCTGCAAGCTGGTTGGGAAGGGTGGAGAAATGATTCAGATGGGATATGTGACTAAAAAGTGTCATCAACAATAAAAGGTCTTCCTTGAAAAAGAGATGTAGTCTCAATGGAACTTCCTGGTAAAATAAAATAAAATGAAAATGAAATGAGTAGAAGACTTTGGTGAGAGCAACCATGTTGGTTTTGGAGATAGAGCTGGAGGGAGCAGAGATAAAGATGTTGAGTTCCTCTTTGGGAGGGATGGGGATGGAAAGGATAGGGCTTGAATCCATCAGAAGAACAGATAATGGTAGATATTTTGGAAATGAATGCAGGAAATCAGATTGAGATGGTTTGGATACATTGAGTTAAGGAACAGTGATGATGTTGGTAAAAGGATCCTAAGGTTGAATATAACAGGGAAGAAGCTTGGAGAAACTAGAGGAAGTTCAAAGAGAAGGTTTATTGATGGCGTCACCCACCCTTATGTCCTTCTCGACATGAGGGTGGTTGGTGTAAGAAATAAGGAAAAGACTATACGATCAGATAGAGGTGAATAATTTGCTGTGGTGACCCTTAAAGGGAGCAGTTGAAAGACAAAGGGGTAAAAGGAAAAAAAAAAGCTCTTCAGATTTTTGCCCAAAAAGTTTTGAATATATTGGATGAATTAATACATAATTTTATTTGTGTTTTTAAAAATTGGTCAGGGGGTTGATGGGAAGTTCTCTGTTTCCTAGCAAACTGTGTTATTTTTCTGCACCTCATTCTTTTGCAACAGCTAGGCATTCACAGAAGAGGGAATTAAACTTTATTCACAATATCTCCTAACATTGTTCAGTTGTAGTACATAAAATACAAAACAACAATTATGCTCAAGTCCAGTACATATCACTCCTCAAGGCGTCTGACTAGCCTTATTGCTCTAACAATAGATCCATTGGTGCAGCTTTCCAGTTGAGTCATACTTCAACAATTTGACAGATTTATTTAGCGCTTTGTACCCCATTTTGATTCAAGGTAAGTTAACACAATCCAAATTCATTTTTGAATAAATTACAGGACTTTTAGTGTGCCGTATCGTCCAAAAATTTGGTACGTGATTATGTCAGAGGTAGCAAGTGCTTCAGGCATTATACAGCTCAGACATTATGCAACATTGGTGTTATATCTTGGTCTGCTTTACCTTAGTTTTTAAACCTATTCTAAGCCTAGTCTTTTAGACACATTTTTAGTATATGATGTTGTGACACAGATTATTTGGCCTCATCTAATAAAAGACAAAGGTTTCTAGAGTAGCATAGCCCTGTTATTCAAATGTGGGCAGACATTGGAGCCAGGATGCTATCACATAAGGCCTTCTTGAGACCTAGAACACCTCTCCTTCCTTCTTCCAGTTATTTAAGGTAGTTGCCCTGCCAAACAAGCAGACAGCTCTCAAGAATTAGGCTCTGTTAACGTCTGCTGAGACCTAATTCTTTGTGGAAGTGTGTCCATTTGTATTTGCGGTACGTCTTGGATATGCTGAGATGGAAATGAAGTTCACACATTGCAGCACTATTAGGTTTAGATAGATATTTATTTTTAGTCTGCAGCTTCCAACTTTAATCCATAACTATACAATCAGAAACCCGGTTTGTGTGTTAAAGATGGGATGAGGCTGACTTCATCTTCATCTTTATCTCAGGTGATAGTGTAGGTGGTATATTGGGTTAAAGAAACCTCACCAGACCTGAATCCCACCTGGTTTTTCTGTCGTGTGTCTTCATTTTGAGTTCCTTCTCATTGAGAGGCTGTCCAATTTTAGATGATGATTTTGATTAAAGAAACTGTTGGGATTTCATCCAATGGCTGCATAAACAATGCATCATAAAGTGCCCTAATGATAGACTGGAGATATATGGCTGTTACTTATAGCAGTGTTTTTCAACCAGTGTGCCGCGGCACACTAGTGTGCCGTGGGAGATGGTCAAGTGTGCCGTGGGAAATTGCCCTCAACTGAAACATTTATGATCTCCAGGATTTCACCTCTTTGTTCATCCAAACAAGCCCTAAAAAAACACTAAGAAATAAGGAATATGACAGATCATAAAATACTTTTTTCTTTGTGTTTATTTGATTCTATTAAAGACATTTTGATAAAAAATGACGGTACCAATTTAGCTGCAGCTTAATCTCCGTTTTAGCAAAAGTCCCGCCCCTTTAATTGTCTCCACCAATCATTCTTGGATTCTTAATCACGTGTTATCAGTCTGACCAATCAGAAGTGGTTAAAGTCTTCACTTCCTTGTGCATTCTGCTGATAAAGTCGCTCAGTTTCAAATAAAATACCAGCTAAAGCTCGTCTTTAGCGGTGTAGCTTTCCACAGAATCCGGTATCAGACCGTGGAACAAGAGAGCAAAACAATAAAGCTCAGAGACCGGGTCGTTCTGCATTCGGCGGATCATTGAACTACATCTCCCATGATGCATTGGGTTAAAAGTAACCCAACTCGTCCCTCCTCTTAACGTCTTGAAACCACAACGAACACAAATCAAACAGTTTTTAAATCTTTTAACTTAACTTTTATTACATCTTTTAGAGAAAAAAACAGCTGCAGCTTCAAGCGTTTTCTGCCACAACTATAAAAAAAGAATGTGAGATTGTGGAGGAACTGTTCAAAACAGACTGAGTTTCTCCTGTTTTTTTTTTTTATTTTTTTGAATGCTGGTGTGCCGCGAGATTTTTGTCAAGGTTTAAGTGTGCCGCGGCTCAAAAAAGGTTGAAAAACACTGACTTATAGATTACAGATCTCTTCTATTACGCCTTGTACATTTTTTTTTCTTTTCAAAAATATTGTTCTACAGTAAATCATAATAAAATTCAACCAAATCTTCTAAAAATCCTTGAAAAATATCTTGCTTTGTCAAATTTAAATAGATTAAATTCTGCATGGAAGACATTATAGCTCACTACTGTAGCTTGTTGGATGGGCTCCCAACTGCCTGATTGGGTTTGAACCCTAGGGCTGTCTCATTGTTTCTATGGGCTGGATACTTATTCTTACATTGCTTTCAATTGTAGGAAATATGCTCACTCTTTGAGATAAAAGCTTGTAAATAACTGCAGGTTAAATATCTTGTCATATGGAAAGTAATATTTAGTTTGTTTGTTTTTTAAATTTAATGTTGTGCCTTTTTTTTAAAAGATTCTTTCAGATTAGAAGAGTGTGATGTGGTAGTCCTTTTGTACTTTCTCTTGCTGTTGAGCATTTACCCTGGATTTGTGAGAGCAGAACTTTGGTGAACTAAGTTAACCTTTTACCCCGTCACGTCAGTGATCCAGCCTGCAGCTTAGCTTTCATGAGCTTGCACTGTGTCACAAAAATAGATCAATTTTTGAGCAACTCTTCCTGCACTGCATAATGCACATTTAGGAACGGACAAGATCATTTCGTCTTGTTTTTTTCATTAACATATTTGCATGTCTAAATTGAGTGCATACCTACAAACAAAGAAAGAGAAGTATTTTTTAAAATAAAGTGGACGTAACAATTAAATTATTGATCAATGTAGGACTAAAAATAGCAGGATGAAAGTTTTCTGAAGTCATTCCAATTTATGCATGGTCCCATGTTTACATTTCAAGACATTGTTCATGTCACATGACTTTGGTTTTGTTGTATTCACAATTTTGTTTCTTTTCTTTTGTTTTTATTTATGTTTTATTCTGGATTATTTGGGAATTTGCCAAAATGCTGTAATGTGTGAATCCCCAAATCGGCCTGGGTGTTGATCATCAGAACAGATGCTTCATGTTTTAAACCCTGTGTAAGCTGTAATGACTCAGAAGTGTCAGTTACCATCTGTTTCTTCACAGCCAAGCCTTGCTTGTCTTATAGGCACAGCCCCGCTAAAAGCTCTTACATTGATTTCTGCTTGGAGAAGCTGTTGAAATAAGATTTGTTTAGTTTTTGGAAATTACATTTAGCTAAAAACAAAAGAACTACTATGTACTTGTATGTGATGTTAAATCTGAAAATCATTCAAGTTTTAGATAATAAAAAAAAAACACTGTCAACACCTGTTTCTTGTAAAATGTACCTTTAAACACTGTCAAAAACAGAATTAGCATTTTTCCCTTGGTTAGGCTTCATTAAATTGTGAGGCATGTTACGTCCTGAAAAGACAGAAAACACATTTAATATTCTCTAAAACCTTTGATTACACACAAAAATGTTGGTCATACATTTAATCAACTACAGTCTCTAAACAGTGCATGTTCCCGTAAATTAATACCACAAGTCAGCGTTTTATAGAGGTTTACATCTTTTGGTTAAACATTAGATTTTCAAGAAAATTATTGGATCATTGTCACTGTAGTAAAATGTTAAAGCTCCATTGAATTGTAATCTTTGGATCCTGATTTTATTTCGGGTTTTGACCATTGACTGTATATGAGAGCTAGATTGAGTGAGTGTGACATCACTCATAGAAAATGTCTTTTTTTGGCTCCAACCAAGTGGAGTCAATTTAGTCGCCAGTTTTTTTGCGACACGGACGTTACCATGTTAGAGATAACGTCGTCAGTAACCAGTGATCGGTCCAAATCAGTATAATCGTCGTTTCTATGGCAAACTAATACTCTTGCCAATCTGGAGTGAGCTTGTTGAAGTCCACAACCCTTCCACTTCAAAGCGGACTACACAAAATCTGTCAAACATTCTAAACGTTCAACATTGGCACCAGCGGGCACCACATACCTTTATTGAGGCATCTAATTGGCCGGTTTATAATATAAGTAGCTTGCACTACAGAATTTTGTGGGGAAAAAAATAGGAATAACAGGAAAATGTTAGAAAAGGTAGGAAAAATGGTTATTTTGACAAATATAGTGACTGAGTAATAGCTGTTTATTTCTCAATAGAAATACACTTTATGGAATAAGATTCTTTACTTAATTCCACCATATGATCCTGACTAATCTAATTATGTTTGACTCCTCCTAACAGATAGTTTTGTGTTTTTATTCTGTTTTATTAATGTCAAAAGGGGTTGAGACAGACTGAATCTGAATTCATCTCCTACCCCCACAGCTTCTCCCCACCCCTACATTTAGCCTTCCAAATGGAGAGATATGGAAAACCTAAGTTATCGCTCATCATGAAACAAGTAAATCAATCATTTCTCCATCTCCCACATTTGCTGAGGATTACCCTACAGGCGGAGGGGGAAAATTCAGATTCAGCTCTAATCAATTTGGCTTCATTTTTGATGGAAGACAACCATTCTGTGGTTATCATCTGGGCTTAATTTCAAACAAACCTATAAAACACTGATGACTTGTGCCTTAACCAATCTAAAACACCTAAGGTTAAAATCCAGTTCAGCAGATCATAAAGTCCAAGACTATAAGGAAAGAAAAAAACCTCAGTGTGCTTGCAGTCATCCAGATAATTAGACAAAAATAAACTGTGATGTGTTATATAATCAAAACAAGAGTGTGCCTTTTTGCTAAGTGAAATCAAAATGAAATGCTGCCTTTTCTGGTATAGTTTGGTCATATTTCCAAAATAAAAGCTGATTTTTTTCTGGTTTTTTTTTTACAAAGATTATGTAGTTGTTGCATTATTTTGTATTTTATTTAAGGCTTAGTTGTTATTTTAACTACCGTCTGCATTTTTAAATCCAGTTGTGCTGTTCTTTCTCTAGCTATCTGTCTAGTCAGCAGTGGGTTTGCAGTAGTAGTTTTTCCTGAGTTGTGAAACGAACCACAGTAGGTGAAATGATGAGTTGTGACACATTTGTAGAATTTTATTAGAATCTTATTATCTGTGATATGAAATTATCTAAGTTGCTTACTTTATGAAAAAAAATCCGTTCATTTTTTTATTTTGGTTTTCTATTGTTTGCAGTCTTCTGTTGTATTTTCTTGTTGTTTTTTGTGGTAACTTAACACTCTGACTGATTTCTGTCAACACTTTCAAATGTTTGAATTTACATTTGAGTAGCACTGACTGTGAGTATGTTCAATCAGCTTTTATCTTGAAGCTTACATACCTATCATGTGTAAATGTGACATTGCTGGGAGTTGGTGTCATGTGTTATCAGATTAACCACGGCTGCCTGTGGCATTGAAAACAATAGGGCAGTGTCCCGGGTAGGCCTCGTCTTGCCCTTCTGGCTCCTGGTTGGAGATTCTTACTAAAGAAAGGAACGTGAATGGATTCACCTTTTTTTGGTTTTGCAGGTAAATTGGGAGTGTTTTATAGAGAATGTGTAACAGGTTTGAATTCTAAAGAGATGTGTTTGGATTACGGCTTTGTGCGTAATCAGGCGGCCAGCACCTGGATTAGAAACTGGCATACCTTGCTTAGGTGTGTGACCTAGATTGAGTCACCCATTTACCAGTTATAGGGAGGTGTGCTGTAACAGGTTTATATTTTAACAAGAAAAAAAAAAAGAAAAAGCTTGACAGTATAGATTTGTTAACTCTCCATCGGATAGCATGAAGAAATAAGAAATACATGTGGAAAATAGTGAAGCAGTTTCCTCAGATTGGTCGGAGAGGGTTGGCTGGAAACTAGAGTTTGGTTTCCTGCGTTGACAATAACAGGAAAACTAAAGGATACGACAAGAAAGAACCAAATCCCTCTTCCAAAAAAAGACCAGTCTGACTCTTCATCTGACAGTGGAACACCACCGTTTCTCATTGGGTTAGTCTTGTGATACCGCTCCTCCAGGGTTTTTCATGCTTTTTCAACAATGTACTCCCCTGATGAAAAATCAAGCAAACTTATAATGAAGGAATATAAAAGCAAATGTGAAAACAGTTCAAGTCTGACTCCAATCATCCTTTGATCTACGGTACTTTCAAAGCATTCCCAGTGGTCTTTTAACTATGATCATGCCGTTTTTACCCAGAATCGTCGTTTTCTTTCTTTTTTTTTAATTTTATTTATTTATTTCATCTTAACTTGTCCTGTCCAACAGATGAGAGCTGAAAGCCTTTTGTGTTGGATATATTTTACTTTTACGACAGGGGTTATGAATCTTCTGAGACACCAGATGTATATTTAAATAAACCCCTTTTGTAATTTCAGCTAAACTTCATTCATGTTAATTATATTTGTACTTTTTTTTTTGTTGGACCGGACGGAAAAGAAAAGGAAGAAAAGACGAGAGAGGGATGACAGATAAAGGGGGGGGGGTTAGAGGGGTGATTATAGTAGCGAGGGTAAAATCATGAAGCGTCAGAAACCAACAAGTTGCTGGAGCTTTAGAATCACAACTGACAGGTTACGATGCATGAAACACACACACACACTCAAACGTTACAAACACACCTGTTGGCTCCAAAAGTGTTCACACACAAACAAGTCTACATGGACATACTACCACTAACATTCACACACGCATACTTATGCATTCAGACTAACACACGTGAAACATGTCATTCAGTCACGCAAACTGTTTGTGCAAAGGTGAGACAGCACCTGTGCTCCAGTGAGTGTTTATGTTCTTCTGGGGTGGATGATGGAATGTAAAAAGAGGGAGAGAACCCAGCCGCCCCCCCCACCTCCAAGTCCCCCACCACAGCAGCAGCGGCAGCCGGGACACCCCCCCCCCCCCCCCCGCACAGTACAGCAGATAGAGACAGACAGAATGGTCGTTTTCTAGGACATAGTTCCTGCAAAGCGGCAGGAGGTCATCAGAAATTCACCCCTCCCTTCTGTTTACACGCTCTCCTGCTGCCGTACGGCCCATCACACCCCCAACCTAACATGAGCAATGCAACAGGAATAGCAAGCAATATTGGAGATATCCAGCCGTATAATTTTTAGCCAGATTCCAGCTCAGAGGAGGAAAACAAAGACACAAATGCATCTAGTCCTCTACAAGAGGACCAGAATGGAGCAGGGAGTTTGAGGGCGCACCTTCTACTTAACAACCACGAGCGTTTTCAGACAGCATTCCTTTTGTCTGCTCCTGATTCACAACGATTTGAATAAAGAAATACTCGTGCGATTTTAGGATTAATTTTAATTACATATGTCTTCTGTCAACAGAAAAATGCCACAAAACATTTTCCCTGGAAGATTTTAAAGGCTTAAAATGTTTATGATTAAATCAACTAACTGGTAAAGGAGACGTCTCCTCATAAAGATAATTATTAAAACAATTATGTCTCAGTTATTT
Organism: Oryzias curvinotus; assembly: GCA_023969325.1. Classification (NCBI taxonomy): domain Eukaryota; kingdom Metazoa; phylum Chordata; class Actinopteri; order Beloniformes; family Adrianichthyidae; genus Oryzias; species Oryzias curvinotus. Next base: position 26,154,559 of record CM043716.1, read on the forward strand.
CACTTTCTTGGTTGTTTTTTGCTAGTATTTTTAGAAAGGTTTTCTGTTAATATTTGGAGGTGATTTTTATTCTTATTTTTCTTTTATTTTCAATTTGCTGAAATTCACCTCTAAGCATTTTTGTCTCAGTTAAAAAAAAAACTTGTTCAGAGCAGCAATCAAATGTATCTTTTGAAACTGATTTTTATTTTTTTTATCGTTTTCCCTTCCCTATTTTAGAACATTGATATGAACTGTTTTATCAACTTGTGTATCAATTTTACTTGGTAAAATAAAATATTAATATAAACATTTGCAATTCCTTGTTAATTTTGAATTCCGAATAAGTTTCGAGTTTTCGAGTTCGAGTTTAGCTTTTGACACTTTGGTGTTTTGCTTATTTCAGGCCAGTCTGTCCATCTGGGGATGGGGGGGTCTTGGAGTTGTGCTGTTTTTTGTCACCTTTGGACCTTTCGCCATATTTTACCTGGCATTTTATATCTTCTGCTTCATTGGAGGGTAAGCAGCTCTACTTTACTTTACGCTGCTATATGTCTTTTCCTCTCAACAAACGTCTTTTTTTCCCAGGGGATTTGCGGTTACATTGCTTTATGGGAAGATAAACTCAGAGAAACACTTGGAAAAGTGCGAACATTCATACCTGCCACCTACACAACCCGGTATTCTGAAGGTAAGAAGACTTTTTAGAAACGTAGTGGATTTTAAAACAGAATACAGTGAAGAATATGCCTACAAAACATGTCCATTCACATGGAGTTCTCACTTGCACAGATAAAAAAACGGAATTCCTTTTTTGTTAAAATAGATCTGCATGGCAAACATCTACGTTGTTTATTTCAGTCCACCCTGTTTGCTCTTCTGTCTTTGTCAGACTCTTGATGAGATGAAGCTGGAGCTGAAGCCTATAAAGATTGACAGGAGACTGACTGGCTCCAGTTTCATTGATGAGCCACTACAGCAGGTGAGTGAGTTTGACCCGTCTTCAGAAGTACTGAGTTAAAGTGTGGATGCCATGCTTTGAACAACTTTGTCAAATAAAAAAGCCCTTTAAACGCTGATTCTATTGATACCAATAGTTCGCGTCGAAAAAAATCCGAAGCATATGAATAATAGACATCTTTCGAAGGAATCAGAGATTTGATTCCAGGCCAGATATGACCTGTGACGTCACGAAAGGCATTGACTTCCGTAGTTCCGCTTCGGACAGCATGTAAACAAAGCAGTTAGTCTTCGTTTCTCTCATTAATCATCGTTAATTCGTTAATTCTCTGTTAATCATCAACATGCCAAGTCGTTGTGTGGCAGCTGGATGTAGCAATACATCTAGTGAAAGTGTATCTGTGTATAAATTCCCAAACCAAGAAACGCTGCTGAAACAATGGACAAAACAAGTTCAGCGCACGTCCGAAAAACAGAAACGCCCAGTACCAGCACTGGCAGGAGCCAGTACAAAAAGAGAAAATCTGTGACCGAAAAGCTGGCACAAAAGAGAGTGAGTTTAACGTTTATTACATAATGTATTTATTACAAAAGAGAGTGAGTTTAACGTTCAGTGATGAAAGTCTTAGTTTTAGTTGCTTTCGGATGCGTCGACGGCTCTGATTGGCTCTGTCTGTAACACGTGGTCAGCGTGACGGATCCCTAGAGACCAAAACTGGCGGACACACGCTAAACTTTCACAAACAAATCTGAAGAGTTTGCGATCAATAATGCGGGCATCGTCATTATTGAGCGTGGTCACGACCTCAGTTGTGAGAAGACGATAAAAAAAAACAAATTTAAGTGGTCTTGGCTGGAAGACGGTAGCATCACTCTGTGCTTCGCTATCGGTGCTAGCCATGTTGTCTGCCTTTCGTTACGTCACAAACAGGGCGGCGCGAATTCGGCGGAATGCGTGAAGCCGGCGGCCGTCCTCGTTGTTTATATCGTGTTTTTCGTTATTTATTCTTTTTCGAAAAATATTAAAAACAATCGCAACATGAAATAGAGACTATTTACTATATATTGGCTGATTAAAATAGGCCATGTCACCCACACTTTAAGCCTTGTCCATATGCACCCGTGTGGGGGGGGTTGACCCCTACGAGTGCTGTGGGTTTTTGGAGGGTCTAGGCCTGTGGAGGGGAGGATTAGTAATGCCTTAGACACAACTGGCCTTGAAGATGGATACGGGTTGCTAGTGGGCGAAAATTGGCAAACTTGAAAGGGGAAAGACAGTTAACCCGCAGGAAATATCAAAGTGTTCATAAACATTTCTACATGCATGCTGGTCATGGGTCGTAGTTAACACTGAAACAACAACGTATGGGCAAGTAAAGGTGAAGTAGATGAGATGCACTGTGTGTAGTATTTGTGCGAGGTTGCCTCATTGCTAACGACACCTACCATACGACACCTGTACGTCTCAAGTGTGTGCAACTTAAAGGATCCTTATAAATACTTCTCGATACACAACAGGGGTATGTTCCATTTTCATGATGTCGCATAAGGTGGCTGCACGAGCCTGCATTTACCTACTTGCCCCCTACTTACCCTTGTTGTTTGCCATGACCAGGCCGTATCCACCCATTAGGGCAGTTGTGACAAAGACACAAGTAACTATCTACAGCCCCAACAATGAGTTCTCTCCGCTCCTCACCCTCACTGTGGAGACGGTTTAGTGTTGGAAGCCTAGTGGAAAAATCTCTTTCAAGAGCTGCTATCTGTAAATAGGTTTTAGTGAGCTGATATGTTGACTCCAAACACTAAACATCACAAGTATTTATTAATAATTATCTAACAATTATCATAACAAGGTGGTAAAAGAACCTATTTTGTTCAGCGGTTTTACAGTTTTGACCTCTTACATTTGAGGTCAAACCTTCATTTATTTGTTTACTGCCAGTGACAGTACACACATTCTAAGCATTATGTTTGTAAAGTTTAACCAAACCAAACCTAGATTGTTCTTGTCTTGGCTCCTGTCTTTGATCTCAGCAGTCGCAGAGATTAGATATTTTTTCTGCCAGCATAACCTACTTTTGAAAAACGTGTCTGTTTTTTAGTTAATAGTTAATTAACTGATAAATAAAACAGATGAGGGATCTGAGTTTAGTAGCTATTGTTTGGTAGTTTTAGTCTTTTTTTCGGTGGCTTCAGAACCTCGTGGAGTTGTGACCTCAGTATTTTAAGTGAAGACACAGCGGATTGTGATGGTCAGATGATACTGACTGTTCTGCCGGGGTCTCCCTGCTCTTCCCATGAATGCATGCTTGTTGCAGCTGCATGTGGACCTTGAGATGTCGACTAGCTGAACTCAGTCTGCGTCACGCCTTGATTTCCTGGCACATAGTGTTTGCATTTTTATCTCTGCATTTGCTTGTATGAACACACTTCTTTTTCTACAGTTGGGTTTTATTCATACTGCACCACATGTCCAGTTTTTCAACGTATACAGATTTTTTTTTTTTTTTTTGCCAAGATCCTCATTTGAGATGTTAGCAGTTTTGGTGTTCTAAAAAATATATATATTTTTTTATATTCTCCAGTACACTGTTCCATGTTCCCTCCAACTGTTTTTAGGTGATCCAGTTTGCACTGAGAGACTATATTCAGTACTGGTACTACACTCTGAGTGAAGATGAGTCGTTCCTGTTGGAGATCAGACAAACACTTCAGAATGCCCTCATCCAGTTCTCCACACGGTAGGAGAACCTTATTAAGGTCTGGCGTTTATTATTTTTTTTAATTAATGATTTTCAGAAAGGAAACTTCCTCTTTTTATTTGTCAAGCTCAAAGGAAGTGGACTGGCAGCCTTACTTCACTACACGCCTGGTGGACGACTTTGCCACACATCTACGTGTCTTCAGAAAAGCGCAGGATCGCCTGGCTGAGCGGGAGGACAAGCAAAGTACGCACATGCTTTCTCTCTCTCTCTCACTCGCTGGTTTGGCACGCCTCCATTTACGCATGCTTGGGTTATTACATTACAGGAAACTGTCATAAAGCTGGACACAGCTGACTGGAATGTACCAAGTACAGGAGTTCCAAAATGAAAAGAAGTGTCCTACACCGATGAGGTTTTTTTTTTTCTGGAATCTGTTTTTTTTAGGAGTTTTTTACCTTTGTGTTCTTATACAATTACCAGTATGAAGCCCATTGAGATGATTATTGTTGTAATATTGGGCTATATAAATAAAGTTGAATTGAATTGAATAGAAAGTGTTCCCGGTGGGGTTCTAATTAGGATTATGCTGTTTTTAACCAATATCAAAAAACCTGGGCCGTTTTCTAGGACATAGTGTCTGCAGAGCAGCAGTAGTTCATCAGGAATTCACCTCTAAATTGTGGGTGGGACTTTTGGCGCAGCTCAAGCCTGCCCCCCCATCCCATCCCAGTTGCTGAAAGCTCGGAGCAGGGAGCTTATGGCCTACCCAGCATATTTTCTACTGGACAAATTCTCAGGTCATATTTTTACACCACATTTTTTTACGATTTGCAATCAGAAAAACTCATAAATTTTCTTTTTCTGTACAAGTCCTTTATCTCCCATTTTCTTGTGTTAAGAACACAAAAACCGTGATTTTCATGGGAGTGGGTCTTTTACCTGGCGGCACCAACCAGAATCAAACTGCTTTTATTGTGAAATGAAGACTGCAGAGCTGTTTCAGCTGTGTGCTACAGTAAGGGTATAGTCTAAGCTAAGAAGTTACACTGATAATATTTGGACTTTTCCTGCCAACACTACATCTGTCATCTCTGAGAGGATGTTGGCAACCCGGAGGATGAGTCTGGTTATGAGAAGCTGGTGGTTTTTTACTCTCCAAAGTAAAAAGAAAAGGTCACAGTGTTTGACTCAGACATGCTATTTTTGCTCCATTACAGCTGAAGTCAAAACTGCCACAGTTTGGCTGTATGTTTACAGTGAATCCAATCCTCCTGGTTTCAACCACGACTGGTGGTTTAAAGCAGGCAGATGGCACATTGAGCTTGGTATTTGTCTGACGCATAACTAACTGGGAATGTTAGGTTATCCGAGGCCGAATGACTCACATTGGACATGTTTACAACTTAAAAGGTGCTTGGGACAAAGTCCAACCACAAAAGCTCTACCCGAAGAAATTAGAAGAGAGCAATTCAGAGCAGACTGAGGAAAAGGTCCAGATCTGAACCCATTTTGTTTCTCATTCAAGTCCCACTCTGATCATCTTTTGATCTTTTTTCAAAGTGTTCCCGGTGGTTTTTCAATTCTGATTATGCCACTTTTAGCCCAAAAAAGAATCAAAACTTGGAAACGTATCTCTTACTTGTGGAAAGGGCTGCTGGCGTGGCGTAAGCCTCCACTGATATCCCTTCATCCATTTGTTTATACTTTCTACCACACAGCCCCTCTCACCCCCAACCTAATGTTAGCGGTGCAACATAAATGGCGAGCAATATTGGAGCTATCCAGTTGTACAGTTTAGAGCCAAATTCCAGCTTAGAGGAGGGAAATCAAAGACGGATATGGATCTGTTTGTCTGCGAGTGGATGCATCAGAATGGAGCGCAGTAGGCACACTTTGCCACTTTTATCGGCGGAGGTCTTTAACGTTTTTGGTAAAAGTATTGAGTTCAGTGTGCCTTTGCGTCTGGACAGCTCGTCTGGCAGTATCCCTTACTTATTGGACGGCGGATTATCCGGTCCATATGTCATTTGAAAACTCTAGAAATCAGATCATGATTGGATAGTCCATGTAAACGCCGTACAGTCGAGAAGTTGTCAGGGGTGCAGCTAATAACATGAATTATCATCTGACCAGGGGACACAACAGAGGAGCTGGTCGACTCATTCTTCGAGGCAGAGGTGGAGATGGAGAGGAAGGTTTGTCGAGACATGGTGTGCACCTCACACAAAGATGAAGAAGGTAAACACTGGTGCTCTCTCACGCCGTTCCAATGGCTTTGATTTGAAGGATTGATTATCTGTGTGCGTCTCAGGTTTTCTTCGGGACTTGTGCGAGTTGCTCCTCTATCTTTTACTACCTCCTGGAGACTTCCACAACAAAAACATGAGATATTTTTTGAGGGTAAGTGCACAAACGCATCTGTAATTTGGTGCTGCTTTAAAAAGCTTTATAAAGCAATTTTCTCCTGATTCGTTTCAGGAAGTTCTAGCGTGTGGCGTGCTGCTGCCTCTGATCAACCAGCTGAGCGACCCAGATTACATCAACCAGTTTGTCATCTGGATGGTAAGACGTCCACAGTTTAGCCCGGAGAAAACCAAACATTTAGATCGGAATAAGACACGCTATCGATTCGTTTATCCAGATTCGGGACTCCAGCTGTAACTATGAAGCCTTCATGAACATTCTGAAGTTAACAGACAAGCCTCCTGAGTTGGAGGCAGTTAAAGACAAGGTTCTGGAAGAGCTGCAGTACTTGCGCTCTCTGGACACTGCTGGAGATGGTAAGCTTTCATTTTTTTTTTTAGAAATAAAAGCGCGGATGGAATTAGGCAAAAATAGCCTGATTTGATGTCTTCTTTGTTTCTGTTAGACATCAATGTGATCAAGAACCAGATTAACAGTCTTCTGTTTGTGAAGAAGGTCTGTGAGACCAGGATCCAGAGACTCCAGTCCGGAAAGGTGAGACAGGTTTTATACTGGGGAATCCAGATGAGCATGCTCTGACAATAAATGTTGTTCCGTCTGTGCTGCTGCAGCTGGATCTCCTCTGGATCTCACACTGCTTCTGTTCTCTGCAGGAGGTCGACGCCTTGAAACTGGCGGCCAACTTTGGGAAGCTGTGTGTGATCCCTCTAGAACACATCCTCGTCCATAACATTGCACTGCAGTTCTTTATGGGTAATTTAAAAAAAAGAAGGAAAACTATCACAATAAAATCAAGACTTTTTATTGCAGCCTGACATGCTCCTCAGTCCCTCGTGACCAAAGAGGACAGCTAACTCCACTTTACAGATCAGATTACGGTGTGTGTAGTTGTACGCATACTGGAACCTAAGCCAGGCCGCTTTAGATCTTGTTTAGAAAACAGCCAGCAACTTTAAAGTTATAATGATATTATTTTATTCCTGTTCTCTCTCAATTGCAACCTAAAAAATAAAGGGTGGATCATTAAAATCTAGGGATGTCCCAATATGATCACATGATAGGAGGACCGATCACATAGATTCAGGAATCGGACGTTGTCTCTGACTAGGCCTGCACAATATACCGCAAATGCATCGTTATCGCAGTATCAAGCTGTGCAATATCCATATCGCAAAAATCCCAATAAATTGTAAACCTTAAACAATCTTATGGCAGCTTGAGGCATTTAACGAATCAAATAAATCCCTTTATGCATTTGACTAATCGGATGGACGCCTTCACGTTGTTGACCAATTGGATGGAACTCTTCAATCTGATGTTCGTCTCCTACGTTGACGGGGGTCATTTGGAGTATAATTTTTAAACTGTTGCTGTGAAATGGGAATGATGTTTTTGGTTATTTTGCTACTTGTTTATATAACGCAAATTACATCGTTATCGCAATATTAATCTCTAATATCGCGAGTTTTCCTCATATTGTGGAGCCCTATCTCTGACCAACCAGATTTTTTTTTTTCTTTTCGTTTTGTTGATCAGCGCTGTATATTTCAGGCTCATTTCAAATAATGCCCAACTAGAAGTCTGCAGGTCCTGAACGGATCACAAAATAACATTCAGTCTGACAAACAAAATAACGCGATAGTGCCGGCTTTTCACGCCGTTACTCGCCGAAAATGAATTCAACTTTCCGGATTGACATCAAAAGCGCAAATTGCCAGTCGTCTGGGCTTAGGGCTTTCATGTGTTAGGTCTTAAACCAAATACTAACCTGTAAAATAAAAATGAGTCTAAGAGCAGGAACCACAGAAACACTCATTTTGTTTTCCAAAGTCCTTCTAAAATTAAACAGGAAGTTGATCCGTCTTCAGCCACCTGGAGGCGCCACTAGAGGGCCGAAGGTTCCGCCTACCAGACTTATGATACAGTTCCATTTTCTTTTCTTTTTTTTCATATACTACTTTAAATAAATGCATTCAAAAATAATTATTTTACTACTATAAAATATTGGCTTTTAATATAAAAATAAATACCAAATGTGGATATTTGGGTGCACCACACAAGCTCTGGGATAAAATTATTTTAAAAAATCAATCATGTCTCAAAACAGCAAAATCTAATGATTCCACTGATATGAGCATCATATTTATGTAATTCAATTTATTTATATAGCCCAATATTACAGCATTAGTCATCTCAATGAGTTTATGCCGGTAATTGTATAAGAAATCCGTCATAGAATAACTAAACAGACTGTTTATCTAAACAAATGAAGATAAACTGGGCATCCCTGCCCTGAGACCCTCCTTCACGGTAAAGAAAGACTCCTAAAAAAACTGATATGACTGCAACAATTTTGAAAAAAAATCTTTTTTTCTATAGGATTTTTTAGGGAGGATATGAATCGCATATGATCACAAACGCTCAATAGCTCTAAAGAGACTAAACCTTTTTTTTTGGATCAGTTTATTGGCAGTTGTTCATTTTTTTACGTATTAAAAAAGAATTGGATCAGTAGATTCTCAAAATCAAAGGACTCAGAATCAGATTGAGGCTAAAAAAAAAACAAAAAACAACCGAATAGGGACATCCTTACTAAAAATCTGAAAACTACTGCCAAAGAAGATGTTTAAAATCTAATCTCATACATTTTTCTTCAGCCATAAGTACTGTTCACCAACAGAACCTGTTTATCTTTGCCTTCCTTACCTCAGAAGAGGAGTACCACTTGGACCGTTGTTTGTGCTTCCAGACTTTATGCAGGCGGCGGGGGCTCAGGCGGAGCTGTTCTTCTGGCTCACTGTCGAGGGCTACAGGGTGACGGCCCAGCAGCAGCTGGAGGCCATGCTGAGCTACCAGAAAGACGGCAAGAAGCAGCCCAGCGCCACAAAGGGGCTGCTGAAAGCTGCTGCTCTGGGTGTCTATGAACAATACCTCTCTGAAAAGGTAGGAGGGATGGAATGCTGAAGAATAAGATTTGTTCTTTTTACCAGTCATCAACTTCTTTCAGTTTAAGATATATTTGCTTAAAAAAAAAGTTTCTATCCTCTCTGTGTACTAACAGGCATCTCCCAGGGTCCAAGTTGACAAAACATTAATAACAAAACTGGGGGAGAAGCTGCAAAATGATGACCCCACCCCTGAAATCTTTGATGAAATCCAGAGAAAGGTATTCAAACATTAGATTATCTTTACTAAAATACTCACCCAACTTTTTCTTGTACGCGCTGACGAGTAGTGTTCCCCCGTGTGACAGGTGTACGACATGATGCTACGTGATGAGCGCTTTTACCCAGCGTTCAAGCAGAGCCCTCTGTACGTGCGCATGCTGGCAGAGCTGGACATGCTGAAAGAGCCGAGCTACAGAGGATCTGATGACGGCGAGGGAGAGTCCTTCAACGGCTCACCCACTGGAAGCTTAAACCTGGTTAGTTGTCAACTGGCTCTATTTAGTTTTATACTGCTGAATATTTGTTGGACAGACAAAAAAAAAAAGCAATTTTAAGATGGTCTAAAACAAAATGATGAAAAATACATTTTCTTTTCTGTTTTTTAATTTATTTTAGCAACACTAGCCGCGTTTACATGGGCAGAATATCTCGATCGGATCAGTGGTCGGGTTAAAATAAACCCGTGCACATGGGCCCAGAAAACCTTTTTCCGATTAGAACAAACGTTCCCATGGGTCACACTTTCCGTCGGAATGAATCATTTGGGCATGCGCAGTAGTGTAAAAACACCCGGATGAGGAAGTAGGTCCCAGTTGTAAATACACCGTTGCTGCCACAGACTTTTATGCAGCAGCTCAGTAATATACGAGACGATCTTCCAAACGTGCTTTTATTAATGTTATGAATATTATGAAGGTCCTGTTCGCTCATCATTTTATATTTAATCCGTGGGGTCACTGCTTTTTTTGAGGAAAAACGGAGAACCCAGGGTTAGGAGAGGCTAACAACACGGGCTAACAACATTAGCCTTTTGATGGACACAAAATCCAACACCATGCGGGGAAACGCTGCAATCGGCAGCTTGGCTGGACGTAAATGTCTGTGAATAACATCAGCCTTTATTTTGTCGGGGCTCAACTGGAAACACAATTCCATGTGATTTTTCTTAACAGTTTCTAAGGACTGAGTGACATTTCTGCTCTGAAAAGCTCACACACTGCCCCAAGCCGCTCCGCTGTGTGTGAGCTGGCGGCTCGAGCTCTGCTCGGTTCTCCTGAGTCCTGCAGCCGCTAACCCAGAGCGGCGGGTCCGCTCGCAGTTCGAATTCTCACACATAACGAAATAACAAAACGCACACGTAACTAAGCATCCCCCCCCTCAAACACATTAATAAATTCCGCTGCTCTGCTCAGAGAGGTTCACTCGGTCCACTGGCACTGGAGCCCGAACGCAGAGCTCGGGTGCCGGGTCCAGAAGTCGTGGGTACGCATCCCCCCCGCATCTCCCTGTGAGGGGTGAAAGAGAGGGGAGAGCCAGCGGGGCGAGAGCGGAGCGGCGCTTTACGCGGGGCCTCCTGGTCGGTCCCGTATGCGCTCCAAAGCTTTCTCTCAGCAAAACACCGTCTATGAATGACGTAAACCAGAGCAGAAGTGACACACGATCGGAATGACCGTTTACATGCTCCACGATCGGATAAATGATAGGTATAACCCACCTATCTCGATCGGAAAGAAAGTTTGATCCGAAAGAGTCTGACCGGGGCAGAGTATTCCGAACGGCGCGTTTACATGACACATTTTCTTTCCGATCAGGCGTTCTTTCCGATTACTTTTGCCCATGTAAACGCGGCTACTGTTCTTATTTTCTGTGCAAACTCACAAACTTTAGTGTGAAAAAATGTTAAGGGGTTGATCTGGGTTGCATCAAAGTCTGAATATGTGGCTACAAAAGGAGACATTCTGTTCACTGACAGCAAGAGAAGAAGCACAGAAATAAATGTGTGTAAACACCTGTGGAATGTTCCAGAGTCTGGGTTTGTATCGGCAAGAGTCTGGCGATACATATGATACAAGAACACATCTTCTTTTTTTAAGAGTATGACTTAGAAAAAACTCTATCTGAAAATGAATACGCCTTTTATTGTAATAAAATGGTAAAATTCATTTTATTTAATGATCAGAATGTTAAGCACCTCAACTTTATCTCATATATAAGTTGCTTTTACCCAACCAAATTCATAGTGCTTTTATTTTGGTAAATTAAGAAGTATTTGATCTTAAAGGGAACATTGTCTGATTTCCACAGCAAAATATTTTCAGTATAAGCAAAAAAAGAATAGAAGGAATGTGCCTTAACCACTAAGGTTCTAAAAGTATAATTGAGGAAATAAAGTGCTTTTTATTTTCAACATTGCTTAATGTAGCTTCTCCAGTACTTTTAAGCATTTCAGGAGCCCGAACCGTTCAAAAATAAAGGAGGGGGGGAAACCAGCATCAACGATTTCCAGAAAAAATAAAGATTGATGATGAGGCAGGATGACAGGATGAAGGAAAGTTGCTCTAATGTGACAAAGATGCTTTATTTCCAGTCTGCTCTGCAGCTGCAGCTCTGCTTTCTCACCGCTCATCGCAACGTGGGCCTTTCTTCAGAGCATTGTACACATCACTCTGATCCATCAGGTCGCTGAACTAGAATCTAGCACTGGGAGGTTCTGCAGAACTGTGGCCCGCTTTGCCGACAGCATTTTGCCTGAGGCTCCATACTTTAGCCGCTGCGCTGCTTCATTCATTTTTATCTGAGCCGCTAAAAAGCACAAAAGCAATCTGCGTTTTTATGTGATACAGAGTGTTTTATGTGAACAGAGTTTCGGTTCGGTACCCATCTTAAGTAAAAACTAAGTAGTTCATGACTCATAACAACAAAACAAGATGCTTCTCGCTGAGTTCTTGTAGTGATCCTGTGCGGTTTAGACCTGCTCAAAAAGAGGCTCAGTGTGCTGTTGCTGCCAACTAACTGAAGGACGCTTATATATAATTAAATAAATATCGTCTTGACAGCATTTGGAATTGATACAAATATCGCGATATGTCGCCAAGTCAATTCTTTCCAACACCCCTAATCCAGAGGGTCTTTGCCCATTTCTACAGAGGAGTTAGGTTCAGTCATGGTTTAGGATTTACTGCTGTGAAGGCCTGGAACAGCATATTGTTTGTATTTGTGAGCAATGAAGAAGTTGCATTGTTTCATCTATTATACGAACCCATAAAAATACCTTCAACAGATTTTTTGTTTTTCTGATCTGCAGTCGGACAGAACAAACAGATTTTTGTTTGTGTCAGGCTGAGTAAAAGGAAAATTATTCCAGGAGCAATAGAGACACCGTTGTTTCCACACAGAAAACAGTCACTGATTGACTTTACTAAATGTTAACAAATTGATCAAATGCGGTTTTTTCAAATCCAGATTTAAGGTTTGACTTTAACTTGAGGACGTCTTTTAAGATTTAAGATGGGAACTGGTCAAAAAACTAAATATAAAATGGTTTTGGTTTAATTTTTGACTATTTAGATTGTTTGCTGCAATGTAAGTTCAAAAAAGGATCATCTTTTTATTAAAAGTAAAACTTAGATGCAGAGACAACAATATTTTATGTTCTAGCTATTGATCATTGTTGGTTTATTTTGTCTTTTTTTTTTTTTTTTTTAGTGTCTAGAAGACTATTCAAACTCCTGCCATGAAGACTTTTTGCAGCTACAGGCCTTCATCTCTGACACGGGTAAATTCAACACCTCATCACCGTACAGACGTTTCACCAGACATTCTGGACAGTTTTAAAAACATTTTCCTTCCTAAGTTGACAGCTTTTGTCTTTGATTAAGTTAGCACATTTTTGGATTAAAATATTACTAAAAGTAATCCAAATTTAAGAAATTACTGTGTTTTTCGGACTATAAGTCAGTCCAGAGTATTAGTTGCAAACACACAAAAAAAAAGCATAATAAAGAAGAAAAAAAACCTGTATAAAAGTTGGACTTTTAGGAGAAATTTATGTGACAAAATTCGGGTCAAAGAACAGACGTTTTATCTTGGAAGGTAAATTACAATAATGGATAATAATTATATACTGAATTTATGCACACTTCACTACCATAACACACTTAGTTTTATGAAACATAGGAGGGAATAAAATAATAATAATAGCTTAGCATATAAATAATTATTCAGATAACCATAAGATAAAAAACATAGTGACAAGTCTTTATATCACTTTTAAAATTCACTAAATCCATTAAATTCTGAACCCTTTTTTTTTTGGTTAACAAACTTTATTGCACATTGTGCCATTTTACAGAGACACATTCAGGTATGCAAAAGGACACAATTGCAAGTATCAAATACAATATATATAAAAAAAACAAGAATAGAAATAGAAATAAGCCAAGGGGTTTGACTATACGTGAAAATATTGAATCTATCACATTCAGAACAGGTTTGGATTGCTCTTTGCTTCTCAGAATTACGAATACTATTAAGATGCAGATTGAGCTCAGACAAGAATACATTAAAACAAGGTTTTCGACCAGAGAAGTTACATTGAATTCTGCACGGACTGTGTTGCTTTAGAACGATTCCAGCAGGCTGGCTCTTCTTCTGCCTTGTTGTCTGTAGTAGATTTTAAAACAGCGCCCTCTAGCGGTGGTTAGTGGAGAAGTAATGAACACGTGAACATATATAGTTTTTGAATTTACATGTAAGTCGCACCCCCAGCCAAACTATGCTAAACACCACGACCTATGCTGCGAAGTATACGGTTCACACAAAATTTTGCTAACTGTTTACTACTCTAAAGTGTCTTTTAGTGTTTCCCTGCTTGTATTCCTTTTCACCTGCTAGCTTCACTCATCCGCACATCTGTTGCCTTCTTCATTTCATTCCATCACGGTTTTCCTTTTTCCGGCGCTGCCACCTTTATTACCACATTTTGGTTCTTTCTGTTGCTGATTTTTTTTTTTCCCCCACACTTGGCACTTTTTCTTCCCCCCCCCCCCCCCCCTTCCCTTGCTTCCTTCATCAACCCCTCCTCTCTCCACTTGTTGGATGTGTGGCCGGGCGGTTGTTAGCTGATACTTGTTTTCCCGGATTGTGGGGTGCTGCAGGGGTTTGCAACGATCACGGTAAGACCTACGCGCTGTACACCATCACCGTGTTCAGGCGCAACTCAGACGGCAATGAGGACTGCTGGATCACGTACCGCCGCTACTCCGATTTCCACGACTTCCATATGAGAATCATAGAACAGGTAAGTAGGTCCCAGCAAACTAGTTAAAAAGGGGGGGGAAACCGTTACTCGTTAAATACCTTTATATGTTTGTTTTAGTTTGAGAACTTGGCGTCGATCCTCAAACTTCCAGGAAAGAAAACCTTCAACAACATGGACAGGGACTTTTTGGAGAAGAGAAAAAAAGACCTGAATGCTTATCTTCAGGTAACGACTTAGTGTGTCTTTTCTTCTTTCTTTCTTGCAGCCCTTTGTTCAGTATCTCTGTAACTTGTGTGGTTGTGTTGTAGTTGCTGCTAAACCCAGAGATGGTCAAAGCCTGCCCGACACTGATTCCTTATGTCTACGACTTTCTGGAGAACAAAGCATACAGTAAAGGCAAAGGAGAATTTGCACGCAAGGTCTCTAAAAGTATTTTTTAAAAACCACACAATTATTTCCGGAAAAATCCTGGTCACGATTTTTACTGCTGTAACATTTTTTTTTTTTTTTTAAGTATTTGTTTCTTGCTTTTTCAGATAGACACCTTTGTAAATCCCCTGCGGAGCTCCATAAGGAATGTCTCCAGCGCAGTGAAATCTCTGCCCGATAGTCTGGCTGAGGGAATGACCAAAGTCTCTGACAACATGGGTCGCATGTCTGAAAGAATCGGTCAAGACTTTAAACAGTCAGTATTGAAGGTAAAAGCCGCTAACGTTTGTATTTTCTTCCTCACGCGTTTCCTCTGACCATATAACTGAGTTTGGTTTGATCCCCAGGTGCCTCCACTCCTACCCAAGTCGGACATTGACCCAGAACACTGTCGGGTCTCTGCTCAGCTTGACGATAACGTGAGTCACCAGTCTGTGTGCTTCAACCTTTGGCTTCACCCATAGAAACCGGCTTAGCGTATTTTCTGCACTATAGGGTGAACCGGATTACAATGAATGGTCTGTTTTCAAAATGATGTCATATGTAAGGTACACTGAAGTATGAGTTACGTTAAGTGAGCTACAAGAGTCAACGATAAGCTGTCAATCAGTCACTTTATTTACTACATTCACAGTAACTCTAGGTGTTTGTGACACGCTACATGCTAGCCACATTAGAAGCGGTAGCTTCATTAGCGTACTCACAATACCTGTAATTCCCGACCTTGTTTGCAACATGTAAACAAACACAGTCCAACACTGCTACACGTTAGCCCTGTTGGCATATTTGCACAACACCCAACCTTGTTTGCAACAGCACAACCAGAATTGATCAACACATGAGGCACACTGTCTTTGGAAAAGATGACAGCTTAGAATTGCACCTTAAGGCCGGTTGATACTTCACAGCGATCAGCCATCGCATCAGTCGCATCCAGAACCGTGCGGTCTAGTTCATACCAACGTAGGCTGGGTTTGCTTGGGACTGTCCAGTTACAGATGATGTCATCAGCAGGCGGGACTGGAGATCAGCTTCTGCTCGATGGCCCTGTGACCAATGCCACCCAAGCAATTCCAAATTGCTTTGGAGTATAAACTGGGAAAATATGGTACTTTTGAGGTCCAAAATTCAAGGCTCCAACCAAATGAAGTCAATCCTGTGATACAGATTGGTCAACACGTGTCATCATTTCTATGGCAACAGCTCTGATTGGTCTGTTTATAACTTTAATAACTTTCACTACAAAAAAAGTCTCATTACAAAAAACGAGAATTTGCAAGAACTGGTTAAAAAAAGGTAGCAGATCAAGAATGCTTATTCTGACCAATAGAGTGACTGAGTGACAGCTGTTTATTTCTCTATAGAAGTCTATGGGATTTTGGCTTCTTGGAGCCAGCGGGTACTTCCTGTTTGGAACACCAGGGGGGGGGGGGGTCTCTAAGTCTAGTTCACCTGTACAGTGAATGATTTCTTTATGTTCAGGTGGATGACAACATCCCACTACGGGTGATGCTGCTGCTGATGGATGAGGTGTTTGACCTCAAAGAGAAGAACCAGTGGCTGCGCCGGAACATCAAGAACCTTCTGCAGCAGCTGATCAGAGCCACTTATGGAGACACCATCAACAGGTCAGCAGCTCACCACACACTGAACACTTTGAAAATAGCCCATTGCTGATCCTCATTTTATATGTGTCTGCAGGAAAATTGTAGATCATGTAGACTACTTGACGTCACCAGAACAGGTGGCAGAATATGTGAAGAAGTTCAGGTAATCACTCAGAGCAGACGTTCCCAGTTGGTTTGATGCATTTGTTAACTCCGAGTATGTTTCCCGCTGATTAGGGACTCCTACTGGCCCAATGGCATTCTGGCCGAGAGCCCGCCCCGTCGGGACAAGAGCATCCGCATGAGGACGCGAGTGGCAGCCAAGACCAGCCTGTTGGGTATCATGCCAGGTGAGAAGACACTCACCAACTCCATGTTTTTGTTTTTTTTTCCTCTCATCCCTTCTCACTCACCCACCACATCTGTCCACTGCTTATGTGTCCCCGCCATACACGACACATGCTTTTTGACATGCGTAACTCGCTGATCATTTATGCGATACATTTTATCCCAATGGATGGATTCTGTTGCAGCTTTGCCCCATGTCAGAGTCATCTGAATTATGCTGATGGCGTTAGCACTTCACTGTTGTAAAGTGTTGCATATAAACGGTCAAAGAGCTACGGTTGCTGGAGCTAAAGGGTTAACATCAGCTGATGATTACGCTGTGTTCTGTCTCAGATGAACTGAAACACATCATTGGAGCAGAGACCACCAGGAAGGGGATCCTCCGCGTCTTCGACATGTTCCAGTACCAGCCCATGAACCGGCGGTTGGTGTACGTGTTCCTGGAGGGCTTCCTGGAGACCATGTTTCCGCAGTACAAATTCCCCGAGCTCTTCGTGAAGCTGCACTCCCGTTCTCCGCGCATCCACAGATACAACCAGAAACTCAAATGCTCTTCTGCAAAGAGGTGACAGGAAGAGGAGCGGCGCATCAGGGGAAGGGGTCATCCCGACGCGTCGAGGCGCCGGGGGTCAGGCCGGGAGGGTTGACGTGAACACGGAGGTGCGTGCGTGCGACCTCCGCCCGTCCTCTTTCCTTGCACATTCCTGTCGGCAAAAGACACTCCACTCGTCCGGCTGATATTTTCTTTGGAGCTGAAGGATGAGCACCTCTGCCTCGCTGTGTCACCCTGTGAAGAACACAAATCCTATCATTTGCACCAAGACTGAACATGGCAGTCTTCAGTTTTTATAGATTCTTTCCGTTTTTTTTTTTGTTTTTGTTTTAAGTGGAGCTTTATCCCAGGCGAGGCGCTGCTGCTTTGTTGTGGTCCAAAGAGCAGAACACAAATGTTTATGGGTTTATTTTTAGGGCTAGATTGCGTAGATCCACACCTTGCCTTATCTTCCCAATTTAATTCTCCCTCCCACTCAGCTGTAATCAAACTTGGCCTCTTTCTGTAGAAGCTCTCTACTCAGATTTGTTTTGAGGACAACCAAAAATCCCAATCGCACTCAGATCCTAAAAGCTGTCTAAAGAAATGTCGTTCAAAGTGTTTTATTTTTCCTTTTTTGTCTGAATTTGTCCCATCCTAATAGCTTCTCTTGTTGGTTTCCTCTGAGTGAACCCATAGAAACGGGCTCCTCCCCTTTAAGCTACTGTCGTAACCCGTGACGACCAAAGCTCATCCTGCTCTGTTCTGACTCTGAGACACTGTGTTCGAAGGAGACATTTAACCTGCAAGAAGGCGAAGCTTTAAAGGGATATTTCACTTTTTGACTCATCAGAATAATGGTTTAGGCTAAAAGCTGCCGGGTTTTTTTTTATGGTGTTTAACACAGTTAACACAGTTTTTTTTAACCAATTAGGCTACAGTAGTTTTTCACATCACTGTTGGATTGAATATCATTGTTCACCTAAACATTTAAGGGATAAAAATAGTCGAGCATCCATGATAGAATGATTACCAGTTAGAGTCTTGAGGTTAGAGCTGTTTGAAATTGTGAATAATTCACTTTTCCTTTGAGCTGCTTGACCTCTTTCAGCAGCAGGGAAACAAATAGCAGGTGGTTCCATGAACCCAGTCATTCCCAGTTCGTAGAAATATCCCTGAAAGGACAGCCTGAAGTGCGTCTCTGTGGGAGGCCCGCTCTTGAATGTACTGCGTTTGTGTAGAAAGGGGTGTGTGTGTCCTGTGTGTGTGTGTGTGTGTTTGCTTGTTTAGCATGCAGAGGCTTCAGTCAGACAGAAACTGTGTAGCAGCCTTAAAACTAGAACCAGTTTCTACTGACCTGCACACCAGGGGGGGGGGGCTCTCCTTCACACCACTGAACTTTGAAGGAAACAAACATCCGGTAGATGGATCCCTCGTCAATTTACTTGGAGATTTTTTTTTTTTTTTGGTGCAATATAAATTCTTTGTTCCTTTAATGCATGTGCAGTTTGATCCATCATGTAGTGAAAATGATATTTTTATTGGAGAAATCATGAAAGGAGTCTCAGAAAGTTCCTACTTTCCCCATGAACTTGACATTCCGCTGTTCTAGAATCTTTTTTGTTTTTTGGTTTTTTTACGGACTTGTTTTATAAGTCTGTGGTTTCCTTTTTGGAGTGCAGGGTTTCTGTTTTTCACTGCCCGCTCTCGTGGAAAATGCTCGGGTGTTGCTGAAGCAGTGCTTGAGGACGTTCCGTGATTCGTTAGTGTCACTGGGCTACGGGAATGGAGAACCTGTCTCCCTAGTTGCAATTTGGGGGCGCCATGCGGAGTGCGAGGAAACCCCCGACTCCCTTCACGCGTTTACACCAAGTTCTTTCTAAAATGGGCTCAGCGGCTCCACAGGGACTCAGATCAGGTGGAATCGATGCCGATTAGCACTTACTGTAGCAAAGGTGGGAGTCCCACTTCCGCCGGTTTCAGACGCATCTCCCTGGACTGCGGCGCTGCTCCCGCCGCGCTGGTGGACTCTGATCGACTTAAAGGATCGCCAATCCCATGATGTCACCTTAAAACAGTCTGCACACCTCTCCATACAGGAAGGCTCGTCTTTTTTTTTTTTTTAACCCCAGTATATGAATATGTAATAATGAAAATGTGTGCATATCTGTGTACAGTATGTGTTAATAGTGTGCCTAATTGTACTTCAACTCTATTTTCATATTTTTCTTTAATCTAAAAAAAAAAAAACAAAGAAGTGAATCAGAATGTCATGATCATTTTCCACAACTGGAAATGACCAGGGTTTTATTATTTTGGCATAAAGCTTATGGTTGTTTTTTTTTTTTTTTTTTTTTGTGAGCATCTGTGCTCAGATCAATATAACACTAATAAAAAAAAAGCTACTTGGACAAGAAATCCTGCAGTTTCATCTCTTTGCTTCTTGTATTTGTAAAGATGTGAGGTTTTATGTATTGCGGTTTTAACCCTTATGCTATCTTGTGGGGTCCAGATGACCCCACCCTTACATTGACGTGTTGTTCCTACCATGACAAAGGTGGATAAAGGTGGAGAGGATGTCATGTAATCCATGGACACCAGTGAAGATCACAAATCATTGAAGAATAAAGGTTCAGCGCACTGTCTAGTGGGGTCTAGATGACCCCACTCCCAATGTTAAAGTGCCTAGAATAGCACAAGTAAATGCAGAGTTGAATAGATTTGTCAAACACTTACTGCAGCATACCTTTCCCTTGGCTCTAGTTCTACTGGCATTCTTACTCAGATATCATGGACTGTTTCCTTCACATACTGTCTATTATTTGTAATATTTCTATTGATTCTAACTATGCACGATTTGTATAGAAAGTAGTTGTAGCCATCACAAGCCAGGTTAAAAAATGTCTGCTATGGTAGCCCTACAATTTTTAATATCTTTAGAATTCTGCAAAAACTAAAAAGGGATCATTATTTTTAAATTAGGGGAGAGTTGGTGTTGTATTGGCCTCCAGGTATTTGAAATTATCAATATGATAAATGGCTGATATTATACAGCACGGTACAAAAAGGGATGAAATTCACATTGGCCACACGAAATACAGCCAAGATGCTGCATTGCCCGCACATATTTTCAGTACGTCCAAGGCTGCGTCCAATTTTGTTGTTGGCCGCACATATTTAAAATCAAACTTAAATTCCTGTCATATGTCTCACACTTAGGCGTGTGACGTCTTCTCCGCATTTGGTCCATCCCCTGGAGGAGCGGTGAGCTGCAGAAACGGCTGCGCTCAGGAACTATTTGGTGGTTTAATCCTAACCGCCACCCAAGACTAAAGTTCAGGGCTGGTCGCACGTATTTCAAGACTTAGGTGCTAATAGACACTTTCCTGTTAAAATCTGCGCTTCAGTCCATCAGTATCATCCATTCTTATTTCGCACATCTGTATAGAATTCAGCCTCCTTGCATAAAGGCTTCATATGGTGATCTTGGATGTATTTGTATTTTCAGCTCTTGAAACATCAGAATCTGAATACGTTTATTGCATAATTCCATGTTTTAAGACAAAAAAAATAAAACGTTGTCAAACGTATTTAGTTTGCATTATTTTAATCTTTTCTTTTGATCAATTTTCCCAAGTTATCAGCTGGTTGAGTCACTGTTTATTTTTTCCATCTGAGTAATGAAGTACTATTTCCTCTAAGTATTAGTGCTCTGATAGACCCACTCTGATAAAAACTGTGTTTTTAACATGTTCTTGTGGCATTTTTTTCTGATGATGGGGAACATATTAACCCTTGTGCTATCCTAGGCACGTTAACATTGGGAGTTGGGTCATCTAGACCCACTAGACAGTGCGCTGAACCTTTTTTCTTCAATGATTTGTGATCTTCACTGGTGTCCATGGATTACATGAAATCTTTCCACCTTTGTCATGGTAGGGAGAACACGCCAATGGAAGGGGGGGGGGGGGGGTTCATAGGATAGCACAAGGCTTAAGAAAATTAAGCATTCGTCATGAAAAGATGTTTTAAGAAGATCTTATTTGTGATGTAGAAAATACACAGGGTGGGCCTCAAGCTTCTTGCTCCGTGCTTATGCATCGACCTGCAGACGACTAGATCCAGGTACGTCTTCATTTTCCTCGTCTGGCTCCAACGTGCCGTTTTTGTATCACTGATAACGTTAGAACGTTTCGCTCTAACATCATCTGTGAGATTCTCTGCTATCTTACAGTGCTTCACAACCCAAACCTCAGATGTGGTTAATGGGAAGGGGGGGGCAGGGTTGCTCTGCACCATCAGCCCACAACTCAAGAGGTGATTTTCTAATTAAGTTATTGGATTTAGGCTAGAAATGTCATAAAGACCCCTGGGAATGCTTGTACAATCGATCTAAAGATGATCAGAGTGGTACGTAAAGAAGCAAAAACTTCATAAACAAGGAAATCAGTGCTTCCTATAAAGAAAACTAGGGTGAGGATGCATCAACCTTTTCTACTGTTAAAAAGAAAAAAAAAATCAACAACTGTTTTGGTTAATGGTTGAATTTATGTTTGATCATATTCGAGTTTCAATAGAGTAGATGTTGACACACTGGAGCTTAAAGGGAAAAGATCCCTGACTCGTTCATCTGCAGCCACAGTCTGTCTAAAAGACACATTGAAATTTACAAATGTCCTCTAACGGATGCCGTACAGTTCATGTCTTCCTTTGCGCCTTTCCTACTGGGTCAGCCAGGATAACGATCCCCCAAGAAGCCAAACCTGAAAGAAAACCAGTGTTCATTCCAGTTCAGACCCGCAGGCAGCAGCTCGGAACCAGAACCGAAGCGGGTCCTCACTGACTCACACATAGCGAATGTGATCTGCGCCACGGTGCCCATGGAGGTGGGAGCGCCCTGCCGCATCACCTTCCGCGCCGCGTGGAAGACGTAAGCTCCGGACAGACACAGTCCACCGCCGGAGATGATCCTGCAGCTCCAGCAGTTCTTCAACAACTGACTGGGTTTCGACCCGGCGACCTCCGGCTCCGTTGACATTGTGTAGCAACGTGGGCGCCAGCGGTCATGTGTTTAGTTTAAAACAAGATTAAATGACGCACAGTGGGGTTTTACTTGGAAAATACACAATGGCGGAATAAAAGAGACAACAAAGAGAAAAAAAATAAATGTTTTCGTTGTGAATTAGTCGACAAATTCATGAAAAATCGGTCCACCACGATAACAAGCAGCTTCAAGAACTGTTTCCGGGTTTAAATACCAATCACTTCCGTTTAGTCTTTTCAAAATAAAAGCAGACCTGAGATTTTTGGTTTTGTTATTTACATCTAACCAATTTTCCGCTTTAAAAATATTTTTTATAGTATCGAGCCGCTTCGGGGTCATGACAGAAAATAAAACTACTATTTAGCTCTGACTTTAGCTCCGGAGGAGAATATTCCCCGTCGCTTATCACTCAGTGACCTCATCGATCGTGGGAACGTAACAAAGTTCATCACGAACATAAGTTTCATTTTCACCAAGGCACAATGCTGTCCCTTGTCTTTTTAGTCGGCGTTTTTACCAGTCCAACAGAGGCTGCCGCAAACTCGTATGTTGCAGGCGTGTTTGAGCACAGGGTCATTTTAAACCCAGACCCCCGGGTCCCGGTGACCCGCCAGGAGGCCCTTCAGCACATGACGAAAAACCTGGATGTTTACGAGGAGCAGGCCGCGCGCGCCGCGCAGCAGGTACGGCCCTACCATTCTGCAACAACAACAAACGATTTGAGTGAATTTATCATTAATAACAATGATTTTGTTGTTTATTTATTAATCGACAAAATGCTTTTGAGTGTGTTACGGTCCACTTATGTAAAAAAAAAAATAATAATAATAATAATAAACTTGAGAACTTTTGTGTCTTTTCTTCTCTCCTGCTTTCTTTCAGGGGGTTGACATCCTGGTCTTCCCAGAGGATGGAATTCATGGCTTTAACTTCACTCGTTCCTCCATCTCTGGATACCTGGAAACCATCCCTGATCCCCAGCAGGAGACCTGGAACCCCTGCATGGAGCCCGGCAGACACAACAACACAGAGGTATGGAGCCCTATACGGTTCATAATTAAATAAAAAAATATGTAATTAAATAAATAAATATGACCTCATGCAAATACACAAGCAACCAATAAATCTCTCATAAATATATAAAAAGATCATGAAATGGTGAAAAAGCTGCACACAGATTTTAAATTAGCCATTATATTACACAATATATTTCATTTTGCTTTAAAAACCTGTTCAATATTTTAAAACAGCATTTTAAAATATTTATTTTATTCATGTGGAATATTATTATAAATCTACGTCTTTTTTCAGAAGCTCGTATTTCAAAAGCAATATCTTCGCGTCGGACGGTTCAGGCTTCCACGGCGTGCGTTAAAAAGTAGTAACCGCACACTTCGTCGGCCATTAACCCTTACGTAAAGCACGATGACGTCAGACTAGATCTGTGAGCTCAGACAGCAGAGCTCTTGAGTGAATGGCGTGAGAGTCAGGAGTGTTTCACGGGGGACTTCGAGACGTGGACGACCGGAGCTCCTTTGGTCCACACAAACCCTCAAACCACAAAAACAGAGCCGTCCATGTTTGCATATTTTGCTGCAGATAGTTTGTATCAAATGTCAGCAAAGCCGCGCGGATGTCGCTGAAATATGGCCATCGATCTGACTGGAACAACGCAAAGCGGGTCTCGAGGAATATGAGTCGATTTCCAGGGATCAGCAAATGAGCATTTAGATCCCGCCCACTTTCATTGATTGACAGACAGAGTCAGTCTCCTGAAAAAGCTCTTCATGAAATAAAAATGCCATTTTGAAAAACAGCAACATGAAATAAAAACAAAGCTACTTTGGAAAATATTGATTTTGAAATACGAGCTTCTGAAAAAAAGACGTAGATTTATAATAATATTCCACATGAATAAAATAAATATTTTAAAACGCTGTTTTAAAATATTGAACAGGTTTTTAAAGCAAAATGAAATATATTGAATAATATAATGGCTAATTTAAAATCTGTGTGCAGCTTTTTCCCCATTTCATGATCTTTTTATATATTTATGAGATTTATTGGTTGATTATTTATTTGCATGAGGTCATATTTATTTATTGAATTGAATATTTTTTTTATTTAATTATGAACCGTATAGGACTCCATACAGAGGTTCTTGGAGAAAACAACAAGAATATGATAAATAAAGGGTTGTCTTTCTGTACATTTCAAATATAATATCTGAAAATATTTTGTTATTTAAACAGTCAGTGTTTATTTTAGCCCGTCTCTTCTATATAAAGACATCATCAGAATAGATTTTTTGTGTGTAAATAGATTACATAATACACTTTTAAGACTTACAAAGCAAAACAATTGGGTTAGTTTGTAATAACTTTACTGATGTAGGATTTTGTGTGTTTTTCCACTCAAAGTAGTATCTTTAATCACATATTTCATGTAACCTGGCCCAGTTTCTAAAAGTAAAACTTAATTAACAGCATCATTTTTCCGGATTTGCTATTTTTTCTGTACTTTGCCCTCACTTCTGCAACATCTGTTTCTGTTTGTTCTAGGTTCTTCAGCGATTAAGCTGCATTGCTCGCCGTTACAAGCTCTATGTGGTGGCCAACATGCCCGACCTGCAACCCTGCCCTCTGCCGAGTGACCCTTCCTCATCCTGCCCCCCTGATGGACGCTGGCAGTTCAACACCAATGTGGTCTTCAGGTTCAGACGCTGTCAGACTGACACAAACCCATTCTTGGTCTTTGCAGACCAGCTTACAGTGTTTTCTCTGACGCAGCTCTGAAGGCCTGCTTGTTGCACGCTACCATAAACAAAACCTCTACTTTGAGGATTCCTTTGACACGCCCCCACAGCCTGAAATCATTACATTTGACACACCTTTTGGGGGAAGGTTTGGACTCATGATCTGCTTCGACATCCTCTTCCATGACCCGACAGTTACTCTTGTGGAAAGGGTAGGAAGCTTTGAAAAAGTACTTGGATGCAGGAATTTGACTTTTCTCTTCAGCGCCTTGCCTTCTCTCTCTCTCGCTCCAGGGTGTCCGTCAGCTGATCTTCCCCACTGCATGGATGAACGCGCTCCCTCTGCTGGACTCCATCCAGTTTCAGCGTGCCTTTAGCCTGGGCGCCAACGTCACCCTGCTGGCCGCCAACACCCGCAACGACGGCCTCATCATGACTGGAAGCGGCATCTTTACTCCGTTCTCTGCAGCTTACCACCACGCCCAGCCAGGTGACCCGGAGGAGGGCAGGCTTCTGGTGGCCAGAGTGCCGGTCTTGGAGGAGAGGCCGGACGTGGCAGCAAAGTTTCCCTCTCTGCCTGTTATGGCTACCGACCACTGCGCCAAAGAGAGCTGTGCCGACCCCTCTGCTGACCCTGCTTCCCCGTCCTTCATCTCACGCATGATGCACGACCCGTTCACATTCGTCCTCCTGAATAAGATGGAGGACAATGTCAAAGTCTGCAACGGCACTTTTTGCTGTCAGCTGCAGTACAAATGGATGGCACAAAGCAAAGAGCTGTACGCACTGGGAGCTTTTTCAGGGCTGCACACAGTGAACGGACGCTACAGTCTGCAGGTGAGTCCCAAAACCGGACCAGCTCAGACGTATATATGTATATATTTATCTGCAAGTGGATGCATAGGAATGGAGCGAGCAGAGCGCTCGTGGCCCGCCCGGCGTATTTCCTATGACACAAATACGCGCTTTTTCAAACATCATTCTTTGTCAGATCAGGATCTGAGTAACAAAAATACTCAGAAATGCAATTTTAAGCATAATGTTCTTTACAGATGTCCTCCATTATCAGAAAACAAAGTTCTCCTCGGCGTGAGTCTTTCAGCTGCTCCTGTGGTTTTCTTCATGTTCCTCCTCTGCAGGTCTGTGCAGTTGTGCGCTGTGCCAACGAGGACGCCAGCTCCTGTGGACAGGAGGTAGAAGAGGCAGAGTCCAAGATGGACTTTGTGCTGGAGGGCAGGTTTGATACCAAATACGTGTACCCGTCGGTTCTGGTGAGCCGCATGGTTCTGGAGCAGCCCGAGCAGCTGGAGAAAACGGAGGATGGGAGAGTGGTGATGAAGCACGGCAGCATGAGCGGCGGCCTGATCACCGCCTGCCTGTACGGACGAGCGTACCGCCTGGACAATGAATGAATACAAGAGTGACGGAGACGCCGAAAAACCTCTGAGCCAAATAAAATATCAGAAAACAAATGTGTTTATTACTGTATTATTCTTTACAAATACTGCACCTGGTAGCATCCATCCTGTCACAAATTTGCATATTTCTAAAAAGGCCTTTTTTTTTTTTTCTTTTTTTACTTCTCTCCCATCTTTCATACAGACACATATTTACACACAGGCACACAAATGTATTCACACCATCACTTCCCCTAAAACAGACATACACCATAAAGTTCCAGAAAATATGAAAACTTTAAAAGAAATGCAGAAAACTTTAGTATTTAGTTTGAACCAATGACAGGAGCAGACACAAGTACACATGTACAAGTACACAGGAACCGCCGTCTTCTGTATTCAGTTTCCTGGACATGATCGGAGATGAACAGAAACCATTTCAGTGTTTTTCTGTCAGTTTGTTTACATCAAGTCATGTAACCCTCGTGCTATCCTAAGCACTTTGACATTAGGAGTGGGGTCATCTAGACCCACTAGACAGAGCTCTGAACCTTTTTTTCTTCAATGATTTGTGATCTTCACTGGTTCAATGAAATTACATGAAATCCTCTCCACCTTTATCCACCTTTGTCATGGTAGGGAGAACACGTCAATGGAAGGGTGGGGTCATCTGGACCCCTAGAATGGCACAAGGGATAAAACTGGACCGAGCGAGTGTGACGTCACCAATAAAGTGGTTTACTGCCAGCTCCAAACAAATGAAGTCAATTTAGTCTGCATTTTTAGTCGCAGTATGGATGCAGCCATGTTGGAGCCAGACGACATCAGTTGTCAGTGATTGGTCAGAGCTGGTCTGAGTTTGACTGGAGACCACATAGTTTTATTGAGGCACCGGATTGGTCAGTTAGTTACGAGAATAACTTGTAACAACAACAAAAATTCAGATTTTTAAGATTTTACAAAAAGGTATCAGATCCAGAATAGTTATTCTGGAAAAAAAAAAAAAAAAAGAGTATGAATGAGTAATAGATGTTAATTTCTTTATAGAAATCTATGGGATGTTGGCTTCTTGGAACCAGCAAGGACTTCCTGTTTGAAACAAGAAGGGGGGGTGGGTCACTCAGTCCAGTTCTCATTTACAGTCAGTGGTGCAAACCAAACAAGTCAGTTCTGGTTTACCTGAAAATCAG
Source organism: Oryzias curvinotus (assembly GCA_023969325.1). Classification (NCBI taxonomy): domain Eukaryota; kingdom Metazoa; phylum Chordata; class Actinopteri; order Beloniformes; family Adrianichthyidae; genus Oryzias; species Oryzias curvinotus. Next base: position 26,182,140 of record CM043716.1, read on the forward strand.
GTACTGGTTTCTATTGGAAGTGAATTCTGGTTTAGTTCAGGAGGACAATCTGACTAACCACGAGTGGTAGTTGACCCAAGAAAACTAGCGACTTGCTGTGTCTGAATTCCCTCACTACTCCCCAACTACCTAAAACTACTTAAAAATCAGATAGTGGGGGGGGGCTATCTAGCCCCTGGAGATTAGCAAAAATTCAGACGCATGCTCACTACTGACTTTTTTTTTTAAATTGCCAAATATGACATCACGGATTTCCCAAAATAAAAACATAATAAATATGAACATTTTTAGAAGGCCAAACCAATGTGTTCCGATGATGAAAACCTATTAATAAAATACAATTTTAAAAAATTGAAAATCATTTAAACGCAATGCATTGTGGTCTACATTTCCCAGTCTAGTGAGCATCGATGTGCACTAGTTTTTCGCAGAGACTTCTGGGAATTGTAGATTCGGACATCCTGAAAAAAAAAAAAAAAAGCTATATAATGCACTTGGGAGTGAGGAATAAGGGAATTTGGACACAACCACCGTGTGCTATGAGAAAGAGGAAATACCTCTTACAGCATAAATCCAAAAATAAAAATAAAGAAACATAGATCACAACAAAAAAATCCTGTTAAATGTAGTGTAGTATGGAGGTGCAGGAGCATCAAATCACAAGCGGACAGCCGTACTCGGTAGTGTTCTTCATGCTCTTTGAACTCCCTGGTTTCAGGCGACAGCGCCCCCCAGTGAGCAGCTGTTGGAACTGTGAGACATCGCAAAGAGGTTTGGGTTGTGAAAGCAGCCCAACCAAATGAAGGCGTCAAACCTTTGCTCATTTCCATCTCCATCTATCAGAGTCTCAACAATAATTACCGTTCTTATTCATTTTTTAAGCCTCGTTTTAGTGTTTTTTATGATCTATCTGCTGTCTTAAAGCTTTCTGGATGTTTCCTCAGAGCTGATCTGCACGACCAGCTCACACTCGTGTCTTCACACACATCCTGTGCTTGGGGAGTCCAGATCCGTCTTCTGTTAAAACGTCCAGCAGAGCATAAATAAATAAATAGGCAGATTGTGGCCTCGTGGGAATGTGTTGCTCTTGCTCTGTCTCTCTGTTGTGTGTATCCCTGAACGCGACACAGCAGGTTCACTTTTAACAAGAATATTAGAAAATAAAGTTTAAACTCTGAAAAGCCTAAATAAAAAAGGAAAAGTGATGCAACAGAATAAAACGCGGAAAATGACAACACTGCAACCGACTGGTGCTTGTGTCTGTTAAATTAAGGTTTTAGAGTATCTGTTGAAGCTTTATTGCTCTTTGGGGAAAAATCTAGTGCTATTAAATTATGGAGAGACATGAATGATCTGTGTAATAAACAGATTTTACATCCACATTCTGTCAGAATGCACTTGAAAAAGTCTGAAGGTGTTTCTTTGTTAACTGTATGCATCAGTGAGGCATGCATCAGGTCCTCTGTGTCGCTCCAAAAGGAGCTCTGTGTTTAGAAAAGGTTAAGAAAAAGAAACCTTGAGCTGGTCCCATTAATGTGTCCATTTTTTTAGACAATTGTGACATTTTTTTCTCTTCTTTACTTAAAGTTTTTCTGCTGTTCTAACGGTTGAAAATATGCCTTTGAGGGCTTGGAAGCATTTAAAATAGTATCCATAAACACATGGAGCTTAGTTGAGGAAAATACTGCTAGTAGTGTCAAAGACACTGGTCATGTTAATGACCTTCACTTTTGTCTTTACACTTTACCTTGTATTATTGGGACTGCACCTTAAGGAAACAAATATCTGCTTTAAATAAAAGAGGAGTTTGTTTTTAGGTTAGAAAAAGTTCACCTAAAATAATCCATGTTGATTTTATGTATTTTTTTCCTCCGGTTTGTTATATTTTCAAGTCTCCTGAGTGGCTGGCTGCTGTGCCAGCGTTAAGCCCCACCGTCCTCAATACGTCTCTGAATCCGAGTCGTTCAGTTCGTCGTCCGTGGAGACGGAGCGCATGAGCCGCTCTGGCCTGCAGAGAGAGGCGTGGTCGGCCCGCAGGAGGGCTGGCGTGTCGAAGGCCACGCCTTTGTGCTTGGAGATCGGGTGGTGGTTGATCACCGGCTGAGTGGGAGACAGAGTGGGGATGGCTGCTATGGTAACCATGGGCGTGGTGGGCATCATAGAGTTGAGAATAAGGGCGAGGCAGTCCGCCACATCCCGGTTAGGGGCGCAGGCCAACGCCGGAGTGTAACCTGTGAAAGTAGGAAAAGAAAAATCTCTATAACTAACCTGCGTTCATAGTAAAACACGGATGGACAATTAAAGCAGTGGCACAAACGCTGACCGTTCTCATCCACTGCTTGAACACTGGCGCCTTTTCCGAGCAGCTCCTGGACCACAACTGTCAGCCCCTTCCTGGCTGCGATGTGCAGCGGCCTACAGAAAAACAGAGCCGAGCAGTGTCAGCACCTCCAGCCGCAGCTCAACCACACCGTACGCTGGACTACATACGTTTGGAGAGCAGCATTTGTACAGTTGACCAGGTTCCTGTCATTGACTTTCTCCAGGATCAACAAGGCACTGGTTTCATGACCCTAAAAGGAGCAAAACGCAGCAACATGACAGGAGGGGGAAGCTCACACAGACACGTGCAGACATCTTACTATTTTGTCGGTCGTTACTTATTTCAAATTCAGATTAGATTCACTTTATTGTCCCGGACGGGAAACTGTGTAAACGTGAAGTTTTTTTTAATTTAACTTCTTTGTTTTTGTTTTGCTATTCTCTTGTTAAGCTGCTTTTTCGAGGACGTGGATCATTTAACAAATAGAGACTCCTTTTTGGACTATTTTCCACCCCTTGAGGGTCTGGGGCGCTCTGCGGGTCATCATCATCCTCAGCATGAGGCGGTGGATGCACTGCAGAGCTCCTTCAGTCGGGCTTTAACACCTTTTTCTTTTAGAGGAGGGGTGTCAAACTCATTTTGGTTCGGGGGCCGCATTCAGCCCGTCTGATCTCAAGTGGGCCGGACCGGTAACGTAAAAGCAAAATAACAGCTTTGTTTTTTGTTTTTTTTTTACTCATTTGGAAAAAATGCCTCAACCAACATAGTAGCCTAATCACTTGGGGCCAATGGATCTCAAATAAAATCAACTTCAATTAAAAAAGTTGGTCTATTCAATTTTATACAGACTGAATATTTGACATCTGACACTGAAACAACTTTTCTTCACGGTGAGTCTCTTAGTGGTGCTGAATGTTCTATTCTTTGAGCACTGCGACCTGTTGATGACATAAAAGCATTCGGGTTTTGCATTCAGCTTCGTGAAAGAAAGGAAAAACTCTGTCCATTTATCCTGGAAAGCTCTTCACTTCGCTTCACTTTTCTGACAACATTTTGGTCATTAGGGTGTCTCTACTGATCATCCTTATAGCAAGATAACAGTGGTAAGGCTCACAGGGAACCAAACTACATCTTACCCAGACTCAGAGCTGTTATGTTTCACTTTTGGCAAATGCAGAGATATGCTGTTTCACCTGTTTTGCTTTTCCTTTGCTCCCCCTAGTGGCGGAATTGCGCATTTCAGTTATTTCTTTAAAAAAAATCATAACTCGCCACAGGAATAGACTAGAAACGTGCTTTCTTTTTTTAATCATCCTTATGATTTTTACTCTTCATGTGTGGGCCGGACAAAACCACCTGGCGGGCCGGATGTGGCCCGCGGGGCGTATGTTTGACACCCCTGTTTTAGACTCTACAATGTCTCAACAATAATTACCGTTCTTATTCATTTTTTAAGCCTCGTTTTAGTGTTTTTTATTATCTATCTGCTGTCTTAAAAGAGCTATGAAAGGAAGATAATGTCCCATTTTATTCTGTTCTGGTCAATTCTAAATGCCTGCAGCTTTTTCACATGAACAAAAACATACAAACTAGTAATTATTACTCATAGATGAGTTGATCCTGCATGTTTACATAGTCTAGTTACACAATTTTACAAAATGGTAAGAGTGAGTTTAAAAAAAAAACAACAAACTTCACAAAACTGTCAAGATTTCTGTTGTCACAAAGTACATTTAGCTCGTCTTTCTTTAAGAAATTTAAGGCCAATAGATGTAGAAATACCATTCTGTAAACCTAAAAATGCACATTTAAAAAACTTTCTCCAGGTATTTTACTTAGTATTTCAACCACAACCTATTTAGAGCAAATTTTGCAAACTTTAGTTATTTTTCCAGCAACATTTTATTGAGGAAAAATGTTTTTACTTCCTGTCAGATTTTTCAAAAATCAAATGTTTTACCTTGCTACAAGCTAGATGCAACGCAGTGTTCCGCTCAGTGTCCTGCAGAGACAAATCGGCTTTACCGCTGCTGACCAGAACCTCTGGAAACCAGAAACGGGGAAATAAGAGCAAATGTCTGAAAGCATGCAGGGTTTGGCTGTTATGTGCCTGCAAAAGTCCCACTCACCCACAGTGTTGGTCTGTCCATTCAGAGCTGCCATCATCAGAGGGGTCCTGTGCATTTGTGTGTCTCCAACATTCACCTGAGCGCCGTGGCTCAGGAGGAGTGAAACACACTCCACATGGTCGGAAAAGGCCGCAGCATGAAGGGGGATCCTGCCGAAGAGTCACCAGAGGTCAGATTATCCTCCTGACTCTCACTTCTAGACCAACCACTGCATTTCACTGAATGAACTCTTTCTAGCATCTGCATGTGGAGGGGCAGAGGTCTGGGAATTGTAGTTTTTGATGGATTTAAAAAAATATATATATATTTTTTCTCAGGTAGACAGGAGATTATACACAGACTGACATTTAGACATCACTAAAATACAGGAAAAAGTCTCACCTTCCTTTAGCGTCTGTGGCGTTGACAATACTTGCTCCTAGAGAGTCAATTAACATCTCTGCCACCCCCTCATTGTCACTCATGCTGTGAAAACAACAATACTGTGAGATAACCCCGTCACTCTAAACATAGGTGTTTAAGAAGCGGGTGTCTTACACAGCACAGTGGAGCGGGCTGAAGGAGTTGCCTTTAATGTTCTTGACCATCTCCTGTTCTAACAATAACTCCACACAGGCATCATAACCTGCAGGGCAGAGAGAAAAGCAGAAGAAATCCCATTACTAACCAGCTTTATGCACCACAGGAACCTCCTCCACGTCCATTTACAGCAGCTCAGTACCGTTGTAACAGGCCCAGTGCAGGGGGGTGTAGCCCTGGTTGTCAGTGAGGTGCGTGTGGGTGAGAGAAGAGCCGGCGGTCTGCAGGAGGGTGCCCAGGACGCCCACATGGCCACACGCTGACGCCAAATGCAGAGGCGTCCGGCCGCGGGTGTCCTTCACACACACTCCAGCCTGACGCTGGAGCAGCGCCTCCACACACTCCTCCTGTCCCGTCACCGCCTGACACGACAACCACCCAGTAAACAAATATCATTATGGTCTGTTTCCATGAGGAAATCTCATTCATATTTATTATAACCACATTATCAGTTAAAAAAGGACACAAGGAAGAAACAAAAAAACTCATGTAAACTTAGCTGCAGAAGTTAATTATTTTGTTCTCTAACGTCTTAAAAAATTCACATCTTTGTTTTGGTCTGATTACACATTAAAAAAAACAACATTTTTTACATAATTCAAGTAAAAACGAAGCACATCATGTCCACAAAGAAAAGTGAGAGAAATAATAATAAACAGTGTAATGCAGCACTAATGCTCAATAGTTTTCCAAACCTTTTTAAGGATCAACATGTTAAATCTGGCTTTTTAAATAGGTATTGCTGCCACATTTAGCAACAACTCTGTCTAAAGGAATTTGCTTTAAAGATCCACTCCAATGAAAATGGAGATGATGAGGACACACGTAAAAAAGATTTTATAGGAAACACTTTTTCCCCTAAAAAAAAAAAAAACTTTTCCTATTATTAATAGAGGCGTAAAACCTGGAAATGAATTTTCCTTAAAGCAGTGTGGACCAAGGCACAGTCCTAAGAAAACAAAATAGTATACATATGCGAGAAGTGAAGGAAGCACTCAAAAATATGTTTCCAAATGTGGCAGAAGTGGTTTGTAATGGATAAAGAAGCCTAAAAGAGAGTATCTCACCCCGCGGTGCAGTGCTGTCCTCCCCCAGCAGTCCTGAAACTCCACACTCGCTCCATGACTGAGCAAAGAGTAAACACACTCGATGTGTCCGCTCAGCACTGCTAACATCAGAGGAGTCCTGTGCGCAGGAAGTTATCTGTCATTTTCACTTTATTTTTTTACTTTATATTTAGCTGAAACCTACGGAGCCCCTAAAGGGCCATTGATGGAAAAAAAAAATGGAGGAAAAAAAATTTTTTTTGGAGTAAAAAAAAAAAGTTTTTTAAGTAAAAAAAAAAAAAAAACTAACTGGTGCGCACCAGTTAGTTTCAGGTGCGCACCAGTTAGTTTTTGTTTTTTGTTTTTTTACACTTTAAAAAAAATTTTTTTTTACTCCAAAAAAAATTTTTTTCCTCCATTTTTTTTTTCATCAATGGCCCTTTAGGGGCTCCGTAGAAACCGCATAAGGTCACATGCAGTAAGCTATAGGCAAAGGCCCCAGCCTGAGATATTTGGCGTATGTGTGGACATGGAAACTGACTGTCCACTGGAGTCTTGTGTGTCCACGTTCATGTGCTGGTTGTCGTTGCTCAAGAGTAGTCGCAGGCACTCTGCATGGCCATTCATAGCTGCAATCAACAGAAAAACACGATACGGCTTTGATTATGTTTCTGAAGAAAATGTGTTAACACCTTAATAGGGATGGGTCTCTGGATAACTGCTCTTATTGACACTGCTTATCGATCCAGGATGTTATCAATACTGTTCCCTGTGAAAACCAGGAGGGAGAAGACAAATACACTATGCACAAGAAAGCCTTTTATTTTAGAACAATTTAAAACTCAATATACTCATTTTATGTCCTTTGCAACACTAAAATATAATTATCAAAAAATGTTGCCATCTCTTTGTAATAATAAAATACCTTATTAGGTAAAAACTTAAGAAAACAGTGCAATTAAGAACCAAAATGCAGATTATATCAAACAGCTTCCTCACTTCAAAGAACAATAACAGTGGCACTAGGGCTGTAAGATGAGGAAAACTCACGATTTGCAATATTAGTGATCAATAGTGCCATGATGATATAATTTGCAATACATGAACAAATACATTCCACTGCAACAGTTTTATTTAAATAAGAGTCAAAATAACTTAAATTATACTCGAACATCTAACATAAAGGAGTCCATCTGATTGGTCAAATGAACAAAGGGATTTATTTGATTTGCTAAATACTTCAAGCTGCCATAAGATTGTTTTAGCACATTTAAGGAAACCATTTATCTCAATTTGTGTATTGTGCTATTTTATTTTAATTGGTTTTACATTGTATGTCGACTCATTTATGATTATTGGGACACAATATGAACTTTCAGCCTGTCAATTATGATATGGTTCTTGTTTTTTTACAGTGATGGTAGTCGCATTCATTTCCCCCTCATTTTAATCAACAACACTTTAGTTAGCATGCACACCTGTTGAAACTATAGCGGCTAAACGTCTACCGTGGATGGTCAAATTCTGCTAGAATCTGGTGTATTTTAGCGGTGATTGGACTGGTTACTGGTGTTAACGCCATTACAAACCACGTTGTGTTACATCTGAGACAGCATGCGCTGTCTGCATGTCTATCTACCTTAGTCACACATTGGACCTTTTTGCCCGTGGCCACTCTGCCACAGCAACCCCCCCCCCCCTCACACTGAGGCAGGAAAGGGGGAAAAAAAAGTGGAGCATGCTGTTGCCATGCCCCTACGCCAACACTGTTATTGTTTTTATTTGAATTTTTGATTTGAAATGGTTTATTTCAAGCAATCAAGTAGAAACAATACACAAAAGCAATACAATCATCAGTTATAGATTCATACAGTAACTAATCAAACTTAGGATAATTAGACATATTAATAAATATTGCTTGAAAGGGAGTGGAAGGAAGCGAACTTATATAATCCCACCCCGTTACACTATAACCATTTTATTACATGATTTATCAATATCCAATATTAGTGGCCTGTTATGGCCTGAAACCTGTTGGTTCGGTAAAAATGGATGACGTGGCACCAGTACCAGTTTCGGTACCGCATCCCTGCCTTTTCCTAATAGGGCTTCAACCTCAGTGTTGACATTCCATCAGCAACCATAACTCTTAAACCATTTATGCGACTAACAAAACTCTAGTGGATTCTGCCGCTGAGAAAAGCGGCTTTTCTGATGCTGATTCACGTCGATCGCGTAAACAGTCAAAGAGTTACGGTGCGTCAAAGAGCGCGTGTCCTATAGGAGTCACCAGCTACATCTCAGATGTTGAAGGGTTAAAAGGATTCCTCTTTTGGTGTTGTGGTTGCGTACCTGCAGTATGTAAGGCCGTCTTTTTCTGCGTGTAGTCATGGATCATGGGTGAAGCGCCATGATGAAGCAGCAAGGACACGCATTCGTGATGACCCCTGCAGCAAGACAGGCTGAGGGGGGTCCAGCCCTCTGGGCTGCGAACGTCCACATCCAACAGAGATGACAGGAGGACCTCCAGAGCTCCACAGTGTCCATGGAAAGCCTGGATGAACGGAGAGCAAACACTGGGAAATCAATTCACAATTTTACATTAAAGACAATAATAAACTTTCGAATTCTGATTTTAGAGAAAAGAAAGCTGTCAGGTCATCGAACTCACCGCCAGATGGAGTGGGCTCAGTGGGAGCTGGCTCACAGAGTCCCTCAGGATTTCTGTTCCCGATGTTTCCATTAACTTTAAGAGAGAAGAAGAGTCCGTCAGAGTTATAAACATGACGAAACAGTCAAGTTACTACAAGTATTCTAAGCGAAAAAGTCAAAAAGGCAGAGGAGTGAGAGGTCTCTCCAAAGCTGTGTGGTACCAGGAGAACCAGACAGCAGTTTGAAGGGACTGCTGTTAAAAAAGTGAACCTTCACACTGTGCTGACCTGTCCTGAGTAATCCTATTATGAATGATCCCATGTAAGTAGATGAATGCAACTGCATTAAAAGATCAGAGCTCAGATGAGATCTGTCTCAGATGCATCTACCCGCATTCATGAGCAGCACACGGGTAAATATTCTTTGTGGTTAAAGACCCACTAAGATGAAAATTGTGTTTTTGGTGTTTTTAACATATTCTTGTGGCATTTTTCTGATGATGGAGGTCATATATGATAAAAAAAAATAAGCTTATAGTTGCATTTCCAAATATTTCTTTACTCGAATTGTTGTGAATCAGGAGCAGGAAAAAAAAAATCCAGTTTTAAAAAGATTATATTTGTGATGAAGAGATTAAGCTGTGAGGGCCACAAGCTCCCTGCGCCGCTGTATTCTGATGCATCCACTTGCAGACAAATAGATCCACGACTCAGAGGCGAATTTCTAAAGAACTACAGCTGCTCTGCAGAAACTATGTCCTAAAAACCACACCGGTTTTAGGATATTGGCTAAAAATGGCATAATTATAATTAAAAGACCACTGAGAACACTATTACAATAGATCAAACAAACAAAGACTGGAGTCGGACGTTAACAGCAAAGTAGTTCAAAATGAAAACATAAAACATATTCCAATGTTCTGCGTCAGAGACATTCTCTTTTGACAATTAAAAATCCAAACTCCAGTTAATCCCCAACCGAGAAAACGTTTTTAAGAGAGAGATTACGATTACGGGTGAGTAAAACCGCTTTCTTACCACATCAAAGGGGGTTTCACTGGCAATCTGAAAGAAACACAACCATTTTTTGTAACCATGTTCATGTTTTTCCTCTCTATTTCCATTCAGTATAAAACTGAACCTACCAGCTCCAGGCACAGTGTGCGGCCATAGGCTGCAGCGTAGTGCACGGCAGTGTACCCCTGCTTGTCTCTCACTCTTGGATCAGCATCATTTCTCAGTAGATACTCCACACATCTATCAATCATCAAAGGAGATTTTAGTTATTTATTTTTTTTAAATAAAGCCCTTTTTCTGCGACAAGAGTTTACATTTAGACACTCAAAGTGAAACTTACTTTCCATCTGTGTCGGAAGCAGAAGCGTAGTGTAAGGGGGTGCAGCCCCTTTGGTCCGGGTCATTGACACTTGCCCCAGAACCCACCAGAGCAAACACAGACTGATAGTTGCAGTTGGCGGATGCATAGTGTAGTGGAGCCCTAAAGGGGTAAGATTATTATTATTTTTTTTTTTATTTAAGTCACATAAGATCATTTAGGTCATTATCATTAAGTCATTTATGCATTTTACCTTCCAAAATGATCTTTCCTGTTAAAATCTGCTCCTACATTTAACAGCAAGTTCAGACACTCCAGGTTTCTGGAAGGACAGTAAACAAAGCAGTAAGCCATGTACTAAACATCCTGCAGGGCTTTATTTCAGTGCATGTTTTTATTTATAAGCCAACCCATCACAATTAAATATTTAGAAAATATTGATTAAAATAAATACATTAAAAAAGATCCAAAGAAAGAGCAGCAAAACTTAAAAAAAAAAAAGAAAGATTAATCAACAATAGTCACCCTCCAGCTGCAGCTGCATGTAAACAGGTCCTTCCAAATTCATCTGGGGTGTCTATCACAAAACCTGCGGACAGAAATATGCCATCTGCATCAATTTGGATGTCAACGGTGTGATCTCACAGACAAATTGTGTGTCAGCAGGAATATACCTGAGGACAGCAGCTTCCGGCAGCAATCCGAGAAGCCGCTGAGAGCAGCCAGATGCAGAGGAAGCATCCCGTGAATACCTCTCCTGGAGAGGGAAGGAAGATCAGCCATGACGGACCATAAAAGATGGTGAGACGGTTTACAGGAAACAGTTTATTTTTACAGTACAGCTAAAACAAAAATCTAAATATTAGAAGCCATAACAAATGTGGGGAGAGTTTATGAGGATCATTTATCCAAACTACATTCTCATTAAATTGTGATTTGTGCCAAATCACCGCAGCAGTGATGGCTGGCAGTTTGCACAGACCTGGCAGTGTTTGCTCCATGTTTAAGAAGAGCTGTGATGATGAGTTCATGGCCATAGCGGGCAGCGATGTGAAGAGCAGTGTTTCTGTTCTCGTCTTCACAGTCAACCTCGGCTCCTGTGAACACATGAAATCAGTTCAGAAGTTCTTTAAAAACAAAAAAAATATATATAGAAAAACATGTATTCAGGAACTAGTAAAAGGAGCTGCTGCTTGATGCATGAAACTGAGAGCCCAATGGGAGGCTCCTACCATTTTGAATGAGAGCCTGGGAGCAGGAGAATCTGCCATGAGTAGCCGCCATGTGGAGGGGAGTCTTCCCATCCTTGCTCTGAGCAGACGGATAAAGAGCTCGTGAGGAAAAAAAGATACCAGTTGTGTCTTTATTCCAGTGTGGGAGAATTTCGGCAGGTTGTGTGGGCAGCTGCTCATCTGTAAATCTGCCCCTCTAGAATTGAAAAAGCTGAAACTAAGACAGTTTCCCTCACAGACCACACACACCCACACACAGAGGAAGAGAGCAGCTTGCTGCCTCAGGGGGACACGCCTCCCCCCTCCATCTTCCATATGGCCCTGCATCTCGACTGGGAAAGAACCGTAATATCAGTTTCCATCACTGTAAACAAGGCGTTAGCAACACTCTCATTTCAATTTTCCCTTCTTTCGCAGGTTTTGTATCAATCTGACATCTTACGTAAGCATGGTAATATTCCAGGATGCTGGAATCAGTGTGTGGGCTCACCCGTGAGTTGATGCGGGCTCCATGGGCCAGAAGCAGCTCCTGGCACAGAGCTCCTTGCCTTGAGGAAGAAGCAAAGTGAAGGGCAGAGAATCCCCTTTCATTCACCTGAAACAAGATAGCAAATTACATTTTATTCTGGCTCTAACAACTTCGAAACCTACTTCAATAAAAATGGTGTTTTTAAAGCCAAGTATTTCAACAGCAACCTGTGATTTTGCAAGTTCTCCCACTTAGAAATCATGGAGGGCTCTGACATTTTCATGTTAGGTGTATGTCCACTGTCAGAGACGTCATCAAAAAAAAAAAACAAGCAGGAAATCTCATTGCACGACATACAATAAGAATTTGACGCGAGTTCAAGAACGCAATAAATGCAGATTCTAGAATGCGTTGGCCCATGGTGTTCACACTGAACAACAAGGAGGGGCTTCTTCTGCTGCTTCTACTGTTTACTTGGGCAATTTCTCGCACAAACTGCAATTCATGATTTCTCCTCTATGATCAATTGTCAAACAGTTCCGTAAATAAAAGTGGACGCCATCCGTACGTCGCTACCAAATCAGAGTTCCTGATTGGTCAGAGTTTGCCTTCAGTGACAGGCATGTTGTCCATAGAGCCCAAAAAAGATAGTAAAGACTTGCATATCTACACATGAACGCAAAAACCCAAAACGTGCATTTATGCGTGTTGACTTTTTATTGGAAGTGGCTGCTTGAACGCATGTTACCGAGAGCTTTGTGAACACAGTCTAACGTGTTCTTGTGGCATTTTTTTGATAATGGATGACATATATTACGAAAATTAAGCTCAAAATTCCATTTCTGTTCCCTTTCCTTATTCAAATTGTTGGGAAGAGAGGTGGGGTTGCTCTGTGTTGACTGCCCCGCCCATAACTCGGAGGCGAACTTTGAATGAACCTCTGTCGCGCTGCAGAAACTACGTCCTATAGAAAACGATAGGTTCTTTGATTTTGGCTAACAGCATATTTATAATTCAAAAAAACCACTAGCAACACTTTTACAATCAATCAAAAGAGGATCTGTTATCTGCGGGGTGATGCTCACGTACCTGGTTGACATTGGCTCCTGCCTGAATGAGCTCACCAACTACAACATCCTGTCCGTTGTAGCAGGCCAGGTGGAGCGGCGTATTACCGTAGCTGTTTGCCTCATTCACCTAAAAACAAAAACTTTTCAGCTGCAACACAAAAGCACTTGAATGTAAGAGCGAACCATGGTTCCATGGCATTGTGGGAACGTGTGTTCGTGTGAACTGACGTGGACGCCCAGGCTGAGCAGGTAGTGCACTGTGCTACTCATGCCACTGGAGGCAGCGGCGTGGAGCGGGGAGTAGCCCTTCTTGTCCTTACAGTCAACCTCAGCTCCGCTTTCGACCAGAAGCTTTACAACCTCTAGATGACCTTAAAGAGAGGAGAAGGAGCCAGATTTCTTTACCTATAAATCCAGTTCTTTTCTTCTCAGTGAATAAAATAATCTTACCCATGTAGGCCGCCCAGTGGATGGCTCGTCTGTCCTTCTTGTCAAACGCGTTAATATTGGATCCTCTTGATAGCAGCAGCCTCACCATCTGCCAAACAGACATAAGCTAAGTAGGTGTTGATGTTTATTTGCCTTTCTCAAACAGAAAAGCCCCAACCTCTGTGTGTCCGCTGAAGGCAGCGTGGTGCAGGGCAGTGCGTCCCGCCCGGTCAGACACGTTCACATTGCTGAGCAGCGGGACCAAAGCTTCAGCACACCGTACCGCTTTGTTGCTCGCCGCCACGTGCAGCGGGGTCTGCCAGTTTTTGTCGCGAGCGTTGACGTCGGCGCTGTGCTTTAGCAACACTGCCACAGCATCCTGACAGGGTAGGACAGGAAGTGTCAGAAATAGGAAAGGCTAAACGCTCAAACAAAATGCATGGCGGTATTTCCAGGTGGATCGTGTGAGCCCTCCAAAAAAAAACCCGCGACTATTCTGAGAGGGTTTTAAAAACAGAAATAGCACAGGGAAAGTGAAGGAACAGAAGGGACTGTGCTGGTTCGAGAATGCTTCCCCAAAACACAAAAACATAGTAATTTTGAGTTTTGTCACTTAAACCCTTTAACACTTTAAAAGCCAGATAACACACGGACAAAACCAACTCATTTTAAATTAAACTGGCTTCTTGAAAGCTTGAAAAGAGAAACACTTTGTTTGTTTGTGGCAAGGTCATCTATTTGCGCAGATGTGTACGTTACCTCACAACAAGAAGCAACAGCTCGGTGAAGAGGAGTCAACCACTTGTTATCTTTGGCGTTAACTCTTGCACCTTGATAACGAAACAAATTGAGACACAACAACAAGAGAAGCAAGTCAGAATACATGGAAGGAACGTATTTTAGTTTAGTCCTAGCTGCAATGTTAAGTTAGAAATTTTGGTTTTGAGATAGAGATATCATGTGAAATAAAGTAACTATTAATCACGAAGAAACTAGGCCCGTTAATAAACTTTGCTTAGCTTTTGGGTAGAAGACAGTCAATACTGGCAAAAAAAGGAATAAATTGACTCGGACTCCCTTTAAGCACAGCTTGGTGGTTAAAATAGCCCTGAATCTGCACCTGTTGCAAGCCCTTCACATCATTGAGAACCACTCGGCACAGATATGCAGTCACTCTGTCCTATTCTTGTGTCACATTCATGCAGGTTTCTCCACTTCAAAACATACATTCTCACATTCTGACCGAGCAATGAACACGGTGTTTACAAAAGCTCCATTTAAAACTTTTTCAAGAAATTGTTACATTTCATAAAGGAAACGTAGCAAATGTCCAGTTCAGTAAACATGGATGCATACACAAAATAATGTGGGAATAAAAAAAGGAAAATGATAAACACTGATCAATGTTAAGAAAACTACTATTTTGAGTAATTATGTTTAAAAATATAATCAGAACAAGAGCCTTGGTTAAAGCACTTCAGCCAAACTATACATTAAAACATTCCTCAAACCATTTTAAACAACAACTATTTTTATTTCTGCAGAGCAGCAGGAGTTCATTAGAATCTCTAAGTTGTGGGCGGGACTGTTGGCACGGAGCAACGCCGCTCCCACTTCCCGTCACCAATGTGTTTACACACTCACCCGCTAGCTTCCAGCCCCTCACACTCCCAACATAACATCAGTGGTGCAACAAAAAGGGTGAGCAATATTGGAGCTATTCAGTCGTACAGTTTAGATCCAGATTCCAGCTCAGACGAGGAAAATGCAGACAAACGTGGATCTAGCGGTCTGGAAATGGATGCATCCGAATGGATCGGAGCGGGGAGCTTATGGCTCGCCCGGCATCAATTCCACGTCACAAGAAAACGCTTTATTTAAACGGCTTCTTTTTTTTTATCCGCACTTGATTCACGACAATTTGAATAAAAAAATACTCAGAAAGACAAAAAAATGGCAAAAGGACATGTTAAAGACCCCCATTTAAATCGGAGTGGGTCTTCAACTAAAACCTTTTCCTGTAAAAATCTTTTCAGTTTTTGACATCTTAAGACTTTTTAAAGATCCACAGCCACTCTGATAAAAAACACACTAATTTGCACGATATGGAGAGGAAAGTTTCAGAAAACCACAAATTTGATTTTTTTTTTTTTTGTGAATTGTAGAATGAGATGGTAGAGGAGATGAATAAATACACAAGATAATAGAATCTCGTTAACAACTCAGATGTATCAATACGCAAATTGTGTTTTCATTGAAAATAAGAGTAATACAAAATGACTTATCTGACCCACAAAAAGGTTCTTATTTTAATTGATAAGAGTGAGATCCATGTAATAAAACAAATCATTTGTTTTGCCATCTCAACCAATGACTGTTACCTCAGAAGATAATAAATAACCATCAAAAATACTACATTATAAGTAAGAATGAAACTATTAGAGCTGATTCCCTGAATGAACACAAGAACGGCTACTTACAGTGTGAATTGATAACATAGCTCAAAAACACAACTACATGTGAAAGGCTATCGGGGTGGATATTAACTGACACGCGTGAGTGAACAAATGAAAAGACTGCTTCTAAGCAAAGCAGGACTTTAATGCACCTGAAAGGATGAGAAGTTCGATGATCTCAGCATCTCCCAGGTAGGCTGCAGCATGCAGCGGCGTCCGCTTCTCGCTGTCCTGCAAGGACAAAACCAAGTTCAAAGGATTTACCACCACACACACACACACAAGAAAAATGTTGCTCGTTATTTTTTTCTTCACTGTTATGACATTAAAAGCTATAGACCCTATATAAACACGCAACACCACAGGAAACAGAAGCTGGAAACCACAAACAGAAAATGATTTTTCATTTTTCACCCCACTTTGCCAAGCCAACACGCTGCTGCATTATCCCTGCGCCTCCCTCTTTCAGTGCAGCAGGGAGCAATCAGCAAAGTGAAGCTATAAACAAATGCCATGTGACTTGTGAGAGACCTGGAGCAGCACTGCTGACTCCAGGGAGATGTGGTGTGATGACCCCAGCAACATAGACCCCATGGAGCCAAAAGTCCAAGGAGGAAAACAACAAAGCCCAGCAGAACGGTGAATAAATATGTGCAGGGGGACCAAAAAGACACCAAGATATTTGAGAGGAGTAGAAATGCTCATGTGACAAAAGAGGCGGTGTGACCTCTATAAAGCCACCCAGTCATGCAAGTCAAACAATATGAGCCCGATTGATTGCTGTTGTTTATGTGCCACATTGAAAGGGTAGGAAAAAAAAAAGCTGCTGGGATGCTTTCTGAACAAATTAAATGTCATTAAATATCAGCAATAATAAAGAATTCTTTGTAACTTTTAGCAAAAAGGTGACTTACCTGGATGTTTACGTCTTCCTTTTTGAAGATGAGGGAGCGCACTTCATCTGGGTCCACACTAAAGATCGCCTTTAACAGGTGGGGCTTTGGAAAAATCGACAAAAAGATGAAATATTAAGACTTTCGTCGGTGATCACAGCAAATGTTTTTAGGAGTTACAAGTACGATAAACCCACGCTGAGGAAAAGGCACAAAAATGTATGTAACTATGACATAAACTAACAAAAGCCTAATCCTAAACTCACAACCCTGCAGTTCAAAGAAACCATCTGCAGCCACAGAAAAATGGATTCAAATTCTAAGTCTCGTGTATGATAAATGTGTGAAACTTTTATATTTTTTATATGACAAACTAAACTGTGATTTCATCTGAAAATGCAGAAACATCAGCGAGACACACAAAGTGTGTGGTTTTGGACTTTATGAAAAACTCCTGTACAGTAATGTAAACGGCGGAAAAAAATAAAAAGCCTGACAGCAGGTGTTGCCTCACAATAGAATGACTTTTATACAATACTGACCTACAGACACAATAAACCTTGGCTGTGATACTGGAGGAAAACCAGACAAATAAGCAATTCTAATTTAAAGACCCACTCCGGAGAAAATTGTTGTTTATTTTACATGTTGTTGTGGCATTTTCCTGATGATAGAGGGGATATTTATCAAGAAAATGAAAATCAAGATTGCCTTTCTGGGTATTTATGTATTCAAATTGTTGTAAATCAGGAGCAGACAAAAAAAATGCTGTTAAAAAAAGATAGTATTTGTGACATAGAAACTGCAATGGAAGGGGGCCACAAGCTCCCTGCTCCACCCCATTCTGATGCATCCACTTGTGGACGCCAAGATCCGTGTACGTCTTTGTTTTCCTCGTCCACGCTGGCTTCTGGCTCAAAGCTGCACGGCGGGATAGCTCCAACATTGCAACAAAAACGCACCGATAATGTTAGGCTGGGGGTAAGAGGGGCTGTAAGCTAGCAGGAGAGCGTGTAAACACATGGGTGACGTGACGTGTGCAGTGGGGTCACACGTCCCGCCCACAACTCAAATACAATTTCTAATGAACGACTGCTTTTCTGCAGAAACTATGATCTAGGGAAAAAAAAAAAAAAAAAACAGGTTTTGGCTAAAAGCAACTGGGAACACTTACAAAAGATCAAAAGATTATCGGAGTGGGACTTTAAATTGACTGGAAATCGGGTTCTAAACAAAATAAATTAAAACTAACTTCTTATTTGATTTAGAAAAAAAACAAAAAACATTTTATGTTCCGTACAAAAATAGGTGAGTAAAATAAATGACTAAGGCAAACAATAAAAGGGAAGCTAGAGAAAGTCCCTGAGGTCAAACCTGAGGTCAAACCATTTTCCACTTTTACCGTTTATGCTTTGGGGAGCAAATTTTACCCCCCAAAAAAAGTTAACTCAGTGTCCTTTTAATGTCAGCCTTTGCCAATAAGCTATTTAAACGTGCAGTCTGTTTAAATGGCTGGAATATAACAGTGCTATATTTAGTCCTTTCTGTCATGTGTTGGCGGTGCTTTTATTTTTACATCAGAGGTAAAAGCATAGATTCACCTTCACATCAGGTATGAAGTGCACTCTCATGCTGACAGTACCAGGAAATTTTTGTTGTTTTTTTTTTTTCCCCCCACCAACATAAAACTGTATGTTTGCAACAAATGACCCCAACGTGAACATTCATATCTGAGCAGAGGAGCCAGTCTGCCTCACCTTGTCATCCTGAGCAGCAGCCTTTTGAAAGGCATGATGGGACGAAGGAACAGGGGAGGATTTGGACCGCGGAGGTGGGGATGAAGAACAGAGCTCATCCTCCTCCACCTCCTCCAGCACCACAATACACACACGGCTAGCCCGTTCTGACCGCATCAGGAACAAACATTCACACGCAGCACGCACACCCTCTCACACACATAAAGACACGGTGTTCCCCCTTCCACATAAACGCAATCCCATAGAAACAAAGGTTAAAAAAAGATCCGGTAGAAAGTGTTTCCCACGTAAATAAAAAAGTGCTGCACATCTTCGTATGACGTCCACTTTGAGATTCAGCTCTGTCCTCTATCTGTCGCTCTGAAGCCTGTCTGGCTTCCTCTTCTGTCCTCTCACTAATCCACTCTCACACTGTCAGATGCAGCCGCGGAGACGGCAGGGAATTCCTCTGCGTAATGGTGGCAGTAAAAAACGCATGCAGCAGAATGACTAGCAGAACACAGGAAGCTTCATATCCTCACTGCTGCACTGCAGCCGGCAGCACAAACACAACCAGTGATTAGCGCCAGCAGACGGGCCAGCAGCAGCCAGTGTATGAGGGGGTATGCATCACTCAATCCAGGCAGACTGCTGAAACCAGCTCTTTCAGGAGAGGGAGGCGAGGGGGAAGGGAGTCAGAGGGAGAAAACCAAAGTGGGGGAGACCGATCGGCATTACTGTGGGCAGGTAGCTGGAAAAAAAACTAAAGACGAATGGAGCAACAAACAAACAGAACAGAAGTCATTTAGGATGGCTGGGAAAATATGGCAAAGAAAAACAAGATTTAATGGAAAATATGCGTAAACAATAAATAAAAAAAATTGATTTTAAACAAGTCTTGATGTAAATTTAAAAGCACAGCAGTGATTAATGTTATTTTAGGTTAGGTGTCCAATATCAAAAATAGATGGACATCGCGGAAGCAACCGTTCTCTGCTTGTGTTGGACGGATGCTTCTTCAAAATTCATTCATTTTTTAAAGATGAACAACTTGAAGAGAATTATCCTGCCTATTCCATGGTCACTTACAAAAGAAATAAGTATTAAATCAATTGTTAGTGCTTGTTATATTTACCATTTAAATTGTTTTCCACAAGGGGGGTATCTGATACATGCTGTGACACAATTTCAGGTAACTTGCAATTTGCTCTGCTGCAGATTAACCAGCGGTGGAAATTGGTATATAAGCTAAATAGGACTAGGCGATATGGCCTAAAAATAACATCTCCAATTTTTTTCACACCTAGTTCAATTTCAGATTATTTTCCCCCTCCCTTTACTTTCTTTAGGACCCACTCCTCCTGTTTTTGGTGTTTTAACATGTCCTTGTAGCATTTTTTTCTCGTGATGGAAGAAATCTATAAAGAAAATTTTCCTTGTTTAAACGGAAATCTGGCTAAAATGTACAGCTAGATGGCTCCGATATTACTAGCCCTTTTTGTGGCACGGACAATGTTAGCTTGGGGTTGTGAGGGGCTGTAAGCTAGTAGGACAGTTGTAAACAAAGGGGTGGATGGGAAATGAGCGCAGCCTTACTTCTGCGCCAACAGTCCTGCACACAACACAGAGGCAAAATTCTGATAAACTCCTGCAACCCAGCAGAAATGATGGGATTTCTTAAATATTGGCAAAAATCTGAATAATCATAATTACAATAGATCAAAAACATTATTAGAGTAGGACAGAGCAGAAATTACAGATGGAAGGGTATATCTTTTTTTTTTTTTTACTTTATTTTTTTTATTGAGTGTTTTTCCAGTTGTCGGTGTTTACAAACATGGGTAATCAACCACAACATAAGCAATAAAAACAAAAACCAAAATCATACGCATTAATTGGGCTGTTTTCTTTTGTTGTTTTTTTTTCTTCCACAATCCTCTTAGAATTTTAGTTGTTTTCCACATACTGGCACAATTTTTCCCATTTTTTCTGGAAAATGTCTAACTTCAGTTTTAGTTGAAATGTCAACTTTTCCAGGGAGTAAATGGTCCATATGATTTTCACCCAGTCATCCTTTCCCGGAGGGTTCACCTTATGCCATTGTTTTGTCACTGCTGTCTTGTTTGCCAAGAGTAAAATCCTTACCAGGTAAAGATCTTCATTCAATACAGAGTCTGCAATATTTCCTAGGTACAGTATTATAAACTCATTTGGCAGATGATATCCCAAAACACTCTTTATAACAGTTGTTACAGCCTTCCAAAAGGATTGTAGTCTGGGACAAGACATAGAAATATGTGTGTATGATTCCCTTCCTGACTCCCACATATCTAAATAAATCTTGATTTCCCAGACTAAATCTATTTTTTAATTCCCTAAAGCTAAGTAGATTGTCTTCTTTTGTAATTGTGTACCATGCAGTTATGCTGTTGTCTATCCAGTGTCTAAATTTTGAATCATATCGATTTGGCTGGAAATTTGGGTCATATGTGATCCAGGGTATATCAAAGCTTTTTTTTTCCCAACATGTCTTTTGGGAGTTGCTTTTATACAATGCGGCAGGTTGTGTTGCGCTGTCGTAAGCCTGAGCGTCTCGTACAAGGCAGCATTTCTTCCACTCAGAGTACCTCTTTTTCAGGTGTCGAAAAAAATGTGTCGTGCTTCCCCCTTTTGATAGTAGCAGCACTCAAACAGAGTTTGCAGCGTGCATAATCTGAAGTCGCAAAACCAAACCAGCTCCATATAACTGGAGAAACTGTTCCTTCTTTGAGAACCGTCTCCTCCTTGCTAGTCGCCATTCTATCGTTTGCGCGAGAGACAGGTGGGCTCCGAACAACAGACGCGCAGAGCAGGGTGCTGGGAAAATAAAAATCTTGATTTTCCCAAAAATACATTATTTTATTAAAAAAATTCTAATTTATTGGTTAAAATCAATATATTGCCCAGCTGTAATGCTAAATGGCATGTAAACTGATACAAAACGTCATTTCAGAGGGAAAGTTCACCTCTTATCGCTTGTTTTTGTAGAGATGATGAAGAAAAAATAAGTTTTTTAAAGAACCAAAGTCCACAAGTAGTTCTCTAGATGGCTTTTACTGCAAGATATTTCCACCATTAACTCTGATCATTAAATATGTAACATCAACAAACAATCTATTTGATTAATTAATGATAAAATGATTTATAAATACATATTCACTCCGTATCAAGCAATAAGGTGAGTGAGACAAAATGATAGGCAAAGGCAATAAACTATTTAAAATTCAAGGTAAACATTGGCGCTGAATGTAAAATCGGATAGAGATACTGGCATGTCCATCATGGTGGAGGACAGAGATCTTTTCTACTGTCTTGCTGTTGTGATAAACTGTGGAATAACGTATGTCCACCTATGTTCCAAGTTTCTGTTGCTTCAAAAAGTTGGTAAGCAACAGAAAAGTTTCTGTGGCTCCGGTTACCAACTGGGGTTTAGGCCAGCACAGTCATATAGAACAGTGGTCCCCAACCTTTTTGTCACCGCGGACCGGTACAACGCAAGACACGTTTACCGCGGACCGGTGGGGGTTGGAGGGTGGGGGGTGGGGTGGGGGGGTTGAGGTGCAACGCGAGGCACGTTTACCGTGGACCAGGAGTGGTATTTTCTCTTTAGTAATAATAATAACAATAATAATGATGAACGTAAATCCACTGTGTAATCATGTGCAACTTTATTAGCGGTGTCCTCGTAACGTCACACCAACAACAGAACATCACATGAGCAACATCATTTCTACCATCACCGCATATTGCGCACAGTGGGTTTGGTGCGTGGGAATTGCCCGTGGCGATAAATCCATATTTAAATAGGTTTCTTGATACTGCCTGTTAAAGGCAGATGTGCCTTTTTTAGCGGGTGCAGGTTCCTCTTTTGTCCCTTCATTGGACCGTTTCCCCTTGTCAAAGCAACTTTCTAAAGAAGTTTGTTTTTTGCTCATTTTGGTTGTTTGGGTTTAATTTTATCGGGGTGTATCACGTGATGTTTGGAGTCGCGACTTTGACGTGCGTTAAGTGTGACGGATGTAACAGAGAGAATCCGGTCACTTTTCAAAATAAAACGTTTTTTTTTTTTCAGAAAAAAAAAACAATAAAATGGAAATTATTTTTTCTTTCTGTGCGTCCCGGTGCCAAAATTTCCCGCGGCCCGGCGGTTGGGGACCACTGATATAGAACATTCAGGTTATGTTTTATAGGTCTATTATCACTTTTTATACCATGGTCCGGGTGAATACTCAATTATGATTGGGTGCTGGGTGTACATTAAAAAGTGATATACCACAGGATAACCGCGCAGTGAAAAAAGAAGTTCCGGTCACCTAGCTTAAATTTTTTGTATCACTGCGCCGGCTTCTTTAAAACAACCTTTTTCTTCATTATTTGGACAAAAACAAGCGGGAAAAGGTGAACCTTCTCTCTGAACTGATGCTTTATTTAACCCATCGGAAAGATCAGCATATATATTGCAGAATCTTGACTGCACCACGTTGTGAGAAAAACGATCCAAATCGGGAAAAAAACAAGAATTAAGGACTAAAAACTGGTTAATATGTATTGCTTTTGTAAGTGACCATGGTATAAGCGGGTTAATGGCAGACGAAGTGTGCATTATCACTGTTTAAACGCACTTCCGCTTCGCGTCAGCCGGTTCAGGCTTCCACGGCGTGCGTTAAAAAGTGATAATGCACACTTCGTCTGCCATTAACCCTTACTTAATGAAAACCTGGAGCCAATCAGAACTGTGTATTCACCCAAACTACAGTATAAACACTGATAATGTAAATCAATCAGAAAAAATGTAAACCAGACTGAAAAATAACAAGCATTGTACAGATCAATGTGGTACTATTGTTAAAAATAGTCAAGAGAAAATGTGGATGAGTTTCCATCACGATACAAAAGTATAAAAGTAATTGTGGCCTTTAATGTAAACCATAACTGATGCCATATAAGTGCGTGCACATATTTGTTTTCCAGCATTTTTAATGGTGCATCAATGGCATAGCTTCAAAAGTCCCCATCTCATTATGAAACTGGAACAAACTGGCTCTGCCAGAGAATGTGAGGGTAGCTAACAAGACCGGTCTGTGTGTGCACGCCAGTGTACGTTTGTGTGTCTCCATCTCCTTCATTTTCAACACAGATTCTAAAATAAGAAACTTTGCCAGGCCACACAACCCAATTAGCTCAGAGGGAGGGACACTGGGAAAAAAAAGAAGAAATAAAAAAGAAAAGATGATTGGAGGCTACCGGTTAACTTTAAGGTTTACGGTAAAGTCCAAAAGCTTTGCTGTCTGGAGATCTATAATGAAACACAACGTAGAGTCTGCAGGTTCCTGAAGCTATTAACCTGACAGTTAAGATTAGCATGAAGGACACAAGCATTGACGCAAGTTATATACACACACTACATATGTTGATATGTTCCATTCATTGAAAAAGGGGTTATTTTCAGAAGAACACAAAAAAGGTTCTATACAAAGCAGTTTTTTTTTTTTTACCCACAAACAGAAATAAACAGCAATTTTGTGCTTGTGTTTGTTTAAACCAGAGGTAAAGTCTAAGGCTGGCAAAAATAAAAGTTGAAATATCTAAATTGTGCAACTACAGGCACAGTAGCTATTGCACTCAAAATAAAACATTTATTTGTTAAAGTTCTATTTTAACTTCAGTTAAATCACTATTTATGTGAAAACTGTTTTTCATAGAAAACAAAAAGAAAATATTTACAATTTATCAAATGGATTGTGAACTAGTCAATTCCATATGTTTTTCAATTCAACATGAGTATTTATCAGTTAATGGTGATTTTCTGATATTGATTGTCTGATTGTAAACCAATTTCTCGCTGCATGTCTATTTTAAAGGAGTAATTGTAGATCTTGGGAGTAAAAGTAGAAATTTAAGATTAGGAACAGATTAAGGAAACGAAACTAATTTTCCCTTTATTAAGTACAAATGAAGGTAGTAGACCTATAACCTCAATGAGACAGCTTTGAAACTGTAGGCATCGCTAATCTCAACCATGCTGAACCATATGATCAGCTGTCAACCACAAAAATGATAAGAAATCTGGCAATGGACTGAAACATATTAAAAAGTGTTTTTGAATTATCAGATAGTATCAAGTCCATCTTATCGCATCAGATCTGGTTATTGCAGTCAGCTGACACCTCCCCCGTAATCAGATTTTTATGGTCCTGTAAACAGGGTCATTGTAAGAGTAACAATTTGAATCCATCCATCTACATTCTACTGCTTATCAGCAAACAATCATAAAAGATAAAGAACACACCAACAGGAAATACAGGGCTCATCTGATTTACTTATCTCAAGGGAACGGTCTAAAGCTTATCTGGCGAAGTAGTGGTTATTATCCCATGTCTGCCAAGAAATCAAACTCCTCTTGCACACCTGGACTCTAGGGTTGTGTCGATGGACGATGGTATAGTCCATCGTGATGGGTGACTGACATCCCGATGCAGAGACACCATCGTGATGCCACGCCCCCGCCACGCTGCGAGTAGACACCATAAGCCGCGGTTACATGAGCAAAATATCTTGATGGGATCAATGGTCGGATTAGAATCCAAACGTGTACATGGGCCCAGAAAAACTTTTTCAGATTATAAAAAACGTTCACATGGGTCACACTTTCGGTCGGAATAAATCATTCGCACATGCGCAGTAGTGTTTGAAAAACCTGAAGCGGATATCAGACTGTACCATCTGCACCAGCTGAGGAAATTCAGGGTCTCACCAGCAATCCTGAAAACCTTCTATTCCGATGCTATAGAAAGTGTATTGACTCAGTGTATCTCAGTGTGGTATGGGAACAGCTCTAGTCAAGACTGCAAAGCCCTGCAGAGAGTTGTGCGCTTAGCTAAGCAGTACTCCAATTTCCACCAGCACCCTGTCAGTCAACATTACCACTGCCAGTCTATGTAAACCCAAGCCAGGACCAATCAGGTTTTAGAATTCTGTTCGTAATTGGCATAATTGATGTGACTTTGGTTTTATCTCTGACGCCCTTCCTCTGCAAAGCTTGAGATCAGCTTAAAAAAGTATTTGATTGTGCCCCCCTGTGGTTGTATTTGAATCCAACAAGACCGACTTGCATAATGAACTGAATCGCGACCTTATTGATGTCGATTAAACCCCATCAAGATATTGGCAATAACACCCAGTCCTGTTCAATGCAGTTATGTTTATTTATTTATGTACTTTAGTTGGCTGGATAGCTCAGTTGGTTAAGTGCAGGATTGGGACGCGGCATTGACATTGGGACATCCGGGAATCAAGGTTTGATTCCCGGGTTGCACAATGAGTTTTATCCAGTGTGGGGTCCTTTGGCAAGACACTTCACGCTACTACCTAACTATGTATCTACAAGGGGGTCCAAGTCTGTTTTCCCCTGTGCCGGTCCCCAGCCCAGATAAAATACAGGGTTGTGTCAGGAAGAGCATCCGGCGTTAAAAAAAAATAAAATCTCTACCAAACCACCTGTGCAAATCAGTCCACAGAAGGAACATGCCGAAAGGTGAACAACAGTTCAACAAGAACCCTTATAGATTTTGCTAGTACAAAAAAAAAAAAGGGAGAGCGGTATTATCACAAAAGAAATGTAAATAGATGTCGTACTTTTTTAAACCTAACATGACCAAGAAATGTGAAAGTCTGTCTTCTAATCTGACTCAGCTCAGTAGTGGAGTAATTTGAGAACAGAGACACATATGCCCGCGTGTTCACTGGCATGCAAGTCTGGTGGAACACACTTTTATGATCACACAACACACTCCTTCAGAAAGAACTGACAGAGACATGAAAAGATTTCACAGCTATTAAATAGTGATTTTTTTTAAGAGAACTTTAACAGGAAAAATCCGAAAAACAATACTCAATAGATCTTTTCTAAACAGCAAGTCTTTTTAGGAAAAGTTTCTGTTAATCAATTGATCAATTGCATGATCCACTGTTGACAATAATTAGCATTATGGGGTTGTCAGATGGATGTGTTCAAACAGTATTTCTAATGACTCTTGACATTCATAAATAATTGAAAAAAAGTTTTCACAGCTGCCATGTATGTTCTAACCAGTTGTTCAAATAATTTCTGTTTGGGTTTTGTTGTTCAGTTTAATCAACTAAAGTCTAGACCCATTTAAAGAACAAGTATCAGCAGAAAATTTGAAACAATAGTTTTCTCAGGAAAGTATTGTTTGTTTCTAAGCAACATTACGCCCTCTAGAGACCAAACAAATGCAAAGGTTTGACAAAAGTGACATCCATTCTTGTCTCTGCATAACCTCATCAGCATAGAGCTATTTTGGTCTATTTTCTGTATGAGCTAGAACAGAGAACCATACAGAATAGAGAATGACAAACGTTCCAGTTGTTACAAGCCTTCTCATTTTCCAGAAGACTAGTAAATTCAGGAAAGGCCACAAAAAAACAAAACCAGTATGAATTGGATTTTTTTTTTCAATTCATATTTTTACTGTTCCACTGTGGTACAATTCAATCCGAATATAAATATTTTAAGCCTATTAGAAACTACTGAATTATAGGGACAAACCTTGATTTTCGGGTCATGGTTTTGTTAAGGTTGATATATGATTTGTGTATTACAAAACAGCAACAAAACCTGAAAAATTCAGGAAAATCCTTTTTTAAAACTGACTAATAAGCAAGTAACAATCAAGAAAAACCTTTTAGTTGGCCTATTCTAAGCCTGGATGAATGTAATAAAGCAATATTAAATACATTCAATTTAGCACAATTCACGTTTGACACTTTCAATGTTAACATTTGCCAACTTATGCAGTAGGGATGCAACAAATCACTTTCCCAATGATCAGGCTCAGTGGTGAAACATACAATTCCGTTTAAAAGCAAGAATTGTGGCACCAATACTAAATTAGCATTTTGAAACTTTTAAGCTACTGCTTACATAGAGCAGAAAAGAGTGACAAACTGTGTTCTCTGCATTAAGTCAAAACAGAATGTGACAGATTTTTCTATGTACTTGGTTAATGTCAAGTCAAATCATTAGGAGCTTGTTTATGCAAATCAGGGTTTAAAACATACAACTTTTTTTAATCAATTTCATATTCTTTGAAACACAACATGTTCTCCTAAAACATTGCAAATCCTTTTAATGCATTATTATTATTTTTTGAACTTTTTTTATTTTGTAAATCATACTTATCAAGCATAAATTATGTTTGAATCATTCCACAATAATAGATTGTATTTGTCATATGTGTAATTGTCTTCCAACCTTTGAAGCTACACTAGAAAAAGTGTGGCATAGACGTCTGGTATAGGCTTCAATCAAATTATTAGGATACAAAATGTATCATTTGCTTTTACGAGACAATTTTTTGATCCTAATAATTTGATTGAAATGGCTGTACTTGATAGATAGCGTCTTCCTCAGGGATTATTAAAGACCCTATCTATCTATCTATCTATCTATCTATCTATCTATCTATCTATCTATCTATCTATTTTAGGTAGAGCCATTTCAATCGAGTTATTAGGATGAAAAGTTTATCTTGTAAAATGCAGTTTTATTTGAATATTGATGGTTAAAAAAATTGCTCTCCACTGTGGTGTAGTGGTTAGCACTCTTGCCTTACAGTGATAAGATTGTTTTGTTTTCTGTGTGACATTTGCATGTTTTCCTTGTGCATATATGAGATTTCTCCGGGAACTCTGGTTTCCTCCCACAGTCCAAAAACATCTTTTATCTGGCTGTGTGTGTGAGTTTGTGGCCCTGTGACAGACTGGCGACCTATACCATTATTATCATTATTATTTTGATGTGGAAAAACAACAGTGGGCTGAACTTTAAAAAACTTGGGTTTACCATTGATTCTTGTTTACTTGTTTGTAATAGGCCTGCACAATAAATCACAATTTATTGTTATTGCAATATCAAGCTCTGCAATATGCATATCGCAAAAGTCTGTGAAAATTTCAATAAATAGTTTCCTTAAATGTGCTAAATCAATCTTATCGCAGCTTTAAGTTTAATTTCCTTTATGTATTTGACCAAATGGATGGAATCCTGTGAGATCCTCGCCTCCTATGTTAACGAGGGTCATTTGGAGTATAATTTAAGGTATGTTGACTCTTATTTAAATTAAACTGCTGCAGTGAAATGGAAGTTATGCATTTAGTTGTTTTTCTATTTTGTTCATGTATCACAAGTTATATCGTCATCACAATACTGATCATTAATATCGCATATCTCAAGTTTTCCTCATATCGTGTAGCCCTAGTTTGTACACATATTTAATGTACACTTGATTCTCTTGAAAGAAATACTAGGAATCTGGAAAACCTCATCTGCACTGTTCTGTACCAGGTATTCATCTCTGAGCCACACTGGTGGAGGTTTTTTTGGCTAAAGATGTCCTGGATCCATTTAAGCTCAGTGAATCAGATTGTTGAAAATAAACTAATATCAGCAATGAATCATTTAAATATGTAGTTGTAGAGTTAGATAAGTTAATTCTCCTCTACGACAGGGCTCCAGACTAACTTTTTTCACCAGGAGCACAGTGGCCCCTAACTGAAAATTTTAGGGGCACAACCAGATAATTTAGGGGCGCATATCGTAAATCAACATGCAAACCAAATCTACTAATTTCCACTGTATTACTAATAATTACTTTAATAATAGATGCAGAAATTACATTGTGCTACAATGTACACCCTGGTGTGAGACGTATATTTTTGTTTTTGCTCGAACATCACCTGTCAATCATCACAAAAATATCGCGAGAAAGGGGTGGAAGCAAGGGGCAAACCTACCCGAACACAGCTGGAAATTTAGTACTGAGCTGACTGAAAGCTGCCCTACAGACTACAAAACAATGCATTATGGGACATGTGTCCTGATGGTTTTTGTAGTTGAGTGATGAATTAAAATAATTTAAAATACCAATTCATTAAAAAAGGCTACATACATTACAAAACATTAGAATAATCATAAAATATATAATAACACAGATCACACTAAGGGGGAGAGGAATATTAAAACTAAATTGAATGTTAAGGACAACTCCAACTTCCTGTTGTCCTTCAGTCTTGCTGCAGATTCGCCTTCATCTCGCCAGTATAGCTTGGTCAGTTTGTTAGTTCATTTTAGTATTTTTCTATTGAACTCTTTGTATTCATGATCCTTTTGAGTTCATGTTTCACTTCGAAGCCCATCGAGACGACTGTTGTTGTGATTTTGGGCTATACAAATAACATTGAATTGAATTGAATATCCGCAACCATATACATTTACACATATGGAATCAGTCGTTAAAATGAATCCTTACACCCCTATTAGTTGTCTATTTAAACATTACAAATTACAATTATGCAGTATGCACACACTGAATACATAAACAGAAGAGAGTGCAATGAACAACGTTAACACCAATTCCAGGGATCTCAGAAATAAAATTGCAACTAAAACAACAATTCAACACAACTCGATCCCCCAATGAAAGCGTGCTATGTAAGCAGCCACTGATCTCACCAATGCTTTCTAACAGTGGCTCTAAAATCAAGAGCACCTGCTGTTGTAGCGACAGCCTTCATCTGCAGCAACAGGTGACTGGAAATGAAGCTGCCAACGCGGGGGGGGGGTTAAGTCAGCTTGGAGCTGATTGAACAAGGCAGCTGACAAAAGCGAAACCAGCGGTACTTGTTCTTCATTTAAAAGGTTTTAAGTGAATACGAACAGATGACGATACGCAGTTAAATAGCGGACTTGTGGGACAACAAACACAGGAGTCTGCGCCGCTAAACTAGCTAATATATGCGAGCCTCCATCACCATAAACAACTAAAACTCCAGTAATACTGAAGGAAAACCGCAAAAATATGTCAACGTTTGAGATTTAGTTGAAAAACTCTGTTGTTGACAATGACTAATGCGTTGTGGGGCTGCTTACGTTAGAAACTATTGTTTACTTGTTAGTTAGCAAGTTGGCTAACATCATCAGTGGGAAAACAAGCGCCGTTAGCTTAGCCTTTAAGAGTTTACATTTAGAATCAAC
This sequence comes from Oryzias curvinotus, assembly GCA_023969325.1. Classification (NCBI taxonomy): domain Eukaryota; kingdom Metazoa; phylum Chordata; class Actinopteri; order Beloniformes; family Adrianichthyidae; genus Oryzias; species Oryzias curvinotus. The sequence continues at coordinate 26,212,583 of CM043716.1, forward strand.
GCTTTAATGAAGTCAATGTTTTATCCGTATTTGTTAGGAATGCACGGTGTCAGTAAAATACTGCAAATGTAAAAGTGGCAGAAACGAGTCCAACTATGGGGTTTATCGGTTCACGCCGTTAGCTTTCGGCGCCGTGTGTTGCTGTTAGCTCGCCGTGGTGAGCTTACCTGTTCTTGGATCTTCAGCACAGCCATATTATTTCCAGAAAAATGACCACCAGGCAGGGACAGCAACCCGCCCGGGAGTCACTGCAAAGGAACTAACGGAAAGAAAATAGGAGACGGGAGACTAGTCTGACGCGGAGTGGCTTCCCCTTCTTCCTGTCAGGAAGACCGTAAACTAGCCACATTATTATCGGGGAATGCTGCGCTCATAATGGGATCGGGTGAACCGGCAGCTCATGGCGCTGACCGGAGGAACCGTCCAGTCAGGTTTCAGTATCCCAGTTCTGCTGATTTATGTTTATTTATTTCATCTAATTATTTACAGAAATAAATTCACGATTTGCCATACAAAAAACCAAGGGGGAAAAGTTTTCCACAATATGGCACTGTTTTGAAAAATGTGTATTTATTTTTTACAAATAAAATGCAACCTCCTTTTTTCTTGCAAAATAGCCTAGTTTATGTTGCTAGGTTTTCCCCCCCCCCCCCCATCCGTTTCTTTGTCCACCACTGGGATATCCTTCCTCTGTTTTGACAATCCCTCTGTTAAAGACATTATCATCAGCATACATGCATATTTCTTTACAAATTTACTGTTATAAAGTTATAAACTGTGTATTAATAGTTCTTCACAAGAACAAAATGACTGCATAATTATGCGCTCTATTTAAGTGTAAAATATGAGTCAATGGGATGACATTATTGGCTTTTTTATAAAGAACAAAAAGTTACTAATCAGCTATGAAATTTCACTTAAAACAACTGTTTTTGTGTGTGTGTGTTTTTAGGATGTTTTGTTGCGTTTTCCTGATGTAGGGCATTTATTTTGAAAGTAAAGCTTTAAGTTCTTTTTTTTTATAAAGAACAAAAAAAAGTTACTAATCAGCTATGAAATTTCACTTAAAACCACTGTTTTTGTGTGTGTGTGTGTGTGTGTTTTTAGGATGTTTTTTTGCGTTTGCCTGATGATGTAGGGCATTTATTTTGAAAGTAAAGCTTTAAATAGTATTTCTGAGTATTTCTTTTTTTTTTAATAGTGAATCAGGAGAAGACTAAGGAATTCAGTTGGAAAATAAGTGTATTTGTAATGTAGAAAACACAAGATCCCTGCTTCACGCCATTCTGATGCAGCCACTTGCAGACAAATAGATCCATGTACGTCTTTGTTTTCCTCGTCTGAGTTGAAATCTGGATTCAAACTATACGGCTGGATAGCTCCAATAAAGAATACACTTTTGTAATTAAAAGTAATGATTAGCTAGAAAATAAAAGAAAAAATCTTTATTTGTACAGGGAAAAATTACAATAAAAAATTTGCAACGTACTAAAAAGTTTGAATTAAACTTTTTTTTTTATTTCATTGCTGAAAAGTAATAGCATCAAAATGCTTAAACCCAATAATTTGATTCATGATTGCATAGAAATTTGAGCTAAATTTGTATCCATTTTGCAGCTTTTTTTTGTTTGTTTTAAACATGTTTGCATGTATTTCATGACAGAGTGATCTTTATTTGCTAAAGCAGACATGGTTCACTGTAAAGCGGTCTCTACGGTGTATCCTCGTGGTCCTCAGATGACCTACAATTTTCTGCAGGTGGCTGATGTGGCATCGCAGGTGTATCCATACTGACAGCAGTGCCGACCATCTGGACAACATTTGCCCTGAAATCACAGATATGCAACATTACATGATGGGCATATATATATATAATAGCATCCAAAATATTACAATGATCATTTCCTGTATTTCGTCTCCATTTTGTAAAACAGTTTCACTTCTTATTTTTAAGGTTTTATACCCTTGTTATCTTCAACAACATGATTCTATAATTCCAATCAAAGCTTGTACATAAAAGGTCATGAAAGACAGGATTTTTTACCAGTGGGTAGGGGCAGCAAGTCCACTGGCCTTCAGCTCCCTTGCAGCAAGAAGTTCCAGCAGGACAGAAGAACTTGTCATCACAGCGGATGACTCCATGTTCAGACGGGGCATCGCTAGCTTCTGTTAAAGCTGTCAGGGATTTCTGCTAAATAGATAGATAGATAGATAGATAGATAGATAGATAGATAGATAGATAGATAGATAGATAGATAGATAGATAGATAGATAGATAGATAGATAGATAGATAGATAGATAGATAGATAGATAGATAGATAGATAGATAGATAGATAGATAGATAGATAGATAGATAGATAGATAGAATTTATTCCAGATTCATGGTCCAATCAGTAAAAAGGAGTACACAGACCCACCATATTTAAAAAGAAAAGAAAAGGTTTTATACAAAACTTGAGTAATTTTTTTAAGTACATTGCATTTAATTGTAATCCCTTTTATCTATATCAACACACTGACTAAGCTCTAAGCCATGTCAATATCTTTCATATTAACCCTAATGATAATGATCAGTTTATAAAATGTCCTGCTTATTTATTATGAGGCATTATTTCAATGCAGTAGAAGTGTGTATTTAAAATCTGCTTAAGGTTCAACTAACTAATATTATTTATAGATGAACTAAAAACCCCAAAATACTTTTTAGTGACCTGAATTACCTGGATTTCTTTTCAATGATGGGAAATACCAGTTGTTGCATAAGAAACTAAGCAATGATTTTTGATAAACATTTACTCTCTGCTTGGAAAATGCCTTTTAGTTGAGTATTACTGCCTGATATTTACTTTTGTGTACTGGATGGCGGAACTTCTTTGGCAGGAATTAGTTACCTATTAATTGAAGAAGAGAAAACAGCTAAACCAGATTTTTATTGTTGCATAAAACTGTTTTAGATGGTGGATGTTGAAAAACTTCGCAAACTGAAGTAAAGATGTTTGGATGCATTATTACAATCAGAATCTTTCAGGTTTTTGGTTGTTTGCTCTTTTAAAGTCCAACTCAGATCATCTTTTGATCAATTTTGAAAGTGTTAATTATGATTGTGTCGTTTTTAGCCAAAACCCCTAAAAACCTGTGTCGTTTTCTAGGAGATAGTTTCTTCAGAGCGGCAGGAGTTCATCAGAAATTCGCCCCTGAGTTGTGTGCGGGACCACTGGCACAAAACAACCCCTCTTCCCATCCCCGTTGCTGAGAGCTCTCTGTTTACACTCTCTCCCGCTAGCTCAGACAAGAAAAAAGAAGATGAACATGGATGTACATCTTTTTTGTACATCGTTTAGTTGTCTGCAAGTGGGTATGCCAGAAGGGAGAGCGTCCAGTGTTTTTTTTCAACATCCTAAATATAAAATAATTTTTCGTCTGCTCCTGATTCACAAAAAATTCTCAGGAATCCAATTTTAAGCTTAATTTTCCTCATATATGTCCCCCATCATCAGAAAAGTGCGACAAGAACATGTTAATACCTCCCAAAACACCATTTTCATTGGAGTGGGTCTTTAAAGAAATGGTATGTAGAGGAAAGCGTTATTTTCATGTGTGAATCTTGAGCAACAACTTAAGCCCATCAGTTTAAAACCTCAATGAAGCAATGCAAAGGTTTTTTTCTTTAAACTATTCTTTACCTCCAACTCGATGCTGTTCTCTTCTGGGTGTGAAATGAGGGCAGCTGGGACTGAGGTCAGAGCTTGTTTGTAGTAAAATGGATATTTGAAGCCATCCCTTATACAGTGAGTGTACGTTAAGTCACAGTCATAGCCATACGGGCAACAATGGAATCCATCCAGACAACACCTTCCCTATAAGAAAATGCATATTTCATTTAAAAAATATAGCAAATTTCGTAGATGATGGGTGAAAACTAAGATGAGTGGAATTATGTACAGATACTGTAGGTACAAAGATCTACTCACAGGATAATAGGGGCAACAGAACCAGGCGCCCTTGGGATGTCTGCAGCAGGTTGTTCGATCAGGACACATGTAAAAGCTGTCACATTGCACGCCTGTACTCTTCTGTGCCAGGCCGTTGTCGTTTTTGAGCTCCTCAACAAGGTTTGCAGACAAATCAAGAGCGGGTGGCTCCTCTGCAGCCTCCTTCTTCAGCATAGGGAGGCTTATCCACGGCTGGTCTGTTTTCTCACACATCATCGTGGCTAGGTTGCAGCGATACCCCGAGGGGCAGCAGTGGGCCTTGTCAGAGCAGCACACGGCCTGCAGACGGAGAAAGAGTCACTCTCAGATGAACGTTTCCGAGTGAGGAGTGCTGAATGAGTCCAATTTACCTCTGGAAGTGGGCAGCAGCTGAATCCATGCCCAGTCATGCAGCAGGTGGATAAATCAGGGCATAGCTTTCCATCAGGACATTTGATGGAACAAAATGCAAACCCACACACCGACAGTCCCACGCAGAGCCACAAGGAGATTCGCAACATCTGAAGAGGAGAGCATCGGCGATTGATTTGTTTAGCTAAGCCATGTCCAAAGTCCGGCCCATGGGACCAAATGTGGCCTGCATTCAAATATCTCCTGGCCCACAGGTTCCTGTCATACAATCAACAATATACAGCCCCCAGCAGTTTCTAAAACTGTGTGTACAACTTCTTGATTGTGATTGGCGGAATTCTGTCACAGCCGTTGTAAACCTGCGGCAACACCGTCACGTCACAAGACCCTTCTGTGACCTCATTCTAAAATGTTGACTTAAAGAAAATGAACGGGTTTGATTTAGTTACCAAACCCAGTGGGGTTTGTACTTCTGAATAAGAAATTGTTTGTGTCATTATCCTGTTCACATGATTTAAATGTTGAAGTTTACAATGAGCACTCATTTTATAATGTAACGTTTAATGTGAACCCAGATTTAATGTTGACAAGGTTAGTTTTCCCCCCAGACATTTCTGCGTTTTATTTCTGGTCTTTAAATTCAAGGTAATTTTGGCAAAAATGTATCTGGATATATTTCTGTTTGTTTTCAAGAAATGAAAAGTATCCTGTCTCAAAAAAAGTGTTCATTAGTTTGTCTTTTAAATAACACGCTACTGAAAGTAAGAATTTACTATCCTCTACTTCATCTTTCAAAAAAAAAAAAACTTTGTCTTAACTCTTATATATTCGTATATTTCCACAAAATAAATCCGATTAGCAGTTGAAATGAATCCGTCGTGGCTATTTTAACAAAGGAATTGAGCTTCGTTGTTGCTTACCTTCATGAAGTGTAGTGAGTCTGTGTCTTCCTGTCACATGCCTCACACTTCCTTATATCTAAGAAACACAGGCATCGCTCTTTATAGTCCACGTTGGACACTCCCAGTCAATAAACCTGGATGATCAACTTTTCAGTCTCATGACTGCTGTAAACCGACTTCAGCACTTCCCCTTTTAGACGTTTTAAGTTTAGTAATTATTGCTTAAAGTCACAACCTTTCAACTTCAGGATGTCAGACTTCATCAGTTTAGATTTACCTTTTACATCTCCAAAAAAAGACCTTTATTTCCTAGTCTAACCTGTCTGTCAGCAGTTTCTGAGTCTGTGCAGCACAAATCACTTTCTTTCCGTTTAATTTTCTGTCTATTTTGAGCATCAGATGCTTTTTTTTTTCAGATCTTTGCATAAAGGGGATGAACCTCCACTGCTCTCAGACCTTTTTCAGAAGTGTACATTTGAAGTGTTACTTTACCAAAAGTCTTTGTTTTAAGTTGAATAGAAGATTCTGCTCAAAGAAAAATCCTAACACTGACATTTCATTGTCCAAGAAAATAGAAAAAAGGCAACAAAAAAAAGAAGGAAATCTGTTGAGAAACGGTCTCAGCAGCAACTTCTCAGCTGAGAAGCAGAGGGAAGAACTCTCAGAGGACCCGCTTACCGGATGAGGGGGCTTCTGGGTGCAGAATACGTCCAAATATAAGAAAAAAAAAAAAAAAAAAGCTATTTATGCTCATATCAGTCCTGTTACTAAATGCAACCTACAAATGAAAAAGAATTCACACAAAAACAAGTTGCTAAAATATGTACCTGCATATCCAAACAACGGCCTTGCTTGATCTAACTTTAATCCCTGGACTGCACCCTCACGTCTCCTCATTCATGAGAGTTTGGAAGTCAAATTCAAAATGAAACAACATGAAAATTGTCAGGAAAAGAAGAGCACTGTTAGCTAAAGTCAGAGTCCGACTGAGACGCGGCTTTCTTTTTCTTTTTCCTGCCGTGTTTCTTGTGCTTCTTTTTCCTCTTCTTCTTAGACTTCTCCTGGCAACAAAGAAGTGGATTTAGTTTCTGAGAGATATTTATTTAGTCCTTTAGTCAACCATTTATTTTCAGTTAGGGCAAAACAGATACTTTATTGAAGTGCATTTCTTTTAGAACATTCATGGGGGCTCTTATTTTAAAAATCTATTAAAAAAAAGTCTAAATACTCACTGAGAATTTCTCCTCCTCACTGCTTCTCTTTTTTTTCTTGGCTTCACCCTAAAAGCAGAGTGTGACGATGAACAACCCACAAAAAAATCTCTGGTGGTAACATCATTACACAATGCAGGAATTTACACAAGAGACCACAAAAAACTGTTAATCTTATATTTACCTTTTACATCTCTAAAAAAAGACCTTTATTTCCTAGTCTAACCTGTCTGTCAGCAGTTTCTGAGTCTGTGCAGCACAAATAACTTTCTTTCCGTTTAATTTTCTGTCTATTTTGAACATCAGATGCTTTTTTTTTTCAGATCTTTGCATAAAGGGGATGAACCTCCACTGCTCTCAGACCTTTTTCAGAAGTGTACATTTGAAGTGTTACTTTACCAAAAGTCTTTGTTTTAAGTTGAATACAAGATTGTGCTCAAAGAAAAATCCTAACACTGCCATTTCATTGTCCAAGAAAATAGAAAAAAGGCAAAAAAAAAAAAAAAGAATGAAATCTGTTGAGAAACAGTTAAAAAAAAAAAGGAAGTGGTGGTTATGGTTAGGCGGTGGTTTTGGAAGGAGTAATATGCCAAACTTCAAGTTTACTGTAACTTACAAAGTCATTTTAGTAAAAGAATAAAAAAAAAAATTCTTTAAACTGCTTCATACAATCTGATCTGACTGTTTTTGATGGTTTTTATTAAGTCCCAATATTTTTTTAACATCAGCAAAAATGGAAACTTTGTCTCAATATTATTATTATTATTATTTTTTATTATTTGGGTAGTGAAAACAGTCAAACATGAAAAATAGAACATCAAAATGTTTACAAACCCATATTTTCTTTTTAACATCACAACCTAACATAAACAAGCAGCAGTTTAAAAAGTAAAATAATAATAAAAATAAATAAATAAATAAAAAGAAAAAAATAACCTATCAACCTTCATCACCAGCGGCAAAAGGCTATTACAGGGTTTTTGTTTTTTTTTCCACATTTCACCAGAACAGAGTTCAATCCCAAGAAAGATTAGTCTTATCCAGAACTGGTTGCCAGACTTTTTTGAACTCCTCAATGTTGTCATGAAGGGTATGCGTTAATCTTTCCAAAGGAAGAATCTTCAAAACCTCTGTGTACCAGTCCTCCATGGTCGGAACGTCTTTGGAAATCCAGAATTTCAGAATGGTTTTTCTTGCTACAAACAGAAGAATTTCAACCAGCTTGGCGTTGTGTTTGTACCTAGTGCCGTTCACTTTAGTGCCAAGAACACACTGAAAGGTTGAGAGTTCCACACCATATTGTCTCAATATTTTAAGTTTTATATCAAAATAACCGGGTCACTGACAGTTGCATCTTTCAGCAACAAAGGCTGAAACACTTTATTGTCACTGGTAAATACATTTACACTGTAGTGTAACATTTCATCTACTGGAACAATTCAACTTTGCACATGTTAGTTGAAAAGCCAACATGTCTCATAACACAATGCAACTTCAATGTGAGGCTGGCAAGACATCAGATCGTCTACATGCATGACACATGCACCAGCAGGAAAGCCCTGTGCAGTGAGAGGAGAAACCTGCTGAGAAGCAGAGGGAAGAACTCTCAGAGGACCCGCTTACCGGATGAAGGGGCTTCTGGGTGCAGAATACGTCCAAATATAAGAAAAAAAAAAAAAAAAAAAAGCTATTTCTGCTCATATCAGTCCTGTTACTAAATGCAACCTACAAATGAAAAAGAATTCACACAAAAAACAAGTTGCTAAAATATGTACCTGCATATCCAAACAACGGCCTTGCTTGATCTAACTTTAATCCCTGGACTGCACCCTCACGTCTCCTCATTCATGAGAGTTTGGAAGTCAAATTCAAAATGAAACGACATGAAAATTGTCAGGAAAAGAAGAGCACAGTTAGCTAAAGTCAGAGTCCGACTGAGACGCGGCTTTCTTTTTCTTTTTCCTGCCGTGTTTCTTGTGCTTCTTTTTCCTCTTCTTCTTAGACTTCTCCTGGCAACAAAGAAGTGGATTTAGTTTCTGAGAGATATTTATTTAGTCCTTTAGTCAACCATTTATTTTCAGTTAGGGCAAAACAGATACTTTATTGAAGTGCATTTCTTTTAGAACATTCATGGGGGCTCTTATTTTAAAAATCTATTAAAAAAAAAGTCTAAATACTCACTGAGAATTTCTCCTCCTCACTGCTTCTCTTTTTTTTCTTGGCTTCACCCTAAAAGCAGAGTGTGACGATGAACAACCCACAAAAAAATCTCTGGTGGTAACATCATTACACAATGCAGGAATTTACACAAGAGACCACAAAAAACTGTTAATCTCAGAAACTCAAACTAACCTTGTGATTCAGCAGACCTTTGCTGCTCACAAAATATCATTTATTCTTATAAAGAGTTTATTTTTTAAGAAAAAATATCAAAACATTATATACAACTAAAGACAAATTTGAAATCATGAAAAAGCTCATTATCATATGTTAGGCCAGACAAAATCATATAGTCTCTCACTCACAACAGCTACTTTTCTATTCAAATCTCTACTGTGGATTATAGGATTCTTAAAGGCCCTTTTTAAAAAACAAAAAACAAAAAGTAAACTTGACTTGAAAGAGAATGAGAGACGATGCTGATTTAAGGAATCTGTAAATATCTGAATTGATGTCCTATTTTTTGTGTAATCCATAAGCACTTTGTCCTTTGATATAATGTAAATTTACGGATTTGATAAATAATCTGCACTTGGACTGGCAAATTATAAATACTTCTGATTCATAATAAATATGTAAAAAATAATACAAATACATAAAATAGCATAATAGGGGCGGGAATATATACATTTGCTTCTTTCCACTCCTTTTCAAGCAATTCATCAAACCCTTTTTGACAAACATTGAAGTGATTCAGTGTGTCATGCATCAGTGCAAATATGTCTACTTATGATTAACAGCGACTATGATGCATCAGCAAAATGTGTTTGTATATGCATCTTCTTTTACTGTCAAATCTTTATTTTTACAAATCAGTATTTTTTGGGAGCGTAAGTTGCATTTGTTTGGCCAGGGGTGCAAACCAGGGGTCCAGTAATGCTTCTACAAACTGCTGTGTGCCTAAATAAACCCCCTGACCAAATATGCAAAGATCGTCTAATTGCTGATTTCATCTTCTCTTCTAAACCTGTGGAACAGACACAGGTCAGACACCTTAAACAGACACTTTTTATAGTTTTTTTTATTATGTCTAAATGTGCCATTAGAAAACCAATATTAGGTCTTAAAGAGAATTTTTTTTAGAATGAAAAAAAACAAAACAATTTTCTTAAACAAAAAAGTAGTTCCCAATCAAAATTTAAAACTTACAGTGGAATAAACAAGTTAAAAGGAAAGCAATCAATGAAAAACTGTGATGACAAATGAAAACAGATTAGATAATTCAGTAAAGCTTCCTTTTACAGTACACAGTACTTACAGCATACTTAGGTGGTATTTACATGGTACTTATTTTATAACTACTGGTTATTTGCATGGTACTTTTTAATGGGACTTACGGGATACTTACATGGTACTTTTTGTTTCAATTCGGTATTTACGTGGTACTTGCTGTGTATTTATGTGGTACTATTTGATGTTCATACTTTTGTGGTACCTACTGGGTATTTATAATGTACTTAATGTTGTGCAAAGGTGTCTTTTGTGGTACTTACCACATGCAAGAACAAGGTAAGTACAGATAACCATATAGTATCACATAAATACACAGCAAGTACCATGTAAGTACGTACTGAGTTGACACAGAAAAGTACCATGTAAATACCATGCAAGTATGCAGTTAGTACTGTAGTGTAAAAGAAAGGGTTAGCGATAATTCTAAAATACGTTTGTTCAGTATTCCACCTTTCCATCATACGTACCATCTCCTCCCCGTCGGAATCAACGGCAGACTCCGAGGAGGAATATTTGTGACTTCTTTCAGCCTTCCTTTTTTTCCGAAACACTTTTTCATCCTAGACAGAGTCCAAATGTGTTAAAATTAGGGGGGGGGCATTATATAAAGATTTTTCACAGAACAAAATTGATTTTCATTACCTCCTCTCTGTCCGGCTCTTCTTTTATTTGTTTCCTTTTCTTTTATGAAGTAAAGAAGACATGTTTAGAATATCTCAACAACAAGTGTAAAAAAAAAAAAAAAACTCAGTACTGCTATTAAAAAAACAGCTAAACCTTGGTTTCTGCCTCTAAATCCTCCTCCAGGCTGTCAGATGCTCTTCGGACTGAAGTTTTTTTTCTCTTCCTCTTTTTCTTCGTGCTTTTCTTTCTGTCCTGCGTGGGGGGGAAAAATAAAAAAAGTCCTGACTTATGTACTACTCTTGCACAAGACATCAGTCCCTCCTGTTTGCAGGACGTGATTAAAGTATGGATCAGTGAATCAAGAAGCTTTATGTCGGATGAGCCAAGTTGCCAACTGAACCAAGAGAGGAGCAAACATCTTAAAGTGAATGACCTTTGACCTGCATCTGTTCCTAAAGTTCTCCTTTTCCCCACTCTTTGTGCTTAGTATGATTATGGTATGCAAATATAGATTCATATCCATCTGTTAGAGGCATAAAGTAGTCCTAAAGTATGAATAGAAGCCTCTTTAAAAGCTTGTCTTCTGCTGCTACCAATACAGATTAGTAGAACCACGTCCTTAAGCTCTCGTTGTTTCTAAACAAGTGCATCCATTTCAAACAATCCTACCCTTCTGTGAAGATCCATGCTAAATTACTTAAGGATTTTAAAAACAAACTGCTCTGAATAGCTGAAAATAACCATATAAATAGCCATTTCTTTTTTTTTCTGTTCATTAAAAGATCCACTCTGACAAAAAATGGTGTGTTTTTAACATGTTCTTGTGGAACTTTTCCAAAGATGGACGACATATTTGAAGAAAATGAAGTCTAAATGAGCATTTCGGAGTATTTTTTTATTCAAATCGATGTGAGTCAGGAGCATGCCGTTGGAAAAAGAGCTTCTTATTTGTGATGTAGAAAATACGCTGGGTGGGCTGCGAGCTCCCTGCTCCGAGCTCTCAGCGATGGGAAGAGGGGGAGGGCTTGCGCCACGCCAACAGTCCCGCCCAAAACGACAGGTTTTTGGATTTTGGCTAAAAACGGCGTAATCGTTATAAAAAAAGAGTGCTGGGAACGCTTTTACTGTCAATCAAAAGATGACTGGAATGAAACTTTAAGGTGACTTTTGAATTTTTTAAGTTTTATTAAAATGTAGAGTAGCAAACAATTATTAAAAAAAAGAGGGCAAAATACATTGATTATTAAAAGAAACCTGTCAGCAAGTAAGATCAAATAAGAGATTTGGAGATTTTTACCTGCTGAGCTACGTTTACAGTAACACGTGTTCAATCGACCATGAAAAGTCCACGTAAACACACGTAAATGCGTGTTTCGGGCTTCTGCATTAAAAACTCTCACGTTCACTTGTTGCTACGACAAATACAGGCTTTGTGTAGTTGCAAGTCAAACCAGGCCGAACTCTGGCCAATCAGGGACTTGGATTTGGTAGTGATGTATGGATGGCGTCCTTTGAACTCACGGAACCGTTTAAAAATGAACCATTGAGGGAAAATGAATAATAGCACTTTGTGGCCGGCTGGAATGACATGACATCAAGTCTTTGGTACGAGGGAATAGAGCTGTGAAAGAAACAGCCTAAAGATTCCACTTTGCCATTTTACAGCAAGCCTTTTTCAACTGTAGGTGGCGGACATGCGCTCTACTGCTCGTCCAGAGGGAACACCCAAATGTTTAGGCCGTCATTGAGAGGAACTTAAGAGATCACCCACCTCATCTTCAGACTCTGAAGAGGAGCTGCTGGAGGAATCAGAACTCGATGAGGAGGAGGAGGAGGAGGAGGAAGATGAAGAATGCTTGACCAAAACACAGTGAATGCAGGGTTCATTAGATTTGAGGTTATACACTTGTGTCAAACATTTACACGGTTCCGGAAGGAAGACAGGCTTTAGTAGGCTTTGTGTGTGAAGAAACGGTAGTTCAGCTTCTCCTCACCCTGCTGGATTTCTTCTTCTCCTTCTTCTTTTTCTGGTTAGAGAAGACAACAACGGAGAAAAAAAAAAGAAATTAAACTATGTAAATGAGAGATTTCAAACTGGAATCATTTGGAATAAGGTTGAGCGACGCCTTTTCATACCTCTTTCTTTTCTTTTTTGTCCTCTTTTTCTCGGTCTACAGATTTTTTGTCTCGGTCTTTGTCAGTTAGTAATTTTGCTCTGTGTTTGGCCAGCTCTTTCCTCCATTTCTGAAAAAAGTTCAACATAAATAATTAACATAGTTCTTTTGTTTTTGTTTTTTAAACAAAGAATAAAAAAATGCTGGACTCCTTAAAAGTCTCTAAAACAGGAAGTTCTCTGTTAAAAAGAGAAGTCGAATTTAAGAAAACCTACATTATGCGAAGCTGATTCCAGAAAAAAGGGTCAAATGAAATGTGTCTGAATTAACTTCTATCATTTCTATATCTTTATGTTTTTGACTATGATTGTATGTTTTTAATTTAGATATTAGATTTAGATATTAGGTTACCAGTAAAACAAATGATATAACATTTTATAAATCGAATTGTTTCGTTTTTAAATCAAGAAATGTACTTAGCTATGATGCAATTAATTCAAGCACCGCATCCAAACTTTGGATTTATTAATAAAATGTCAAATGCGTCTAAAACTGTTATTGCGTTGGTCACATTATTTTTTTAGGGAAATATGACTGAAAGATTGTTTACCTCATTCATTTTATCCTCAAAGTCAGCCAGGGCTCTCGACCCTTTCTTTTTCTTCTCCAGTTGCTCTTTTAGTTCTTCCCTGTGAAAGCACACGCACGTTTAATTTTTCATTTAAAACCAGAAAGCAAAGCAATCACACCTGCTTAAAGGTAATCGTCTGAGATGACTGAAACATCTTTACTTTAAAGAGATTCGTCAAAAGAGATGTGAAAGCCAGTTTGCTTTAAAAAAAAAAAAAAAGTGGATTTGGATGCAGTAAAACAAGACTACATTTGAGCACAACTATGCAAAATTAGCTGGCACCAAAAGTGTTTAACCTACAAAAAAGAAGAAAATACATTACTAGAGATTTAGTCTTTAGTAAGTCTTCTAAAAAAAACTTCACTTATAAAGCCAGACCATCAAAATATGTAATAAAATCAACACATATGATTGGTTTATAATGTTACATTTTAGATGATTATACATCTGGCAAAAAAAAAACAAAAAAACTTTTCATATACATATTCAATTCTAGCATTGCGTCTTTGTCAAAAGAGAAAGTTTACTCATATATTACCACCAAAAAGACAAAATAATTCAGTTACAAGTTATGGTACTTCCTGTAAATCATTATTTAAAAAAAAAATACAGACTCCGATCATCATTTGATCTATTTTAGATAAATGTTCTCAGTGGCCTTTTAATCATAATTATGCCAACTTTAGCCAAAATCCCCCCAAACCTGTGTCGTTTTCTAGAGCATAGATTTTGCAGTGAGGCAGTAGCTCATTGGAAATTCCCATTTAGGTTGTTGGCAGGGAGCAACCCCGCCCCGTCTTCCCGTCATCCCTCTGTTTACACGCTCTCCCGCTAGCTTACAGCTCGTCTCAACCTACAACCTAACATTTCTGCTACAACAAAAACGATGAGCAATACTGGAGCTATCCAGCTGGACAGTTTAGAGCCAGAAAACAAAGACAGATCAGGTGGATCCTTCAGAATGGAGCGGATTCACAAGGATTCGAAACAAAGCTATACTTAGAAATGCAGATGTAAGTTAGTTTTCTTATGTCCTCCATCATCAGAAAAATGCCAAGTCAAACTGTCATTGGAGTATTTAAAGAAATATTTGAAGTTTTCATTTCAAAATGCAGTTTAATATTCGTGTTAAAACAAATTAATTGCAAGTTAAATCTTAAAAATCTCTAATTTTGTTAAATCTCAAAACATTTGAAAATCCCTGCAGCGACAGCCTTTAATTTCCATATTTAGCTGTGGTCAAATATTCAGTAAAAAGACATTTGAACAGAGGACAGGAAGACATCTATCTGTCTGTCTGTCTGTCTGTCTGTCTGTCTGTCAGTGCTGCAGCTCACCATGTTGGTCGAGGTCTGCTCAGGTAGTCCTGTATGGTTGGTCCTGAGGCCTGCGCTGGCCCCCTAGCTCTAGCAGCTGCAATGGGGTTGATGTAAGCCTGAAACACAACATGTTGCATTAAAAGAAAAAGGTCTGAATGATCATTGAATAATTTAAACTTGAAATCAAACCAACTACAGAAAAAAAATCGATTTTTTTTCCACCAGAGTAGCCCTGCTTAAATCGATGCAATTAAAAAAAAAAGCACTCCGTGCCCTTTACAGTTTGCATGATTCTCATTCTCCCGGGAGGGATATTATGTCAATGACCGACACTTAGTTTTTATTTTTATTTTAAATACGCAATATCAAAACAAACCCCTGAGGTAATGTTGGTACTACTTTCTGCACAGCGCAGATCTTCTATGTTGATAGACTGGGAGCAGCGATACACCCCAGCTTTTGAAAAAAATAGATAGAATTTCACTGTATAGGTCAAGTAATCCATGCATAGCTTTACTCAACGCTCTCATAGCACAAAAATGGCACAAATAAATACATAAATAAAATATATAGACATGCTAAACTGAGCCAACGCTAACTAAGCTATGCTGCATCAAACTCTTTGGTTGCTTTATACAAATAAACACAATGCGAGATCATATATTCATAAAAATTCACAGTTACGCAATTAACTTACCACACGATTGTCCCTCTTGCCCATATCGAGAAAAAAAATACTCCAAAACAACTCGGTAAATGATAAATGACACTTTGCTAGCTTCCACCTAGCTACTTCATATTTAACGGAAGATAAGCAGCGCTGCGGCGTCACTTCTTCTTCTTCGGATGTTTTGTCTTCTTGATCAAACTCTCTTCTGCCCCCATTTGGCGACTCGTCATAGCACAGCCTTCCAATAAATCAGCAGAACCCAATGGATACTTCTTTCTAGCGTCTCAAAATATGTATAAAAATAAAATACAATAGAAAATATTTAAATATAGTATTTCATTACTATACAGCAAACAAGAATGAGCTCAATAAAAACAAATCAGATCTTAACTATGTTTTAGTGATTATATAAACAGCAGCGAATCAGAAATTCCATATCTACGGAAGCCCGATAGAAGAACTTTTTTTTTTATCGTCATTTTGATAATGTACCAACAGTTGGCTTTTTTGTTTTCTTATTTTTCTTGGAAAAACTAATATTTTCAACAAGTAATCCAAAAATGATAAACATTTTACCAGATTTAGTTACCTGGAGAAAACAAATTTCCTCATTATGAATTAACAAGATACATATTTAAAAATGTTTCATGTAAAGAACTTAAAATATTTATTTTTATGGAAGAAAAATAAGATTTATACCTGCATTGCCAAACAGTATACCTGCAGTTTTATAACCTTAGCAGAACGGGTCTGAAACTGAAGGCATTGCTTTAATAAAAAACAAAACAAAAAGTTAAACTACAGGTTTAATGGACATGAAAAAATGTCAAAGTTCTTACTACAAAAAGAGAAAAAAAAATCTGAAATGGGCTTTTTGGTCATCTGATATTAGAAACGTGTACAAATGTTAGTTTGTAACTTATTGTTCCAATTGTCTGTTACCTCGTAGTCATTTGATTTTTGTGGTCAGATAAACAGATTTCTGACTGGAGCTCTTTTCAACAACTGTTCAAGTTTAGTCGTCAAAAATTAACTGTAGATTCTCTTACAATTTATTTGTTTGTTACAGTTTATTTGTTAAAATATCAGCTTTGTTTTTCCCCATAAACCAAATGTTTTTGGACTGTGTACGTGCCTGGACCTTCTAGTTAAGACATTACAGAGCTCCAAAACATGCTATCTTTGATAACGTCTGAGTTTTAATCTGGAGCAATATTTCTGATCAATGTTTTTGCCCCTTTGATTGGATTTAAATACAAGATTCTACAACTTTTTGTGCAGACAGACCATCATCCTGACACAAGGTGTAGTTCTTTTAAAACTAGTGTTTTTTAAAACTAAGATAAAAGGATTACATATATGTATATTTTTGAGTAAGCCCACAATAAGCCCCAATACTTTCGTTGGTCCACTCCCGCAACATGTTGCCTCATTTAGCTATAAATAGTAAAGCAAAAAGTGCACATCTAGAAAAGATATGACTAAAAGAGACATTGCACTGAGTATAAAAATAAAAGTTAGTGATTTAAAAAAAAAAAGATCAGTACTTTAGTGCAACATGTGTGATAAATGGCATTAATTCAGTTACATTCACATTATTTATAAAAAAGCTGTTTCTTTTATTCAGCCGGTGCAACAGGATAATAAGACATCCATACAAAAGTCTGTCAAACCGAGTGATATGAGTGAAGCCAAAACACTGACATAACTCAAAGCTGTTATGAGACTGAAATGTGTAACAATTCTTGAAAGAATAGAGTGATTGCATTCACTGAAATTGGACAAATGCAGTCAATATTTCAACTGCAAACCATTATTTCAAAGGTACTTGTAGCTTTCATTATGTTTTATGCAGCACTAACACCAGAGTTGTTGTCATCAAACATTTCACAAACTGTTATGAAGAGCAGATGGTTACGCGTTTTGTTGTGTTCAGCATTAAAATGTCTTTGCAGACGGTTCTTTTCAAACTGTAAATACTACAGTAACATCTATCTGATAAATAGTAAAGACAGTAAGTAGCCTGTGATCCAAAAACACCATCGTGAGACAGCTTAAAAGAAAAAAACCTGAAGAAGTTGAACTGTGGTCATTTAGTAGCCCAGAAATGTGCAAACTGTGCCCGAGAGGTTTGGACGTCCAGAAAATAAAAAATTAAATAAAACCTGAGAGTTGGAGAAAGAATCTGTATGTGTGTATATGTGTAATCAGCACTACCTGCTCAGGAAACATGAACCAGTGTTAAATCGTTACTTTTTTGCATGAACTACAACATCCAAAAAATACAACTCTGCATTACTTGCTTTTTCCTTTGCTAATACAAACACGACGGCACAAGGAGGCAAAGAAAAGCACTCGCAATAACTGTGCAGCGTCTCCCCACTGAAAAAAAACGATCGTAGCCACGCTCAATCCATACGCATCCAGATCCGTTATCCACCCAGACATTTGCAAAAGGCAAAACTCACTACTCTACAATTATTTGAACATATTCGACAATGCCTGTATCAAGTTATCTATCATGTCACCTAGCAGGTATCTTTGTACAGTACCAAAGCTTAACCTCTATACATTCCTTACATACACAAACTCCTCTGATCCTCTATAGAGCTGGTGTTCTCGCTGTAAGAATACTGTATGCCTCAGCATCATTATTAAAAAAAAAAAAAAAAAAAAATCAAGTAACAAGCATATAAGGCTTGTCAATATTATTAAAATTAAATACAGAATATTTGTAATCGTATTTCGCCCAATGTTTTTCTGTTGACTAGTGCTGGTGGCTGTTCCCACCTATTGCAAGCTGGTGCATTGCTGTAAAATTCAGATTTTAAATAACTGGATTTCACACTAGTAAATGCTCATAATAAAATACTACAAGTATTAAAAAAATCAAAGTCTTAAAGTAAGTGGCAGGATAATCTGTTTCATCACAGCAGCCATTAGAATCCTGCTACTGGCTGGTCTGCAGTTACTCTGGGTATCCACATGGTGGCAGCATCATAGTAGGCGAAAATGAAACATGGAGGAACTATTTTGCTTTGGAGTCATTATAATAACTTGATGGGTGTGTAAGCATATGCTTCTATCTGTGGCAGCAAACACACACAACTGTTGTGTGTCTGTGAGTGTGCTTGTATTGTTCATGTTCACACCACGCACTCCCACAGAGAGCAGAAAGGCAGGAGAGGTCCACGTTGTCCACCTGCGCTCCTGTCCTCAAGTCTTTAGGATCAACACTGGTCACAAACAGCGCCTCCAACGTCAGTCTGCCTGAGTCCCTTTTTGCCGGATCTTTCTTTGTCCATTTCGGTTTCACAAGGTTGAAAAAGAAAAAAAAAAAGCAGCAATGTGCGAACCATCAGTTCACAATAGGACAAAGTTGTGCGCGGTTCCGGGGGGAAGAGGGCGGACCTGCCCTTACGCCACCTCTGCAGTGTCACTTTCTGAAGCTTTGTACACTGACCATAAGAAGTATTGGTCCATCAAATCCATACGATGTTAATACAGAATGTGGAAATTAGGCTGAGCTTTACCGAAAAGATGATTGTCGGATCAAGGAAAAGACATTCGTGGATTTGCACTGGCAGGAAGTGGAGTGTTTAGCCCCTTTTAAACACTAATGGAGGCTGGACCTGCTTGAATTATTGTTCCATAACAAATTTCCCGCTTTACTCTGCATTTTGGCCGTTTAGAGGAAACAAATCAACTAATAAAATGGCCTTCCATCATTTTGTTTCTGAAGTGAAATAAAAAGTTCCTAATTGCCTCTTCTGTTTCATTAGTTTTTGCTTTTTCGCAGCAGCTTTTGTTAAAACATCAAACTTTCAGGAATGCAACCAAAATTACTAAGAGTGAGGGGACTGTCCTCTGCTTAAGGACAGTCCTCACCTCAACAACAACTAAGAAGTCTAGATGATCAGATTAAACATGGAAAGGTTGTTTAACACAACCAGCTCTCTTTGCATCACAATTGCATGCAAATCTAAACTTAAAAAAAAAAAAAAAACAATGATGAAAAACAAGATCGATTTAGCATTACTGTTTTCCATCTCATGTCTGAGGAGGGCTTACCATGTGACACAATTCATCACTGATGCAGTCAGAACTGGCCTCAAAAATCACATTTGGTGAGCATGAAGACGTTTCGAGACCTCAGGGCCTCTTTAAGTATTTCCAAGAGGTAAAAGCTCTCTAGACTTTCTAACTTTTTGTTTTTTAAAGATGTGTCTTCAATTTGAAGTCTTTTATATATTTCTCAGTATCAAACTGATGTTGTAAAGAACAACTAAGCAAAAGGGAACACATGACACTTCTTATAGAAAGTGTACAGGACGACTAAAGGGGGGGGGGAATCAGGCCGTCCGTTCCTCCATGGTGGGGTTGTTGCTGGGGATGGGCTGCGCTGCGTACACGCTTCTGCTGTGGCTGTCCAGGCTCTGAAAGTAGGGGTGACTCAGGGCTGTGAAGGCCGATATTCTCCTGGAGGGGTTGAACGCAAGAAATTGCTGCAGGGAAGGAAGGATAGAGGAGGATGAGTCGAGGCCTTATAGGATGCATTCCTGTCCGATTCATTTGCCGCCCCCCTACCATCAATAGAGCTCGTCCTTGCTCGTCTATGTCTGGAACCAGGTCTTCTATCGGTTTTGGGGGCCGGGGGGTGAAGGCACTCTGAGGGAGGGCGACTTCCTGGGGCCAGTCTTCTGCTGACGGCACCCCAACAACACTGTAGGACGTTAATAGTCATTAAAATTAAGCACTTCGTTTTAGGACAGTTTGAACCTTTTTGCACTGATCTCTACCAAGAGTCACACCTCAGTGTTAGAACTTCATGGCTTAAAACTGATGAAAAAATAATTGGAGATGACAACAAAAGGAAATGCACTTCCTATTACTTACTCAAAAATCTTTCCCAGCTGATCAACATCTGAGCTTCCTCGAAATAGCGGCCTGGGAAGCAGAAATTAAAAACAGGTTAGTCAGACTTTAAAAAAAAAAATAGACCCGTTCCTGCTTTGGACATCAACTTTAAGGCTCACTCTCCCACTGTAGATGAGCACTATAATGTCTGGTTCAGGGCAAAAGAGGAATGTGTGAGTCTTTTGCGAACATTTGAAGTTCAGATGTTGTCGGGGTTGTGGAGAAGGATTGAAAAACCGCTGAAGGAGTATGGGAGGGAAGGAACAGAGATAAAAAAAAAAAAAAAAATGGTAGGGCTGCTGGTGGTTCCTGTGGCTTTGGGCAGTCTTCAGATGCCCGTGGGCGGTCATGGCTTTGCTTGGCATCCACTCGGATTCCAGCAGTCATCAGCACAAGCCTCCTGTTAGCCACACAGGCCAGAAAAGGCCTTTTTGTTCATATGTGCATCTGCTTTTTCCTTTTTAGCAGAGTTGATGTGTGTGGGAGACAGGACGAGTGAAAAAATAGATGATTCTAACAGAAAAAGACAATTGACGAGGGAATACTTTGCGCACATACATTGACTGTATACAAGAACTGGACTGAGTGGAAGCACCTGCCGGCTCCAAGATGCCAAAATCCCATAAAGCCTTTCTTCTCAGCTTTTAACATATTCTAGTTAATTCAAAAATTTTTTCCTGATATTCAGTTATTCAAGTTATAAACTGGCCAGTAAGATGTCTCCATACAAATCTCACGTTGGACGTTCAAAACGTTTGATTGACAGATTCTCCCGAGCCGACTTTCAACTTTCAACAAGCTCACTTCTTATTGGTGAGAGGGGTTGTCATAGAAACTATGACTCAGACCGACTAGGACAATCACTAATTCTTGACGCCGTCTGGCTCAAACGTTGCGGCCTCCATATCGGGAAAAATTGACGTCATTAATGAAGTCAGTTTCTATGGGTGACGTCACAGTCACTTGGTCCAGTTCTCATAAACCAAGCATGTCCAAAGTGCGGCCCGTGGGCCAAATGCAGCCTGCATTTAAATTTCCACCGGCCCGCAGGCTCCTGTCATAAATTAATACTATATGCAGCTCAAGCACCTTCTGAGAACTACGATTTCTTGATTGTGATTGGCTGAATTGTTATACTTAAATATGTGGCTTCTTGACCTTCAGAGTCTTAAGGGGCGACAAAAAGAACTGATTTATGTGTTTCTCTGATCAAAACAGCAATGGTTTGTACTTCTGAAGAGCATAACTATTTGTGTTATGTGCCACTTCACACTTCTAAACCTAGATTTAGTGCTGACGAAGATGTTTTCTTCATTTTATTTCTGGGATTCAACTATGACATTCACAGTCATTGTGGTCAAAATGTATTTATTGAATGTTCAGAGAACAAGTCATGCTTTTGCACAGTTTGGTTTTTCTTACTTAATATACATTAATATGCGGAGCGACTTATAGCTTAAAAAATATAGTAGATATAATCTGTTCTACGTGAGGAAATAAAAGTATTCAATAGCTAGAATAGAATTATCATTATTATTGCTAAATAGTTCATTTGCATTTAATGTTATTATAAGGGTTCATAGAATTCAGGCCCTCCCACACCTTCACCTCACCAAATCTGGCTCTCTTTGTCAAAAGTTTGGACATCCCTGTCATAAACAGTCAGGCGCGGTAAGACGATACGGAAAGACATTGGTGAGGAATCTTTAATTAAAAATATCTGTGAAAACAGAACACTTAAAGAAGAAGAAATGGGTTTTTATGATACCTTACACAGAGATGATTAATTTCCAACATTTCAATGCAGAATACTTTCACTTAAGTATGCTTCTATGTGCAAATGTCTTGTGTCTTTTCAGTCACATGGAAGCTCCAGAGCGCCCCCTTTAACCCAAGTCAACACAGACGGGCCAGCCACCACGTGCTTCCCTGCTTTCTACATGCAGGAAGCCATAACTCCTTTTTTTCAGACACACTCAGATGTTTCCCATTCATAGGTATTCTGCTCAGAGCTTCAGAAACGGAACCCCGGCAGTGTTTTCCTTTGTGCTGTGCAGAGCATGCCATTTTTAGGGCAGCTCTTTGAGATCAGACCAAACCAGTTTTTGACTGTTGGAAAGGAAAAGAGAGAAAAACGCACACACACAAAAAATAAAATTCACCTACAGCAAAGTTATCATGCCAAAACAAGTACAGCTGAGATCTATTTTTGAACATGGAGTGGTTTGCTGGAAAGGGATGATTCCCATAAGCCTGGCCACCGGCATGCAACAGTTAACAGCATGGGCGCAGTTTGTGCCCACGCAGACTGGTACCACTTCTCACTCAGAGATGTACACGCGTGTTCTCCCACAAACCAGAGGTGGGAGTGCAATGGTTGAAAGCGGGCTGGGAAGCGCAGCTGAGTCACACTTCCTTTGGTGCCATGGCAGCTCTGTCCCACATTCCACTGAGACAACCTCTGGAATGTGTTCATGTGTGCGCGCATGTTTGCACGTGACGGCGTCTGAGTGGAAACTGGACAGAAAAGCTGTGTGTGTTTGAAGAGTGGATTCCTTATGCGTTCAGGCCAGATTTGAGGCATCAAATGTAGGGTTTGTGTACACATTTTGTGTATACGAATGCTCACCTGCACACACACACACTCTGGGGTTTTTCATTGGTTTTCAAACTATCAGAAAGTCTTTCCTGGAGGACAGGGTTTATATTCTTCAACAAGTGGATGCATCAGAATGGAGCGGAGCGGGGAGCTTGCGGCCTGCCCAGAGTTTTTTCTGTGCTACAAATACCATCTTTTTCAAACAGCATTTTTTGTCTGCTCCTGATTAACAACAATTTGAATAAAGAAATACTCAGAAATGCAATTTTAAATCTTAATTTTCCTAATATATGTCCTCCATCATCAGAAAAATGCCACAAAAACAAGTTAAAAACACCAAAAACATGCTTTTCATCTCAGTGGGTCTTTAACACACTATACTAAGAATGCAGACGCAGCGTTGATCAATGCTAGCTCAAATATTGTACAAATATTGTATTGTATTGATATTTTTATTCAAATGTAGAGATAATAAAGAGTTTGAAAATGAAAGTAAGTAATATCATCAATTGATTTTTTTTAAGCCAAAGAAGTTTGGATTTGATTGTCGTGCAGTAGCAGCATGGTTTTTTCACTACACTCATTTACAATCACAGAGGTCATTTAAACAGTGGGCTTGAACTCTAATAGCTAAACAGAGTAGTTTAGTTTTTCCTCATCAGGTCAGCAGTCGACTGCCTGAACATTTGGCTTTTTGCTTATATTGGAGCTTCGCCCAGGCATATTGGACGTTTTTTTTTTTTTTTTTTTTTGCTGCACCTGTCAGTTTGATCAGCCGACATAGATTTAAGGATGTTGGATGTTTAATTCAGACACATTACTGCACAAAAATATAAAGTTAAAAAAAAAAGCTTAAGAGTCTTCATAAGGTAGCTTTTTTACTTCACTTTGACTGTGTATGAATTCCCTCACTAACCCCTAAAATACTACATAGTGGGGGACTATCTAATGCTCACTGCTTTTTTTAAATGACTAATATGACTTCAACCATTTAAAGTACAAATCTAATAAATACAAATACAGACTATTTATTAATCCATTGTGTTCTGATGATGAAAACACAGATAATTTTTAAAATATAAATGTACGTTCTTTTTCTTTTCAAATAACAAATCCTTCAAATACAATGCACTGTGGTCTTTATTCGCCAATTTAGTGAGTAAAGATGCCCATTGATTTTTAGCAGAGACTTCTGGGAAATTTCCAGGGCAATGGCTTTTTGGAATTGTAAATGCAGACCCCCCTAGCATGGCCAACGCACTATAAAGTGCACTAAGTAGTGATTAGTGAGGAAATTTGGACACAACCATAATATTTGTGAACTAACAAACGAGCATAAAATGACACTCGGATTGTGCTTGGCTTCCATCACATAACAAGCACTAAAGCTTAGCAAAGCACAACTTCCTTTTTGAAAAGGAAGGAAACTATTGCAAGAAAAACTTCTACTTTTTAAGAAATTCTGTGCCAAAGGACGAGCACGCTACATCCTTCAGCATTTGAAAGCACTCAGGAAATCTGTGAATTTGGCTTTAGCAAACCAGTTAATACACTTTCCGTCAATCACTCACTCCACTGCTGCCACTTCCAGCTTCACCCAAATCTCCTCTAAAATGACAGGTGGTTTTGTTTGTGTGTTTGTCGTGTCCAGCAGCTGAGCAAATGGGTACGAGCTGAAGGCCTCTTGTGTTTGACAGATTTCACTGTTACAACAGGGGCTATGAGTCTTCATGAGGGGTTTTTCTGCATAAACTCATTTTGTATTCAAGGGCTAATATTTACTTCAAGAGAAGAGTGAGTGAGATGTTAGAGATGGGGGCTAAGGGTAGAACAAAGGGGGAAAAAGAGGCAAATTTGTTGGAGGTTTATCATTATTATGGTAAAATGTGGATGTTTACCAAAAGGGCTGGGCCTGTCAATAGGTAGTTTTAAAATATATATATATATATATATATATATAATAATGACCTGCAGACTAGGATGTGTTTGTTTTTGACTCTCTTTTAGCTGTCTCATAACATTTTCGTGTCGACTAAGCAAAGCAGAAATGCATTCAGGGCTTATGGTCTGGAGGCTCAGAACAAACAGCAGGCAGAAAGAAGCTGAATCCATTTGTGACGTCTTCTCACTGTGTAGGCTGCGTTCACACCAAACGTGATTCACGCTTCAAATTCCCGTCGGCTGCCTCTATTCGGACGCGTGGCAAATTTGTGTATCTCATTTACGATGCATGGAATCCGCGAATGATGATGAGAGATCAGGTTTGTTTATTTTTAAGAGTTCTACAAAAGCATTGGTAATCATGTCTCCGTTTCTGGCTTCATGACATCATTCAGAGACTCTTGCAGTACATTGAGGTTATCCATCTACTATCTGAATGACGCCCACTTTCAGCTGTACTTTTGTCTTTCTGTGACCCAGTTTGATGAGCTGCTGTCCGAGGACGGAAAAAATAAAAAGAAGATTATAAAATTAGGCTACCTTTTTACTATCGTCATAATGCAAATAAGAAAAATATCTTAAAGTTCAGGATGAGAATGATCAGCTTCTCCTCCATGTTGGCTTTATACTGCATCTGCTAATCATGTTACTGATCACGTCACAAGCCAAAGCTCAGTCCCCGATTGGTTGACTTGATGCGTCTTTTCCCCCTAAAATTTCAAATGTATAAACTCTGGATTAATAAAATTGCGCTACAACACTCAAATCACACTGTTTCTGGACTGCAGTGCCGTGCCCAATATTCAAATCGCACTGCAGGACCTCAGATTGCACATTGACCATTAAAAACGTTAAAACTGGACTCCCATGCCGCGCAAATTGTATTCGATGTGAATGCACCTTAAGAGACGAAAAAGGCCCCATCCCCATCAGCAGAAAGATCCCATCTTTCCCCCGTGTCTAAGGACCTGTGGCAGAAGTGCAATGGGAAGTCCATGGCCACCAGTAAAGATGATCTAATCTAGGATGTTCATGGACACTACAAAGGGTAGGAGGTTGGCAAAGAAGGTGAATATGACATTGGGTGTGTGCAGAGAGAGAAAGCTGACGGAACCACAGACTATGTCAGCATTCTCCCTAACAAGGAGGCTATTTTCAGGCTAAAAGTGATAAAAGATCGCAGGAAGATCCTGGAGCACAAGACCAAGTCTCACACTGATGAGTTGAAGAAAGACGAATACAAGGAGAAGACCATTGAGAGTAAAAAGATCCTTGTTATCAATACACTGTATAAATAGAAAAAACTCTTCATGAAAGGAAAAAAAAGCACAACAAAGAACCAAAGCATTTGTTTAATAGTTATGTTTAGAGTATATACATTTGCAGCTGGACTGGCATCTGATGAACTGTCATATGGGGGTACATAAAGGTTTTGGATCTGCCAGCACACTAATCTACCACTGATCTAATGGTATCCCATTAAAACAAGCATTTCTCACAGTGACTCTTAAAGTAAAGTGGACATTTCTTTAGTCCCAAAAGTAGAAGTAGGGTTGCAGTGAGTGACGGGGTGTTAGGGCGGTTGGGGAAGGAAGCAGGGCTGTTCCGCATGGCACTAAGCCCTAGTCTTATCTGCTAAAACATTCACGATCACTCACTGATACAACTGTGTTCACTGTTCATCAACAGACGCACCTCCACTAAGACCATGCTTCTATATAGGAGATCTTCATCCATGAATGGAAGTTTTAAACACCTTAGACTTTTTCACACTTCCTCAAGCTGACAGTCTTTTTTTTTTACTCGTTATTAGAGCAGCTCTTAAGTGTGTTATAAGTTCGTTACACCACAAACTGACAAATACCTTTACCAAGAAGCAGAATCTTGGCAAGCTTTACAACCACAACAGGCAGCTAGAGTTACTGTAATGGTTTGATAAGCCAACTGAAAAATGACTGCACATGGTACACAACATGCATCTGACAGGTGTCATTTGAGGAGAAAAACTCCTTTCAGAAAACCCTAAATGATTCCTTTTGAAACACATCTGTGACGGACAACCAAAGTGAACTTAATGCGTGTAGAGATTTTTTTTGTAATACTACACATTTAATACTTTCAAACAGATCAAATTCGAAACTAGTTAGCTTTAAATAGGACAAACAACAACAAGAAATGAACATTTCTTTATATTTGTTGCAAATTGTGTGTTTTAAATAAACAAAATACCCAAATAAACAGAAAAATTTATATTTTTTTTCACTTTAACCCCCTTAAGTTTCTGGAACAAAAAAAACCCCATGCTATCCCCAAAATTCAGTCGTCTGTGTTCAAACAACAACAAACAAATGGTGGTAGAGTGGATCACACTTAAAAATAAAATTAAGAAAGCACAAAGCGCACAACAGTGAGGCAAAGAAGTATTTAGTTAGATACCAATTATGCAAGTTCTCCTACTTAAAAAGATAATAGAGGCCTGTAATTTACATCAAGTTCTCACCCCGTGGGGTCAAAATGATCACAAGGACAGTGTGCAAAAATCCCAGAACCACACGGGGGACCTAGTGAATGACCTGCAGAGTTCTGGGACCTAAGTATCAAAGGCTACCACCAATAACACACTACACCACCAAGGACTCAAACCCTGCAGTGCCAGACGTGTCCCCCTGCTAAAGCCAGTACATGTGCAGGCCAATCTAAAGTTTGCTAGAGAGCATTTGGATGATCCAGAAGATGACTGGGACAATGTCCTATGGTCAGATGAAACCAAAATAGAACTCTACTGGTCGTGTTTAGAGGAGAAAGAATGCAGAGTTGCATCCAAAGAACACCATACCTACTGTAAAGCATGGGGGTGGATACATCTTGATTTGGGGCTTATTTTCAGCAAAGGGACCAGGATGACTGATCCGTGTGAAGGAAAGAATAAATGGGGTCATGTATCGTCAGATTTTGAGTAAAACCTCCTTCCATCAGCAAGAGCATGGAAGATGAATTGTGGCTGAGTCTTTCAGCATGACAACCATCCTAATCACACTGCCTGGGTAACGAAGGAGTGACTTCGTAGGAAGCATTTCAAGGTTCTGGAGTGGCCTAGCCAGTCTCCGGGTATATCAACTCTAGGGAGGTGAAAATCTGTGTGCCCAGTGACAGCCCCAAAACATCACTGCTCTAGAGGAGATCTGCATGGAGGAATGGGCCAAAATACCAGCAACAGTTTGTAAAAAACCTTGTGAAGACTATCAGAAAATGTTTAACTGCTGTCATTGCCAACAAAAGGTATATAGTATTTAGTTGAACTTTTGTTATTGACCAAATACTTATTTTCCACCATAATTTGCTAATACATTTTTTAAAAATCAGATTATGTGATTTTCTGGATTTTTTTCTCATTTAGTCTCTCATAGTCAAGGTATAGCTATGATAAAAATGACAGGCCTCTTTAATTTTTTTAAGTGGGAGAACTTGCACAATTATTGGCTGACTAAATAATTTACAAATAACTGATTTTATAATTAAGTAAGAGTTATTTTCATGAATTATTTTCTAACCTGGAAGTAAGACGAATCGATCTCTAAGGTACCGGTTTTTGCTCTGTGTTGGCGCCATGAATTCCATGACATCGACCGGCCTTGGCAGTGTGTCTGCGTCTCACCCACCAAACAAACAACTTTGGCAAAGATAGCATAGAAGAAAGCATTTTAGCTCCATGTTTAGTCCTGTGGACGTATTTGTTTTACTCGTCTGAGTTGGCATTTGGCTCAAAACTGTTGGGCTGGATATCTCAGAAATGTTTGTTGCACTGGTAATGTTAGTTTGGGGGTGCAAAGACCTGTAAGCTTAATGGAAGAGCGTGTTAACAGGCAGCTCTTAGTAACGGCGAGGGTAATAGAGGGCGGCATTGCTCCACGCCCACAGTCCCACCCACAACTCAGAGGCAAATTTTTAATGAACTCCAGCAGGTCTAGACTATGTCCTAGAAAATGACACAGGTTTTGGATTTTGGGTAAAAACGGCGAAATCATAATTAAAAGGACCACTGGAAATTCTTTGAAAATAGACCAAAATATGATCAGAGTTGGACTTTAAACAGGTATTTTTTTGACAGTTTGGGTTCCAGGTGTACTGACAACTAAATACAGAATGATCTGATATTTTCAGAACCATTTCCAAGAACAAAACAGACTGGTATTTGGACCAATATAGCATCTGCAATGAAGACCTCACCTTCTCCTGAACATCTCTGCGAAGATGCAGCCAACACTCCACAAGTCCACCGGTGTAGCGTAACTGGACTGGAGCAGCACCTCAGGGGCTCGGTACCAGAGAGTCACCACCTATGACAAACAGCAGAGAACTGTGAGGAATTTATTGTAAAGCACAAAGACATTAATGCAGTTCTCTCTGCAGCTGCATTGGGTAAATGTCACCATCAAGGGGGGCCTCTGCACACACTCTCCCACAGAAGTTTAAGTATTTTTTTTTACCCCATCTTAGTCTTACGTAACACATGAAATCATATCTGGCAGGACATGTTTCTGTTCCCACTACTGACATCGCAAAGTCTTTTCACAGCAGACCCACACGACTACACTTATAGACCCTTTTTGCCGAGTTGAATGCATCCAGATCACAATATAACTAAGGATATCATGCCACGGTTATTTACCTTGTCTTCTATCAAACCCCTATAACAACGGTCATTTTATGCCACTTCACACCCCGCATGGTTCCCAAATTTGTCCTTGTAACTCTCCGGGGACCTCTCAAAGAGAGTGTGCATGGCCTGCAGGAAATCAGCATTGTTTATAGCTACAGTAGGGAAAGCCTCCAGACAAAACTCAATGACCCCTCGTAAGAGAATGGACTGGATCCAGGTGCTTTCCTCAGCTCGAGATTTTTTTTCTCCCCAACAGCTTCTGGCTGCAGTTCCCTGTTCAGACACAGCAGAGCATGTATCTGGATTTTTGTGTCTGAAACTGATGCTGCAAATAAAAAACAAGACATGTCACCAAGAAACCTCTACTACCAGTCACCTCTTTGTAAATCTTACACAAGCAATGGCTCCACTTTGAAACCAAAGAAATGCATCGCTACAAGTACCACACTTGCTTTGTGTCACTATTTATGTTTCATTTATATTCAAATAATAAATAACTATGAATGTGAATTCACAAAGGCCTGTGATTTCATCCAAAGGAAAATGTTACCATGTATGTAAATTATTTTTAACACACGTTCTTGACCTTCTTTTTCCCTGATCCAATCAAAGTTATATCTTCACAAGCATTTAAAAAAGTTATTTTCTGAAGAGTTGTAGAACTTGTAGAAATTGCAACAGACTGGTGACTAACAGTGAAAATTGCAACAGAAGCAGCTGGGGTTGCAACACCATTTTTTGATTGAGCATAGAATATTTTATGTGGATCTCTGTTGAGTCCCTGAGCTTTCCCTTTTTGCCATTCAAGTGTTGATTCCCGCCTTTGCTTCTATTATTGTGATATTTTTCCCATCTTCGTGATTACTAAAATATGATACAATTTGAAACAAATGCTAGAAAAACTAACCTCGATTAGCATTTGAATTGGCATTTATCGTCTATTGCTTCTGCATTGGTCCATCATCCATGTCTTTCTCCTCATACATGTCTTTAACCTTTAAAACATCTCACTTTTTGTAATGTGTCAGATCTATCTCAGGGTAATCAATTTGCTTTGTGTTTTAAAAACCCACAACAATAACATTTTGAATGTTGGATAAATGAAAACCTCCACAAATATAGGCTACAGTCTTAATAACCCTAACCCTAAAGCCTAAAGCCACTGCAGCCTTTTTTTTTATAACTGGATAGTGCAACTTTTGTTTAACCTGGCATACAACTTCATTTTTAAATGTAAACTACAGACTACTACATATTACTGTGGTCCCTCGCTATATCCCCATTCACCTTTCGCGTTCTCACTGTATTTGCGTATTTTTTTAGTGCAACTTTGCATGTTCTCTGTGTCAAGACTGGCTGTAGGCCATTGTCAATCAACCTTTGTGTCGTGTCTTCTATACAGGAGTCCTGCTTGCTAAATAATACATAGATCTTTGGTCGCGATCAGATCTTTGTTTTCATTCTATATACTGGACTTCTTTTCCAATGAAAGTTAGGACATTGAGAGTTTCTAACCCTTTTGGATTCTTTTAACTACAGCTACACTTCAGCCGTTTACGCAATTAATGCAAATCAGCTAATTCTGTCACAGATAAAAGCACCAGTGTTTCATCACTGCTTTGCGATCAGGTACGCAACTTCATATGATGCTGTGAGGATGGGTTTGTTAATGGGAACAAATCCAAGAGCAGGCAGAGTGGCCTTATCATCGAATCTGGCTCTCTTCACCTTGAATTATAGCAAGCGTTGTGTTCCTATATTCCCCATCTCCATGCAGCTTCTCAAAGTGTTCCTTTAGTTTTGCCGGTGCGAGGCTAGAGTTGCTCAACTCGGCATTGCAAATCATGCAGATAGGACGCTAACTCCCATCCCGTTCCGTGATATGAGAATCCATATTGTACATATTTGTCCGACCACTTTCATTTTTTGCTCGACATTGTTAGTATGGATTAAAATATTAAAAAAGTAATTACACGATGTACTACGACAACATTCACATGTTGGATCAATCATGAGTGCGCTTAAGTCTCCGCAGCACTGATTGGCCAAGCAATCTCACGGGATCATTTGCAGCCAGTGATGGCCAAGCGGGGCATACCATCACGTACAGACATGAGTCTGTGTGTCTTGACTTCCGCGGCAGAGGTTCCACCGAACCCCTGAGACCAATTCACCGAACCCCTAGGGTTCGATCGAACCCAGGTTAAGAACCACTGACCTAGTGTAAACGTTGTTGTGTCCTTGGGCAAGACACTTCACCCTCCCTGTGTGTGAATGTAATGAATGGCGATGGTCAGAGGGACCGTAGGCGTGAACTGGCAGCCACGCCTCTGTCAACACCAAGTGTGAATGAGGATTGAATGAAGCATCTGGAAAAGCACAGATAAAGTGTATAAGTGTGTGATAAGTGTGAAAATGTTCATGTCTGCCCAAGGAAAGTGAGGGTTTTTTCAGCCTTAATACTTCTATGATTATTGTAAAAATTAAGGGGTGTTAATAATTGCAGGTTATGCATACATAATTTTGTACATAATTCCCACGATAAAGGGGGGATCACTGTATCATTTAACCCCTCGCCATAAACAGAGCCAATGCAGATGAGAAAAAGTGAAGACAACATATGAAAAAGGCAGTCAAAAAAAGGTTTCAGATGCAAAAAGATGTAATTGAAAATTTATGTGGAATTGTATTTTTACTAAAAATTGTAAAAAGTATTAAAAAAAACGTGAAATATTTAAACCTAAAAACGTCACTTTTTAAAATACTTATATATGTACATGGATAACCAATGCAAATACGAATTGGTTTTAATAAGTAGTTTTTTTCTGCGTTTCTTTTAAACTCGAGGACACTAATAATAGGACACGTTTTGCAGATGTGTGATACTTTCCTCTCTGCTTCCTGATTCAGTTGAAACAGAGCAGAAGTTGAGGTCGTTGAGATGAATAAGGCGGAGACATGTGACCAGAAAAAGACACGCTCAGAGACAACACTGACTGTTAGGGGTCATTGAAAAATTATACAAGAGCGAAACTTGAAAAGGAAAAAAAAAACCCTGAATGAAACTAAAATAACTGTCCAGACTCAGCCGTTCATGTTTTTAGAGTATAGAACAAAAAAGATCATGCAGTGCTCCATTTAGTAGGAGTTCTTTTACTTTGTGCAGTTTATCATTCATTTCTTCTTTGCAAAAACATGCAATTGTTAAAAATATTTTAAATATGAATTATTTCTAAAACGAACCACTTGACATGTTCCTATAGCTATTTCAGCAGTCAGCTCAAACGCCTTTAGTCTATTGCATAGATTTGATACCCTGCAGCATGAAAAGTGTGCTGCTGTGAGTACATACGAAGCCTTCTAGGAAGAACCACAGACCTCATATAGCCGCCTCAGTTATTCGAAAACGTGGCCACAAACTACAGATTAAAGCATATACTTAACGCATGCAAATGCTAGCAGGGACACAGGAAGACAAATGAAGATAAATGAAGTTTAAATCAACCTAGAATAACACCCTCACCACTTCCTTTATGGCATTTTTTTTAAAAACTAGCTGTCTATTCTTGCACCTCACTGAGCTGCTCTGCAGCGTCCGGTGCATTTGTTCATGCCTAAGTCAAATTTGTCGACATATATACTATTTTTAGTGGCTAACAATAAGTGATTCATAAGTAAAAATCAGATTGGTGGATGATTTCTTTTGGCATTATCGTTCCTCTGCAATGATCCTAGAACAGGGCTCTGCAACCTTCAACACTCAAAGAGTTAGTCAGGTCAATTTCTTACTGATTACACCCCAATAGGAGCCACAAAATCTTATTTCGCCCTTTACAAAAATAACATACTGATTTGCATTTATATTAATGTTATTGATATGATAAATATAATAAACTGTTGTTTTGGGCAAAAATAAAACATAAACATTAAAAAATAACCTTCTTTTAAAGTATGAAATAGTTGATAACTTTTGACAGAGGTTCATGACTTCCTTTCACAATAAAAGACACCCTGTACCATATGGGATCATCTCAATGCAGCAAGTTCAGTTGTAGGTAGTGTAATGTCAGCAGTGAAAACAATATATGCTTACTTTGTTTTACCAGTGTTGGTGCATCTCATCAAGAAATTTGTTAATCAGACCTAATTGTCGTATTTTTTGCACTATAAGTTGCTCAGCAGTATGTCACAGCAAAAAAAAAAAAAAACATAAAAAAAGGAAAACATGAAATAAAGAGAAATAAAGAAATAAAGAAATAAATGAACAAATTAGTCGCACTAGCGTATAAGTCGCACTTTTGGGAGAAAAGTGTGGCGCTTCTGAATAACACTGCTAAGACCGGCGCAATACTTATACCCCATACTGATAAACACATCTACAGTGTCCTGTTGCAGTTATTAGTGGGAAAATAGTGAACACATGAGCCTATTTCTTCTTCTTTTTTTTTTTTTAATTCATATAAGTCTCACTTAAGTATAAGTTGCACCCATTGACTGTATACAAGAACTGGACTGAGCGAGTGTGACATCACCCATAGAAAATGACTTACTTCCAGCTCCAACAAAATTAAGTCAATTCAGTCGCCATTTTTCCACAATACAGACGATGTCAAGAAGCAGTAATTGGTTTAAGTCGGTCTGAGTCAACATTTCTATGGCAACCACTCTGACCAATCAGGAATGACCTTGTTGGATTTCCAGAGTTGAAGCGGGCTGTCTGTCAATCAAACCTTTTGAACGTTCAACATGAGACCACATGCTTTTATTGAGCCATCCGACTGGTCAGTTTACAACTTGAATAACTTGCACTACAGAAAAAATATTTAAAAAAAAAATAGGATTATCAAGAGCATGTAAAAAGGTAGCAGAGCAAGAGTGGTTAGTCTGACAACATAATTACTGAGTAATAGCTGTTTATTAAGTTGATAGTTTTTTTTTTAAGGCAGTGAGTACTTTCTATTTGGAATGTGAGGGTGGAGGGGTCAGTCAATCCAGTTATAAAGTCAATAGTCGCACCCCTGCCCAAACAAAAAACAAGACTTTACTCTGAAAAATACAGTAAGGGACCCTTGTTGTATTTTTCAGAAATCCGCTATATAATGCAGCGTGCATTAGGTATGAATACTGGTTGTGCTTACTGGTCCCTAATTGATTCGGTGCACAGCGTTCCAAAATCTGTCAAAATGTATTTTAGTACGACTTTGGTTAGCTATGAAGCCACATTGCTGGATGGATTGTTGGAGCTTCATAGCTACCATAATTAGGGGCCTCAAAGTGAATCTGACTGCTTCAAATATTTGACAATGAGTTAAGTAAAGTTTGACTTATCTGAATTTTTTTATGCTTGATGAGTCTTGCAGTCCAAATAATACATTACTTTTTTAATGAAATCTTTTTTTCATGAGTCTTTAACCAGAGATCCTCAATGGAGGGGCTACATGTGGCTCCAGAGCCTCAGGTTGCAGACCCTTGTCCTACACCATTACAAAGTCTGTTTATGTCCATGTATAAATGGTGAAAACACTTCTACGGAATATGCGTTTTGAAGGATTAGCAGCACAACTGAATATTTGGGCTGTACCAATGAAGTTTCTCTGACAGAACAGGTTATACGATACCAACTATGACGTTTCATCCATTTAGCCAAATAAAGAGTCCATAAAGGTATTTTTCCTGCAACCTTTGCTTTCTGCAAGTTATCTAAAACTCACATGCATGAAATGCAGCAGAGCCGACATCTAACAGATCCCACAACACACATGCATGGAATCAGCTTAACCCTCTGTTTGAAAAGCTCGAGTCTCGAGTTTGTTACTGTGTTTTACTGTTACAACAGGTACTTGCTCTGAGTCACCACGGAACAATGAGCACAACAACTGTTTTAGCAAAGATGATTACAGCAACACTTCTGCTGTCCTGGGAAAGAAAAAAAAGCTTCCACTCTAGTTTTTTGTGTGTCCTTTTTGCCTTCTTTTCCTCCCACCATGTTTGGATTCCTAATTTTTCAGTCTGGTTGTTTTACTTTTCTCTGTTTGGATTCACTTCCAACCTCTGCTCTCCTTCTTCTTTCATGGTGGCATGAAAGAAGATACAGATTCCCATGTACAGTACACCACATGAGTCACAGATAGAATAAATAAATTCTTTCAACAGCGTGTTGCCTTCCAGGCTGATGCTTGAAACCTGATGTTTCCTTCCTTGGAACAAGAACAACAACAAATAACTTCAGATTAACTAAATGGGAAAAGTGAAAAAGTTAGGCTGAAAGACGGGGGAGAGTGTGAGGCTGACCCCAGATTAAAGGACAACATTCTGGGAATTCCTTTCTGCTGAAAGCATACCCCCCCCCCCCCCCCCCAAAAAAAACACCATCCTCTGCAGCTTTCTCTGTTGATCTTTCTTGCTTACTTCCCATGAGAGAGGAAATGGCTTCTTCTGCCCCAGAAGACCTTCACAACACAAGGCAGACCTCCAAGCCTGTCTGCTGTGCATCATCTGGACCTCTGAAGCCAACGTACCATGTAACAGTAAAACAAAGGGCATTGGCATGCATGTGAGGGCAGCTGACTTATGTTATGTGCACGTGGCCTGAGAAGCCCTTCCATTGAAGTTCTCCAATGGAAAGTATTTTTGTATCTGCAAATGTATGCAAGCTATCCAAAGCATGTTCCTGATGTTTGAACTCGCTTCCAGGCCACTACTGCTCTCTGTAATTATGCAGAGTATCAACCAAGTTTCTCAGGAGCTGGTAATATGGCTCAATATAACTACTGAACATTATTAAGGCTTTACCGGAGAGTCAAACACCAAAAATGGCGCTTATTAGTGGATAGTATGTATTAAACATATATAATTTTACCCAAAGAAACCAATTTTAGGTTCCAACAAGCCTGAACTGGGAGTCTGACCAAAAAAGTTATAGAAAATGTTCCTAGGTGGCACCTTGGTGCAGTGGTTAGCGCTCTCGTCACACAGCTGGGCCCTGGTTCAAATCCCAGCTGGGTGCTTCCTGTGTGGAGTTGGCATGTTCTCCTCATGCACCCCGGCTTCCTCCAAAAACATGCTTCATAGGTTGTGTATGTGCAATGCGTTCTCACCCCAAACTTGCGTCACATATTGACGCTCTCAGGGAGCCCAACACATCGTTTTTCCACGCACTGAAAATTGGACATCCCGAAACTCTGGTGATTGATTTACCTTTTCAACTATAATGATTGTTTTACTTTAATTGCTGTTTTATATACCAACAAAAATGAAGGTTATTTTAAGATTAAGCGATGCATTGAGCGCTGCTTCTGACTATATGAGGAAAAAAAGGAAAATTCTTTCCTTTTTTTGCCGTATTATTGTAATTATTAAGGTGGAAGTTAGAATCTGCAAAATTTTACCTTCATTTAACTCATTTCAGTTTAAGTCATTTACCTGGAGGAGACAGTACATCAAAGAACGATGAGTTGGGCTCGCCCAAAGTGTCAATGTATGATATGGAGGGGGGTCCCTACCCATGCGTCCAGATATGACGAGTTTGGCTGAGAATTTGCTTGATTGAGGATTTAAGTAAATTTGTCAAACTGAAGGCATTCTTTGCAGGAGACATGGCACAGAGAAGAGTGATTGACAAGATCAACAGCCAATCAGAACACACAGACTGAAGTTTCCCTTCAGTCTGTGTGTCCCGATTCTAATGGAGACCTTCAAAATGACATAATGCCTTGAAGATGACAGGAGCTTGTGGCCTGGAGGGGATGGAATTGACGGAGTTTGGCCAGAAGCCCATGTTTACATTCCCTCATACTGAGGAAGCAGAGGATGAAAGAGCAGCCCTGAACACAGACATGTACCCTCTGCACACTCACAGGCACAGGACACAGAAACATGACTTCAGCAAGTCAAAAACGGCTTGATGAGCACTTTTACCTTCCAACAGGAAGTGGGATAAAAAGTGCAGTTTGTTCTTCCGAAAAGCCCAACTGGGATGAGTTTTAATCCTGGATTTAACGTCATTCCTAAAAGCAATCTATCATAAGTGAAAGTCTTCCTCTGTGAATCTCAGAAGGATACAGAGTGTGTAGGTAGACCACATATGGGAAAGGCAAAGCGGATGTGCTAATAATAACCACAGAACTGCACTCAAAGTACAGTAGGGCACAGGCTGTGATGTTGTGTCTCCAGAGGGGCCCCATTCGAAGCCTCAGCAGTCAGCCATGTTATAAACACCATTATTTCACTCCTCCCTCACTTTCTCTCCTTTACTTTGCAAAAAGGACAACTCAGAGGCGGATGCCTCGCAAGGCCGAGCCGGAACGAGGAGTTCTGACGGTAGTGGGGGTGAGGTATACTCAACCAGAGGGGTCGTGGGTGGAAGCTTGAAAGACCTGGTAGCGAAAAATGCAAGAGCAGCACACAGACTGTCTACGGTACGACAGGAAAAAAGGGGGCACTGCAACTGTTGCCAAAGTATGCACAGCGTACAGGAATGCTGCACGGGGCCCACAGCAAACGAAACAAAGACAGCACAGTCAGTTGCTCCCTCTCCCCAGTGCTACCACATCCGCACATCATTAACTGGAAAATTCCTGATATATGCTGTCATTTTTCCTCTTTTTCGGCTAATGCTCAGTTTGCCGTTGCTTGTACGGACTCGGTTTTGATATACAGGTGACTATTTGTGTCTGTGTTTTTCATGTGAATCCACATGTAACGATTGCGTGGCGTGTCTATAATTTCCCTTTTTTTTTAATTATCAAAAGTATGAAATCTGCTATAATCTAAAAATGTGCTGGTATTCATTCTTGTATATATTCTATATCATGCAAGTGTGTGAATGTTTGCTTAAGTCAAGCTGGAGCCAGTCTTTTGCTACGCTGCAGACTATTCAGGCTGACTTTTCTTCTATGTTTTTTTGCCCAAGTGGAGCTGTTTGAGGAGATATTTAAACATCTCCAGAGCGCACGTGCTCAACTGTGTGCAGTACAATACGCCCCCGCCAATG
The DNA here is from genome assembly GCA_023969325.1 of Oryzias curvinotus. Classification (NCBI taxonomy): domain Eukaryota; kingdom Metazoa; phylum Chordata; class Actinopteri; order Beloniformes; family Adrianichthyidae; genus Oryzias; species Oryzias curvinotus. Next base: position 26,250,961 of record CM043716.1, read on the forward strand.
CTCGCTTGCCTTTTTTCCTGTCTGTCTCAGGCAAAAAGAACAGTCTAAAACAAAACTTGTTAAACTTGAATATACAGAGGCAATCTGGTTTTAAGATGTATATATGTCTCTTATTCTGGTAAGGGCAGACTGAAGGGAACTTGGGGGAAACATAGGGAAAACACCTTGGAGCAGGTAACAGTTTCACTTCTCAGCACAGACAACACTGACAGAGGTTTACAGAAGGCTGTGGGGGTAAAGGTTAGGACTCTAAAACCAAACGGGAGATGTAAATTATGCTCACAAAATCATGAAAGTAAGCAGTTCAGTCATTTTAATGTGAGCCTTGTGTTAGTCATCACTGAACAATTTGACTCAGAGTTCAAAAACCCCTTCAGCTTTTGTGTTGTGATGTTCTTAAGATAAGATAAAAAGACAAAAAACAAACACTTAAAGGCAAATCTAATCTGTAAACTATAACATCACTTTCTGTTTACTTGTAAGTGAAAAACTAAATTCTAGCATGTTAGTCTGGTGGCATTCCCCTTGAGGTTTTTTTTTTTTATTTGACTAAATCCAATTCGACAGGCAACAACATGCACATGACATGCATGCAGGCAAATGAGCTTCATGGGACCATCCAGACTGCATTGTACTGCAGTAGATGTTGAGGGAATGGTATGGAAAATAGACTCCCCATATAGTCAGCTTTTAGATTTATTTTTCTAAACAAAATCTAACGTTACCTGTGATCCTCTTCCACCTTTGGAGTTGTAGATCATGACAGGAAGTCCTTCAACATGTAGCCAAACTCTGTCAAAACTCACCCCTTGCATTTGGTCTGTATCACATCGAGTTGGATGAATTAATTTGGTCTGTGTCAAGCAACATTCACACCGGGGTATTAAGTATTATTCATGGTCCTTAATGCGCGTTTAGCCTATGGAGTGCAAGCAGGGTGGGGGCTTCTTCTTCGCAATTATTAATTTCTCCTCCATTAACACATTTCAAATGGTTGATACTTCTGTGAGTTAAAAGTGGCGCCTTCCCTAAGCCACAACCACATCCGCGTCCCTGACAGGTCAAGGTTCAACTTCATTTAACTTGCATTGAAGTCTGAAAACGGTCCTGGAAACTTGCGTTGCAGCACATGAACGCTAGAGTTTAGAGCGCCAAATGCACATTTATGAGCGTTTACACTGACTTTTCAATGGAAGTGGTCACTTGAACGCAAGTCACACGTAGTTTATGTTCCCAAATTCCCAAATGTCAGATAGATGTAAGTTTTATCATCAAACTGTCGAAATCAAATATGTCGAAATAATAAATAAAAATCTCCTAACCACTGAAATTGATCTTTCCCCCAAAAAGCACACCTTTACTGATAAACCAAAACAAATGCTGAGTATTACTGAAGTGTGTGTTTCCAAAATCTCAGCTCACTCATTAAGTTTCCATTCAGTTTAGTGGAGCCAGTTACTGCTTAACCAGTTCCTTTAATCAGACAGGTGACCTTCAACTATTACTCAAGAACAAAAGGGGAATCATTTTTCAAAAGCATGTCCAATGTTTAATAAAGACGGTGGTAAAATGGGATTTTAGGTTTTTTGTTTGTCTGTTTTACCAGTTCTGTATTGCTGCTCATTAAAACTATTCACCACACAAAGTTCAATGTTAAGAGGCCGATCATGGTCTTTTTGTTTTGTGAATGTTTTGTCTTTTGTTTATTTTTTTAATCCCTTTCATTTAGAATATCACATGACTTTAATATATGTAGCACACCTTGCAGCTCCATGACTGAAAAGGAGCAGAGAGAACTGTGTGGAGTTTGCCTGTTTACCCCGTGTGGGGCACTTCGGCTTTCTCCCATTGTCAAAAACCTGTTTTATATGTTGATTGGGGATTCTAAATAGGCCTTAGGTGTGACCTGGTGACCTGTTCAGGCTGAACCCCACCATCACTCAACAGTAGCTAGCTAGGTTGGCTCCAGCAACCCCGTGACCCTGAAAGGGATCCAGCAGGTTCTGAAGATGGATGATGACAATTTGCAACAATAAGCATTATTTTACCTATAATTTTTGATACTTGAATCTTGATTTGTACTTCCACCCCAGAACCTAACTAGGATGGAACATAAAGTCTTGTGAGCCTCTCAGCCTAGGAGCGTGTGGTGATGACCCACATCAGATTGGCTGTAATTACGAAGCCAGTGCGAAATCCTTTTTTTTTTTTTAAACCATTTTCAGTTTTAGAGAGCTGGGTCAACAAAATTCTGTATTAAATCGAATTCATTTTAAAATAAAACATTTTAAAATAAAAAAGCAATTTCATGCTTTACTAACACGGTTTTTGGTTACTTTTTCAGGTAATAATTCATATCTTATTACTAAACATTGCAACCTTGACAAGTTTACATCACTAATTAAGTGAAAACTTAAAAATGATTTTAGAGTAAAACATTTTTTACTAAATTCAATTAAACTGAAAATGGAATTGGGAACTTGTGACTAACATAACATATCATTTAAAAGTTTAAAGAAGGAAAAAAAAGGGAAAAAAAAGTATGAAATCTGGGGGGAAAAAAGGGGAAAAAAATGAAGATCTGGGGTAATCTGGTGTGTCTGATCAATCAAGCAACTTTTTGAGTTACTACGAGACACCAATCTGGACCCGAGTCAGAAAAACCAACAACAACCCAACAGCTGTGTGGACCTCCACCGGCAGCGGAGACCATGTGGTCTGTCTACCTTTTCTTCTTCTTCTTTTTTTTTTTTAAGTTGACCATAATTTGTTAGTGTTGCTGATGGATCCACAAGTCAAATGCAGCCATGCGATCACGTCAAATGTCATAACTTCTTCTTAAAAAAATATATATATATATACTGTATATATACAACCGACCGTGCTGCTGGGCAAGAAAGCAGATTCATCACAAAAAGAGAAGTTCAAGCAGTGCTGGTAAATCATCACTTTAGTGCATGAGAGTGCTACTTTCAGTCAGCAAGACTGGGAAAAAAAAAAGTGAGTTAGGGACTCTTTGACGGCTTTATGCAAATGTTGACTTCGACTATCGTCTCATTCTACAAGCTCTAAATGATTCACTTCAAAAACTGCCCTGTCTGCTTAAGCAAGAGCAGTTCTCTAAAGCACATTTGTGTCAGTTACAGTGGCACTGGTGACTAAACCAGTTACTGCTGGTCTGTTGGGCAAAGGGGAAGATCCTCTTAAAGAAAATGTGTTTTTAGTGTCCGTGTTCTGCACACAGGAAAGATTTTGTGCTTTTATTAGCAAGAGGAAACAATGAATGCGTGAAAAGAGATTGTGTGCATGTTTTGGCCTGATAGGGGGGGATTCCAGGGGGATTCCAGATGCACGAACATTCATCTGGAACCGACAACCTCACGTTGCAGAGCTCCACAACCAAAGTATGCACCAAACACAAGTACACTGACACATGCATTGTGTATAACTCAACCAAAACCCCGTCACTAAATAGATTTTAGCACCCTAGCTCCAACTCTGGCCACATGTCAGAAATGAAGTAATGAGAAGATGCTCTACCTCATCAGGGCTGTTTTGCATTTCATGAAGACTATCGGTGAAAAACAGATTCAAGAACAAAAATTACAGTTATTCAAATCTATGTGGTCCAACCTTTACAACCAAGGAAGGAAATGAATGTGTGTGCGAATGTAATTGAACCATATCTTGGGTGCATGAGTAGATTTAGGGACTTGATGTGTTAATAGGCGGTAATTCCCCACGAGGCACCCTAACCTCAACAAAAAGCTCGCCCATTTAGTCATGAAAGAAAAAATACATTATGAAACCAAACTATAAATTGACTAACATGACGCAATGAAACAATCAGGAGGAAAGATCTCAGAAATGAACTCAGGAATTTCTTGTCCAAATCATAAAATAGTCCTAATAGTTCTTCTGTTTTTTTTTGCCTCATGCATAAATGAACAATATGATGTTGCTCAACTGTTTTTATGTGTAAACCTTTTTTTTTTAGCAAATGGGGTTGTTTTATATTTTTAAAAGCAATTTGTATGTCAATTAGCTCAATGGTTGTATCCACGATGTCACATGTATGATACTAAAAAGAGATCAAATAATAAATAATGGCAGAAGAAACGGGGATGGATACCCAAACTGGTACCGGTACCGACACACTGTATATGGAACTGCTACACCATATAAGAACACAGATTTCAGTGGTTTTGGACATGTCAGTCATTTATATTCTATTCAGTTTTGCTGTACAATTCCATCCAATCCAATCATTGTATCTTTCCAGTAATTGTGGGTGGGGTTATATAAGACTGGATGAGGGCGTGAGACAGTGCAGAGCTTCATTTAAAGGCGAAGCAAGCAAGACCTTGGACGTACAAATTACTATGCAAAATGTATTTTAGGGTCAAAAAAAGTGAAATTCTTTGTTTTTTAATTTAAACTCATGGATGAAATTGTGTATGGACCTGAGATAATTAGTTTGCCAGGTGAGTTCAATTAAAGGAAAAACTACTAAAGAAGGACGTTCCACATTATGAAGCAGACCAACATTTTCAAGGAATATAGGAAAGAAAAAGAATCTCCCCTGCTAAAAAAGCGTGAAATAGCTAAACGACTTAAGACAAGATATGAAAACCTTGGATGTTTTACAAAAATGTGAGCGGGATCATCGTACTATTAAAAGACTGGAGGCTGATTCAGAGCACGCACAGGTTCATGCAGATAAATGCAAAAAAAAGGAAGATTTCTGCCAGACAAATCCATTAGGCATAATGGCGACGACGTGCGCATTATCAGAAATTAACGCATGCGGTGGAAGCCCGGACCATTGATTGAGTGCGTTGATTTCTGATGATGCGGACTTCTAAGGCCATTATCCCGCTTATACCATGGTCACATGAAAAGAAACAAATATTTGATCAGTTTTTAGTACTTTATTCTTGTTATTTGTTCGGTTTATATTGTTTTTTTTTACACAAAAAGTGGACTATTTGTTACGTGGTGCGGTGCGTTGTCATGGTAATAAGACATTTCTGACATCCTGCAAAATAATTAAAGCAGAAATTCTCCAAAAACTCACAAGTTGATGCAGGATGCAAGAATTGTGAAGCTGCTACAAAATAAGGGGTTCTGTGTTCAAATGTAACTTGACCAATTAAGATATTTTTGATTGGAATAGCTTTTGATTTCATTACATAATACCTCCAAATGGAGCAAATTCAATAAATGACCATTTTTCGTTCTTCCGAATCTATAAAATGTTGTGGAACTCTCTTGTGCGTAATAATGTGGAACGGTGCATTTAAAAGAAATGCTGTTATCTTGAGGAGGTTTGTTCAATAACATTTAATATATACTCTAGTGCTTGGTGACTTGAAAATTATTTGCACCGGATATTTAGACAAATCATAGAAAAATATCATTTGCATGAAACGTTGGAACACGCTGTAGTCTCACATGTTGTTCCTTGCTTGTCAATGATTTACCAGAGGTCATCACAGACGAGGCCTCCTGCTCACCTTTTGCAACTCCACTTCAAAAGCAACTGATCTGACACTTGTTTGCTTTTGTAATTTATCATCTATTATTTACATCAGTCTTTGCATTCAATTTGCTTCGATTTATATTTCTAGCTCTCTAAATCTGGGAGAATGCTTTCCTAAAGCTTAAATGAGTCCCTCTTTTAAATGAAGCATCAAATGTGAACACACTGAATCCAAAACTCAAATCCAGTATTTTTGCCTAACTTTTGAATAGAAATAACAGAACAGAGTGAGATGTCTCTCAGTTCTAGCTTCTTTTTACATAAGTTACAACACCCTCCAGAATAAAAACCTTAAGTTTAACTGATATCAGATATCCTGATCAGTTTATAGAATACTTAAACTCCAAAGACTAACAATTCCCTTTTACAGCCAAACTACAGAAGGTACAGTAGTAAATCTCCTAATCATAACATATTTGAGTGATTTGTTACATTTGGTGAGACAAAGACATGAAATTATTTTTTCTTCTTCTAAAGACTGGAAAATGGTGTTTGTGTGCCTTAAACCAGCCACTTCCTGTTACATGTGGGATCAAACCAGAGCTACTAAACATGAAGCTATCACAGCTGTTTTATTGGCAGTTCTTTGATAGTTTAAATTAAGCTATGCAATGTTATAACTACATGCCTGTATGTATTCAATTGCATTAGAACACCAAGCCTTTTTTTTTAAAAACCTATCTTTCTTAATTGTTTACATTTTTGCTTCGACACCTTTTTCATTCCATTACAACCTTATCAAATGAATTGAACAAGTTCAGGCTGGGAAAATGGCTAATGTGCTACAAGGCATGAATGCATGTGTGTGCATGAATGCAAAGAAGATCAAAAGACCTTATCATAAAGGCTTACATTTAAAAAAAAAAAAAAGCACCAAGTATCTGGTGCTGCCCACATTTATTGTCTCGTTGCTTCTTAATTTGAGCTCTTCCCAAGTTTCCCCTCTGCCTCCCTCTGTATATTATCAAGTCATCAGATACCAGAGCTCAACAGTTGAACATCAAAGTTCCGACAGTGTGAAGGGAGGCCTATCTGTCTCCTCTTGTCTGCTCCATCCCGCTCTGTGACAGCCACTGAGGGGTTCCTGAGACACTGCATGAAGGGGGGACTTGGCTCTCACTTTACACAGAGAAATCCTATCATTTGGCGCACTCCTCTTGAGATACCAACCGATGCCCTGTAAGTGCCCAGACAAAACACTGGATGCTTTTTATCCAATTCTCAGGAGAAGGGAGAAAAGTTCAAGCCATGTGTTTGTGTGACAATCAAGGAATATAACTGATAATTACAAAAACTCGTTCTGTCCATTAGTTAAAAATTGGGAAAAAGGGGAAAACTGTTTTAGAACAAATGAGAAAATCAAAGAAAAAACTCTAGAATAAGCTGGGAGGTTTTCAGGACATGCTTAGTAGACAGGTGCCTCGAGACTTAGTTGGCCAAAGCTCCACATGGCATCAGGGTCAGGGAATAGTTCTCCATCAAAGACACAGAGGCTAAACTCTGTGCCAAAGTGGTTTGATAGCCACTGACTCACCACAGATGTCAGAGCCATCTGGAAGCTGTAGATGCGAGCTAGCCCAAAGTCCGCCAGTTTGATCTGTCCTCCGCTAGTGACCAGGATGTTTTGGGGCTTCAGGTCACGGTGAACCACGCGGTGCGAGTGCAGGAAGTCCAGTCCCTGGAGCAGCTGGTACATCATATCCTAAAAAAATAATAATAATAATAATAATAATTAAAACAGGTTTTAAGAAGGAAATTACTAACTGAATTTTGTAACTTGGTGTGTTTGACCTGATGAATCTGATTCAGTAAAACTAACAACTTCAATTAATGCATCTGCACAGGAAGTTACCAAACAAAAAGTACCAAAATACAAATGCAACAAGACGTTGAAGTATGGAGGGAGGTAACAAGAAGAAGCCTATCTCTTTTCTTGTCGACTGTGGCAGATGTTTGATAACTGACTATAACACACACACACATACACACACAAATGACAGCGGCAGAGTTAGGCCCCTGCTTTGTGCGAGAACAGATCTGTGTTGGCGAGCAGCTGTCCTGCTAAACTTAACTGTTTCTTGCTTGCTTTTCAGGCCCGTCAGCAGTGACTTCAAGTAGCACTGCATCTACGACAAACTAGCAAACTATTGTGAGCAGGAATAAGCTATTTCCAAACCAGCTTAGACTTGTTCTTTTGAAACTCAAACAGGTCCTACACCTGTAATCAAATAGTGCAAGGGATAGTGGCAAGGCCGTTGATTACCTCAACTGTTTGTTTTTTAATCATCCAGGCAACTTAATGCATCCAGTTCATGTTTTTGCATGTAAGAAATAGGTAGGGTAGGTAATATAGAGCAAGGAAACTAAAATTACAAAGACGCATGTTTATTATTATTATTGTTTTTTTTTTTAAAACACATATTATAAACAAACAGCTCCAAAACAGTCAATCAAGACCCCACAAGTGAAGAGGACCAGAGTCCACAGCTCTATTAAGTGGCCAACCAGCTGGTGTGCGAGTCAATGAGGCCTGTGCATTCAAGCAGAAAACATTAGCAAATGGCGTGGGGCCTGGCTGTGTGCTAGCCAGAGAAAAGACTCCCCACACGGTTTTGTGGGGATGATGAGCGATGTGGCACAAACAATCTGTACATTTGGTTATAAAATAAAACGGGTATATTTGCGTACATGTGTACCCCTGCGTAAGGGTGCATCACTGAGTGAAAGCGTGCAAAAGCATGTGGGTGCCCTCTGACCATAGGCAGGATGCATAAACAGTCCTTCCTTTCTACATCTCCATTCAGCCATGACCTATGAAGAATGGCAGCAGACACACAGGGCCATAGGACAGAGGCAGGCAGTTAGCCATTTTTGTGTGTGTTTGTGTGTGTGTAGCATGGGGGGGGCTGACACAATAGTATTCCCCCACCCATCAGTTCCTCTCAGCTTTAAATAGTCATTTCGCCATGTTTCCTTTCAACAGCATTTCCTAGTAAACACTAATTATCTCACGTGTGACTCTTGGACACAAACAATCTTGGCCTTCTTAGCCTTTTCTATAGCATCAATTACAAACACGAAAAGTCATAAACATTTCAGCTTTTTTTCCAGAACTAAGCTCAGCAAAGGCAATTGAGGCAGTGTCTAAATAATAGAAAGAAATGGAGATTAAAAGATTTAAAGTATGTGAGTACAAGGTTGCTTATATGATTTGCACGAGTCAAAAGTTCCAAATTGAAGTTGGAAGTTTTTTTTTTTCCAAAGGAGCTTCAAACAACTTGTGGAGAAAAGAAAAACCAAACAAAAAGGCAACATATCTAACCCTGAGAAACTGGGAGAAAACAGACTGACTACCAGAGGCAGTCAAAACATGGCTTTCTGAGCTCAGCTCCTTTTTTGATGCTAATGTACCAGAGGCAGCCATATTGTTTATTGTAGTATGGAACAATATAGGACATCTGCCGGTTAGCGTTAGTGTAATTCCCTCCCCATGCTTCATTAACCTCCCCCCCTTCGTGGGCCCACGGAGTGGAGCTGTGGAAGTTTGGACGATGGTGGTGAATAGTGGTGGAGGAGGAACCCAAGCTCTGGCCCGCCTGGGTAGCACTAAGACTGGGGCAAGCAGGCTGCTTGATGTCCTTCCAGCTCATTTGATCCCTGGAGGGGGGCTTCTTTCATCAATGACCATGTGGTGGGTCTTGAATCAGAGTGGGTGGTGAAGGGTGGAGGGTTGAAGTATTTATCATGGGTAAGGGTTCAGATGGGCCACGGTGGGGTGTCTGTTACTGCTTGGTTTTAGTATGTACAGCAGATCTTTGGGCAGTAGGGGTAATTCAGCTGAGGGTGAATCGTTTTATGGCTCTTATGGGGTTTGGGATGAAGACAATGTTGATGACTTTTTCAGATGAGCGATGGTTTAAGTTAGACCTGCGGTCATAAAGGTAGAGCTGAGAGCAAAGACAGTTGCTCGGGGATAATGGGGTCACACTTGGGTCACCGTGTGTCCTAGAAATAACAGGGAAAGGTGCCTATGATGTGTTGTCACTGCTTGTCCTTTTGTCCCCTTGAGGCTCCAGCTGGTCGGATGTTAAGAGAAAGCCTAAGGAGGAGGGGTGGTCTAATGGGGCATCATGATTGAAAGAGGAGCTTATCCAACTGTTAAACAGCGCTGAAAGCCTCATGTCTCAAACTCGGCTAAAGTTGGGAAGAATTCTAGAACAGTTTAGCTATCTTCTTCCTTCTTTTTTTCTTGAGGTTTTGTTCCAATGAATAGACAATCATTTTTAAACACAGTTGTATAGAACCTAAAACTTTCATTAAGCAAGAAACAGGATAACCATTACACAGATAGGGTCCCAAACCATACAAATTTTTTTAATGGTAACAAATTGCTGCCAAAAATAGTTCCATGAAGAATTGGATATTGCTTCAAATTAGTCAGTTTTAGGCTTTTAGAGTCCCACTTCGATCATGCAGATGCATCGAAATGGAGCGGAGCAGGCCGCTTATTGTAGTTTGTACTAAAGAACTACAAACGTTTTCAAACTGATTGACCACAATTTGAATATAGAAATACTCAGAAATGATTATAGTCATCATTTTCTTTATTTATCTCCTCCATCATGAGAAAAATGCTACAAAAACATGTTAAAAATACGCAAACCACATTTTTAACAGAAGTGGGTATTTAAGGAAACATGAAAAGTGACACTGAAAGCGCAAGCAATTTCAAATTTATTTGTTTTGAGACAACATAATAAATAAATAAAAGAAATAAAATAAAAACATTTTCCCTACAGTGAGAACGAGAACATTTTTGATTTTTCTATGCATGAGTCCTAAAGCCAGAGTTGGATTTTCTTACATACGTATACAGTACATCGTACATTTTTAGCACAGTACTACTCAAAAATATAAAAATGATTAAACTTTTTCAAAAAATATGAAACAATGTGTATTATTTGTCTATCTCACTACTTTAAAATGTCACATGTCTTAAATCCAAGAAACATGCATTTTCTGAAAACTTGCCATAATACTGAGCTGCTTTGTTCTGACCTTGAAAAAAGCAAAGAAGAAAGGACTTCCTAGCTTTAGCTGACCTGAGAGATCCCACCATCACAGAATATGCTGTGGCTTTTGGGTATAAATAAAGTCGAATTATAGTTCATTAACAACAAAACAGATTAGCAAATGCTTTCCCGGATTACAGCAGAAGTAACACATTTATAATTTGGTTGTTTTGTGTCAGTGGACGGCTCAGTGCATTGCCAATAGCCCTCCAACAATAAATCGCAAATTTATGGTTATGTGCTATACGCATATCGCAAAAGACGGTGAAAGTAAATGGTTTCCTTAAATGTGCTAAAAAAAAATCTTATGGTAGCTTGAATTATTCAACGAATCAAACAAATCCCTTTATGTATTTGACCAATCGGATGGTCCCCTTTTATGTGAGATGACGAGGGTCATATGGAGTATAATTTAAGTTGTGTTGACTCTTATTTAAATTAAACTGTTGCAGCATAAAAAAAAGATGTTTTTGCTTGTTTTGTTATTTATTTATGTATCGCAGGTTATATCGTCATCGCAATATTGATTATCAATGATAGCGCAAATCGCAGCCTTAGTTGCCAACTATCAAATGTTATTTGAAAAACAAAATACAGGCTCTATTTATTAAATTTAAACATTATCAATTTGAATTACTCAAATTCTTTCAAACGCCCATAATGAATGGGATGTCCAGGCAGCTTATCTATTTGCAAGCACAGGGATCAGCATGGTACACATAACAAATTATTTTCATTTTAGATTTATAAATATACATAATATTCTTGAATAGCAGCTAGATGGTTGAGTTGGCTGCGTGTAGGACTGGCTCAAGGGGAAACCAGGAATTATTTTCCAGGGGGCGCGATGAGCTTTTTCCAGGGTTGGTACTCGGGCAAGTCCCTTCATGCTACTGCCGAACTATGTAGCCCAAGTCTGGGTCCCTCTGTGCCAACCCCCAGATAGAATAAAGGGTTATGCCAGGGAGGGCATTCAACATAACCTGTGGGGCTCAGTGAAGGTTGATTTACTTTGGTGACCGCTTACTGGATATGCCAAAAGGTGAGTAACAGCATAATGTCCTTGAACAATGTGTTGCACATTAAAAAAAGTTGTGTGTAAAGATGATTTATGATCAAGTATTTTTTCTTACCTCCAATTGTTCATCAAATCAGTATTGCTGAGTCAGCCTAACTTTAGTTTGCAGTTCCTACCACCTGCGTTTTGTTTCTGAGTTGACAGTTTATAAATAGGCTGAGTGTGGGTACAGCGGCAGTGTTGGATTTGGTTCAGGATTTTTCCCACTTTTGACCTATGGCGTGAGAGTGGGTGCAGGCAGGAACATGAACTGCTGATTGTGTGAAATGGCAACAACATTTTTTAAATAATACTGTTTAAAATGATTAAGGTGGGTGGTGCAAATAGAGGTTAGACAAAGAAAAACACGGGGGATTAGGATCACAGTTCAAACCCACTAAATTTGACAAAACTACAACTTATTTTAACATTAATCAGATCAAAACCCAAGTATTGGCTTGTAAGTCTAGACTTAAAAAGCAAGCAAAGTGACATGTGGTAGACAATGCATAGAATTGCACAATAAAGAAAAAAAACACACAAACTTGGCAAAGCTTAGAATGAGTTGATTTCCAATGATCCATATTTTTATGTAACTGAAACAGAGACAAAAAAACATGTCCTTGTGCCAACAAACGTTATTTTCCCCCACAGTAATTATCAGCCTTCAGTTGACAACTAGGATTTCTTCCAGGATTTCTTGTCAACGGTTATTATTTTGTTAAGTCAAAGCTTGAGAATACATCCCTTCTAATACCTCTATTTTTAATTATATACACCCCTGCACTCAAAGGTAATGAAAGACAAAAAAATGCAATGGCCATCCAAGCGTTGACGTTAGCGTGTCAAATACAAAAAAAAAAAAAGCACGAAAAATCATTTGATGAAACTGAAGGGATTTCCAGATTGTGATGGATTTGTACCAAATTGTATTTGGACATCAAAAACACAAAATCCAACTGCAAGACGTAGCAAAGAAGCAACCACTATTGATTTTACTTTAAAAAAAAAATAAAAAAGAAATTATATATGTATATATATATTTGAATGTAATATGTACCTGCGACAAATTGTTGCAGGATGTACAACACCTTTGCCCAATACTAGCTGGGATAGGCTCCAGCAACCCTGCGCCAACCAAAAGACTTCAGCAAGTTCAGAAAATGAATGGATGGATGTAACATGGAGGCTAACTGCTGAACACTAAAAGTGGCATTACTTCAAGAAAGGGAAAAACGTGTCTCTGGCTCCAATGAAAGGCTGGATTGAGGTCCCTAATGACAAAAGCACAACATACCATTGAAATGAGACTCTGTTCCTTACATTAAAACTAAAATTATTTCACTTTGTTTGACAAACAAGCCAACAATGTTGATAGCATTGTTTTCCATTTTCAGTAATGGCTGTTTTTGCCTAAATAATTTAAATTTAAATTAAAAAAAAACACACCCAGGTCTTCAATTTTACCATAAAAATCAACTACTAGTGATTCAGTAATGATCAAAGGAAACAATACTGTTTTTCAATGATAAGAATTTAAAGTTTTTATTTTTCTTGAAACAGGAGGTGACATTATTTTATTTTCTAAATTCTATTAAAGGCTGAACGGGAATACTGGAGTTATTAAAAATACATTTTTCAGAGGCTCGGAGAAAAAACATATTTAAGGCAGGAAAGTCACATGATCATCTTCCGCAGAATCCTTCGTAGAGCCAGTATTGTTTTATTTTTTCTATATGTGTCGTTTTAAACATAATCTTTCACACAGGCTCCCAGCCCTCAGGTGAAGAACCTTTTGTGGCTGCAGCACCGGAACTTCTCACTTTCAATTCTGACACTTCAAACTCGGAGCCTGCTGCCTCCGAATGGGCGTAGTCCTTTCCAGTATTGTTCGTGGCACATTTACAAACCTTGGGGTGAAAGCTGATCAAGAAATAGTCAAAAGGGGATTTGTGTGGGAAAGGTTAAGATAAAAAGTGAGGGTTACAGAGGAAAGAAGATTGTAACACATCCACTTCCGACCTTAAGGAAGACTGTAAGTAGATGCTCAGTAAGTTTTTCGAGAGGGGGAAACTGATGAAGGTGGTGACGTAGAATGTCAAGAGAAGGGTTGATCCAAAGCCAGTTGATGGGATCAAATTAAATAGTCCTAATTTTTGAACAGGAAATGAACATTCTTTTATAAAAGTGACTCCCTTTCTGTTTCTGATAAACTGGGAAGATAAAACTCAGTCAGTGCTGTCTTCACACTGGACCAGGTAACATGCGTACAAGCAACCACTTCCAAAGAAAAGCTTATTATTTTATATGTATATATATATATATATATAAAAAAAAAAAAAACGCCCCTCTCACCCTCCGCGGGTGGTTTCTCCTCCAAGCTCGGGTCCTCTACCAGAGGCCTGGGAGCTTGAGGGTCCTGCGCAGTATCTTAGCTGTTCCTAGCACTGCGCTTTTCTGGACTGAGAGGTCTGAGGTCTTTCCAGGTATCTGTTGTAGCCACTCCTCAAGCTTGGGGGTTACTGCCCCGAGTGCTCCAATTACCACAGGCACCACCTTCACCTTCACTTTCCAGGCTTTCTCCAGTTCTTCTCTGAGTCCCTGGTATTTCTCAAGTTTCTCATGTTCCTTCTTCCTGATGTTCCCATCGCTTGGCACTGCCACATCCACCACAACGGCTTTCCTCTGTTCTTTATCCACCACTATGATGTCTGGTTGGTTCGCCATTACCATCCTATCAGTCTGGATCTGGAAGTCCCACAGGATCTTTGCCCTCTCATTCTCTACCACCTTCGGAGGTGTTTCCCATTTTGACCTTGGGGTTTCCAGTCCATATTCTGCACACATGTTCCTGTATATTATTCCAGCCACTTGATTGTGCCGCTCCATGTATGCTTTACCTGCCAGCATCTTACATCCTGCAGTTATGTGCTGGATTGTTTCAGGCGCCTCTTTGCACAGCCTACACCTTGGGTCTTGTCTGGTGTGGTAGATCTGAGCCTCTATCGCTCTGGTGCTCAGGGCTTGTTCCTGAGCTGCCAGGATGAGCGCTTCAGTGCTGTCTTGTAGGCCAGCCCTTTCTAGCCATTGGTAGGACTTCTTGATATCAGCCACTTCAGTTATGGTCCGGTGGTACATCCCATGCAGGGGTTTGTCCTCCCATGAGGATCTGTCCTCCAGCACTGTATCCTCTGCTCTCCATTGCCTGAGACATTCACTGAGCACACTGTCAGTTGGGGCCTTGAGCTTGATGTATTCATGCATCTTGGATGTTTCATCCTGGATAGTGGCTTCTACGCTCACTAGTCCTCGGCCTCCTTCCTTGCGGCTAGCATACAGTCTCAGAGTGCTGGATTTGGGATGGAACCCTCCATGCATGGTGAGGAGCTTCCGTGTTTTAACATCCATGGTCTGTATCTCTTCCTTTGGCCATCTTATTATTCCTGCAGGGTATCTGATAACTGGCAGTGCATAGCTGTTTATTGCCCGGGTCTTGTTCTTGCCATTGAGCTGGCTTTTCAGGACTTGCCTTACTCGTTGAAGGTACTTAGCTGTTGCAGCTTTCCTTGTTGCCTGCTCCAGGTTGCCATTTGCCTGGGGAATTCCAAGGTACTTGTAACTGTCCTCAATGTCTGCTATTGTTCCTTCTGGGAGTGAGACCCCCCCTGTGTGGACTACCTTGCCTCTCTTTGTCACCATCCGGCTGCATTTCTCGAGCCCGAATGACATCCCAATGTCATTACTGTAGATCCTGGTGGTGTGGATCAGGGAGTCAATGTCACGCTCGTTCTTAGCATATAGCTTGATGTCATCCATGTAGAGGAGGTGACTGATGTTGGCCCCATTTCTGAGTCGGTATCCATAGCCAGTCTTGTTGATTATTTGGCTGAGGGGGTTCAGACCTATGCAGAACAGCAGTGGGGACAGAGCATCACCTTGGTATATCCCACATTTGATGGACACTTGTGCAAGTGGTTTCCCATTGGCTTCAAGGGTGGTTTTCCACAGCTTCATTGAGTTTCTTATGAAGGCTCTTAGAGTCCTGTTGATGTTGTACAGCTCCAAGCATTCAGTGATCCATGTGTGTGGCATTGAGTCATAGGCCTTCTTGTAATCAATCCAGGCTGTGCACAGGTTGGTGTGTCGTGACCTGCAGTCTTGGGCGACTGTTCTGTCGACCAGGAGTTGGTGTTTGGCTCCTCTGGAGTCTCTACCAATGCCCTTCTGTGTGTTACTCATGAATTGATCCATGTGCCTATTTATCTTGGTTGCAATGATGCCTGACATGAGCTTCCATGTTGTGGAGAGACAGGTTATTGGCCGGTAGTTGGATGGGACTGCACCCTTTGAGGGATCCTTCTGGATCAGGATCGTTCGCCCTTCCGTTAGCCATTCGGGGTGAGTCCCATCTCTTAGCAGCTGGTTCATTTGTGCTGCCAGGCGTTCGTGGAGTGTGGTAAGCTTCTTTAGCCAGTAGGCATGTATCATGTCAGGGCCCGGTGCTGTCCAGTTCTTCATACCTGAGACTCTTTCTTGGATGTCTGCCACTGTGATGGTTACTGGATTCTGTTCAGGGAGGTTGCTGTGTTCTTTTCTCAGAGAGACCAGCCACTGGGCATTGCTGTTATGTGCTGTCTCTTTCTCCCATATACTTTTCCAGTACTGTTCAGTTTCTAGCCTTGGTGGGTCTGCTCGGCTGTTTTGACCCTGCCACTGAGCGTACACTTTCGCTGGTTGAGTTGCGAACAGCCTGTTTATTCGTCTGGCCTCATTGTCTCTTGTGTATCTCTTTAGGCGGCTACTCAAGGCTAGGAGCCTTTGTTTGGCAGTTTCCAGGGCTTCAGGTATGGGCATCTGGCTGTATCTCTTCGGTACTTGCTTTCTCATTGTACCTCTTTGAGCCTCTGTTAGCTTACTCACATCCTTCCGAGTTGCCTTGATTTTGGCCTCTAACCGTTGCTTCCATGGTGGGTATTGTTTTCTTCCATGGTTGCTCTTATAGCCAAGCATCTCAAGGATCACTGCTGCTGAAGTGTAAACCAGTTCATTGGTTTCTGTGATGGTTGTGGTAGGAATTGCCCTCAATGCTTCATTCACAGTTTCCAGTAGACTTTCAGGCAGTACATCACTTAACCGTTGTAGCTGGTGTCGGGGTTGCCTAGTGTTCATTCTAGACATGATCTTGTCTTTCAGGTCAGTTGCTGCCTCGCTCAGCGTAACTGTGGTTGTTGGGGCTGTGTACCCAATCTCAGGGTGTGAGTGTGGTATA
Source organism: Oryzias curvinotus (assembly GCA_023969325.1). Lineage (NCBI taxonomy): Eukaryota > Metazoa > Chordata > Actinopteri > Beloniformes > Adrianichthyidae > Oryzias > Oryzias curvinotus. The sequence goes on from CM043716.1 coordinate 26,267,901, forward strand.
ACCTCCTCTCTGACCTGTTGTTCTGGCTCTCCCGTGGCATTGTACTGTATCACTTCAATCTCAAGCTGTGATAGGAGTTGGCGTTTGTGGATATTCGAGCATTGGGCTACCAGTTGTTTGGCAGTTAGCCTTGATTGTGGGTTTCGAAGCATCCATTCATTCCACATTCTCTGCATGTACCCCCTCTGGGTTGGATTACTTGAGTAGTAGCATTCCAACAGATCCTTGTTCTCGCATCTAGTCCATTTCCGTCTTGTTCCAGTAGCCCACTTTCCATCAGAGTGCTCTGGTCCCCCAGCACCTGACGCAGACCTTGTTTGGCCGGGCGACGTCTGAGCCGGCATGACATGTGGTTCATTATCTCTCATGTAGTGAGGTAGGCATTCACGTTAAGGGTCTTGCCCAAGGACCCTCACTGGGTGATGTTAATTGCCCGTCATTGTTATGGTATTTTGCCCCATTCCATTAATCACCATTAATTGTTCATTCCGCCGTGGGAATCGAACCCAGGTTTCCAGCATGACAGTCCTGCACCTTACCAACCGAGCTACCCAGCCGGTATATATATATATATATATATATATATATATATATATATATATATATATATATATATATATATATATATAATTATGACACTATGCAAGTATTTAAGTCCATTTTGGGGCTTTTTGTACGGAACGTGCAGTCATTGACCGCGTGCTGAAAGTTAAACCAATGGAACTTTGACCAATCAGGGAGTCTGATTTGGTTGTGACGTAGGGTCGTGTTTTCAAAACACGCAAGTGCCAACCGTTCGTTAATTTATTATGGAGGACAAATTAATAATTGCCGTTTGTGTTCAGCTGGTAATATATGATGCAAGTCTTTCATATTTTGGAAGAGATCTGTGAAAGTAAAGTCTGGACCAAGATTCCCGCTTCAACATTTCGCACCAAGCCAACTGTGAGTACATACGTTAGTATTGGGTAGCGACAGTCTAGAGTTCTTGCCTTAGAAAAATAATTCCAGTTTTATAGAATGAAACCAAAGATTTAAGTAACTCTGGCAAACTGAATGCATTCTGTATCAAAGACACGGCACAGAGGAGATTGATTGATAAGGTCAATAACCGATCAAGATGCAGGAGACAGTGCACTGTTTTAGAAATAGAATGCGAGATTGAACTGAGAAAGTCTGCGAAACAGCAAGACTGTGAAAGGTGAACCGTGATATAGCGGTGAACACTGCCGTCGTTTTTTGTCTTGCTATTTGTTCGTGTATCACAAGTTATATCATCATTACAACATTGATCCCTAATATCGCACACAACAAGTTTTTCTCTTATCGTGCAACCAAGCTGGAAGCCATCTGCCACGTTTGCCTTCCTTCCAAAGACTTCTTTTGTTGGAGGAACCACTCCAGCAATTCTCTGGATGCCCCAAAAAGTCTCTCATAACTGTAGTGACATGACTGCATTCAACCAAAACTGAAGCCACAGGAAAAAAAAAAACAAAAAAAAACAAGCACTTCCTTTACACCTCGAACAGAAACTGAGCAACATTTTTGTTTCTACACCTTTAAAATACTTAATTAACTGTAACTGATCTTTCTACTTGATTAAAGAAGGCCTTTGCTGACCTGAGTCCTATTATATAAAGGTCATGTTTACCTTGATGGTCTCAGGTGGAACTCCGGGATCAGGGGCCTTCTCCAGATATGTGGTCAGGTCTTGGTCCACATGTTCAAAGACGAGCGTTAGTTTGGTTTCCCGGTCTGTACGAGACACTGTGCACACATCAAACAACCTGTGCAGAAAGAACAGATATAAAAAGATCAATGCATCTGAACTGTTCACACACTGCTGCTGCAGGAGGAAAAAAGATGCCTTCAAAACATTCCCCCCTTTTTTGTTTCCTTACCAAAACCAGACTTTTATCATTAGGAATTCATCAAGGATTTCCCTTTGTGTGTCATAATTTGTAACAACATTAAAAATTAACACAAACAGCAATATTGTCCAGATAAAGTGGAGAAACATTTGTACCAATTCAATACTTTGTGTGTCCTGCTATGCAAATTAAAAACTAAAATATGAGGCCAAAAAGTAACAACTCTTCCCTTACACTCCATTTATCACATCCACCCAGATAACAAGACAGACTACTTTGTACGTGTTTCCTTTATTTAAACCATTAAGCCTCAAGCACCAGTAAAACTAGGCAACCAAATAACAAAGAATCCAGATAATGCTGGACCTTCCAGGGAGAGCTTTGATGAGGAAACGAAAAAAAAAAACTGTTTAGGATGTTTTTCTCAAAGAGCCAGTCACTAAAAGCAGCATTCCTCACCAGACACCATGACAACTTCTGAAGATTTTCAACAGGAAGTGCTTGAACAGAGGTGACAAAACCTGGATCATGGCAGCCACAATTTCATACATCTCCAAATTCTACAAGGAACACATTTTCTAATGTGATTAATAAGGGCAACTCTGATCATATCAATCGCAAATTTGCCTTTCTTGGGTTGTGTTTCAATTTCCTCTCAACTTAGTGAACTATTTAGGACGTTCTTCATTTCTTTGAGGTGACCAAATCTACAATTCCAAAATCCAGTGCCCTTGAAACTTCCCAAAGGACTCTGCTAAAAAACCAGTATGCACCAATGCTCACTAGAGTTGCGATGCATTGAGTTTGAACAATTTGTCATTTGAAAAAGAAAATTATTAACCTTTTTTTTTTTAAGATCATTCAAGTTTTCACCATCAGAACACAGTGGAATCGGGAAGGTTTCCTATTGGTTCAGTTCAAACCTCAATTGTTTGGTCACAGTTTTGTTTCAGTTCACCCGTAGTAAAGTTTATTACAAAACAACAAGAAGAGCAAAAAAATTTATTTGGAAATTTATTTGATGTTATTCCCACATATTTAGCAGCCAGGATGCAGATTGCAGCGTTTCACGCATGGATTTTATGTTCATGCTAATGTTGTTAGCCCGTGTTAGCATACTGCTAATCCTGGCTTCCGGCTCCGTTTTTCAACAGACAAAGCACTGACCACATGGATTAAAATTAAAATGATGAGCGAAGAGGCGCTTCATAATAACCGTAACATTAATAAAAGCACGTTTTGGAGATCATCTTGTATAATACCGAGCTGACGTATCTATGTATTTAGCCGCTCGGCGGAACTAAGTTTCGCTTCCGGTTTTTAAAAACACTACTGCGCATGTGCGAATGATTTATTCCGACCGAAAGTGTGACCCATGTGAATGTTCTTTATAATCTGAAAGAGTTTTTCTGGGCCCATCTACACGGTTGGATTCTAATCCGACCAATAATCCTTATCAAGATATTTTGCACATGTAACCGCGTCTTATGGTGTCGACTCGCAGCGTGACGGGGGCGTGGCATCACGATGGTGTCTCTCCATCGGGATGTCAGTCACCCATCACGATGGACGATGGTATCGTCCATCGGCACAACCCTACCCTGCACAGGTCGCCAGTCTGTTGCAGGGTCACAATCACACCCCCTTTTACACCCATGGACAATTTAGAGGAACCAATTAACCTATGAAGCATGTTTTTGGACAGTGGGAGGAAGCTGGAGTCCCCGGAGAGAACCCACACATTCAAACTCCACACAGAAAGTTCTTAAAGTTAGCAAAACTGTTTGAAACTTTCAACGTAAACATACTGGTATGAGTTCAATGGTGTAACATACCATTCGCTTTTCAATTTAATATTGGCGCATCCCTAGTGGATTCATACACAGTCTTTGTAAAATGTTCATTTTTATTAGGTTTATATTTCAGAAAATGAATGAAGTCATATTGTCCGTAAAAAAAAAAGTAGTGAGCGAACTGCGTTAAAATCCAGGAACTAGATGGGAGGTAGTGCTGGAATTCAGACAAAGCCCCTAACATTTTTTAACCCCAGTTGGAAAGTTGGAAACTATTATCTTTCAAACAAAAACTATCACATAATCTTTTATTATTAAATTGTAGTACTTGTTAAAATACAACAATATTGTGGTAGGTGCTTGGTTCATTATTACATATTGCATGGACTAAAATGACTAAACCTGATTGGTGGGTTGTATCCCACAAGTGATCACTTAAAAGCCCATAGAATCGGACATGTTAGAGTTTAAAGGGATGTTTAAAGCATCCTTTAAGAGCTACAAGTAGCGGGTTATATGGCCTCCACAGCTTGACTGTTGGAGTATTATATGAAGTAGATAAGGGAGCTCATTTCAAACATACAGGGGTTGCTTGGAGTTATAAAGAGGGCTAACAGTTCACTTACCCTGCTTGATTGTACAGGATTGGCTGTTTGAGGATATGTGATTTTTTCTTTTTATCTAAAATCTTCTGTCCTGAACGTTTTATTGCAAATATAAATACATATGTATACGATAGGTCATAGTGGACTACAAATGCAACAGACTGTGATGTTTGCTGATGTGTCTGTCTCCTTCTAAAGACAAACTCCACAGAGGTCACATTTAGGTAGGACAATTATAATTCATTATTAAATTGAGGACTTACTGTGACACGCACAAGGACATGAGTTATGCATCAGAATTATCCATTTAGAGCTTCCTCCTCAATCCCAAAGCCCTCCTTTTTCCACTGTGATACAAGGACAAGGTCAGGGGGCTCGCGTCTGTGCTAATCTATGACGCAGTGTATGACATTGTGACTTTGTGAAGCTTTTTTTCACACAAAACAAAACATTTTTTATTTGTTATGTATGGGTTTATTTGCAGCTTTGAAAAAAGTCTAAAAGCTAAAACATAAAACCCTCTCCATTAAAAAGATTTATTTTATAAAGTTTAGTTTTGTCTGTAGTTATATGACGAGCAAGATGCTGCAAAGGCTCCAATTTGAATGTTTTCTGCACAAAATAAAGTTTCAGACTTAAATTGTTGGACTTGAAATGCTACAGGTGTGTCCTTGCTCATCTGGCTTTGGGGCAGCAGGTTTGTAACCAAACTCCTCTCTATTATTGTCTTCTGTGCCTTTTTTTAAAATCTGTGTCATCGCTTTGCATTGCCCACTTCCGGAACACAGCAAACACAGCAAGATGTGAAAAAAAAATGGGTGGAGAAAAAGATGGGGAAGCTGGATAAAACAGAAACTATGATCTGGATCTGTGATGTTACAAATACTTGCATCATATATTCCTCCTTTTGGAAGGGCATAACATCACAGAAATATAAAATCCTAACCAGTTTGAGTTATTTTATTGACTCAGACACATAGACATGTGGCCTTGAGATACTAAAAAACTGATACTCTGGATTATCTTAAGCCTTAGTCACATCTGCCCTTATGGGTGGATGCGGGCGGTCTGCGGGCGAAAAATGGCCAAATCTGTACACAAAAGGCCAGCACAAATATCAAGGTCATAGAGCGGGAATGTACTTATGTATGACAGCATCACCCGTACGCCATGAGTGCATGCAACTTATGTTATCCTCACAAATTCTGGGTGTAAAGATCAATCGACTAATCAATTTCTATTGATCTGTCTGCTGCAAAAAATGGTTTAAAAACGAAATGAATCAAATCAAATTGATATTGGAAAAATACCATTTGGATTGAGACGTGATAGGTTTATTTTAGTATAACGTAAAAATGACCAAGTGCCATCACAGCGGACAACACACATGATGGTAAAGAAAATGATCAGTCCATCATTCCAGTCCAATGTGTAGAAACACTTTGAATTTAACAAAGACATGTGACCAAACAGTTCTTTAGACTGTTCTCATAAAGTTCTATTTGGATTATTTTGATGTGTAAAAAAAACAGTGTGCTGAACTTTAGAAAACTAAATGGGTTTGCCAGTAATTCTTGTTTACTTGTTTATTTGTAAACATATTTAATTGACATTTGAATATCTTGGAAGAAATACAAAGAATGTGGAAAACTTCACCTGCACTGTTCAGTGCCAGGTATTTCTCTCTGAGCCACACTGGGGAATTTTGGGCTAAAGATGTCCTGGATCCATTTTAGGCCAGTGAATCAGATCGTTTAAAATAAACCAACATACAACTATGAATTGGATCGGTAACCACAAATTAGGATATTATTCGAATTGTTAAAGTGGATCATTATAACCCTATTACAAATACTTCATGCAACAATCTTCCTTTTTCATGATGTCTCTTAAGGCAGGGGTCTAAACCTTTTTCATGCCACACATCAGTTTATTGTGAGATAATATTTTCACACCGGCCTGTAGGAGGCTGAACTTTTTTTTTTTAGCTTCCTGTTTCTCCTAAATCTTGAGGGTAAAGTTTATGGGTGTAGGGAAAAATTTATTTGACGATATATCGCAATTTTTCCTTTGTGTCGATTCAAAATGCTGTCAAGACGATATTTGTTAAACTGAACGTCCTTCAGCGTCTGACTCTTGTTTTTTTTTTTTTTTCCAATTAAACCCCTGATGGCTATTTGGCAGCAACAGCACACTGAGCCTCTTTGAGCAGCTCTACACCACACAAAGCAACAAAATCTCTCAAGAATCAGCTTGTGTAAAATTCTAAATGTTCAGTCAGCCTCGCGGGTTTTGTTGTTATGAGACATGTACTGCTTAGTTTTTGCTTGGGATGGTAACTCTGTGCCATGTTGCTGTCAGTATCACATAAAAACACGGATTGTGGTGTTTTGCTCCAGATGAGAACGATTGACACTTGAGATTAGGGCTACGCGATTTGAGGAAAACTTGCGATATGCGATATTAGTGATCAATATTGCGATGACGATATAACTTGCGATACATGAACAAATAGCAAAACAACCAAAAACATAATTTCCATTTCACTGTAACCGATTAAAAATTATACTCCAAATGACCCTCATCTACATAGGAGGCGAACATCCAACATTAAAGGCCTCCATCCGATTAGTCAACAACGTGAAGGGCTCCAACTGATTGGTCAAATGCATAAAAGGATTTATTTGATTCGTTAAATACTTCAAACGGTGATAAAATTGTTTTAGCACATTTAAGGTAACCATTTATTGCAATTTTTGCCATCTTTTGCGATATGCATCTTGCACATCTTGATGTCGCGATAACAAGACATTTGCGATATATTCTGCAGGCCTACATGACATAGAGATACAATTGTTTTGTGAGATGCATATCACAATATGTATTGCATTGCCAGATTCTTGCCAATATTTTTATTTTTATTAACATACTAAATATTGGTTCATGGTTTGAACAATCTCGTAACATTAGACAGCCAGTTACTGAATATGATGCATTGTTATGATGGTGTGTGGGAACAACTGTCACAATAAATCCTTATTTGGAGTAAAGACTCCTCGTTTTTGTTTGTTAAATGCAGATTTCTATTATTTTGAAGTCGAAGGATCTTCTTCTGTTTCCTTACTGACTTTTTTTCTGTATTTTTTTCTCTTTATTCTTTTCTTTTTTTTTTTTTTTTTGTTAACTTCGCCAGCTTGGTGGTTTCAATTTAACGGTCTGCCTAGCCGGGGATGGTTTTATGACCCATGGCCGAACAACTTGACAGGTCGGATGTGGCGAAGAGAATCCAGTAGTTTTGCAAAATAAAACTTCTTTCAGAAACAGCAATGATAACAGCAATAATGTAAGTCATGTGGGGTTTTTTTTTCCCTCTGAGGCCCGGTACCAACTGTCACACGGAGTGGTAGCGGTCTACCGTCCAGGGGTCGGGGACCATTGCCTTAAGGCACAGGTGTCAAACTCCAGGCCTCAAGGGCCAGTGTCCTGCATGTTTTCTAACCAACCTGCCATTGAAGCTCCTTATTGGCTAAACACACCTGATCCAGGTAATCAAGAGCAGATGAGACAGGATTTCTGAAAAACCAGCAGGAGGTCGGCCCTCGAGGCCTGCAGTTCGACACCCCTGCCTTAAGGTGACCGCACGAGCCTCAAGGGAATTGCAAGACACACCTCCGCTCACCTTAAGATGCAGCCGCTCCTCTCTACGACACTACAACCCAATAAACCGGGTCAACCCACATACGGGTGCATGTGACTAAGGCCTTAACTATACAAGATAATTTCTCATCAGCAGACAGAGGTCATGCTGTCTTTGCATGTGATGCTAACAAAATAAAAAGCTTCATATTATAGTTTGGTTTATGCCTTATCTTTCAACACTAAACCTTGAGAGGAACCTGCATGAAAGGATCAATGCACATTAACAAACAGTGTCTCCCAACTTAGATGAAACAAAGGTGGAGAAAGGCAAACTGAAAGTGTACTTTTTCACCAAAGAACTAAACCTCAGCTGCACAGCAAACCTCCCACAAAGGTCATATGAGTTGCTGTTGCTGCTAAAAACCATTAAAAAGGAAGTGTTTCTTGTGTTGCATGTTAAGCTTGTCTCATAGCCAACCCACCTCCCTCCATTCAGACAGGCAGACACACAGGGCGCCCACCTCTGCCACTGCACCTACCTCACAACATTTGGGTGCTCAAAGGCCTCCAGCTGCCTCAGTACCGCCACCTCGCGGATGGTGGAGAGCGGCATGCCTTCTTCCTCCGTCTGGACTCGAACTCTTTTGAGGGCTACAAAGCGTCCCTCGTTCTTCAAATCCCTGGCCTTGTACACTTTTCCATAGGCTCCTTCTCCAATCTCGGCCACAGGCTCATACTGGGTACCAATACATTCTTTGTCCATTTTTGCAGATTTTTTTTTTCTTTTTCTTTTCCTCGTCTCTTGGTGAAAATATTGCGGGGAATCCCGGCGAGGGTGACGAGCCTGAGTTTTTCACAAAGGCATTTTCACAGAAAAAAGTTGGCACGCGCCATGCCTAAATGACAAGGAGACACAGATGGAGGCAGAGACCATCTTTGTCACTTTAGGTCACTCCAGGTAGGCATAAACAGGACTGTCATCATGTTTTATTCCGACAACCAGAAAAAAAAAAAAAAAAAAACCCGTTGTGTCCCAGCTTCCACTCCTCCTCCTCCTATTACGCATAAAAAATCATGTCCTCCTACCACATGCAGAAAAATTACGAAAAAATAATTCAATTAACCACATTTAAGTTAAAAAAAAAATACGGCTAATAAATAGATTTATTTGGCTCTGGAAAGGAAACAAAACACGCAATTAATGTTCAAGTTGCGTTCACGGGAACTGGTAAATGTCGTAAATTGAATAAACAGTCGAAAAAACAACGAAAAAGAGCAACAAAACCAAACAAAAGTTTGTCTTATGTTTGCAAAATAACGAAACTGCTTTCTCTGTATCAACAGCTCCCTTCTGAAGAGACCTAAACTGTTGAGCACGTGTTGCATTGTTTGAACTTCCTACACCAACAGTCCATTTAAAACACATCAAAACTCGTCTTTGAGGCTTAAAATCAGTGCTAACGTGTAAAACAGTGTAGTAACTGAATTATACGGATGTTTTCATGTGTCATTAAAGCGTCCTCGATTTTTTACTAATTTAATTGGGGGCAGAGTCGATAATAATATAAATAAATTATAACACAAAGGTAAAATGCTCGTGCCACCGCTTGAAATGATATTTGGTTTATAAACCAACCATTAAAGCGTCAAACTGGCATTTTTGTGTTTAAATTAACAAAAAAAATAAAAATAATAATAATAACTCTCCATGTTTACCTTGTTTTATGTTGTCAGTGAAATGTCGTAACGTCGGCATGCTCGAATAAAACGGCGAGGAGGCGTTCAAGGCTCGGATAAAAACTGCTCCATCAAACGCATCCCTGCCCACTGTCTTCCATGCGGGGGCCACACAGGTAGTTCACGGTGCAGGCTCTAGCCCCCCCATCCCTCAGACTGCGCCAGCCCCAGCAGAACCTCTCAAACGAGGGGGAGGAGGAGGAGGAGGAGGAGGGTTGTTCAAAACTAACTTGTGGAGGTGGAGGGAAGGGGGTGTGTAATCGTTTTTTTTTTTTTTTTTGGAGAGGGGGGGGGGTCATAGGACAAAGGCAAAAAGTGCGATATAATCCTCCAAAGCCACGCACCTCTTTCGATATTACGCTTTCTTTCTTCTCTACCCCCCTCGTATGCATCCGCGCGGACGGGCCTATGGAGCTGCCGCCGCGCTCGGCCGCGTGAGCTCCGTCTCTGCCTGGCTTTCCCACGCCGGCTGAATGTGGCCTGACCCCCTTCAGAGAGGTTTGACACGGCGCGAGGACATTTCCGCATTCCTTTTCCGACTACAAAGACACGCCGCCTCCTTTTTGCTCTCCCTCGGCCTCCTTGGTGCTTTGCCATTCATAGCTCCCTCCGCGGGTTTTGTCCTTTCTGTCAAAACCGGGAGCACCGCAGGGGACCGGGGTGGGGTGGGGGGGTTGGACGCACCGGCCACACTATCTATCTGCCCTCAAAGGCTGGAGGAGCTGCCGATGCAACAATGCGCCAGCGGGAATGCGCTGTGACAAGCTCGCCCTAGATGCTCCTGGAGGGTCAGGTTCAAGGCCCGGTGGCTTGAACTGTGGCGGGGGTGGTCGCTATGCTTGCTGGGGGTGGTCATGGGGCCGGATTCAATGCACTGCAACAGGCGTAGCTGGCATTCTCATTGACACAAAAAAATATGGAAAGTTATGCAAGCATCACCTTTGTCACCCCTGACAATATTCAAGACAAACAAAGTCGCTTCAGTGGATGACAAATTCAGTCTGTTTACCAAACTTGATACCATTTTAATTTAGTTAATAAACTTCAACAGAGAACTATAAGTATGGTTATATAATATCAAATTTAGGTTATGCCCAAGTGGAATATGGTCACAATGGATGTACATATTTTGGATTTTGCATAAAGGACATCGATTTTTTTTTAGAAGAAAGGGATGTTGCATATTAATGAACATAAATATCAAATATAAGTATCTGGAATTTCCTGCCAGGTTGGTGTTATTGAAGAAATAAAACAGATTTTAAGACACTAGCATATAACAAAGGTAAAAATAATATAAAATAGAAATATATTACTAAACCAAAGAGGAATTTACATATTTAATTAAAACTATATCTTATCGATTTGTTCTAAGAGATATGTGCTCAACTATGTTTAAATGTTTAGAATAATTTAGAATAGATACTTTAGAATCATATGCAATTAATAAACATTGTTTTTTTTATGCAGTCATAATTAAAACGATAGGAATTTATATTTATATTTGACATGATTAAAAAATGTTTGATTTTATTTTTAGTTTCATTTTTCACACTATACTTTATTAATATTTTTATTTTTAGTTTGAAAAATTTGTTATGCTACACATTTTTCAAAATGTTACATTTTATATTAAACATGTATTTGAATGTCTTGTATTGTCTATTCTTTTAAACATCTTGACAGCATTATATTTTTGACGCTTATATTTTTGATTGCTTTTTTTTAAACAAAATTCTTGTTTTTTTCTAAATCAAGCACACGTAAAAAAGATGGGAAACAAAAAGTTAAAAAAGTGTTTAAGGAAATAGTGAATTAAAAAATAACTTTTCAGAAAGATTACATTAGTTTGTGTCCTCAATTCTCTTATTATTTTATTTTTAGAATTACTATTTTGCCATCTTTATGTGAATTTTTCTATCCACTAAAATGTTCTCTAAACTTGATGTCAGTCCATTTTCCCCTGAGTCTTTCAACAGATGTTTATTCACCCAAATGCAGAGAATTCCATACAAACCTGCTTTTCATGGTGTTCTTGGAATTCACTTGTTTCCATTGTGGAGGTAAAACAAACTGGAATATAGACATGGAAGTATCTACGGCAATCCCATTGCACAACTTTAGGGGCTACCCCAAATTTAAAAGAATTTACATCACAAAAGGCACCGTGCAGACAATAAATCCCAGACCAATTACTGTAAATGGGGACATTTACATTTTTACATCATCATTGTTCATGTCAAATCAGCTCTGAGAGGCATCACTCAGCCTGAATGCATTACAGACTCAACTTTGATGTGTCAGAAGAACAATCCAATTAGAGAGCAGTAGGGATACTAAAAAAAAAAAAAAAAAAACAAAACCCTGCACACACATACTGAAAGAGTGACTGTTTTTAAAAGCTTCCTGCCACAGTCATCACTCAATCAGTCACAAATTTGTCTCCCTTTCAAAAAGATCCCTTCAGGGGGGTTGTTTAAAAAACTACTACAGGTCAGGCAAAATATTTTGTTGCAAAAAGTTAAAACTGTCACAGTGGAAATAGCATGTCTTAATTTTGAAGTTGCCCAAGTTTCTTTTTAAAATTACATACATAAAAAAAAAAATTCTAAAATACTTTTTTGACTTGTTTTTATCTACATGGATTTCACCCTCAACTCACCTGAACATTCTTTAAACATTTCATGACTAACAAGCATTACTAATTTGATCAAAAACACCTGATTTAGTTCCACTTAAATAAGTAATTAGAAACTTACAAAAACTACAAATCAGTTCATCTAGATTTTTGGTCATAAACTTCTACTTAAAGTTGACTCATTTATTTCGAGTGCAAGTATTTCTGTATTGCAAATTTAATAAAATCTCATTTTTTACAGTCATTTATTTATTCATTTATTCATCTAGTTGTTTCTTCATTTTTCAAAGATGCATTACGGATAAAAGATCTGACCAATGGTCACAATCTGACCATTTTAAACTGTTCTGTTCTGTTCAAAAGTTAACTGCAAATCCCTTAGCAAAATGTAAGCAGAAATATCAAACCAATTTGAGCAGAAATTAAAAGTAAAAAACACGTTACTGTAAATCTTCGTCCACTTATAATTCATTATCATTAAACTGTTTTTTAAACAAAACAAAAAAGCAACTGAGGCGAACATTAATATTCAGTAAATCAGTAAATCATCATGCGTCAAGATGATGATGGAAGGAACATTTGTTGTCGTTTGTTGCTAAGGTTCAAACATATAAAAGCAATGCATGGCAGGGTAATTTGCTTTTTTTGGGGGGGTAAATTGTGTATTTTTATTCATTTGTAAAGATGTACATTCAAATTACTTTCACAAGTTTTGGATGATTTTTATAAATAATATATTGTACATGTTTTGGTCATTGCTACACTGCTGATTCAGAAAAAAATAAATAAAGTGATAGCCTTATTGTGTGGGTAAATGTGTGTGTTTTACTGCTATACATTGGTCTAACGTTGAAGCTATTTTGTTTAATTTTGCAGCACGTAACATCGTTAGGTTCAAACCAGAAATTGAACCTAAGGTTTTTAATCCCAAAGATAAGTATATTTATTACTAATGTCAGTCAATTAAGTAAAGAATCTCAAACAGCCTCTCTGCTTCAACAAGCATGAATGTTACTGACTCAAAGACTCACAATGCATGTTCAAGCAAAGCCACAGGCACCCCAACTGGTGTTTCAAGTGAGTTTCCCTGAAAATTTAGCTGGAATGTTGTTTGACAAAGACACTCCTTCAGTCTCATAAAAGTTGCACTGAATTAGCTTTCATTGTCTACTTTTCTTTTCGAACGAAAGATTAATTCATCAACTGCATGATGACATGGAAATCAAATAGTTTTCAGACAGTTATTCAAGTTCGGACAGGTCAAGTAACGGCTGCCAGCCTCTTTTAGGAATGTGTGGAAGTTGCTGTTATAATAAAGCTGGGGGGTTTGTGGCAGAACTGCTCATTCAAGGCACGATGAAATCAGATAAGATGTCAAAAATCAAGAACAGTTTTTTAGCAGCTCAAGAAAAAAAAACCCCGCAAAAGATTTCCTTGTGAAATAAAATTTAAACAGAAAAGAGAAAACCAGTTTTTCACAGTGAGAAAAAAAAAGTACAAGATAAAATAATGTATTATTTTTCTACCTTTGTCTTTTAATTATCTCTTGTTGGAATATTAATATATATATTTTTACTATTATTTGTTTTATCATGGAAGTTGATAACACAATGAAATTTAACAGTTTGCATCCACTAAACATCCCTTTGATCTCACTCAGGGACTCTTATATTTAACCTTAGTACCCTTTTACCAACATCATCACTATTCCTCCTCTCAATGTATCCAAACCATCTCAGTTTGCTTTCCTGCATTTATCTCCAAAACATCTTCCATTATCTGCTCCTCTGATGGAATCATTCCTGGTCCTTTCCATCCCAAAGAGGACCTCAGCATCTTCATCTCTGCTCCCTCCAGCTCTGCCTCCTGTCTCTGCATCGGTCAACATGGTTGCTTTCACCACAGTCTTCTACACCATTTCTTTCAATCTTCCTGACACTTTAATCATAAATTACAACTTAAACCTTCCTCAACCCATTTCAACCTGCTTGTACACATCTCTCCATCTCTTTTCCACACTCTTGTTGCTCTGGGCCGTTGATTCTAAACACTTACCAACATCACTTACCAACAAGTCCTCCACCTCTGCTCCCTGTAACATCACCACTTCCACTTCACTTCCTCTCATTTACAGACACTTGTCTTGTTGTTGCTGACCTTCATTCCTCTCCTTTCCAGAGCAAACCTCTTCCTCATCCACCTGCTCTCAATTCTCACAGTATCATCTGCAAACAAACTGACTTTAATATTATTTCAACATGCAGAAACATTAAATATCAAGAACATGTAGAGAAGTGTAGGAAGGTGTTAAAATGTCTCTTATCTCAGGATGGAAAACTCCTCTGATGTGTTAAAAATCCACTGAAGGTGGTTTTCATTAAAAGGAAACCAACATATTTTAATAAATATTAAAATTCTGCATTTTCAGTAGATAGAACTTTAAGTAATTGCACAACTGGGAAATTAATTTATTTGTTCATAGTCTAAGAGAAAGAGAAAAAAAATTATAAATTCTGACATTTTGAGATTTTAAGTGTAGCATTTATACTAGTAAAATGTTTTTTAAACCTGTGTATATAATGGCTATTTGAGCATCATATCAATTAATATTTTTTGAACATTTTTGATGCTAAGTCATTATTAGAACATTATAAATGTATAATTATTTATAACTGACATGATGAAGACATAGTTGATTTGGTTTTGTTTTCCACTTTTCGTTTTATGCTTTATTCATATTTTTATATTTTAAAAATAACCCTCGTAATGCTACTAAAAGCTAATCCAAAAACAACAAAAAAATATTGAAAAAAGCTTTAGATGTTAGACGTGCTACAGAACAAAAAAAACCCAACATGAAATAATTTTTGATTGATTCATGAAACAATTTCATACAGGTTTTGGCCTCCTGAGATCCTGAGAGGAAAAACCATTAACTGTTTATAAGAACTGGACCAAGTGTGTGTGACATCACTCATAGAAAATGATTTACTCCCAGCTTCAACCACATGAAGTCAATTCAGTCGCCATTCTTTTTTTTGCATTATGAATGCTACAATGTTGAAATTAGATGACATCAGTTAGCAGTGATTAGCATGAGTTGGTCTGAATCATCATAACTATGGCAACCACTCTCACCAATCAGGGGTGAGCTTGTTGGAAGTCCACACCCCTACCACTTGTCAATCTGTCAATCAGAAGTGTCAAACATTCAACGTGAAACCGCCTAATTTATATTGAGGCATCTGATTGGTTAGTTTATAACTTGAATAACTTGCAGTAAAGAAACACATAAAATGACAAAACATTTGAATTATCAAGAGCATGTTAGAAAAGGTATCAGAGGAACAATGTTTTAACAAATACAATGATAGAATAGTAATAGGTGGTTCTTTCTCAATAGAAGTCAACAGGATCCTTGAAATCAGCGGGTACTTCCTGTTTGAAGCTTGAGGGGGGAGGAGTCAAAGTTCTTAGTTGTTGAGAACTATCAAAACATTTGAGAGTACATATTGCTGACATCAACCATTCTTATGCTTCAGAACATTTTTAAAAGCACATCTATATTTTAATCTCACTGTAAAACGTGTGAAGGATTGTGTATTGTGGATTGTACATGTGTGTGTGAGCACATGGCAGCTGCTGACCAGTCCAGCCAAAAAGAGAATTACAGGGACTGAGATGTGCCAACAAGGGACAGGTGACTTCCAGTCTCTTCCAGATCTCCTTACACCCACCACCCACAGTGAATGGGTGTAAGAGGATGGAGGAGAGTCTCAGTGTGGGTCTGTCTGGAGTGGCTCAGCTCAATGGAGGGGGATGTCCACACCACAAGGTGTAGGGTGGAGAGATAAAGCGCAGATGTTATTAGGCAAACAGCTGTCACACCTGCAGAGAAAACTGATAGGATGTGTGATATCAGATGCCTTTTAAAGTCTCCCTCCCCATTGTTCAGATTTGCAAGCATCGTTTAGTCTGCAGTGATTCATGTGAGTTGGATCAAGCATCAACATCTCAGTATTTTGTGTGTACAGACAGAAACCAGTGTGATGCCAGAAGACAATCTGACTCTGTTTTGTGTCAATGACTTGATCTTTTTTTTCCCCTTAAGCTGAAGTCTGGAGTGTTTTGTACAAATACTGTAAAGCCTTTTCTAGCTTTTTCTACCCCTGTCGTCCTCTACTTCCCGCCACCGGCCCCCAAACACAAGCCTCTTTCTGTTGGGGCATCCCCATGGCAACCAAGCCAATAACACGAGAAGGCAACATAAAAACCTGCACTTTCAAGGGACACAGGAACACCTGCCGCCTGGGCTGATGGGGTGGGCTGGGCTTGACGTGCAGCCACGTGCAGACACAGTCACATACAGATTCATGCAGTCACAAAACACACAAAGAGACACATGCACGCTTACACAAGTGTAAACAAGAGGGCCAGTGTCACATTTGAATAAATCCTTTGGTTAACATCTGCTCCCCTTTAGAAGTCGGTTTATCTTCCAATCATTTCTAAAGTCTGCAGTGAAAACACCTTTATAGTTTAAATAAAAATACCTATAGATACAGGATTGATTAAGGCTCAATTTGGGTCAAAGGGATCCTTTTTTTACACTCATTCTGTCTTTGACAAAAAAATGTTATAGACCCACTCCAATCATCTTTTGATTTATTGTAAAAGTTTTTCTACTGCTATTTTAAATTATTCTGCTTTTTTCTAAAAAAAAAAGAAAAATTTTAAAAAATGAACAAACAAAAAAAAAACAAGTTTCTGCAGAGCGGCTGGAGTTCATTAGAATTTCACTTCTGATTTGTGGGCGGGATCACAGGCGTGGAGAAACCTTTTATTGTTTTGTATTAAAGAAATCACATATTGAGCAAAAACCTTTACTCAAAAATTGAGGTTTGAACCAAATCGCTATTCAATTCATGGTGTTATGAAGTGGGAAGTAATGAGTCAAAATCTGCAAACTTTATTGAACTGTGTCTGTGAAGAGGCCAGAAATCTTCCACTATGTTTGCTTCTTAAAGACTAGTGTAGAGTTGGTGCTTTGGTTTGTGAATTTTTGGCTGTATATTGTATTTATTTGTAAAAAATAAATTCCATTTCTTTTAAGAATTCTTGAATACATCAGCACAATAAAGGTGGTGGTAGACAGTTTCACAAAAAATTAATTAAGGATCAAACATTTGGACGTGTATGTCTTGATTGTATCGCTAAGCTATGAATAAAGAACCACAAAGGACATGTTAGTGGTAGAGTGCAACATTTGACAAAATCAAAAACATTCATTTTTTGTGTCATGTTGTTGTGACTATGTGTGTTTCTTCCACACCTTACTGAGGCTCTTGAGTGTCTAAACATTACATCAATAAATGGGTAAAAATGTGTTGCTCATTGGAACTTTAAGCGTTTAATCCACCAAAAATCCAACCGAACTCAACATCCCCCCAGTATTCCATACAACTGCGGGACACTTATTCAAGCTATTTTACCAGGTTTTAATTTGTTTTAACTTCTCTTTCCAAACCTTTCCCCAAAGTCAGCACTGTTGAATTTTTTTAAGAATGTTATTTAAAAGCTCAATAAATGTGTTCAAGTTAGACTCACATTCATTGTCATTACTTTGGAAACAAAAATATACATTTAGGTTCTAAGAATGAGTGCTAGTTTCAGATTTTATGAGGATTTGTGAAGATGAGCCAACTTGTAATAGATGGTTTTATTATTTTGTTCGTTATTTTGTCGTTTCCACTTATTACACTAGTTTTGTTGTCACTTAAACCACAATAAGGCACAAAAAACTCAAAAAATACAAGCCATTTGTTCAGAAATAGCAAGAAAAATACTTATTATTGGGCTGTCTAACATTCATCTAGAAACTCCTCGTTTCTAGACTTTGATATCTTGTTATAAGATGAATTTTAATGAAGTGACTTGCATGGACAGATTGTTTGACCACTCTCAAGTGATTTTCTTCTTAAGATTAGTATTCTCTTCCTTTTTCTAGGCTACCTTTTTTTCTAGCAGTGTTGGATTTAATGCCAAGACTTAACAATTATAGAGATAATCGACCAAACTCAACTTTTTTTCTCTTTTTGTGCTGGTAGCTCTGAGGCAGATCTGCTGTTGCGGCTATGGGTGTGTTATGCAAAAAAAAAAAAAAAAGCACAAGCAGGAATTTAAAGAATGTGTTTACTTGTCTGTGACCACAAACAGAAAAAAAAGGCATTTGAAACAATCAGAAAAACAATTATTTTGTTAGTAAAAATTGCATCCCACCTACAGTATGTCCAAAGACAGGGTGCAAAAAAAGAGAAAAAAAAACAAAGCAAAACAGGCCATCTAAGACCAGCACTCCCACTGCATGCACATGGAGTATATATGAGACCATTCAACTGATTACAGACAAGACAGGAGGGATAATTGTTCCCAGGTGAAAGAGCAACAGTTCACAGCAATATAAGAGCTACAGATGCACATGAAACACCAGCGGAGGCCTTTCAAGGCTCAATTAAAGTTCCTTCCGCCGTTAGATAAAACGACTTTGATTTCTTAACAGCAGATGTTGTAAAACAATAGAGGATAAAACTGGTTTCATCATTGATATTGTTTGCCGTAGTCTCACTTTTTCAGTACGCTCTTGTACAGGAAATGCATAGTTTTGCTTCTCCTAATTTCACTAAACATTATAGTGAAGTCTACTATCATTCACAAGCTTTGAATTCACCTCAACTTACTCTGAGAGACGACTCTTGGTGTAGGACCAGTAGGTTTTTAGCCCAGTCAAAGTCCTTTTCATGTAAAAGCACCACCCCTTATTTTAGTTAGAGACAATATAAATGTATTATTAAAACGGTTTAATGGATGAAAAACGGACACACAATGCCTTTTTTTTTGTTATCCTCTCTTCCTTTATTTAGTTTGATCAAAGGAATCTGCATCAGAACACATAAAAACATAAAAAACATTCATTTACATCAAGGCCTTCACCACATTGGTAAAGTTGCCAAAATGATCACTTTGGATGATTAAGCAGCAAGACCTCTTTGAATATTTTCAAGCAAAATTGAAATAATCCTTCCGATCCACTCTTTCATCACTGATCCATCCATTGAGAAGCAGACGTGACAAATCTGTCATATGTTATTTATGTCTCTCCAGCTTGTTTTCCGGTGCCTGCAGTTAATTTTCTGTGGAATGTGAGGAGCAGCTGTCACTTTAGCACATGAATGGAGCTGGTTCAGAGTCCCAGAGGCACCAGAGTCGATCAACGGCAGAAGGACAGCTGGCCCTACGGGGACAATAGCATTCTCAGTTAATCATTAATACTCTTAATGACCAGCAGCCAGGCACCAGAGGTTCACTGGCCAGAATATTCTGCATGCAACAAGAAGACGCAGGAAGCCTCAGCTTGCCACCTGACCTCAACTGACACTTGCTGATTAGGGCCTTTGATGAGTCGGCTGGAGTTTTAAATTGCTGTCTGTTTGATGAAGTTTCAGCCATCAGGCTTAAGAAAAATGACAGTGTGGTTTATTTTAATGTTGAATTAATTACTCTTGTGTCAGGCGGTCCCAAGTGCTGTGCTTTTGGCCTAAAAGGTCACTGATGGGGTCACAGTTTAACTAAACTTTATCTAATGCAAAACAAGTTTATTTGCTAGATACTCAACTATCAATTCAGATATTTTATGGATTTAATAAAAGGAACAGAACAAAGCTGAAACAAATAAAGTATTCTGTGTTAAACTTTACTGAAGGGAAGGACAGCTTGACATCTATGGGTTATGTCCACGATGCTTCAAAAAGCTTCACAAATTGATTGCACAACAAAAAAGCAAAAACGTGGAAGGAAATTCACTCTACAAACACATTTGGCAAGATTTTAAGCTGCCTTTTCCGAACATCAACTATATCCAAAAAGACCATTGGAATCCAAATGGGAAAAAATCCAATATAGGAGAATGGTGACCAGGTGTTTGATTCGTTGATTTTATGCAATAAACTGTAAAATCAGTTTTCAAAACCCTTGGTCCATTCATACCAAAGACAGCTAAAAAACAAGCTTTTAAGTCTGGATCTCCTCAGCCCGGGTAAGACACAGGGTTATGTCAGAAAGGGTAACTGGCATAACAATCTCTGCCCAAACCACCTATGCAAATCAGTGGAGGAATATGCCAAAACGGGAAAAAATATATAATAAAAGTGAAGAAAGCCAAAATGCAGAAATGTATTCGCATTCTGGCATTTTTTTCTGTTCATGTATTTTTATATGATAGTTTCAGAGTTTAGACTAACACACAAATACGTAAGTTATATTTTTCTATAGTATTTCAGGTGCAGAATAGAAATATCTTTTCTAACTTACCTTTTTCTATCTAAGGATATGGAAATGATTATTGCTGGTCTCCTTCATGGTCACCTTAAATGAAAATGTCTCTTTGAAAAATGTTCTGTTTCTTCTCAACACAAAATGTTGACACTGCATTGGTCAGAGCCACAAATGGTCTCTGGTTCAGAATCTTGTCATGGTCCTCTGGATCTATCAGGAGTTTTTGACCCCATCAAACAGAATATACTTTTCTTAACCATCTCCATTCTACAGTCAGTTCTCTCCTGGTTTCAGTCATACTTCATCTACAGTACAGATGACATCTATTCCGTTAAAACAAGATCCATTTCTTACTCAGTCTATCATGGCGTTCCAAAGGCACATTATTGGCTCGTTCCTATTCATCATTCACATGTTCCCCCTAGGTAATATCATACAATCCCAAATCCTGCTCGTTTGATGAATAAGAAACTGAAATCCATACAGGATGGATTGTCAGCCTGTTTGTCTTTTGTAACTTTTTAAGGATCTGGAATAAGGAAATAGTGACAGAAGTCACAGAACATGTCTGTGACTGAGATCTTGACTGAGAGACTCCTCCCCCTTTTTATTGAGAAATAAACAGCTAATACTCAGTCATTAGATTTGTCAGAATAACCGTAAGATGATCAATCAGAGGCCTCACTAAAAGTAGGTGGTCTCATGTTCAAAGTTCAAAATGTTTGATTGACAGATTCTCCTGGGCCAGCTTTCAAGTGGTACGGGTGATGCCACACTCAGTCCAGTTCTCATCTACAGTCAATGATTGCTCATCACCTGGTGAAATCTCAAACAGATAAAGTGCTCCTTGAATGCTCATTGACAATAATGGATGTTGGTGGACAGGTCAGCTTTGAGTTTTCTGCTTCAAAAAGGACTGGATGCTGACCATCAAAGCCAGAAAATCTTTGGGTCTGATGTTGTAACGCCGTGGTTTCTGGTATTTAACTGGATGCGGTCATATTTTGTCTATAAACATGGTGTCAACATGGCAAATATTATGCCTCTCTTATCAAATTATTTATCAAAACATGCTATAAAGTTAATTTTTAAACATTCTCATTTCCTTGAATTTTGCATTTCTTAAAACACAGTAACTCATTTGTCCCTTTTGTTCCACATATTGCCAACACTTTTCCACAGTGTTAAAGGCAGGTATTCATGCAATGAAACCAGTCAACATTTATTTTGGATAAATGTATGTGAGTTATTTTCTTGACCACATGAAGCAAATAGAAAGAGCCCAGACCTGAGTCAATCGGAACGCAACATTTCAGCCTGGAAGCTCAGTCTGTCTTGACAGCCAGCAGTTTACGACTCTAGAGAACATAGAAGCGCTTGTGTCTGTTTTCCTCTGTATGCATGCACATGTAGCGACCCTCGCACATGCACGCACACTCATCTGGCTTGCTCCACGTGCAGCATAAACACCTATTTTGAAAAGACGTGTGGGTGAAACTAAACACTGAAGTATTAATCAAAGAGTTGTGGCTGCAGTGGAATATTTTTCTGCCGTCTCTGCTCTGCTTTTGTAAACTTTGAGCTTCTTTTTACTTCAG
This sequence comes from Oryzias curvinotus, assembly GCA_023969325.1. Classification (NCBI taxonomy): domain Eukaryota; kingdom Metazoa; phylum Chordata; class Actinopteri; order Beloniformes; family Adrianichthyidae; genus Oryzias; species Oryzias curvinotus. The sequence goes on from CM043716.1 coordinate 26,290,113, forward strand.
TCTGAGCCCACTCCACCCCTGTTGGACCTTTTTTTTTTTAACCATATTCTTTGTATATTCAGTTAAGACCTAAAAGACATTTCGCTGAGATATGTGCATTCTAATTGGCCCAAAAAAACAACTAACCTAAGGTCTCCTAAAGAACTACGCTTATGCATAAGGAAAATTTGGATTGTAATAATTCTCTAACAGTGAGAGAGCAGGTTAAATCATTTCTTTATTATTTATTGCCTTCCCATTGTCAAACCAATAACTGTTCTAAGTTTCTAGTTTTTTCCTACGTGAAAGATAAAAGCAATTTTTGTGTTAAATGCTAGTATTTCTCTATTTTTATGTTTTTATTAGCATACAAATAATTTACATATTTTTCTGATATAATGTTGTAAATCATCTCAATTGAAAGCCATATTTAACATAAAAATGGTAGAGATGGTTTTCTGACACAATGTACATTTTCAGGCTTGAGCAAATCACGTGACGGTGATTGGGATTTCTATTTTCCCCTGTGAGTTGAAGAGAATAAAATATGAGAAATAATCAATTTCACCAGTATATTGCAGAAATTATCATGTGGCCATAATAAAAAAAAGTTAACACATTTTTTTAATGGTTTAAGGAAAACCGAATTGGTGTTATTTTGATTTAAATCAATAACCATATTCTACTATGAAGACTGTAACAGTTGTGAATTCAAACAATACCATTAAAGGGCCTAAACCTTTGTGAATCCATTCAACTCCGTGTTTTAACTATTCAAACACTTGCCATGTCTGAATTCCCTCACTCGCCATCCCCCAATGACTTTATACTGCAGGACGATTTTAAAGTGGCTCCCTGTGCGTTTCAGGATTGATTTTAAAATTCTTTTAATGGTTTATAAATGTTTTTATGGTCTTGGGCCTTCTTATTTATTTATTGCTCAGCTGTTGGACAGGACAAGTTAGAGAGAGAGAAAAAAAGACAGTGCACACTGGTTTTTAGCAGAGAATGCTAACCTAAAATTCCTCATCCATACATCTTAACCTGCTGTTTCCCTGTCAGAGTTATGGGGTTGCTGGAGCCTGTCCCAGCTACTGTTGGGCAAAGAGAGGGTACAACTTGAATAGGTCGACAGTCTGCCACAGGGCACACCGTCATTTCCATACACACTCATACATGCACACCTAGGGACACTTTAGGTTAATACTACAAGGGATTCTTACTGCTTTTTAAGAAGTGCGTGTCTCTTTTTACACGTCATTAGCATTAGCCTAACATTAGCAGTGAAAAAGATATGGAGAGCAATATCAAAGCTATCCAACCGCGCAGTTTTGAGGCACATACCTGCTCAGACGAGGAAAACAAAGACGTACATGAATCTATTGACCTACAATCAGAATGGAGCACAGCAGGGAGATTTGGGCCTGCCCAAAGTGTTTTGTACTTCACAAATACGCTCTTCCTCAGACAGCATTTTTTGTCTGCTCCTGATTCACAACAATTTATATCAATTAAAACTCAGAAAGGGAATTTTAAGCTTAATTTTCTTTATACAGGTCTTTTTTGTCAAGAAATCTAAACTAGAAAATGGAAATAAGTGTATTTAAACTAAAAGAAATGACAAGGAGTAGAGACCTTGAAGGCAGGATACTTGTTTTTGCATAAAATAATATGGATCTCAATGAAATTTCCTTATGCTTTACCTTCATCAGTCAATTCTTTTTACTAACCCAGATCTCTCACTTCCCTAGATTTCTATCTACTGTATATTTCTTTTTATTCTGATTCTTTAGTATATGTCACTTTATGCTTATTTATGTGGGGGTTAGGGGGTGGGTTAAGGGGACTGTGCATGTTTTATTAGTTTTTTTCCTTTGTTAATGCAATAGTTTTGGTTTTAAAGTTTAAAGATGCGTTTGTTGTTTATTCACTTTGTGTTGCTCGGGTGTGAAGTGTCTTATAAAGAAAGTTTGATTTCTCATTAAAAGAAATAAGACCCCAAAAATCACTGACTTTAAGTGCAATCTCATCATTCCAATTATTCATGATAAAGGTTTAGAAAAAACTTGGTGTCATGAAATTCCTTTGGAATTGAGTCTTTCACTGCAAAAACTGAATATTAAGAGAGTAAAAAGATCCTTGTTTCTTTTTAAAAAAAACCCTTTTTTTATGTCTTGCAAGAAAAATAATCGTGTCAAGAAACCTTTTCAACAGCAAAATAATCTTAGATAGAGGAAACATGCATTTTTCTTAAAATAAGAATTTGTGGTAAAACTTTTTTTTTTACCCAACTGGCAGATTTTTGGGGCTATTTAAAGAAAATCTGGGGTAAGAATTTTGTACTTATTTTTTAATGGCCTGTTTTTGTAGTCGGTTGACAAACAAAACTACCAAATCTTCAGAAAAAGAATTAAAATAAACCCTAAATGTGTTGCAATGCAAAGTCTTAGCTGAATGTCTGCAAACACTGCACAAAAAAGGACCAAAACTCTGACTGATACTGTCATTTGGATATATTCACCCATAATTTTTTTCCAGCTATAGGTGCCACTTATGATTGATTCTAGAAGTAAAACTTAGAACTGAAAAGGGCGTGCTTCTCTTTTTTTCCTCATGGCTCTTTAAATGATTGACAATTATGTAATCATAACTGTCGTCAGGATCTTATCTGTACCAGCACTGCCATTGACAGATATCACGTTGAAGGAGTTTGCAGCACATTTTATGTCCCAAATGTAGAAATTCAGAATTAAATGAACCCAAACTGAACAAAGCTCTAGTGTGTTGCAGCTGCTTTTCACTGAAATCGGTTTTGTCTTGTGAGCACACAGGGCAGAGAGTCTTTGGAAGCAGAAGAGGATCTGGGTTGCAAGACGCAGGATTTGACATTAGCTTGTTTCCTGTCATTGACTGGAGGTCACATGGTGAGCGTGTGGGCGTTCAGATAGGGTAATGCGTTAAAGGGGTGAGGCTCTTGTCACCAGATGGTGACAGACACAAATGCACGCTCACTTTCAGGATTTCACTCAGTCCCAGCAGGAGACTGTTTGTGTGAACGGCGAACACCATTTTGACTGGGGAAGCATTCTTCAAGATTCACGCGGTCTCAGTCCACGCCTCTGGAGCCGTCGCTTTGTGAAGACAAAGTGCCACACAGGCAACAAAAAGTCTGATCCCCAACGATAACAGAGCTGAACAGCACAGCAGTAAAAACCAAAAAGGTGTTCTCACCCAGAGGGAAACATACTGTTAAACACATGCACACGCATGCCTGCACACACACACACACACACGTGCATGCCAAATATTCAATTTTTCCCCCATCAAACCTTTAACTGACTTGTGCGATGCACTTTTTCAGCTTTTGCTGACATCCTATCAGCAATTTCTCAATCTTAAAGCATTTCACATGAGCTATAGTACATTTACCTTTTTCTACTCCTGCAAATAAGCAAAAATAACACCCTTTGGAATGGGCAGTGTGTCTCAGGCCCCGCTGTAGTGCCTACTCCAGTCACAAAACATGCCAACACACGTGCCAGTAGTTTGGCCTTGATGTGGTGCTGTGTCTCTTTCGGCTGTCCACAGCTGGAGCCCAAGGCCGATGGAAAAGAGGAGGAATGTCGGAAGAAAACGCAGGAAAAAAATCAAGGGGACGCATGCTGAACAGGAGGGATGAAGTTCAACTGTAGGATTTTTACTCCAAAACTCAAGGAACAGCTCCCCCACGAGGCCAGGATGTCAGATGTGTTAAATGTGCAAGCAAAGTGAGTTCAAATGGGACATGACATTTTCCACTCAGCTGGGGTTTGTCGGCTTTTTGCTGTGTTAAGCTCTGTTGGATCAAATCAGGAAAGCTAATTAAAGCTATTTATGCAACTTTACCCTTGTAACCAGAGTGTAACATTGATCAACTTAATTGATGAATCAATTTACTGTATGTTTCAACAATCCAAACAGATTGATCTGGCCGAGGCAAGTTGTTAATCGAATCAACCTATACCATTATAAAATCATCTAAATATGAAATAATTAAATTATATTTATATGGGAAAATACCATTTGGATTGAGACATGGTAGTTATTTTTTTTACTATAACATAAAAGACCAAACAACACATGATCATGTAATAACGATCAGTCCATTATTACAGTCCGATGTGTGGAAACACTGCATGATGTCATCATGATGTCAGACCTTAACAGTTTTAAACGTCAACTAAAAACGTACCTTTTTTAGAATGCCTTCTACTCTCACTCATTTTATTGAATTCCAACCTGTCTTTTATGTATTTTATTGTTTTTGTAAGTTTATGCTGTTGTTTTCTAAATGTTATTTCTTAATCTTTTCCATTTGAAATTTTCTTTTTATCTATCTTTTTATTGTAAAGCACTTTGGGACCCTGATGGCATTGCAAAGTGCTATAAATGTATTCTATATACATTTATGAAGTTTCATTCATTCGTTCATTAGAGGTTTCAAAAGCCAGTAACCAGTAACAGAGCACAAATATTCACTCCACCTCACTGATTTGTTTTTTAGGTCTGGGGTCTTATTTCTTTGATCTACTTTGGTGAGCTGTCATCCTTTTCCCACTTACGTCTGCTGTTAACCTGAACATGACTTTACTGGTTTATGATTCAATTGAAGAAGTATATAGAAAAGATACCAATGGATTTCTTAGCAACATCTTGCTAGTGAGGATTGGGAACTTGAGTTTGGTTTTCGTCAAACTGACAAGTGGTCTCTTTGTCAGTCACATCAGTTTCAGGTTTGTCATGAATCACAGTTGTCTTCATTTCAGTCAGTTACCCTCAGTGTATTAAGAGTCTGGTTTTCAGTTTGTCATCTGCTCTGGTTTGTCACCCTCTTTTGTTGCTCCGATGGTTTTTTTGTCATGTCCTGATTTTACGTTTTGCCACCAAGTCCAGTTTCCTGCATTTTGAGTCGTGCACCACTTCCTGACATCATAACATAAATAAAGCAATCAAAGATAAAAATATGAATTACAATTTTTATTTTATTTAAGATTTGTGCATTTTGGATGAATGGTAAAGCATATCATAGATTTAGTTTAAGGGGCATAAAACTGCTTTACAATGTTCTTGGAGCCCCTGAGCCATAAATGTATTAACCTAACTAATCTAAATTAAACCAATGCTAACTAAGTCTTTTAAAAAAGTAAGGGCTACTATTATTTTATTTTTCTTCAGCACAGAAAGCCACTATGGGGGTAAAAGACCCCTGGATTTGTCTCCTCTGTTAAAAACTGAAGCACTGACCCCACCTACAGGCCCAGAAAACATTTGCAGGGAAAATTATTTTCTAAAACAGGAAATAGAATGTTTTTCTTTTTTTTATTTCTTTAAAGCAAAAGTAACTTCCCTTGGTTGATCTACACTCATTTGACTAATCTTGTTCTAAAAAATTCCATTAAAACAGAACTTATTTTTTTAAGGCTTTTTGAAGACAACACCCTTATAGCTCTACTTTACTTCTTTTTGGCTCAGTAAAGCAACTACGTTCATATTGTTTCTGTACTTATGTGCTCTTCATTGCTCTTTCTTTTGTTCCTTTACATTTCATCATTTCATTTTATTACATTACATTTCATTTAAAATGGTTGCAATCTGAACAAGAAATGTTTTAGTAATCTGTTTGAAAGGGAAGGATTTTAAATCCTATTACTGCCCTCATGGTCCTGCAAAAGCACCAATGATAATGTGTTTGCAGAAAAAAAGGACTTGCAATGGTGCCGTCGTGAGTCTATTATTAATGTAGCTACAATGGAGTCATTCTTTTTCTGCACAGCTCTGTCCCAAGCTAACTACACTCAGATGACAAGTGCAAAAAATATTTTTTCGATTTATCACTGTGAGATACATTTTTATTTTCTACAGTTATCTTGAGTTTTTATAAATAGTAGCCAATATGTCATTTATTAAGGAAGCTATTTCACTAAATGCAATGTCAATCGTCTCATTTTTTTAGGTTTAACCCTCACATTAAGTCATAAAGTAAGAATTAGCCAAAAATGTTCAACTTTTACAAATATTTGTGTTTACTTTGTAAGTGAATATATGAGACAAAAATTCCCTAAAGCTATTGAGTATATATTTGACCCCGAAAGGAAATAAATGGAGGAAGATGAAAAAAAAAAACATTAAGTATATACAGTTCACATGTTTATAGTTTTTTTCCCCCCTCCTTTATCTTATTTACCATCGTTCTCAGATTACAAAATCCTTTACGATGGAAACCCTTTGTTTTGCAGTCTGATTTAGACCCTTGTCCTGAGGTCAGCTCTGTGCTCTCCCTCTGCCAGGTGGACAGAAACATGTGGGCGGGGCCAGGAGCTGCCTGCAGGAAGGCTACTGTAGCTCCTCTTATTTCCCAGGCAAATAATGTCACCACAGCCAGTCACATTTTTCTCCTCCTCCTCCTCCACCTCCACCACCTCTTCCTCTTCGCCGTCTCACATCCTTCCCTCCCTGTCTGTCTGTCTGTCTGTCTGTCAGAAGTCTCACAAATCTCCAAAGGATAAGATGCCATGGAGGCAGCGGGAAGAACAGCCCTGTGCGTCTGCTCTGTTCTGTTTGTCGTCACAGGTGAGCGCTGCGTCTCAAAGTGATGCTGTGGGTCACTTCTGGAGGTGGGAAGTTACTGCTTTTGCTGGTGTCAAATAAGTCAAGCGTAAAAGATTTGGGAAATTTGCATTTAAACCCACTGAAATTACTGATATTTAACCAATTTAAAAGCTCAAAATCGATTTTTGTTGCAGTATTTCTTATCAAATACCCCAAAAGTGTATCTTTTTCATCTGAACTAGTCATTTAAGGAGGACTATGTTTTTATATTATTTTAAAAGTACTTCATCTTAGCAGCTTTGTCAATTTGTTTTTAAAGAATACCCCCTATTTTCAAGTTGAAGTGGTCAAAGTTGACTCCCTGTTTCTTGTGAAGTGGATATTTTTGCATGCTCTTTACATAGCAGTCGCAATGTGACTTGACAGAATTAGCTTTTTCTGTTGATGTTAGTGTGAGGGAAGGCAAAAACACGAGGTCAGTGGAAAGAAGAAGCCACTGAGGCTACATGTCTGACTCAAACAGGAAAACACAACAACTAGAGACTCAAAAACAGCACAAAATAGTTTCCACTTTTGATGTGTGCATCATAAAGCCCCCTTGAAAAGCTCAACTTGTCTTACCTAAAAAGAGGCTCAAGAGGATGCGACTTTATTTAGTGTCCAAACAACTTGGATGTGTGTGTGTGTGTGGGGGTGATAAGGAGCAGGTGTTAGTGGTTCTCTGAATGTAGCTGCCTCTAAGTGTCTGTGTGTGTGTGTGCAGGCAGGCCTGCTACACAAAGATATCCTCTCACCTAAAAACCTCTTGTTGATGGTAATCTGTCCTCTCTATCACTACAACAATGCCCAAGCTGTTTGGAGACAACAGTGAAGGAGCGGGCCGAGCACACTCCTCTCCGCTGCCGTAAACACTGACACACTCCTACAGACACTCAGAAACTGGCCTGCAGAAGCAGAATGGCGTTTGCATAGCATGTATTATTTAGGACATAAGACCAAACGCACAGTAGATCTATTGTGAGGAGCTTTATGGGCATCGGCCACCAGAAACCTGTCTGACTCCAGCAGGAGGTCACGAGCAGGAAATACAGCAAGCAGAGATGGGGATGTGAATGATGAGAACAGCAAGGAAACAGGAAGTGACTTTGAAAAACTATTACTCATTTCTCAAAAAAAGCTTATTGAGGTTTAGACATATAGCTTTTTTTATAGTAAAGTTTAATTAATTAACCTTTATAATAAAGTCTGAGTTACTTTCAGTTCTCTGGTGCTGAATCAGAAAAACAATACACAAGCAGAAGTGTGACTCACCAGAAAAAAAAGCTAAGAGTAAAAGTTTTTACACCTGCTGAGGACCATTGAGCTTATTGCAAACTTTCAGCCCTCTGTTTTATTTGGTCTTTTCATTCAAACAAGCTAATATGATATAAGATAAGATCAGCTATCAGGTTTGTAAAAACAAACATGGCAGTGTAATTTAGCTTTATGTGACAGACCAAAAGCAGAATGAAGAAAAAGCTAGTTAGAACTTTTCTTGGGGGGTTGACAGTTTTGATCTGCCAATCAACGGACAAACTGACTTCACAGTCAAATGTTTTTCTCATCACTATTTTGAAAGATATTTGTTTGGACTGCAAATAATCGGGATCTGGGAGGCCCCTGACTTGTCTGACAACAATGATCTCATCTACGCTTAGTCAATATTAACTCACAGCAGTTTCAGGACTTCAACAGTTTGAGCAGCAGGATACAAATGAAATCTTTTGTTTTTCTTTGATGCTACCATCTTCCTGTGGGAAAGTAAATGATGTAATCATGACAGAGCAGAAAAAGACAAACTTTTGTTGTTGTTGATAAATACTGGAAATTGGTCATTTGTGTCTATATTGGTGCTAAAAAGTATTTAGTCAGTCACTGTAATTTCCATCATAGGTATACCTCAACTATGAGAGACAAAATGAGAAAAAACATCCAGAAAAATCACATTGTCTGATCATAGGACATTGTCCCAGTCCTCTTCTGGATCATCCAAATGCTCTCTAGCAAACTTTAGACGGACCTGCACATGTACTGGCTTTAGCAGGGGGACACGTCTGACACTGCAGGGTTTGAGTCCCTGGTGGCGTAGAGTATTACTGATGGTAGCCTTTGATACTTTGGTCTCAGTTCTCTGCAGGTCATTCTTTAGGTCTCCCGTGTGGTTCTGGGATTTTTGCACACTGTTCCTTTGATCACTTTGACCCCACGGGGTGAGATCTTGTGGGGAGCAGAGATTATCAGTGGTCTTGTATGTCTTCCATTTCCTAATAATTGCTCCCCCAGTTGATTTCCTCCCACCAGGCTGTGTATCTATTGCAGATTCAGTCTTCCCAGCTTGGTGCAGGTCAACAATTTAGTTTCTGGTGTCCTTAGACAGCTCTTTGGTCTTGACCATAGTGGAGTTTGGAGTGTGCCTGTTTGAGGTTGTAGACAGGTGTCTTTATATAGATAATGAAGTTTAAACAGATGACATTAATACAGGTAATGAGTGGAGGACAGAGGATCCTCTTACAGAAGAAGTTACAGGTCTGTGAGAGCCAGAAATCTTGCTTGTTTGTAGGTGGCCAAATACTTATGATTTAGTAATAAGAAGGTCCTTAAAGATTTTGACATTTCAGTAGTGTGTGGCAGTAGAATCTTTAGTGCAGAATTGATGTAAAAAGTTTTGAGACATCAAAGTATAAAAGACTTGGCAAAGTCATTAGAGACTGTTATACCTGAATAATCATAGTAGCAACATAGACTCCAAATATATGTGGCAAGAGGAAGACAATATATAAACCTTTTTTAACCTCAACTCAATTTGCCAAGACTATGGTCAGACCATTGACACCATGGGAAAGTGAGTGGCCCTTCCCACTTTGTGTTCCAAACAGGAAGTACCCGCCGGCTCAAAAAAGATCAAAATACCATATACTTCTACAGAGAAATAAACGGCTATTTATCAGTCATTCTCTTTGTCAGAATAACAGCTGTTGTCCTACTACCAATTTAACATGTTCTTGCTAATCCTAGTTTTTGTTATGATACTTTGTTTCTGTAGTGAAAATTATTCAAGTTATCAGGTGCCTCATTAAAAGTATGTGGGCTTATGTGGAGCAAAACATTAGACTGACAGATTCTACTGAGTCCGCTTTCAAGGGGTAGGGGTGTGGACTCCCAACAAGCTCACTCCTAAAAAGCAATAGCCAATAAAAAATGGATTCAGACAGACTCGATCCAATCACTAGGCCTACTTACTGACGTTGTCTGGCTCCAACATGGCAGTTTCGTATTGAAAGAAAATGGCAACTAAATTGACTATATCTAGTTGGAGCCAGAAGTAAACCATTTTCTATGGGTGATGTCACACTTGCTCAGTCCAGTTCTCATATACATTCAAGGATGAAACCTCTAATTCAACCATATTGAAAGTGTGTTGTGCAGCCAAAGCCTATAATAGGTTCAAGATGCAATTTTAAAAACCTGTTAAACTACCATAAATGTTTGACTTTTGTAGTAGACAAAATCATTTTTGTTGTGTTTTCCCTACATTAAATTTGTTTTTTTTGAATTTTTCATGTGAGAAACATACCAAGCAATTTGGTAGACCTAACAAATACAGTAAAAATCAACTTTTTAGGCTAGCAAACGCCATATTTATGGGACAGTAGAGTTGCGTTGTTCTCAATAACAATACAAAAAAATAAAAATAAAAAATAAAAAGTTCAACATTTAGAAAAAGGTAACTCCAGTTAATAAGGAAAAGACATGAGAAACTGCTAATTTTATGAATTGATTTGATTTTTAAAACAAGGTCATTAGTTGGGTTGAATACAAATTTGATGAGAGATTTTACGTAGCTAGTACTAAACTTCTTTTTACTAATTTCCCAAAATAAAGCTTAAATCTGCCGCAGACCTATGAAAAATGATTAAAGTGGTTAATGAGTACTATGAGTCCATATCAGATCTTGTCAGCTCAGAATCTTTGTGTTTTTATTGGAAAATAAGTCAAATAAAGGCATACATCTCATTAAAAGTGTGCATTTGTTTTATCGACCTCTAATCAGAATGTCGCAGGTTCGGTTCCTGGCTGAACCTCAACCAGACATATGCCCGCCCATATGTCGAAGTTTTTTCGAACAAGACACTGAACCCCACAATGCCCCTGGTGGTTATAGTTTGACGCAAGTAGCAGAGCACCATCAGTGTGTGAATAGGACTGTTACTGGAAAATCTTTTGGGCCTTCTAAGAAGGTATTAAAACACTATATAAGTGTACCTCATTTTATCTTGACAAAAGGCTGTAGCCCTGAATTAAAAACTGCTGTTCTCATAATTTTTACAAGTAGGAACTGAAACAGGAGCCTTTGAAAACTGATGAGGGAATTGAAATCAGCTGTAGCTGATACAAAAGAGGAACTTTCTCCAGTAGTTAAGGGGTAGTTTTTTGGACATCTAATACTGATCTCCCGTTTCTTGTTTCTCCTAACTCAGGGGTCAGCTGTGAGCTCATCCACATCCCCTCGCTTGTTCATCATGTCATTCAAGGACAGTCCCTGCTTTTACCCGTAGAAACCCGCTTCCCTCTTGATAAAGCTGAGATCCAGGGAACCTGGTCATACACCAAGCCGAGTGGCACCAGGATCACCTTGGTCACCTTCACCAAAGAAACTGCAATCATCAACATGGGGTACCGTAACTGGCTAAACTTCAAGGAACCCAACATTTCCCTGGGGATCGAGAATTTGAACAAAGACAGTGAAGGGGATTATCACCTGAGCCTGAACATCGAGTTTCATAACCAAACAGGGCAGGTCATCAAGGAGGAGAAAACAGTTGCTGTAACGGTGGATGGTGAGAGTCGTGCTTATCACAGCATTTCAAACCTGATGACGGCTGTTTGAAAACACCTTCAACATTTTTTTTCCTCCCAACAGTCCCCGTCTCCGTTCCTGAGATCCAGAAGAGCCCATCTCACTCAGTTATAGAGGACAAAGCAAACGTCACCTGGACTTGTTCTGTCAACACTGGAACCAGAGTTGAGTTTAAGTGGTTCAGAGACAATGCAGAGCTGGTTTCCAGTGAGAGATATCACTTCACTCAGGACAGATCTGCACTACTGATCAGCCCTGTGAAAAAGGAGGATAAGGGAATTTACAGATGTGAGGTCAAAAACCCAGTGAGCGAACCTCTGGAGAGCAAGGCTGTGGAACTCAACGTGTACTGTGAGTAGCTTCACAAGCATCTCTTATCAATTCTGACCCAATAAAATGGAAGTTCTTTTCAAACTTTTGGACAGAACATTTTATGTGAGGGGGCAGGAAGGGGACAGAAAAGACTGCCAAATGAGAACAGCAGAGTGGAAAAATATTTTAAAAATATTAAAACAGCAGTTCTCTTAAAGAAGCTTGTTTTAGTCAATAATGATGTTAAAAAACTCACTCAAAAGTTGGGGGCAGTCATAGGTATTTGCTGCCCCCCCACCCAATAGCTCCGCCCTTGCTTTTTAAGAAAAAAAGTATTTTCAAGAAATCTGATATATTTAAGCTTGGCTGGCTTGTTTTAGATGCCAACAGAAAGTTCACAAATCTTCAGATGGTGTCAAATGTACAACGGATCACAACTCGTGTTTCCGAACGCTAAGAAGATCAACGTTAAAACGCCAGTCTGCTTGTTTGCACGGGCTGGACGTCTAGCTGAGATTTGGAAAAAAAATCAAGATTTCAGTTGGGACCTGTTAGAGCTTCTGCTTGCACACTTTTAAGTTTAAGCTGGACAATATTGTTTAGTTTTATTTGTTCTACAGGGTCTCCACAAAGATTTCATAAATATGCCAACCTTCTCTGTAGTACTGTAGCTCTAGTACTTATATAATCACATAGGATACGTTTTATTTTAGAAAAGAAAAATAAAAAAAGAAAAAGTTTTCTTCCAAGTAAGAATTTACTTCTGAACCACATACCGCTGTGCCCTTTTACATTTTGACTCCTTCCTTTTGCACATTTCTGTTGAACGATTAGGTCATATGTAAATTCCTGTGAGGTCCTTCTGTTTGCTGATAGTAGAAAACACAAGGCTATTATGCAGAAGAATTTGCATGGGACTGTGGATGCCAAAACCTACCTGGGCATTCCAATCCAGATTAAATTCAAAGCCAAATTTTTGTGTAAAATTTGAATGAGTTTTTGTTTAACTGGAACATACGTGTTTCAACTGAAAAAAGGGTTCAACACCTCAGTAGATACGTATTTCCGTTGTGTTTGGACTGCTTCCCACCTCTTCAGTGAATTGTGAGAATTGCTGAGTTTTAAGTAAAAGCAAAAATGTCATTTCTCTTCTCTCAGTGGCGGAGCTACAACATTTAAAAAAAGATGACAAATGAAAATCGTTGCTTCGCTGAACTCAAAGTGTTATGTAGCAAACAGTGCAACTAAACTGACTGGGTAAAACTTGAAATTCTACAGATCCAACAAATGAATTTAATCGTCAATACTTATGATCTGCGGCATTTAGCCACATCTTTCAAGACTATTTTCTTTAAACATGAGTTTAACAAAAATTAGATTTTCCTTTTGCCATTTTGCCATAGCATGGAAACAGGGCAGATTTTGGCTAAGGTCAGGGTGCTGATGGCCCAGAAGGGCCCGCATACACAATACAGGGGCATAGCAAATAACTTAAGGGACTCAATGTTTCTTTTAGACATATTGCTTTTGTTATGTTTGCAATGTTTAAAAAAGTATTGATACTAATAGTTACTCAAAAATTGGGGGCCAAACCTGTTTGGGGAGGGAAGCCCCCCAAGCCCCTCGTAGCTCTGCCCCTGTCCTCTTTACATTTTTGTTATTTTTCTGGGATTCTTTTGTCCATAGTGTCACACAGAATTGATCAAAAACAAGATTCAATTCAATTCAATTCAGTTCAATTCAATTCAATTCAATTCAATTCAATTCAATTCAGTTCAATTCAATTCAATTCAATTCAATTCAATTCAATTTATTTATATAGCCCAATATTACAACATAGCTGTTTCAATGGGCTTGATACCGGTAATTGTATAAGAACATAAAATAAGTGATACAACTCAATAGATAATGGCTAAGGATTATAATAATGATATAATGATGTATAATAATAGTGATGAAAAAGACTAAAAGGGTTCCGTTCCAAAATTCCCCTTGAGAGCTCGTTGTCCCTGAGTTTATTACAGTTGTGTTTGCATTAAGTTTAATTTGACCCTTTTATTGTCAGTAAAAACTGTGCATCTCTCACTCGTGGTGAGTGAGGCGGCCGTGGTGCAGCGACCCATGCTCGTAAGGTTGCAGGTTCGATTCCCTTGCACGCCCATGTGTTGATGTGTCCTTGGGCAAGACACTGAACCCCACCTTGCCTCTGGTGGGAGGTTGGCGCCAGTGTTCGGCAGCGGAGCGCCACCAGTGTGTGTGGTGTGTGTGTGTGTGTGTGCATGGGTGAATGGGAGTGTGACTGTAAAGTGCTTTGCGCCTTTGAAAGACGGTGGAAAGTGCTATATAAGTATACGCCATTTACCATTTACTCATTTTTGTGAGCCAGCTGTTCTCTTGAAAATTACTCTCTTAATTTGTCACTTGGTGCCAATTTGAATTCTTCTAAATGCTACACTACAATAAATGTTGTCCTTTAATAGGTTTGATTAAGGTTTCTTTAAAAAAAAAAAACCTCTTTAATTAAAATGAAATGTTATGTTGTCATGCAGATGGTCCTTACAATTTGGAGGTGAACACTGACCAGGGCCTCCGGACAGGGGGGGTTTTCACTATCAACCCCGGAGAGCTGGTCTTCTTTGAATGCCAGGCCGACTCAAACCCACCAAACAGTTATGTTTGGATTTCCAAGAGACACAACGAGACTCAGATCATTACGGAGGGCCCGCGTCTGGAAGTTCTATCCTACCGGTTGGCCCAAGCTGAAGACTACCTGTGCCGCGCCTTTAATAATGTGACAAAGAAACAAGACGAGGCCCAGTTCACTCTGGTGGTGGCCAGGTTCGGAACAGGTGGGTAAAACATGGCAAGAGGGAAAAGAGGGTGGGTGGGTTTTGGGAATCCTTTGTCAACAGTTTGTTCTGGCAAAAGCAGAAGAGTCAGATGAGTTTTGAGGAAAGAAATAGAACAATAAAAAAGATCTTCCATTGCAGCTACATAATGAAAACAGTTCATGAAAATACAGTAAACCATAGATGGCCATTATAAATGAGATTTTATCTGGGTTGATTTATTCTAGCTCACATCTATGTTCGAGTTCAGTGACTGGGAAAGAAGCGGCGGATGACAGCTGTTGTGTTTGTTGACTGAGTTTATAGCATGTAGAGTTTCTGTGTACTGACATTGATATGTTGTCTTGGTGATACTGAGCGAGGCTGACTGATGACTTCTACTGATACCGGCCATGATTTAAAATCCTGGGAAAAATGTGTCAACAACATTTGCCTTTGCCTTTTTTTTGGATCCGACATGGAAATTTTTACAAATAACAACGTGCACTGATACCAGGAAACTAAAAGTATTCTGTACTGTACATACTGAGTAAGTGATATTCTTAAGTCATGCTTAAAGTCCCTCTCTGATCTGATCTTTTGATCTGTTTTAAAAGTGTTCCCAGTGGTCTTTTAATTATGATTATGCCATTTTTTAGCTAAAATAAAAATAAACTGTCATTTTCTAGGATATGGTTTCTGCAGAGCAGCAAGAGTTCATTGGTGACTTACCTCTGAGTTATGGTGCAGAGTAAGCCCACCCCTACTTCCCATCATCCGTCTGTTTACACACTCTTCTGCTAACTTACAGCCCCTGTACACCCCTCAACCTAACATTACCAGTGCAACAAAAATGGCGAGCAGGATCAGAGCTATTGAGCTGTACAATTTAGATCCCGATTCCAGCTCGGAAAACATAGACATACATGGATCTATTTCTCTACAAGAGGATGCATCAGAATGGAGCGGAGCAGGGAGCTTGTGTCTTGCCTTTGTATCTTACGTCACAAATACACTCATTTTTTTCCGTCTTATCCTGATTCCCAAAGATTTGGATAAAGAAATACCCTGAAAAACAAATTTAAGCTGAATTTTCTTCAATATATGTTCTCCATCATTAGAAAAATAGTACGTGTTCAAAACACCAACTCGAGCTTCATTAGAGTCAGTCTCTAACATGTTCTGCCTCACCCTAATTATATTTCATGATATTTCTTCTCTAGTGCAAGTTATTCAAGTTATTAATTGGCCAATCAGATGCCTCAATAAAAGTAGTCTCACTTTTTGAGCGTTTGAAATGTTTTAAAGATTCTCCTTTACCTGCTTTTAAATGGCAGGGGTGTGGACTTCTAAAAAGCTCAATCCTGATTAGTGAGAGTGGTGGTTGCCACAGAAACGACAAACAAAACCAATTTGGACCAATTACTGCTCACCGATATCATCTTGCTCCAACATGGCGGCACTCGTAGCACAGAAAAAATGCAAGTGGGGTTTGAGTTGGAAATAAGCAGTTTTCTATGGATGATGTCACACTCGCTTCTCTTATACAATCAATGTTTCAGCCTCTAAAAACCAAGATGAAAAAATACTAAAACTCTCAGCAAATCCAGTCTTTTCAGTCTTTTTTTGATCAAACTGTATAACTTCATACGCCTTTTTCACTGATTAAACGGTAGACGCTGCTCTTCCTTTTGTGTTGACAGACAGAGGGAAGCAAACCCAGGAGGCTGGCTCTGTGTTGCCGCTGGCAGCCATCAGTGTCTGCTGTGTGTTTATCATCGCCTGCATGTTGCTGTTCTTTGTCAGAAGAACCTGCCATCCTAAGAGAGGTTAAAAAGATCTTTATTTTCACTTTGTCCTACATTTTTCTTTTCTAAACAAGCAAACAAGCTCATCTTTATTAAATGTGAGTTCAGACCGAACTGTAACGTCAAAATTCCACCAGCTACCTGTTAAAAAAAAAAAAAAGTTTTAATAAACTGAAGGCAATTTATGTGTGTGGTTGTTAATAATAATTTCTCTTTGTGTCTCCAATATTGACAGTGCTTATGAGCATTTACAACAGGTGCGTATCATAGACATTGTAGCTGCACAGAATCTTTCTTCTTTTTTGTAATCATGACTTCCTTTTTACGAGCTGTAGAAAACATTTGCCTTCTTAAAGATTATTTTACAAAATGTCTTTCTTTGTTTGTTTAATTTATCTAGTAATGTTACTCTGGTGACATTATTTTTTATTGTGGGTCTTTTTATAAGCATGGACTTCTAAGTCTTCTTATGGCGTCTTTCTTTTGTCTAAAAACAAATGATACCATTCACATTGAGGGGGTGTATTTGTTTTTCTTTGCTTTTAAAGTTAAAGTTTATTTACTGTATTTTGTGTGTCTTTGGGGTACTTTTGTGTAAAAATAAAACCTTTTTATGAAAGTTTGACAACTACTTAAATTGATCTTAAATCAGGAAAGGGGCAATTTTTTTTTCTTTTTTTACCATCAGTATAAATGTTCATGCTTTTTGCATTCATTGATTGATTGATTCTCTTTTTTAGGCCATTTTCACAGCAGGATCGACCTCATCGCTCAGGTGAGCTTCTGTTTGTTCTATTTTAGTTGGCAACAACATATAGATCACCAGTGTAACAGAGCTTGCTCTTGTCTTTACACTTAAACATTTATTTTTATCATAGACCTTCTTGTTAAAGTAATGACAAGTCGGGTCCATGTTTTGTGTCATCGTCAGCGGTTGTGAATTCCTTCACGACTCACTACATAGTGCACCATATAGTGCATTTGCATACTCGTAGTGCCGTCTGAATCTACGATTCCAAAATCCAGAAATTTCCCAGAAATCTCTGCAAGAAACAAGTGTGCATATATGCTCACTAGATTGGTGAATACAGACCAAAAAGCACTGCATTTGAACGATTGCTGTGAAATAAATATATTTACTTTAATGTTTTTTAGAAACCATCCAAGCAATTATTATCAGAGCACAGTGGATTCCTAAGCAGTCTTCACAAAATTTCCATATTTAATAAGTTCTTGCTTTTGGAAATCGGCGAAGTGATATTTACTGTTCAAAGAAAAAATATAGTGAACATGGTGTCTGAGTTATTTTTAAGGTCTAGGGCAGCGTTTTTCAACCAGTGTGCCAGCGGCACACTAGTGTGCCGTGGGAGATGGTCAAGTGTGCCGTGGGAAATTGCCCTCATTAACTGATCTAAAAACATTTCCATCTCCAGGAAATCAGCTCTTTGTTCATCCAAACAGGTCCTGATAAAACACTGAGTAATTAAGAATATAAAAGATCATAAAATACTTTTTTCTTTGTGTTTCTTTGATTCTATTAAAGACATTTTGATAAAAATGACGGTACCGCGATTTAGCTACAACTAATCACATGTTATCAGTCTGACCAATCAGAAGTGGTTAAAGTCTTCACGTCCTTGTTTAGATTTAGCTCGTAAAGTCTCTCAGTTCTAACAAAAATAGCAGCGGTGTAGCTTTCCACAGAATCCGGTATCAGACCGTGGAACAAGTGAACTAAACAATGAAGCTCAGAGACGCTGGTCTTTCTGCCCTTTTACGTCCGATTTCACACTACATCTCCCATGATGCATTGGCGCGTCTCAGCGTACAATGAGTCGTTGTTATACGTCTTGAAACCAAAAAGAACACACATCAAACAGATTTTTCATTTTCGAACGTAAATTTTATTTCATCTCTTAGAAAAAACAACTGCAACTTCCTGCTTTTTCTGCCACAATTGTCACAGAAATGCACATGAGATTGCGGGGGGGGGGGGGGGGGGGGTCTGGCCGTCAATACAGACAATGAGTTTCTGCTTTTTTTTTTTGGATGCTGGTGTGCCGTGGGATTTTTGTCAAGGTTAAAGGTTTTAATTCTCTCTTAATAATCAGTTTAGGAGGAGATAATTCTTCCCTGAATAAAACCCAAAGTTGCTCTGACATTTAAAATCTACATCAACAGGTCACGAAGATGCAACAGAAGACTTTGGCATCTATGAGTTTGTGTCCCTACCAGGGAAAATGGACTCTACACAGGTCTTTAACCATGATAATCGGAATTTAAATAGGAGGGAGCAACATTTTTAAATTCTTACTTTTCTATTTTTTCTGTTCCTTTCTTTCAGGTGTCATGCAGATCTCTTTCTCATTTCGAGTCCGGTCAGGATTCACACACTACGATCTACGACGTGATCAGGCATGTTCCTGAAAACCAGTGCCAAAGTTTGTTGATGTAACCAGTAGCTGGATATGAAACGCTGACAGGCACAGACGTCTATGTAGCCTTATTTTCCTCAAGATTCTATCTAAAAAAGACCCAAATTTGGGTTCTGTGGCCATTTCAGTTGTAAAGGGTGTAAAAGAGACTAAATCAGACTATGCACTGTTATTGTTTTGGATTTAGGACTGTTTTTAGTGAGTTTCACATGGTAATAAATGACTTAATGTTCATGCATTAAGCAAATAGATTATTATTTAAATCTAATATCATATACAAGACTCGAATTAAATATTTTTATATTTTTCACACAAAGGAGAAAAATGACTTTAATCAAGCAAGACTAAGTTCTTTTTTAGCATTTTGAATCTCATAAGGCGCCGTACTTCTGAATGCTGAGACTGTGAAAACTACTGAAACCAAAAGTTGGATTTTTGATCTTCTAATTGCCATCTCAGAATCCTCGGATAGGGAAATAGTCTCCTGGAGAAGTGTTAAGTAAAAGAAGTTTCTTGTATGAAAACCATTTTAACTAACTGTAAATTATGTACATGAATTCTTCTACAAATGCTTTATATGTGATGTTATATCAGTATGTTTTATTTTAATGACTTGTGCCCTGAAAAATACTTCAAACTAGCTGGGAAGCTCAAAGAAGAAAAAATTAATTATGGTGATACATACACACACACACACACACACACACACACACTCTAAAATACATACATATATGTAATTTTTTATCAGGGATTTAAAAGAAATGTGTGCATCTTTTTTCATGCTTAAAGTGCTCATTTTTCCTGGCGCTATGCAGTCAAATGATTTTTTACCATGGCTGTTTAAAATGTGGAAATCTAGTCAACATAACTGATAACTAAAGACATTAAAAATGAAGATTCTTTTAGACTTTGGACACTTACTTTACACTCTTATTTTAGGTAAAGACTATTTCTTGGTAACAAAAGTCTGCTCTCTGCTTCATTGCAGCTTTTTTTTTCATTTTCCAAATGGCCTCACTCTTTCAGAGACACCAAACTGGTCAGGATGCTGACTTTCAACATTTATATATGTGTATAGATCTAATATGTAATGGAACAGCAGAGGGAAAATGAAAAGGCTATGCAGCGTCAAAAACAGTTGCTGAAAAGCCGCTTTTTCAGTTGAAGAAGTATTTTCTGTTACAAACTTTTCAGCTGACCTAAAAAGTACACTGTCAAGAAAAGAGACTCACACTCTTGAGATGCTCAGGTTTCACAGAACTGCAGCCACATCATCCCAACTTCAGCAGAAATGAAAGCATGCCCACCAATCTGCAACAATGACCGCACTTGGATGCTGACTCTCCATAGTTTGTTAAACCGGGTTTCTTCCTGTTGTTGGGAGATGAAGACCTTTCTGTGTTTTGACTAGAGTCAGGGGAAAATGTCACTGACAGGACTTGATCCGGGAATACCTGTGGTGTCATTCTAGAGCCAAACACAGTGACTCAACACTTTTGAATATCTTGTTTTACATTAAAATTGCAAAAAAAAAAAAAGAAGCAATTTTAAATCAGATAGGAGATTCTGGATCACCAGACCTTTCTTTACATTTTTGTTCGTAAAGGCTTTCTGTACTTGAACCCAAATGTAGCATATTTTTTCTGCTCTGCTTACGTTGAAAATGAAAATATCTTAAAAAAAAAACAACAGAATTGTAATTGAAAAAAATGAATAATCATACAGTTTGCAGTTGCATGCTGTTTTGTACTTTATTAAAGACAAAGCTATTTATTACATTGTGTGTCTTGCTGTTTTTCGTTTGTTTTGCCTACAAACAACCTTTGTAAAGTTCTTTCAGGTATGCATTTTTTTTTTTTTAATATATGCTATTCTTTAAAACTGTTGTTTTGATGGTTTATCACCAGCGATCACATCTTACATAAACAAATGACTTGTATTTGTTCTTCTAAGATGTCAGCAGGGTGTGTTTGAGAGCATTTGGTTTGTTGGTATGCTGCCTGCCTGGCACGGTGCAGACTGGCTGCAACAGACGGACAGTTGGCATGTGGCAGAGTGCACTCCACCCACTTCTGCTGACACCTTGTCACGAGTTCACATGCATGGGTTAGGGTTTGTTTTTGCTTTATGTACATAAATGCATGGAAAAAAGAAAAACTTAAATTTAGGCAAGGCTCAAAAATGTAATTAGTTTATTCTAAAAATAAACCATTCCAGGGGATAGTTTCTATGATATTGCTTTTTTTTTTTAATTTAAATCAAGTCACTTATGGCCCCTCAGGTGAGTAAAGACGGACTTTGCAACATATTATTACAGCTGCAGGAGCTAACTTTGCATTAGCTAGTTAGGAAACATATCAGGAAAATAATTCCATTCAATTTTACCAGCTAAAAGAAATGAATATATTGATGCAAATGATGTCCACATAGTGGAAAATAAAGTGTGGTATGTCACTATTCTTCCTGGCACAACTGGCTTATTGGACCTTGTTCTAATTATAGCTTATAAACTGAAAAACTGAGTGGGCTCAGTCTCGATTGTGGCATCTCCGGGTAGAGACGCCATCTGTTCCGTCTAAGTGTATGCTTTGAGGGCGGCTTCACAAACACCAGTGGAGTAAATCACCCAAAGAGAGCGGCCTCACCTTCATTTGACTTGGAAATAGCTAGATGAACCAGGAACTGGATCTCACTGAGTCTGCAGCAAATTGCTGCTGTCAGTCAAGTGCTGCTCTTTGAGAACACGAGCATTTACGGAACAATATGAATTAGTTGTCATTACTTTGAATAATTTTACAATGTAAAGCCAAAGGCAGATTGAGTTGGGTCAACAGAATGGCAAAATAGATCAATAAAAGCCCTAGGTCTTGATTGCTAAAATTTATAACTAGATTTGAGTTAAATTACATAAAATAAAAAAATCCGGAGAACTAAATAAATTAAAAACATGTTTGAGTGTTGTTACTACAGTATTTTGGGTGTTTTTAATTGAGTAAAGGAGATTTTTGTCAGCAAAATGTAATTTCTATAAAAGCTTCAATTGTATAAAAGAATAATGGAAAATTTCACATTTTGTTTTGACCACATGACACAAACAAACAAACAAACAAACAAACAAACAAACAGCATTTTCGTAATCTTCCTTGTCTCCATCCAGCCTAATTATTTTTAATATGGAATTAATTAAAATTTCATGCTGGATGAATATTGTCAATCAATGTTTTTAAAGAATGCAAGAAAGTTTTTCCCACATTTATTTGCGTTCATTCAAACTCTTTAAAAAGTTGTCAGTCTTTACTGAAAATGAGGGGGTATACTTGAAGTTTACTTTTTTATACATCATCTATATGTGGTAAACCTAAAATATTCTAATTTAGTCTGAAGAAGACTTCAGTTTCAATAGTTCCTAACTATGCGTTGTCTGTAGTATACTAGCTATACTTATACACTTAATTAATTAAACTTCACATGTACTACTTTTTTGCTAAGGGCATTCTTTTTTAACTATTTAGGTTTTAGAATAAGACACAGTGAAACTGTTACTTCATACTTATACCTCCTTCTTAAGTACAGTGATTGTCTGATTCGAATAGCAAAAATATAGGAGACAAGACCAACACTACATTTCCCATAATGCTTCAGAATGTTTCCGGATTTTACAACTCCTGTCACGTGACAGCCAACCATGGCTACCCTCTCGTAATGATGTACAATTGATAAAAAAAGAAGCTCTTTCGATACTTTAATAATTAGATTTGTCTACTCAAACAAGTTGGACTAACCATGCAGAAAATCAAGTCACTTATGGCCCGTCAGGTGAGTAAAGACGGACTTTGCAACATATTATTACAGCTGCAGGAGCTAACTTTGCATTAGCTAAGCTAGCTAGCCTAGCTAAGTGACAGGTTTTCTTCAACTAGACAACATTAGCTGCTGTTTGTGGACTCACACTCGGATATTACGGTCTATAATGATAATACCGCGCAAGTGTTGAGTCACTTTGGTTAACATATTTTGCACAAGCACAGACTTAGTTGTTGACAAGGCACAACACAGAGCATCATATCGCCATACAAAATCTTTTGACCAGTTCCCTTTTTTCACTGAATGTTTGTTTGCGCTTTTCCGATGAAAAGCAACCTGCGTGAGAGCAGCTATGATGGGCTGAAATGATGAACTTACGTCACGTTTCTGGTTTAACGTGGGTCTTATTTTGACAGGGCCTGAAAAGTCCTCAAGAGAGCATGGCAGACCTCAGTCCTGTTGAGAATTTGAGGATCCCAAGCAAGGTAAGGTTCTAGGCTGTCACCTTTCTGACACTATTGTGATTTTCAGGCCGTCACATTGTATGAGAGCTCATAGCAGAGAAGGGATGGGGATCACTGTTAAAAGACTGACAGTTTAACAAGTTAATGACAGTAAATAACATATAAAATACATTTTCAGACTTCAAAACTACATAATTGGTGATTTAAATAAACAAATATAGTAAATATAGTTATCTATTTATCGACTATGGCATTTTTGAGATGTTAGTTACATTAGTTAATTGTTATTGTCAAATTAAAAACGAATAGTTTTTAATTTAACTAATTCATTCAGTTAATATACTTTTTCTTTTTTTTTTTTTTGAAAAAATAAAAATAAAAAAATAAAGTAAAAATAATGGACTGATGAATGAACGCTGCACATTTTCTATTGTGACTTTTACTAAAAAAAACATTTTTCCATCGGTTAACCGGTACCGGAATGTGTTTTATTTGTCTCTGCGTCCCCCTGCAGTGGGCGGGTGGCTCCAGCATGGGATAGGCTCCAGCATTCCCATGACCTCAAAAGGGATTCAGTGGGTTTAGAATATGTAAGAATTACTTGCATATAGAAAAAATAAATATTTTTTTTTAAATATTTGTTTAAATACTTATTTTTTAAAATATTTATTTTAAAAGTAGATACAAAGACTACTTGTGGATGGGTACTTCTACTCCTAGTTTTTAGTGTTATGGCTCAAAACCCAAATTATTTATTTATTTTTTTAACCTTTTTTTAAACAGGTAAGCCATTAAAAACAAGTTCTTAATTACAATAACAGCCACAAATTCTGGGTTAAAACTATACTGCATAAACCTCCAGTATAGTTTGGAAGTAAGATTCTGCCTGAACATTTTTCTGAGGCGCATTTCAAAAAAAGAAGTTGCCAGTCATGCATTGTCACAGGAAACACTGTCACCATCTGCTTGTGCAAGTTCAATTAGCTGACGGAACAGAAGTACAGCGTCTCTGAATAATCTGCAATAACTCACTAACACTCCAATGCACTGTCAGCTTGTGGCTGCACTTTGCTTTTTAGCACTGACCTTTTTATTAATGTGTCTGAGGACAATTTGGAAGGTGACGGCATCCATTTATTCTCAGTGTTGGGTGAAATCAGCCCCAGCAATCGAAGTAGACATGTAATTTCTCGCCCTCTAAACTCGTAGCATTTCCCTTTGCTTGGATTTATTGTTCTAGTTCCATCTGTACCCTAGATTGTGATGGGAAATTCTTTTTTGGTAGAGTTACATTGCTGAGAAACACTTTAGGAAACTCTTTAGGCATTTTTTAACCTTTATAGATGTTTTTTCGAGTTCCTAAACGTGGGTCTGAATGAAAGCAATCGGGAAGTTTCTAGAGAAGGACAAGTTCCTTTAGCTTTGGTTTCAGGTGACACGGTGAAAGCAGATCTCCTCAAATTAAACAACACTTCAGTTTTGAACCTGACATGTTTGTTTTTTGCAATATTGAAATCAGTAAGATAAATAACGGGACCACTCCTTCTCTGTTTGTCCTTTTATCATTAAGCATTATTAAGTAATACCATAACAAGAGTAAGAGTGGATGCGTCTTAACCATTGGCTGTGTAAAAACAATGGTCTTTTTTTTTTTTTTTTACACCTCCCTTTTTAATTAAAGATAAATAAAATGTAGCATTATTTTTGGACTACAAAATACTTTAAGCCGAACAAAACATTTAGATAATTCAAACTTCATTCAACTCATTCACAAACAGATGAAGCATTCAATATGTTGTACTTCACGAGGCCCCAGACTACAGTACCCACAATGCATTAGCAATCCATCTAAAGGTGTGGCTTTGCAGTCATAGAAAAACATTTTGACAGATTTTGGAGCACCATGTACCACAGAAGATACATTTGAGATTAGCAAGTACAAGCAGAGTTTATACATAAAGTGTGCTGGATTACAAGGCAAATTTCCTATAGTAGAAACATTTTAAGGATTTTAAATGTGTCGTATGGCCCAATAAATATGTATGTAAAGGTGGATAAAGGTGGAGAGGATTTCATGTAATCCATGAACATGGGGGCAGCAGGCACTACATACTTTCATTGAGGCATCTGATTGGTCAGTTTATGACATGAATAACTTGCACTATAGAAAAAAAATACAATGGACCATAAAATCAGGATTAGCAAGAAAATGTTTAAAAAAAAAGTTAGCAGAGGAAGAATGGCTACTCTGACACGAACAGTAAGCATTGACTGTAAATAAGAACTGGACTGACCCCCTCCATATAGAATGCGTAGGGGGGTGGGGGTTGCTCAGTCCTGTTCTCATATACAGTCAGTGCTTAATGTTTGTGTCTATACAAGCACTTCCCTACTGTGTGTTTAGCCAAAACGAAGCGGATAATATTTTTGTTGATGCTTTGTCCTCTATGACCCGGCCGCTTGATTTCTCCGCTTACAGGAAAATGACTCGACTTCCATGTGCTCCTACCTGTAGCCGAGTAATTCACTAATATCACGATAGGAGCCACTGCAACCTCATGTTCTGCCGTTCAGAAGAGACTTGAGGCAGAAGAGCTTGACTAACTCTGTTACTGCATGTCACACTGATACATACTGATTTGAACCGTTTTCTGCTTTCCATTGGTTTCGGACATAATTCTAGTCGTTTATCACTCTGCACATTGCTGGCAGCCACAACTGGCTAAACTGTGAGGGGAATAACTGATAGATTGTGCTGCTGAACCACTGTTTAAACTCACCTGCTTTGAATTATGATCTTGCTTTCTTCTTTTCTTCGTGGGCTCTTATTTTCTCCCAGTAAACCCCCTTTGGTCCCTGAACTCTCACAGTTTCATATCTACCCCTGCCCTGATGTTCATATGAACTCAAAGACCCACTCCAATGGAAGTGGTGTTTTTTGGGGTTTTTACCATGTTCTTGTTGGATTTTTCCTCATAATGGAGGACACAGGGAACCTCTTTATAACCAGGATCCAGTCACAGGAAGATCGCCACAGGGATCCATCATTTTTTAAAATGTATAAAAAAGAAAAAGTACATAAACAGATAATAAAATCAAATGTAATACATAAACCTAATTAATTAATTAATTGAATTTTTAATAGGTAGCCAGATATGAGCTGTAATTTCAAGACTCATTCATTATTCATGATCTTATTCTGTAGTTATTTTTTTTTTTGCTTTTTATTTATTAATTGATTTAAAAAAATGGTTGTAATCTATTTTACTCTATTGCTATTTCCTGAATCTCTAGAATATTATTTTACTTTTCTCAAATAAGCATTTACAGTTTTATTAATGCAAGTTTGACTTTGTTGAGTTTAAAAGTGTTGAAAACTCACTTTTCTAATCATTAAAATATGTGTTCAAATGGAAATTTGAATAAAGAACAATACTGAACCGGTACAAATTATAGCTTATGCTGAATGGTGAAGCTTCTCAGTGTGTTTGGAAAATTACCTCTGATAACTCGGCCCTATTCTGTTTAATTTCTTTTATTCTCACTGTACCACCTATCTGTAACAACATAAATGTAATCAGATTAAATACACATATCGTATTTTTTGTTATTTAAAAAAAAACAGAAACAAATGTTTCTGTGTTGCAAACATTATTCTGTGTTCTCACCAGCAGGGGTCACTCTTTATTCAGCTCTGTTCGCACAAGACAGAACTCATTCATTTTCACAGGTTGAGTTCATCTCCAGCCCAATATTTTAGCATCATCTAGAATTATAGCACTGTGATTAGCATACTACCTTGATGTGCAGTGTATATTATCATAGGACGTTATCTTTTTTTAGTTCACTCAGGAAATAATGAGGCCAAACTTTGTCAGTGCCCCCACCAGGTCTTTCAGAGCGGCTAATGTCCAATTATACATTCACGCCAGAATGTGCAATGAGTCATCCATGGACAGCATGACAGCACCGATGCACAGTGCTGCGGATTTTACCTCATTGATAGACGCAGCTGAATGAAAAGTGGAGTAATCACAAACGTCCCTCCATGAATTCGGTGATTCTGCGTTGACCCAGCAGCTGTGGACGGTGCTGAAGCTGAGACGGTACTGCTGGCTGTGATTTGTCCCGATGTCCCTGAAGACAACCGGGTTAAACCGTCTCTCAAAAGCAGATGAGGACATACACCCGGTTAAGCTAGCATACATATTCAACACTGATTACGGCGGGAAGGCTTTTAATTTGTTCATCTAATGACTGTTTCCATCGTGGAGATGATTCTGGCTTCTCGCCTTCCGCTCACGGTGTGTCTCACAGGATTTTTCATGGCTGTTTATGCACTCCTTTGTTTTCAGAGGACAATGTGTTGTTTGATACTTTTGTTTCCTGGGTTTTTTTTTTTCTGCCTTACATTTCAATCAGGGCTTCACATGAAAATTGAAACAAGCTTAACACTTCTGTAGTTTAGAGGCAAATAAATTGCGACTTTCTCCAATGAGGGATGGTTTGTTTGTCCCTCATCCTTTGAAGAAATATTTGATCAAAGCCCAGAGGTGGCTCGGGTTTTGGGTTTGTTTTGCGTGGGCAAGGGGGGCATTTGCATGAGCACAAACTGAGGATGTGGTGTGACGTGTCAAATTCAAGATTTGTTACATTTTTTTTTACAAAAGGCTGCAATTTTGAGTCCAAGGGGAGTTAAATTTCCAGCTAAGCTGGATTCACTGGAGACTCAGCCCCGACTGTCTCCTTCCTATGAGGTTCTTTTCTGTCGTGAGTTTCTCTACCAGTGACTCATCTATCCCAGCCTCCCTCATTTTTTTGAATTTTCTTTTTTTTTTTTTTTTACCCCATATCTCATATTTTAGCTGATTTCCCACCCACTCTTTTTGTGGCAAATCGTGATCTCCTACCTTGGTAGCTATTTTCATCCTCCCTCCTATGGCGGCACTTTTTTTCAAGCATGTCAACATTCATGCTTGACGGAAAGTCTGTGCAAGAAAAATGTATCCTTACAGACTAAGGATGTCCCAATCCGATCGCGAATCGGATATTTAATTTGTTCTTATTACGATCAGCGCCTTATATTTCAAGCTTATTATTTCAGACAAATACTCTACTAGAAGTCACCATCATATCACAATAATTTATTGCAACGCTAGTTTCTGCAGGAGGGGCACAAAAACACAGCAAAACGAGTTTACACTGGTGAGATATTCACAGATTTGGACTTCCAGAATCAATAACTCTTTTAAAAAATGTTTTAAACTGACTCCAATTGTCTGCATTGGGTTGTCTTAATGCAAACAACCTACAAAGGCACTTCATCAGAAAAAAAAAAAATCGTTTTTCTGTTTCTTTTTAATGAGATTGGTTCTCTCTGACAGAAGAGACCCATTGAGATGTAACTGCGGGAGATTCGACCTCTGATGACCCAATCCTTTTTTATTTCAGTTTGACAGTAAAACAGAATATAAATAGAATATTTAAGCTATGTGACCACATCTTCTTTTTAAAGTTTACATTATCACTGTCCATGATCACTTTTCCACAGCCAGCAGCCAATCAGAATCGAGTATTCATGGTATAAGCAGAATTAACTATTTTGGTAAAAACAAAAACCAAATGTGACTATCCATTCATCCGGACGCCAGGTCTTAAGAGGTTAAATAAAGAATTCCATACAACAACAATTTTAAAAGAAAATCATTTACTTAATTATTCACATTCATTTTAAAGATTTTTTAAACAGAGAGATGAATTACATCTGATCAAAAATGTTCACTAGTTCTGAATATGCTAGTAGTCACCAGCTTTCTCCACTTGACTAGTTTTTAGTAGCTAATAGTTAACTATTTTAGTAATTAATATAGTTGTACTATTCTTATTAGATTGTTAAAGCGACTTCCCAGAATTGGTCTTATTAAGCGTAACATGATAAAAGAAGATTAATTAAAAAATGTAAAAAAACAGGGATCTGTTCATGAGATTATTTCATTTTTTAAATGTGTTTCAGACTCAATATCGACAGATACTCCAATAAAATGACTCAGAATGGCATAATTATAGTTAAAAGACCACTTTGAATGCTTTTGATCCATCCATCCATCCATTCATTCATTCATTCATTCATTCATTCATTCATTCATTCATTCATCCATCCATCTTTTTCCATTTCATCCCTTTCGGGGTCATGGGGCTGTCGGATTCTCTCCCGGCACTTGTGGGCGAAGGCAGGGGACACCCTGGACAGGTCGCCAGTCTGTCGCAGGGTAGCGTGTCCACAATCACACACCACGCACTCTCACATTCACACCTACGGACAATTTTTAGAGTAACCAATTAACCTATGAAGCATGTTTTGGGACGGTGGGAGGAAGCCGGAGTCCCCGGAGAGAACCCACGCATACACAGGGAGAACATGCAAACTCCACACAGAAATTCCACACGTTGATGTTCTAGTCCAGGTCCCCCAGCCGGAACATGAACCGGGGGCCTTCTTGCTGTGAGGCAAGAGCGAGAAGAAGAATTTTGCTGATCAGTTTCTCCCTTTATATAGGGGTGTTTCTTGCATAACATATGAGTGAACAGATTGCTTTGATCCCATAATTTCATATGGGATTAAGGGGACCGTCTTCTTCCTAAGCCGATGGTCTGTTTTCCGTGCCACCACACTTCAATGTGGGGATGAAGCACTGTGTCGATCCTGTGTTCAAAACACAAGTTAGACTGAGCATTACCCAAGATAAAAGCCTTCCTCTCCCTGCATATAGAATGAAAATATGCCTGATGTTGTAATACCTTACCTATGAGAATGAATGAGATTCATTCAGAAATTGGGACGTTTTAGCTCAGGCATTCATGTAAAGAAGTAACCAAACGTGCAGTTTGGGAAAAAAAAATCTCTGTTGGACTTTAGTGATCATGTCTTGACTCTTTAAAGGAATCATGAGATGAAATGGATTTAAAATCTCCTTCATCTTAAAGATCCCCCCCTCCAATAAGCCTCAACGGATACTTGGCATGCTATTCAACGAAGCTCCAATGTTTCTTAATGGAATCAGAGCGGTGGGAAATCTGTGTTCCTTTTTCTCCCTGATGCCCCCGTCTCTTGACATCTACTTACTTAATCAAGTTGCAAAATTCTCCAGGAGCCCTAAAATGAATGTTTTTTCCTCTTTACTCGTCCTCTGCTTGTTTGAAAGTTTCATAGGTTTTTACCCTTTTTTCGTCTTTGTCCTTAAGACCTTCAGGACTGTTCTAATTGTTCTTTGCTAACTTTTTTGGTAAAGTTTTAACTGTTTTTTTATTTCCTTATTATTTTTGACATAAGCCTCTATCATCCGTTGTCAGACTTGACTCACACCTGGAACTGCCCAATGGTGCTCTTTTTGAAATGACAGCTAGAGGCCGACTTCAAATGAAAGAAACTCGATATTGACTTGCGTGTTTCAAGAATAAAAACCTTTGATTGTTCTACCTTACTTGTAATGCATGAGAACCCTGTCTGCGTGGTGGTGGGACTGTATTTTATTAAAATCAAGAGTAATCATATTTTTAACGCTCAAATACGTGCATCAATAGGTTGACTCGTTCAAACTCACAAAGTGTCTTACTTTGTTTGGAGCATTGTTGTGGTGGGCGGAGTCAAATCTAATCTTTACCCCCCAGATGAGATGATTGGTCGAATGTCTGTGTTTTTGTTTGGATGATGCAATGATGCTAGAACGTCCCTTTTACATTCTTTCGTAAAGAACCCCCCCCCCCTTTGCTCTCCATCTGTCCCACAGGAGGAGTTGCGGGAGCTGAGGCAGCAGCCCATTGACCCCCAGGCTGAACAAGAAATCATCGACAGCATCGGGGAGGTCTACTTCTCCAACGACTCCTTCGACATGGTGCAGCATGAACTGGAGGTCAGATACTCTGCGTGAACACCAGACTTTCAATCTTCAAGCATCAGTAATAGAGCTCGTCTTAAATTTTACCCCCCCGGAAAAAAAAAAGTCACGATTTTATCAAACTCGCCACATTTCAGCACTTTTGACAACATCAGCATTGAAATTGTGATATGAATAAATATGTCTTACTGTGCATTGAGCCTCATCGGACTGGCAGGAGTAAAGCTCTTCCTCACCTGTCTCTTCCTCTTCTGCTGAGCCGCATGCATATCATTAAGGTCTAGATTGATGGATTGCATCTGCTCAACAGAAGAAAGGTGTGAAATCTCATTAGATTTATCTTGGTATAGCTACACCATCTGAAATGAGACTCCCAGTCAAGAGGAAAGTAATTACCTATCATGCTTTGGGTCTTGCTATTTTTTTTTTTTTTTAATATCTTCCTTTACTTGCAAAGTTTGCTTTTTGTGCTCTGTTTACTGACTCGTCTAATCTGATTCATGATCTGGCAAACTGTATTAATAGGTCACTTTCTGTTTATTTATTATTTCTTTTGAACTGAAGATGAAAGATTCCTATCTTAAGTTTCAAACTAGTTCAAGCTCCTCAAAGACTCCTTTATGTTTTGTCCCAAAACTGTGATGCTGTCTCACTGTGGACTTTTCTTTGGTATCTAACTGAGCCTAAAAAAATTCAATTAAGCTTATTTTTAAAAGCAGATTTGAAGTTTCAGGTGCTATTAACAATGTTGGAAAATGTGGCATCAACAATTACTATTCTTGATGGTATGTTTTTTTTTGTGTGTGATTTTTACTTTTATTTTTTTTAGAAACTCCCACCAGAGCTGAACTTACAGGAGCTGGAGGAGTATAGAGATAAGCTCAAGAGACAACAAGCAGCAGTAAGTGTCTTTGTTTACTTATATTCACACTAAAAAAAAAAAAACAAAAAAAACCTTTGACTAAAATTACAAATTCAGAGGAGAAATACTGTGAGGTCAATAAGCATTTGATCACCCTGTGATTTAGCAAGTTCTCCCCCTTAGAAAACATGGAGGCGTCTAAAATGTTCATCATAGGTGCATTTCCACAGTGAGAGACAGAATCTGAAGAAACATTCAGAAATCACGTTGTACGATTTTTAAAAACAATGTATTTGTATATTACTGTGACAAAAAAGTATTTGATCACTTGATTATCAGATAGATTTCTGAACAGCTGTTCTGCTTTCCACTCTGCTCATGGTTCTAAATGAGTGGCCCCTGTTTGAGGTGGTTAGCTTACATAAAGGCACCTGTGCCCCCCCCACAATCAGTCAGAAGTCTAACTACCAACATGGGCAAAACCAAAGAGCTGTCAAAAGACACAAGAGACAACATTGCAGACCGTCACAAAGCTGGAAGTGGCTACGGGGCAGTTGCCAAGCAGTTTGTTGAGAAAAGAACAACTGTTGGAGCAATTGTCAGAAAATGGAAGAGGCTAATGATGACTGTCAATGTCCCTCGGACTGGGGCCCCCTCGCTAGATCTCACCTCGTGGGGTGTCGATTATGCTAAGGAAGGTGAAGAATCAGCCCAGGACTACACAGGAGGAGCTGGTCAATGACCTGAAGAGAGCTGGGACCACCGTTTCCACGGCTACTATAAGTAATACATTAAAACTTCATGGTTTAAAATCATGTATCACACAGAAGGTTCCCCTGCTGAGGTCAACCCATGTCAAAGCCCGTCTGAAGTTTGCCAATGACCATCTTGATGATCTAGAGGAGTCATGGGAGACAGTCTTGTGGTCAGATGAGACCAAAATAGAACTTTATGGTCTTAACTCCATTCAGGGTGTTTGGAGGAGGAAAAAGGAGGAGCATCATCCCAAGAACACCATACCTACAGTGAAGCACGGGGGTGGAAGCATCATGCTCTGGGGGTGTTTTCCTGCACAGGGGACAGGACGACTGCAGTGAATTAAGGAGAGGATGAACGGGGCTCTGTATTGTGAGATATTGGGCAAAAACCTCCTTACCTCAGTCAGAGCGTTGAAGATGGGTCGTGGCTGGGTCTTCCAGCATGACAATGACCCGAAGCACACAGCCAAGAAAACCAAGGAGTGGCTTCGTAAGAAGCATATCAAGGTTCTGGAGTGGCCTAGCCCATCTCCAGACCTAAATCCAATAGAGAATCTTTGGAGGAAGCTGAAACTCCGTGTTGCTCAGCGACCGCCCCGAACCCTGACAGATCTAGAGAAGATCTGTAAGGAGGAGTGGGCCAGAATCCCTGCTGCAGAGTGTAGAAACCTAGTGAAGAACTACAGGAACCGTTTGACCTCTGGAATTGTTAACAAAGGCTTCTGTACCAAATATTAAAGTTGTTTAACTCAAGTGATCAAATACTTATTTGTCACAGTAATATACAAATACATTGTTTTTAAAAATCGTACAACGTGATTTCTGAATGTTTCTTCAGATTCTGTCTCTCACTGTGGAAATGCACCTATGATGAACATTTTAGACCCTCCATGTTTTCGGAGTGGGAGACCTTGCTAAATCACAGGGTGATCAAATACTTATTGACCTCACTGTAGTTTCTGCAGGCTTTTAAAGTATGAAGCGTTAAATGGATTCAACCATTAGTCACATTTAGTCACAACTGCCCTTACTGATCGATCTGAGCTGTCTGCGGGCGAAAGATGGTCAAACCTGTATGGGGCACGCTGGTGGCCCCCTACAAAATATCAACAACTTTATTGAAATCTTGCAATTACACTGTTTCCTTTAAGTCATAACTTTGTGAATAAACACAAACCAACTCATGTGATAATTTATTCAAAAACGCGGATGTTAACAATACTTTGATTTACAGCAGATACATTTAAATTTGTGTCTGTGTATATCTCATTACAATGCATTGAAGACATAAAGAATGCTTAGAGTTTAGAGTATTTCTAAGCTCTACAAAAGGATCGGTAAGCACGTCTCCATGTCTGGGTTCATGAGATCCTTTGGACTCTCTCTCTGTAAAGTAAGCTTCACTCCTGCAATTAAGGCGCTTTTCGCCACGACTTCCGTGTCTCTGTGACCCACATTAGTTCGAGAGTGAAAAAAGAAACCCAGAATCCAATTGGAGCGCACTCGCTTCAGCTATGCCGGCCTGCAGCCTACTGCAACCTGCAGCAGCTTTCTGTCTGCTGTCCAGCCAGGTCGCTCGGTGTAGCCAGCACGATCGCTCCAGCCCCATGGGCCCTGTGACAGACTGGTGACCCGTCCAGGGTGTGTCCCTCCTTCGCCCAACAGTAGCTGGGCTACTGTTGGGCGAAGGGGGGAATTTGTTAATGCAAATCCGATTTGCGCAATTACATAGTCAATGGTTGTGATATTAACAGGCGTAAACACTAGAGATTCATCAGCATATTTCTGAAGTTGGACAAAATTTTCTTTGTAGGTTGAAAAGAGTGTAGGTCTTGTGGAACACCTGTGGGACACTCTGAATGGGACATTGGGATATCACCGGTACACACATTTTCTTTGCCATAAAGCAGTGGTCCCCAACCATCGGGCGGGCCGCGGGACACTTGGCACCGGGCCGCGGGAAATTTTGGCACCGGAACGCACAGAAAGAAAAAATAATTTCCATTTTATTGTTTTTTTCCGACAAAAACGTTTTATTTTGAAAAGTGACCGGATTCTCTCTGTTACATGTGTCACACTTAACGCACGTCAAAGTCGCGACACCAAACATGAGGTGATAAACCC
The DNA here is from genome assembly GCA_023969325.1 of Oryzias curvinotus. NCBI lineage: Eukaryota > Metazoa > Chordata > Actinopteri > Beloniformes > Adrianichthyidae > Oryzias > Oryzias curvinotus. Next base: position 26,324,867 of record CM043716.1, read on the forward strand.
CACTAAAAGTAAATCCAAACAACCAAAATGAGCAACAAACAAACTTCTTTAGAAAGTTGCCTTGACAAGGGGAAAATTATAATTATTATTGTTATTATTATTATTACTAAAGAGAAAATACCACCCCCGGTCCACGGTAAATGTGCCTTGCGTTGTACCGGTCCACGGTGTCAAAAAGGTTGGGGACCACTAGACTCTAGTGGGTCTAGATCAGTGGTCCTCAACCACGCGGGACACTTGGCAACGGGCCGCGGGAAATTTTTGCACCGGGACGCACAGAAAGAAAAAATAATATCCATTTTATTGTTTTTTTTTTTTTCCGACAAAAACGTTTTATTTTGAAAAAAGACCGGATTCACTTTGTTACATCTGTCACACTTAACGCACGTCAAAGTCGCGACACCAAACATGTAAGGGTTAATGGCCGACGAAGTGTGCGGTTACTACTTTAACGCACGCCTTCGCGTCGGACGGTTGCTTCCGCGAAGTGCGTTAAAAAGTAGTAACCGCACACTTCGAAGGCCATTAACCCGCTTATACCATGGTCACTTACAAAAGCAATACATATTAACCAGGTTTTAGTACTTAATTCTTGTTTTTTTTTTCGATTTGGATCACTTTTCTCACAAACAGCGGACATGATGCGCCGCATCACGTAACATATAGTCCGCTGCTGCTTTTCCTTCCTCGGCAGGTCCATTTCCATAATTCCTGTTTGATCAGTCATATTCTATTTCTAGATGTATCTAGGAGACTAAGTTTCTTTTTTGAACTCTAATTTGTCAACCCTAATGTCCTTCTGTAGCTTTTACCTCCCTTTCATTTTTATATCCTCTCATCTTCCCTCAAGGGTTTTTCGTTTTGCTCTTTTAGTCCCCTTCATTGAACCACTACTATCTGCCATTCGTCCTTTTTCACGTGGTGCCTGTCGTCCACTCTCCCTGCTTTGACAGTTTTTGTTGTAGCCATCAAGCTGCCAGTTTACTTTTGTGGACTTTCTGCCTTCTATGGTTGAAATCTGCAAGTTAGCCTTGCAAGAACACACAGGAACTGTCACATATGTCATCTCTGAAAAAGAAAAGGAAGGTGTTGCTCTGCTTCTGTGTTTCTGCTTGTCAGCCCGCAGGCTTCTGCAGAGTCACGGTAATTGGTCCGGTGTGCTTTCTGCCTGGAAATCTAAAGTTAAGTTTGGTAGTGAGCTGATTAGAGTCGACCTGCAGTCATTCCTATACAACGTTGTCTTTCTCCAATGCCATGCCTCGATGGCTTCGGTAAAAGGGTCATTCTTTTATTTTTTGTTTTGTTTCCAGAGAGCGCCATAGTGAGCGCTTCAGTGAGACGGAGTCTGAGATTTTAATGACGGCATATGAAGATTATGTGTCCATCAACAAAGTAATACGGCTGCATCATCAGTAAAAGAAAGAGTTTCAATTTGGAGAAAAAGAAAAAAATTAAACGCACGAGTTTCTATCTCATTTCTATTTTTATTGTGACTCATATGTATATATAAAAAAAAGTAAAATAGCTGTCTGATAACTTTGTGTTATTTTTAAATTGACTGAACAAAAAAAAAAAGTTATCGTAACTGATGCAAATAATGAAGTTAGATCAATGTAAAAAAGTTTATCTTTCCAACATCCATACGTGGTCTTATCAGCCTCTCACGGTGGAAAAAGTATTATCTGAGCTTCTTCATCCACTACATCTTCTTCAAATGGACACGCCATGCTGCTGCACCTCTCTGAAAACAAACTAAGCTTCAACTAAACCTGCTCCAGACCAGGTTATGTTCAGAGCATGAGTTGCTATGGCAACTTGACATACCCTGAAACATACCTCCATTTCTGGAACCGAAAGCTGAGGTTATCAACTTCCTTCGCCTCAAACTTATCGTGGGAGCTAGCATAACCTGCTTTTTGGAATACCCCCCAGATCCAAACACAACACTCTGGAAAGAAGGCAGAGTGACACAAACAATAGTGAGGCTCACGCAGAGCTTAAGTAGACTGTGATTGATTGGGTGAATGAGAGTCAGGTGTTTGGGATCCAGGAAGTGTGCGCTGGGGTTGCTGGGAGACGCAGTGTGGCTAGAACACTGGAGACTGGTGATCAGAGGGAGGGACAGAGCTCTGACTTCTAACAATAAGAAAATCTATGCCATGGGGCATTGTGGGGTACCATGTTATTGGTTAAATAAAGTGAATGCATTGGAATACAGCTCTGTTGAAAATAGAAAAGTAAAAAGGGAGGAAGCGGGACTGTTAGGGATTTGTGTCCGTGTTTTCTATCTGAACTGAAAGAGATAAAGAATTATATTGATATGTTTGGATTACTCTCAAAACCCCAGTGATATGTGAGAGTTGTACCTGCTGTGGTCTTTAAAATAATGGCAGCCAGAGTAGGAAGGAACATTTCTCAATAAAAAAGCTGCACTGGTGCATGCAGTTATTTGTCTTGGGTCTTCTTTTTTTTTTAACTATTATGAACAGCCTTATCACACTGTAGCAGATACTTTTAACTTTAATGCAGCTGAGTGTAAAATGAGAATTAGATCCTGCTTGTTTTTAGATGAGAGCAAGAAAAGATACTGTTGGCTGAGCACCACATGCACTCACGCCTCAGTTAAGCGTTTTCTGCCCTCTCTGGGTAAGGAAGTTCGTGCGTAAACTCCTATGTTGACTCGTATTAGCATTGAATCCTCTCCATGTTCTGTTTCATACAGTTAGAATCTCTTTTACATCCAAGGACTATAAAATGCTGAAATAAAACAGATTATTTTTAGAGACCCTCTCTAATCATCTTTTGATCTTTGTGAAAGCGTTCTCCGTCCCGCTAGCTTACAGCCCCTCACACCCCTAACCAAATATTACTGGTGCAACGAAAGTGATGATGACAATGATGGAGCTATCCAGCTGTACAGTTTTAAGCCAGGCTCCGTTTCAGACGAGGAAAACAAAGACGTACATGGACCAGATGCATCAGAATGCAGCGAAGCAGGGCCTACCCCAACTATTTTCTACATTATAAGCCTACACCTACATTTTTAAACAGCGTTATTTAGTTTGCTCCTGATTCACAATAATTTAAATAAATACTCAAAAATGCAATTTGAAACTTAATTTTCTTAATATATGTCCCCTATCATCAGAAAATGCCACAAGAACATGTTAAAAACACCTAAAACACCATTTTTTTTTTTTTTATCAGAGTGGGTCTTTAACCCACTTAAACCTGAGTTTGTTCATTTCTCTGGACTGCTAACTGTAATCCATTTTTTTTTTGCTGTTTTGTTTTCTGTCCTTTTTGCGTTGACACTCTTTTGACCTTTTCATGCCAAACATTCACAAGCACACACCCTCTGACTCAAAAGTACTTTAGAATACTATGGAATTAGGCTAAACTGCTATTCCTCTCTGCTCAGGTCTCATGTGGCAATTTCTCCATGCTTTAAGCACTACTTAGAAAAGATGCATCCTTTCAGACAGTTCTTGGGCCTGTGGAACATTGGTATGCACAATGCTGTTATTCACATTTGCAAAACGGTTAAAATGGATGGAAAGGCTGTTCATATCGTGGTTGATTATGATTATACTTGATCAACACTGGATAATTTGGCATGGCCTTTAAGCACAGCTCTTTGACTTCTTCTGCTTAACTGTTTCACTTAAATGACTACATTTTTTTAAAGAAGATACAGAGGAAAAGAGGATATAGGAGCTATAGATCTGCATGGGTGGTCTCCATCTCATTCAGTGTAACATCTTTTTCCCGATATGTTTGTTATTCTGAGGTCACAGGTCGCTCTGCCTGAATTGCTTTATTTGTGGTATTTCATTTGTGAGCCACAAGGTCAAGTATAAGAAGAAGTGTTTGAAATGGCACAATGTTGAGGAAGTATATTCAGTTACCACAATAAAAAAATAGGAGCAAAAACGTCAAAGTAGAAGCTGTTGTGGAGGACTGCACATGAAATGAAACCCGGCAGATGTTTTTCTTTTTAAATACAATCATTATTACTAATTTGTTGGTCTTTGAGTCTGTCTTTCTTTTTTTTTTTTTTTACTTTTTTGTTGTGTCTCATCTTTTGTCTTTTTCCTTTGTAGGTTTCCAAAAGAGTCGCCGATCTCATTCTGGAGAAACAGCCTTCCTATGTTAAGGTGAGCTTTCCGTCTCATCTTGAACCATAGTTACTGATCAGATTTATTTGCTAAAATTAAATCCGATTGAATTTTCTTAAAAAAAGTCTGGTTTTATAGTATTTTCTTAATGCCATTTTACAACAACCAGGAATCAACATGCATAGAACGTTTTGTTGATTCTTTCTTTTTGTGCATAAAACAGTCTCTCCAGTATTTTGGATTGTTGCAGTCGTAACAACTTCAGAAAAAATATTGAAATAATAAAAAAAATTAGGCTAGAATTAAGAAAAGAAATGATAGCAGAGTTGACAAAGTGGACCACATCCACAATGTTAGCAATAGTTATCAGATGTATAGGGAAAGTTTTATTTTCTTTTTTTGCAACACTGTTTTCACTTGATAAAGGACCTAAGGATTTGTTAATTAAAAAAAAAATAAAAGCTCTGAAATAATAATTTATACAAATACAGAATAGTAAAATAATTTTCTAAACAGAAAGAGATGCAAGTGTTTAGTCCAAGTCTTTAAACTGAACCAGTTGTTTTTAACTATTGTCTACATTGAATAGAAAAATTTCAGACTTCTATCATTTTTGAAAAATGGAGGTTAGAATTTGATTTTAGCAAAAACAAAAAAGCAAATTTTAGGCTTGCTGAACAATATACACTTTTCGCTACAAACTAACATAAACTAAAAAAAGTCATTTACGGAAAATGTTTGAAACCTTTTTTTTTTAAAAGAAGATTTTTGCTTCAAACATTAGAAGAATTACTAAAACCTTAGCATGCAAAATTGTTTCTTTTTATTTAAAATGTAACTTTTGAACATTAATATAATATAAACCATTTTTGCATAAAAAATACTAAGCATGGCGCTATTAAGTAATTGTCCTAGATTTACAGTTGCTCAAAAAAGAAAAACACATGTAAAAAAATCTCGACAAAATCTTACAGGGACTAATGAAATACAGGTACCGATTATAGAAGAGCCTCTTTTCCATTGAATGGTTTGCTACGGTAACGGTACACTAGACGTGTACAGGCAGTTCGGGTGAGTGTTTCCGCTCAACGTTGTATCTTCATGGTGCATGTGGGGGTGTAGACCGTTTTCTTTGTGTCATAGTAGTGCGACTAGAGCAAAAGCAAAGCTATCAACAACAACAATGGAGCCAGGAGCTCATTTTTCTCCCACTTGGCTCTTGGTGCTTTGTAGGTCTGCACAATATATATTGCAAATTTGTCGTTATTGCAATATCAAACTGTGCAATATGCATATAGCAAAAGATGGAGAAAATGGCAATAAATGTTTTCCTTAAATTTGCTAAAACAATCTTATGGCAGCTTGAAGTATTTAACAAATCAAATAAATTCACTTATTCATTTGACACATTGGATGGACGTCTTCTATGTTAGATGTTTGCCTACTATGTAGACTCGAGTCATTTGGAGGATAATTAAAGTTATGTTGACTGTTACATGAAACTGTTGCAATGTTTATTTGTTTTTAGTTGTTTTTCTATTTGTTCAGATACCGCAAGTTATACCGTCATCGCAATATCGATCACTAACATCGCATGTCGCGAGTTTTCCTGCCCTAGGGCTTTGTTTATACAAGTCATTTAATGTTGCTTGAGAGAAGATTGCGAGAGGCAAAGAGGGATACAGCAGAAATAAGGGTTTGGCGCTTTCTTTTGTCGTTCCGTTACATTTTCTTTGGAGCTACAACCAACAGGACCCCAAAAAAATGAGTTACTTTCATAATGGAAATGCTCAAAATATCAGACCGTATCGTACCATGCGGCTCAGTGGAAACGAGGCCTATGTGTTTGTTTGACTAATGGATTTGGAATGAATACTCTTTTTGATTGAGGAACCTCAAAACAGAGGCAAAGGTCTGCATTTGTTTTTGCTACAGTAGGTCTCTCTATTTATCACCATTGTTTTCCAGTCATCTCTGCTTTACTTTTGACTTAACTGGATCAGAGGATTCTAGATTCTGATTGAACTTATCAGACTCAGGCAATCAAGAACAAGTAGAGCTGGGCCATCTAAATTCTAAGTGTATAAGATGCCACTTTTCCCTTCAGAGTTATGTTTCTACTCTTCTTTGGTAGTTTCATCAGAGAGGTTTGGGTCTCAGCAGCTCACATCTGATGATTGACAGCTTCAACAAGTGTGGTGTTCAGGGAAACTGCTCTGAGATTACTTTAATTGTTAAGTCTTCTGAAGGTCAGTCTGCTAAAAGGGACTGATCTAACATTTTGTGAACCTTTGGCCAACTCTTCAAAATGAATATAATCACCAAACCTATTAGTAGACTTTGCGGGTTTTGTGAAGTATTTTTTTTCTTGATCTTTCCGTCTTAAGCCACATTCTCTCAGTCTGCTTATGCCATGCAGAGTTTGAAGGCCACTCCATTTTCCACATTTAATGTTCACCATTTAGTTTTCTATGAAGCACAGAGTCAGGGGAAACTTTTTGGATTCACTGATTTTTTGTATGTTTTTTTTTTTCCAGTGGTTAAGAAATGACTGGTCTATAATTTTATTTGTGTGTTTTTTTGTTTACAGTTACTAGACACATAATAACAATAGAAAATTAACTGAAAATAAAGTTGCAAACTATATTGAGGCATTCAAGCCCTTACATTTGTAACCAAGATTGTGGCAACAAGGTGTCTTTTAAATGGATAATTTAGCTGAGATTAGGCACACTCTTCAATGGTAATCACTTCATCTCAGCTTTTTGCCTATAGAGAGGACATCCATCCACAGAAGCAACAAATCAACCTATCCCAATTCCAAAGTCTTAAGCGTGGTCAAGCATTAAGAGCTGTCCAAAGTTATTAAGAACAAAATTATAGACTTTTACAAGGCTGGAAAGAGCTTCAAGGTCATTGCCAGGAAGTTTAGTTGACGAGCGATTACATGAAAATGACAGCTTTACAAAACAACTATTTATACTCTTGGCTGCTTCATGCAGGGCTTTACCTCGTAGACTTTGAGTAAATTGTGAGGAATCTGCTTGAACCTACAGAAAATATTTTCTCAACGATCTCATGCCAGTTAGAACCAAATTCATCCAGAAAACAACTGGTAGAACACTTGAAATCATACCGTACCAACAAAAATTAAACAAAGTGCTCCAAAGTGCTTTGTGTTACACAAAATGATAAAATACACAGAATACCCTCAACCCACATGACCCTTCTGCACCTGAAAAAAAATGAACTATAAACATTTATTATTGTATACCTGCTGTTTTTTAGGCAACGTCCAAAATGCCATTTATCCTTGAGATTCTTCCTTTACATCAAATATATTTAATCAGACATCTCTGCTGAAAACACTGAGCAAATGGGGTCCACACTGCTATTTTCCTTCTGCCCCCGTATTGTCATAAAACATCAGACAACACATAAATTACACAGACACAAGTATTTCTTAGTGCTTGAAACTGTAGACCACTAGGCATCTAATATAATTCATAACTGTGTGAGCTGTCTAAGTATCCCTCAGGGGACACTTGCATTAAGAAACATGATCTGATTGCCTCAGAAGATAATGCGGAAGCCAGAGCCATGACTTTTGATTCATTTAGAATGCTTTATTACTAATTCATAATGTGTATGATTCAGCTGCCAGCTTCATCTCTATTATTAATACCTCTACATTTTCAAACTGTTGCACTATTTAACTCCACAACTTTAAGGTGTAACTCACTTAAACTGCGCTAACATTAAACCGCTGGGTAATTCTGAGTAAATTAATCCACTTTCAACTTGAAAATGAAGAAATGAAAACAATATCCTCAAACCTTCTTGAATTTTAGCTTGTAAACAAAAAATTACTTTGCTTGAAGTTATATGAATTGCATTGGGTGGCCGCGACAAGCCCCCCATAACACAATCATGTCAAAATGAAATTGAATTTGTTTTGGGATTATTTTTTTTTTATTTCCAGGAGAAGAAAACGAGCGATTATAGTTTTTGCTTTTGATTTTGTTTTTTGATGGGCTTTTGGCCTCTGTTACTAGAATTACCATCTGAGTTTTGCCTATGAAAAGTAAAAAGAAAAAATGCAAATTATTTGAGATTAAATGCAGGTTTTTTTTTTATTTGTACATGTTTTAAATGTAGCTTTTACTTAATGTGAATGTGAAATGGCCTCAGTGTTCCACATGAACAGAATGAAGTCACTAAATGTTACAAGCCATATTAGCCATTACAAGTTTTCTTTAAGTCCAAAAAATCTTCAATCTAAAAGTTGCTTTTCTGTTTTGTTGATCCTTCATATTTTTTCAATGAGCTTTCCTGCACTTTAGCTTTTTGACAACAGTGATGTAAAAGTCTGATCAGTGGAACATGTCTGGACACGATGAGGGTGCAATGATACAATCAAATATTGATGTGTATTGGATCAAATATTCACAAAGCTTGTGTTTGAAAAAATGACATTTTGCCACTTGGACTGTTGAAATTGTTTGTGAAACTCGTAATGGGGTTGCTTTAGAGATGTTCCCTTTAGAAAATGTAAAAAATTTATATAAAACCTAGAAAATGTGTTTGAATGAAACAACTGAAAAATAAAACTTTTTCGAATCCATTATTGGATGGACTTTGCAGCAATTTTCCTGAAGAGTTGTGGAGCTTTGGCTGCCGTTAATAGACCAAAGTCAGATTGGAGAGCCCAATCAGAAGCATAATGAAAATATGAAAGCAAAGTGTGGAACAAGAGGTCAGTGGGTAGTTAATGTGTTGCTGGGTGATGGATGAGAACGCTCATGAATATGCAGAAATCGAAAGCCTGTAAAATAAGCTTCTTCGTGACATATTTGGGCTCAAGTCCTATTTGTCGGAAACTTCCCGATGCAGCGTTTGCACACATGGTGTGAGTCGAGTCTCATGACCTGACTTTATGTTGGTCATCTGATTTGGTGCTCCCTTACGTGTGTGGTGCACACAAGCTTGCAATGTCCTTTGTGTTTGACTCCATAATTGAATACAGTCAAAGCCAACAAACTGTATTATTTTTCTGCTTAAATTTGTGTGACCATTGGTTTGGGATTTTTGCATTAAATGTGCATGAATACTCCTGTAAGCTGGTTTTACTGGCTGTGTCTCAAGTTACTAGTACTTTGTGGTTTAGGCTTGTAACCCATAACTTTAAGTTTTTTAGGAGTTTTTCCTTACCGCGAAGGAGGGTCTAAGGGCAGGGGTGACCAGTTTAGTTTAGTCTGTTTAGTTAGTTCTGTTTAGAATTTACCTATTGAATTCTATGTATTCATGATCCTTATGATTTTGTATATGATTGTTTGCTTTACAATTACTGGTATGAAGCCCACTGAGACGACTATTGTTGTAGTATTGGACTATATAAATAAAATTCAATTGAATTGAAAAATGACAGATTGTAGCCTTAACCTTAAAGCTCACACATGTGACCCATCTGTGACCATACAGATGTGTTTCTGTTTAATCTGCATGTGTCAGTGTCAATGTTCTTGTTCCCTTCATTGCCTTCTTATAAATTGGTTTATCTTTATTCATCAGTTGTAAGTTCAAGCCATTGACTAATTTAAACATGCCAATTTAAGGAACTTTTCTAGCACCAGGGAGCTTTCCAATTTCTTTCTTTCAAAAATGTGACATGAGTTCTTCTATCTTATGATGTATGCCCACCCTCGCTTTGAACCTTTGACCGGATATGCTTTAATACATTTCGTCCTGTCAGAAAGAGTAGATATTGTTGAGGTCTATAGTCACCAATGGCACTTAAGTTGAAGATGAGGCTCTATACTCTGAACCTGTGACGTAGTAAATGGGTTTCATTTAAGAAAATGTTATTTAGCTGGACTTTGCAAGTCATGCTCCACTGATGTGCAGACTGTCATTTCCTCAGTTCATTCTACGGCTCAGTGTTGTAGCTGTGGTTCTACACTGAAAGATGTATTGTTATTTCGACGGTGACTATATATATATATATATATATATATATATATATATATATATGTATATTTAGGTCTGTAAGGAACAGACCTTTCCCTCAAAGACCTATTTCTTCTTAAAGAGGTCTGTGACGAACAGAATTCTTGGTTGTTTGTAAGAGCTAAATACTTATTTTGTGCACCTTTAGACAATGAAATTGTTTAAAAATCATACAGCAAGATTTCCTGGATTCTTTTTTTTATATTTGTTAATATCAAATACTTTAATTATCCACTGTATTTTCGTCATTTGGCATAAAAAGTATACAAATTAAACATAACCAAGCTTTTTTTGTATTAAAATGACAGTTAAAAGGTTTATTTGTTTGGTAAAAGCCTTAATCACAATTGCCCTTAACAGGTATACGGCCTCTCTACAGTTGAAAAGTGGTCAAATCTGTACAGGCATGCATGTGGCCTGCTTGGAATAACAAGATCGTGGACCACTCAATGAGCCAGTAGAGTAAAATTGTTCATGCACATTTTTTCTGTGGGCACATTGCAGGCGACCGGTTGTAGCGCTACTAAGGGTGGCGTAAGGGCACTGTACGACAGCATCAATGTGTTCAACTTATATTTGCCTTACAAATACTTTGCAATAAACTTACCACACTCACAACAATGGTATATTCCACTTTAATGGCGTCCCTTGAGATGGCCGTACAAGCCTCAAAGGAACTGAAAGACACACCTGTATTACCCTTAAGACACGGCCACTCCTCTGTATGATCGTCCATGGGCCTGGACAACCCAAAAACCTGAAGTATGTACATGTGACTAAGGCTCACAATTTATACTAAAATAAAAACGTCTCCTCAATGTTTACCTTCTTTATGGAGTTGTACTTTTATATTACAGTGTTCAAATATTGTTAAGGCGTTTAAGCAGTATTTTAGCTCCCCAGAAAAGCGTCATACAGTGAATGTCCCTCCAGAGAAAACCCAGTTTAAGTAAGCTTTGTTAATGTTCTTTGAAACGATCAAGATCTTCGTCAACGCTGGAGATCATGAGGGCAGATTGGCTTGAATGAAAGTATTGATGTTGTGCCCTCAGCTGAAGTGCCTCTTTGTTGTTGTTGCGGTTGTTTTTCTTATTTTTTACTGCCGTTAAAAATGAATTTTCTCAGATCCTTATTTACTGCTGAAAGGTTAATGTTATTTTCTCTGACAGTGTTATTAGGGTTTATTTGCGAACAATGAAGCTTTTTTTTTTGAAAGAGAGGTGAAGCAACGTTCAGAAAAGGACATCATAAGAAATATGCTTCTACCTCAGGCATGACATCTGGAAGATGGAAGAAAATGAAAGGACATGAAATGCCGGGCTTACATTGTTTCACGGTGAAGTTGTCCTCAGCAGAGGCCACTGAAGTGGGATAACTAAGGTTTCCAAGCAGAGTGCTCATTGATGCTTCTCAAAATGTCAAAGTTCTGAAGGAGAAGAAGGTTTTTATGTGATTTTTTTTTTTTTTTTTTTTTTTTTTTGCAATCTAAAAGTTGCTGTTTTGATCTATATTTCCAGCTCCAAGTAATAAAAAGGTGCAAAGGTATGGATGATGCAAAAAGGAAAACACAAGGCTAAGCCTTTTGTTGTATTTCTGACATTTTACGTTGTTGCTTTTTCCGTGTACAGGTGAGGACAGGAACGCTGTAGCTCTTTTTGTTGTTGCCATTCTTTCTGAGGACATGCAAACATTCAGGAATAGGTAAAATCACAGCTAGAAGGATTATTTGTTGTTTCATTGTGTTTGGAAACTTCACAACAGATTACATTTTTATAAAAAACTCTTTTGAGGCTGTGAGGCTGTGAGGCCAATAACAGAGTAGGCACAGAACGTGGGTTTGCATTATGTTTTTGCAAAAAAGCCAGAAAAAAATGTGGCTTTTTGTCTTAATGTAATTCTCTGCATGAATACTGTCAATACAGAAAAGTAGATTGAATTGGTTTGAAAAAATTACAATAGAAAAATCTTTAGAACTAATTTACATATTGGATAACTTTGTGCTATTTTACTGTGGTGCACTTTTAAGTGCCACTTTTGAAGAAAAACTGGTAATGCAGCATATTATTTTAAAAATATATATTTTAACCTGTCCTTAAAGGCATTAAATGGCTAATCTGAGCAGTAAATTGGTCATAAAATTCTAAAACTCTGTTGTATGTATTAGCTGTAAATGAGCAAAGGTCCTGCTGTCATTAATACTGTAAGTATTTTTTCACATTTTAGTATTTTCTTATTAAAGGCCCAGCACTGTGTGGATGCTAGTTCTGGCCCTGATCATGATTGAAATCTAGCCACCAAGAGTTTTTTTTTTTTTAGTTAGGATTCAAAGAAGGCTTTAAAGACCCGCTCCAACCATCTTCATTTTCAAAGGGTTCCCAGTGATCTTATAATTATGATTATGCTATTTTGAGCCAAAATAAAGAAAATCCTGTGTTATTTCATAGTTTCTGCAGAATGGAAGTAGTTTTTAGAAATTCCCCTCTTAGTTGTGGGCGGGATGTTAGCGTGGAGTAAGCCTGCCCCCCTTTCCCTCCTCGTTGCTGAGAGCTCTCTGTTTACACACTCTCCCACTAGTTTACAGCCCCTCACACCCCCAACCAAAAATGACCGTTGTGACAAAAGTGGCGAGGAATATTGGAGCTATCCAGCTGTACAGTTTTGAGCCAGAAGCCAGCTCAGATGAAGAAAACAAGAACATTCATGGATCTAGACGTCTACAAGTGAATGCATCAGTTTGTGGTCCGCCCAGCATATTTACTATGTCGCAAATTCTTTCTATGTTTTTCAAACAGTCTTTTTTTTTATCTGCTCCTGAATCACAATAATTTGAAGGAATACTTTCTCAGAAATGCAATTTTAAGCTTAAATGTCTTTATAAATGTTCCTGAGAAAAATGCCACATGAACATAATCTTCAACAGAGTAGATATTTAAGGGTGTGAAAAAAAACAATGAATGCAAATTAATAGATTAAATAAAGGATGACTGTCTGCACAGACATGGTGATGATATGTAATTAGAACAGATTTGCTCCTTTTTTCTACTTATTTAAATTTGATGTGATCAAAACAATACATAGTTGGAGGTGTAGTTTACTGGCAGCTTTCAATTATAAAAAATATATATATATATATAGTTGTGTGCCGGGAAGTAATCGTCTCTTGAAATTCAAATATTGTTTGTTTCAACATGTTTGCCAATTTAATTACAGCTATTCAGTTTGTGTTTTCACAGGAGCTAGAGAGGGTGACAGCATTACAGACCAACCTGCAGCTGGCAGCAGTGATTTGCACGAACGCAAGAAGGTAATGCTTCCATTTTGTCCGTTATCTATTCCTGATTCAGAAGGGCTTGCTCAAAAAGGCTCATTCAAACCTCCATCTGCATACCAATCATAACCATGATCATTTTCTGTAATAAATTCTTTGTTTGATACTGATATGGAGCTTCTTTTGTGAAGGCAACTCAACGTGGCAAAAGCGGGCTTTACAGAGGCCAGCCTGGGTCTGCTAGCCAATCAGAAGAGACGACAACTGCTGACAGGCTTGCTCAAATCACTAAGGACCATCAAAACATTGGTAGGGTCAAAATTGCTAGCTTCCATATATTGATTGCTTTCAGATAACATTTTTATGATGATGATTTGGAAGCTGTTAAACTCAGGTTAACCTTTTTCCGGTTGATGCTCACTCATGTTTCCCCTCCGTTATTTTTCAGGTTATTTCACTCCTTAGAGGATTTCAATCTATCAGAATATTTCTGAGTGTCTTGCTTAAACTTATTTATTTAATGAAATGTTTACTCCTGTCAAACTTGATTAAAGGCCCTATATCCTGCAAAATCAACTTCTTGAGCTTTTAAGTGTATTATAATGTTCATTCCTTACCAAACACAACCCTAAAGTGGTATTTTGATCCATTCACGCATTTCTGAGCATTCCTCCTTTGAGCACCCCCACCCCCCAATCCACAAAAATGAGTAGGTTCTCACGTGATGTAAATAAGTGAGGAACAGCCCCTCCCAGGAAGAGTCTGGGCTGCCAGCACCAGGCTAACACGCACACACTTTTTCCATGGCGCTAGCGGTGTTTGTCAAAAATGCTTTCATTCTATATGCACAATATGCACATCCATCTTTGCAAAAGTTTGGATGTTGTTTGTGTTCGTGGATGAAACGCAGACACACTGCAGAGGCTAACTCTAGGTTGGTATCATGAAACGGGCGGCGCCCAAATGGAGCAACAGCAGGTGCTTCTAAAAATCGTTGATTTTTAAAAAAATGTTTTTTAGTGTAATTTATTATTATATATGTGGATATAGTTTACTCTGAAAGCTTTAAGAAAACCACAATTAAGGCCCTTTATCAGACCTCAACTATGAGAGACAAAAAGTAAGACGCATTTTAGGTCATTATCTTACAGCTGTAAATTGATAGCTTGGTTTGTTTGGACAATACAAAAGCTCGCTTGAATTCTAAACAGTATTTGGATTCATGTAAACTGGAGGGATTGGTTGGGGTAAATATTGTCTTGCATGCCATGTTGCCAAAGTTGCACTTTAATTTAAACTGTAAGTAAATATCAGGTTAATTAATTCCTTTTTCCTTAGATGATTTGTTCAAGCTGTTGTCGTTAAAAGATAATGGCATCAGTAAAGCATCTACCACTCAGACAGACATCGTTAGGTTTCATATGCATTATTATCATATTTGATGTTAATTATGGTCTTATCTGTTGTCTTTCTCCTTCACACAGCAAAGAACAGATGTAAGACTGAGTGAGATGCTGGAGGTATGGTCATCTCTATAAAAACTCGCTCAAAGAAAACAGGTTTCATCAGATATTCTCCTTGCAAATATGTTTTTGTCATCTGTTAAATTAAAGAATAGTTTTAAAAGCCACTGTGATTTGAAATCAAACTTGATTCTAAAATACTTTTTTAATCCCAAATGGTATATCATGGTATACTTGTATAGCGCTTTTCTACCTTCCTCAATGGTCAAAATCGCTTTACAGGCATTCACCCAGGCACACACACATTCACACACCGATGGCAGCTTGGATATACAGTTAAATATGAACAATATGGACAATATCCTCCTGCCTTACGTCATGCTTTCTGTTTAAGTATCACATTAACAGTGCGGATCTGCTTTGAAATAAGCAGTGGTTCCACATATAGAATTTCTAAGCATCGTCATTTAACAGGAGGCTTGTTATCACTGGCATCTACAATTATCTTTTCATTTCTACCAACTTCACTGCCATTAAAGTAGGGATGCTGGAAATAGGAAAATCTGTTTACAAAAGCTTTTTATTGTTAAAACTTGATATTTGGTGGCAGCAAATCAATAGTTAATATCGATCAGTTAGTGTTGATTGTGCATTACTGCATCTATTTTTTTCACTCGTTGATGTCACATCAACATTTTTAGCATTTTCTTTCTCTTTTGTTACATGACATGTCTCACATGTTGATTCTACATTCATATTGATTTTCTTCCCTTTTCTCCTCCTTCAGGAGGAAGACTATCCCGGTGCAATCCAGCTCTGCCTGGAATGCCAAAAGGCTGCCAGCACCTTCAAACACTACAGCTGCATAAGGTAGTGTCTGGACAGTTTAATGAAGACATTTAAAATGTAATCAGAGGAGTATTGATGCACATAATTATTTTATAGTTGTTACACTGCAGCTATGCTCTGTGAAAAACTATTTTTATTTATTTATTTAAAAAGAAAAAAAAAACGGGTGAAAAATAGGTTTAAAATGTTTGTCTCTGACTTTTCTTCTTATTTGTTTGCATGTCTGTCAGAATTTAAGAAGTCTAGTGTTTGACAGACACAAATGAAAACAAATCTTGTTTTTTTTTTTTAAATAAAGAAATATATCTATTATTAAGGGAAAAATAGAAACATGCTTGATAACTGGTTTTCTGCTTTCTGAGATCATGCCACAGCAGTTCAGTCAGGTTCAGGTCAGGCTTTCATCAGGTTTTATGTAGATGGCTGAGCTCACGGTTCAGTGTAATGCAGCATCTCTTCCCAGTCATGAATTAGCAAATCAGCCCCAAAACTCTTACACTTCAAATACTATTTTTGACTGCTGACATGTTCTTTGTCTGAAATTCTGCTGCTTTAAACCAAGATGTTTTGGATCACTCACCTTTAGAAATATCTGCTTTTGTTTTTATCAGCCAGCAGAGGAATTTCTCAAGAGTCCTTGGGAATTTTTTTTTTTTCAGCTTGTCTGGCAACTCTTTTTGTTTTTGTTTTGTTTTTGATCAACAGAGATTTTTGTGCTGGACATTTTCCATGTTTTTTGTTTTATGAGCGATAAGGCAAGAGAAGTTTGCAGTAATTTGGTTTTTCTTGTTGGGTCTTTTGGGGATGTTTGGATTAATTTATTGAGACCCAAATTCATGTGGAATATTAAAAAAGGAAACTGCGTTTAATTTGGTTACTAGTTTTAGAAGACCATGTATCTATCTATATCTCATAGAAATAATGCAACAGTGTTTTGTGGATTTAGTTAAAGGGTTTAAAAACATTTAAATTCGAAAACCTTTGTATTTTCTGTCAATTATTTGATGTACTGGGCTTTAAAGGGTCAAAAACCCACACTTTAGATGAGATTCCCTGTCTTTCTTGATAGTTCTCTTGCTTTAAGTAAGGTTTCAAAGTTGAGTTAAAAGGTTTTTTTTATTTACCTGCAAACACTGTTTAGCTCAGAGCAATGCACATCTAGTCTGCTCTTGTCATTTCTAGCAAATTGTGTTCTGCTAAAATCGTTTTTCTCTGCAGACAACATGGCGCGGTCAGAATATCTGGCAACTTCTAACTTAAGCACTACACTGCTTATCCTCCACTGAGAAAACATCCTATTACAGGATTAAAAGACATTGGCAGACAGTGGGCACAGCAACAGTTGGAAGCATGAAAGACAAAACAAATTTTAAGAGAATATAACAATATTTGTCTCTAACTGTGGAGGTGAAGTGATATTTGAAGATTTAAAAAAAACAGAGCGTTAAATGGCATTGAAGATAAAAGAAAACAATTATGCACATAATTTGTGTTAGATGATAAACACCAGAGTTTGTAAATTTTCTGTCCATTTCTGCTTGTTGCATGGGTAATTATCACTTTTTCTTTATTTTACCATATTGAATTAATCTGAATGATGGCAAGGGAATCTTTTTTTTGCACCATTTTGTTTAGAGGCATGCAGTTACTAATGAAGTGTTTTGCATGAACAAGTTATCATTGGAATTTCATGTGCATCAAAGTAAAACGTGTGATTTTAACAGCTTCATTGTGTGTCTGCATTTTGGTTACCAGTGCAGACAGCCTTAGAATGCTTGTAAACATTCCTAGACTCGGTCCGACAAAGGCATTTTAGACCAATAAATGTACATAATGTAAAAAATTTGAAGAAGAAACTGTCTTTGAAGTACTGTTTTCTCTTTGAATAAATATGTGATACAAAAAGCATTTGGCAGATTTTAAGTACTCTGTGGTTGTTATCATTTATTAATAATAAGGCCCCTCCATAATGCTCCAGAATGTCATGAAACATTTAGATGGGTTAATTTTCCTTCAAATTCAACCTGGTTTTTAAACATAATGAGTTTTGTATGCGTGTTTTCAGCCCCACTCTTTATACTTGTTGGCTTTCTTGTAAATGTTGTCTTTTAGACATTTAGCTTCTAGATGTTGCAGTTTTAGCAGAGGACTTTGATGCAACCTAGTATTTTTCCTTCCATGTCGGTTCTAGCGTGACTCAGTGGGTAGGGAATGTTCATCTACCGTTCTGAAGATGGATGCTTCCATCCCCAGGCACTCCATATAAAGTGTCCTAGAGCAACATACTACACCCCCACGTTGCTCCTTCAGTGCTTGTTGATGTGTACCTGTAGAGAGAGAAGTGCTGCATGCTTTGTTTATGTTGCCGAGTGCTCAGATCACCACAGCCACCGCTGTCTCTCATCTTTGTGGGGCAACTTTCAGAATTGGTAATGCCAAAGATTTTTTTACCCGACTGTATATGGTTTTGATAGATTTCTATCTCCAAATCATTTTGCTACCACTTTCATTTGCTCATATAGTTCTGAACCATGAAAATCACGTTTTTGTTTGAAGATACATCAATAGGACAAATTGCTCTTTTAGAACTATTCATTTACTTTGGCAGCTTATGCAGACTAAAGGTATTTTACTCAAACTTGACACTTCCAGAGAAGATTGTGTGACTGGCAAAAATTCCAAGAAACTTCTAAAAATGTCTAAATTTTACATTAAATGTTACTCTAAAATTGGAATACAAAATAAAAGAAAGTCTGTTGGATGGACACGGTTGCTTTAACCTTGTAACAGTGGAGATGTCGCTGCCGACGTCTAAATAACACACTCTTTGATGTACCATAACTCTTTGACTGTTTATGCGATCAATGTGGATCAGTTGATTTTGAAGAACAGCAGCTTTGCATATTGGCTTTGCTCCAATGCGCACAACTGCGCAAAGCTGCCCTACTCAAGAAGAAAATAAAGTGTTGCATACCAGCGCAAAACTGCTTTTCTCCAATTCAGAATCCGCTGGAATAAGTTAAATTGTGTTATACCATGGTCTGGGTGAATACTCAATTCTCATTGGCTGCTGGGTGTACATTAAAAAGTGATATACCACAGGATAACCGCACGGTGAAAAAGAAGTTCCGGCCAGCTAGCTTAAATGTTTTGTATCACTGTATCTGTATGCGTGTATCAAAACAACCTTTTGCTTCATCATTTGGACAAAAACAAGCGGTAAGACGTGAACTTTCTCTCTGATCTGATGCTTTATTTAACCCATCGGAAAGATCAGCACATATATAAATATCGCCGAATCTTGACTGCAGCGGTGGTGCTGCGCGACGCGGACTATTTGTTTCGTGGTGCGGCGCATGTGAGAAAAGCGATCCAAATCTGAAAGAAAAAAACAAGAATTAAAGACTAGAAACTGGTTAATATTTATTTCTTTTGTAAGTGACCATGGTATAAGCGCGTTACTGGCCTTTGAAGTGTGCATTATTACTTTTTAACGGACTTCGCGAAAGCTTCGCGTCGGCCGGTTCGGGCTTCCTTGGTGTGTGTTAAAAAGTAGTAATGCACACTTCGTCTGCCATTAACCCTTAGTTAACAGTTGAAGAGTTACGGTAGTTGAAAGAATGCCAACACTGGAGCTATTGGTGTTAAAAGGTTGGCTTTCTCTTCTATAAATGTTTTCTTCCTTATTAATACTTTTCCCCCTCTTCTGCATTTTTCTCCCCATTAGCTTCCTCCTTTTCCTTAGTTGCATAATGGCTTTTGTCCCCTCTCACCATGTTTTACTCTTTGAAGCCTTTCGTTGCCTTAGAACTTTTCTTACTTCTTGTCCTGTAGCAGTGGCTATCTACTACAAAAATGACATCCTCATTTAAGGTAAAATTTGTCCCAGCCTTTGGAGCATAGTTCATACTACCTTTTTAACAAGTCAGCAAATCAATTCACCTCAAAGCTCTTTGGATACAAGTTGTCAGTCATCATTGGTTAAAATAATGTAAGAGGAAATGAAAAGAAATGTTTCTTAATTCCATGTGACTCAGTCCTTGTGGCCCCCAACGGGATTAGATTGTTAATTAGATCTTACCCACCTACTTTGTTATTCATGTATTCTTTCTGATCATGGAAGGGTGCCAGTATGTTAGGAGGTGCAGCATCTGTATGCGTATTAATGAAGACAGGGTGGCATAGTATAGAACTGTACAGAGATTAAAGATAAAAGATTAACAGCAGATAATTTAGTGTTTTAGTTGATTTTCAAGGTGCTTTTCCAAAGCACCACTCTCATGGGACATATACTTTGGAAGATACTTTACGTCAAAGAAGGTGGAATTGAGAAATTTGGAATTATATTTCATCTCCTTTTGTCTTCCTATAAGAAGCAATAGTACAGCCATTGAGTTTGGGACTAAGCTCCGATTTCTCTTAACTGCAGAACTGGGGCCGAACTGCAACGTTCTATAATGAGCAAGCATTTATTCTTTTTCTGTTGGTGCCAGAAGACCTTGCCTTACACTCTCTTGGGCTTTGCCTATTAACATTCAGATGTATTTGTGCATTTGCCTGGACACAACATTGATCAGTTCGCTCCTCTGGAGTTCAGCCAGCTTCGGGACAACCTTGTGGACTTTCCTTTCCTTGACTTCTAATCATGTTTTACTGCAGCTGATACTGGCTAGACCCTCATCTGCACTATCTGAAATACGATTTTTATGTTCATCCTCCAAATTTTGGCCCTAATAAAATGTGCTGGTAAAATTTAATGTAATGACAACTGCAAGTAGAGGTGTCACTGAATGTGAAGCGTTTCCTCTATTCTCCAACTAGTAATATTGCAGAGTGGTTGTGGATCCTTAAAATGTCTAAAATGTAATTTTATTAAAAGAAGCCTTAAACAAGCATTAAAATGTCTTAAATCCAGGTGAGTGGATCTTAAATCTTTTTCTCATCAATGTAATTTCCTGACACACAAAAAACATTTCCAGGGTGTCATAGGGTCACGAAGTGGTCATCATTAATCGTCTAACAGCAGCTAGCTAATTACCTCATGGATGTTGGTGCAGGAAAATGGGAAAATCATCAAGGAATGTCTTGAAAATCGGGATTACCTGGTGGTGGTTAAAACTGGTTAGTAGAAATGGTTTTGAACCAAACTGCGTGGTTTGCCAAAAGTCATCTTAACTGTAGGTTAGTAAGGCGCATGTGTACTGCAAGAAATTGCAGACTACAATTTCTTTGTACATAAAGGCCTAAAATAGATTTTAAGTTGTCTTAAAAAGGTCTCAAAAATCCTTAAATTTAACTTCTGTACATTTTCTGTAAATTAGTAGGCAACCTGAATTGCTTTTATTGCCATTGCAACAAGTACAGGTACAACAAAATTGATTTTTTTCTAGATGAGTAGAAAATGGGTAAAACATGTCTTTTTGCCATATTGATTTAGGTTATATGACATCTGTACATAGAGAAAAGCATTTTAAATACATATTCATTTTAGGGCTGGGCGATATGGCCTAAAAATAAAATCTCAGATTTTATTTTTTGTAATCCGATTTCCGATTTTTTCCCGATGTTTTTTTTTTTTTTTTTTTTTTTTTTTCCCCCCCTGCTTAAGGAAAGCAATAAGTACAAACGGCAGACAACTTAAAGCAAATGTTGCTTTTATTTAATCAAACACAAGACAAATGTAACCCCCATTTCTGGGATGAATTATAAGTAAATGAACACACTCTTGAAATCATAGTTGAGTATAAGATTTTTTTTCTTCTCACTCCCTTTTGGACTTGTGTTTATATAATTTTTACTTGTGTTATAAAATTTTTGTCTTGTTTTTGTCTTAATTTGTTATTCGACACTTTCTTTCACTTGTCCAAAATAAAAAGGTTACTTACGTACTTAAAATCCCAGTTGCGGTTTTAATGTTTTAAATAAATTAATAAAACCCCGTCTTCTCCACGGAGAACACGTTTCCGCGTCGCCAATGAATATACCGGTACAAGTAATAATTACAACGCAGTATTCTTTATTAACAAATACCAGTAACAACTAACTATCAAACTAATGAACTAACTATACAGGCGTTGTAGAATGAGTATGTGTGTGTGTCAGGTCGCGTGTGTAAGAAGACTGAGCGCGTGCCACGCGAGCGCTCGC
The DNA here is from genome assembly GCA_023969325.1 of Oryzias curvinotus. Classification (NCBI taxonomy): domain Eukaryota; kingdom Metazoa; phylum Chordata; class Actinopteri; order Beloniformes; family Adrianichthyidae; genus Oryzias; species Oryzias curvinotus. The sequence continues at coordinate 26,346,718 of CM043716.1, forward strand.
CTGAGAGCCTTTGACTCCGATGGGCTTTAGGTAAATGTAGCAGCGTGGGGACTCTTCCTCCACGTCTGTGGCAGCAAAGCCACACCAGTTCCACACAACAGATGATTTTATTCCTTTCTTGGGAACAAACTTCCCACTCTCACCGGTAGCCATGCTGTTGCGTGCTGTTTCGTATGTTGTTTGTCGCGTGCCATACCGCCGTGAGAAACTAACGCTACGGAAGCTCTGGGGAGCCAAATATGCGCCACATAAAAACTCGATTTAGTTATTTTTGAAATCGCCTGTAACAAAAAATTTGAATTAATTCATTTAATCGATTTATCGCCCAGGCCTAATTCATTTATAAACATCAAATCACTCATCAAAAAGTAAACTGTATTTTTTTCTTACCTGTTTTAGAAAAAAATATTGAACATTGCTAAAAGTCTTCCTTTAGATTCTCTCTTCCCTTCCTCTTTGCTCTCCGTCCTCAGCTAAAGCCACAATACTTAATTAGCAATTTGTTAAGGACACGGTGTCCCTGAGGCAACTGCCAACTCACAAGGCACTACGTAAGAACAAGTTGACCTAAAAGAGACCCTGAACAAGACAGGGACCAGAGCACTGAAACAGAGGAGGATTGTCAGTGGATCTGTTGGGGAGTGGAAGAGTCACAAGGGAACTGAATACGTGTCTTGGGACGTCTAACACGGTCACTATTTCTGTAGCTCCTGCTCGACTATTATTTAGACGGCAATTTCCATTTAAAAGACGGCACAGCGTTTACCTCACTCACTGGTCTCACAGCAGGAACGTAAAGTTTGGGGAAAATTGGTTAATTGAATGAGTATTAAAAATCCACAAGAGAGGGTCACAACTCAGTCTCAGAAATTCTGAAAACATAGTTCCCAAGTGATTATTTCCAAATGACAGCTTTTTTTTTAATCCTCCTGTTGTCTGTGTCCCTGTTAAACTGGATGAAAAAAAAGGATGCTCAACAGAAAGTCCTAATTTGTTCATGGCTTTTAGTCATGATTGGTTCAAATGGTAGGGAAGCCAAAATAAACATTGTACTGTTAGGAATAATGGGGAAACCAAAGGCTGATCTGGCAGGAGAATGGAGATGTGAAAATCATAAGCCTGCTGGCAGATGAGACTGGACAAACAGGCAGATAGTTGGATCAAACAGGCTGGCCGTTGAGACAGAATCTTAGGATGATGGTAAATTTGGTAAGAGGGCATGAATGTCAGGTCAGTAAGATAAACTCCCTAAATCACTGTCCAGATTATCCAAATTCTTTATGCCAAGACAGACTTTCAGAATGAAATGTGGACACAGACTGAGTTGACAAATGAGAAAAAAATGCAGTATGAGATAAGTATTCCTCTGAAAACAAATCAACTAAAAAGTAGTCAAGATTTGATTCATTTTGGTTTTGGTCAATCTGAACAAAACTGTATTTTTTTAACTATTTTGTCTTTGCATTTAAAATATAAATATTTTTTTCTACAAAATGTGTATATAATGACAGGAGTTAGTAATGTGTTTCTGTTGAAAGAAACATACATTGTCTCCCAAAACCCCAAAAGGCATTCAGCTTTTGACTAACCTAGATTCCTAAAAATACTGATAACTTTTTGGAAAGACTTCCTATTCAAACACAACTTGGCGGAATGGAGGCTGTGCTTGAGCCTGTGATAGTTTGTTAGCATTTTGGTGTCTGTGAACCAGTTTTTTATTTTACCATTTGCTTCACAGCCCTGTTTTTTTGTAACACAATCCCCCCACCCCCTTTTTTAAAATTAATGCTGGTGTGCAGTTTAATAATTTCTTCCTAAATAGAAAAAAAGCACACATGTTTTGGATTACATATTGGACAAGAAAGTACAGACTTGCATGTCTATGGCCATGGTATCAGATTTTCTCTGATGTGACTGCTCGAACTAAACTTCTGCAGGTACAGGTTGTAATGTCCGGTGAATTAAGCTATCGCTCTTTGTAAATTTCCCTACAACTATCCATAGTGCTGATTTACGGCTCTCATAAAGCATAATAAAAGAACGTTCTCTTAGCAAAGATCGAATGGGAAGTGGCAGATTTGTTCCAAGAGTTTGAGAGGTTTAGCAGCCATGTTAGCTCCGTGTTTACAGGTCCTTTGTCTGCGCAACAGCCCTAACAGAAGGCGGGCTGGCTTGGTATGTGGCTTGGCGAGCAAGGGAGAGAAATCTGCAAAACTCTCCAGTGGGCTGACGGTGAGAAGGATGACCCAGTTAAAGCCCTGGACAAGTTTACTGCCTACATAAGACCCAAAAAAACAAGAGGATCGCAGGGCAAGTGTGCTGATGTGCAAAACTGACTTCCCAAACTACCACTAATGCCAACTAAAACACCTGAACTACTCTCTAAATTAATCAGCTCCGATCTTTGAGGGTAAGCAATACATACTTGTGGATTATTATTCTAAATTCTTTGAAGCAAGCTAAAAGATCAGTGCAGCAGCACTACCATTGAGGTGCTAAAAGTGCTGTTGTGCAGTCATGGCATTCCTGCAATCCTAAGAACAGATAATGGCCCACTGTATACATTAGCATAGTTCAAAGATTATGTAAAAGCTAAGGAATACAGTACAAAACATCTTTGTTACACACTCCACACTCCAATGGTGAGGCGGAAAGGGCATTTCAAACTGTTAAAAGACTTTGGAGTTAAGCAAAAATCTTGCATTTTTGCACTACTGGACAATACCACTCGGGCCTGTTGGACTGTCACATGCTCAGTTGCTAATGGGCAGGAGGCCATGCAACAGCTTGAGCACTGCTCAAGTCCATGTTCTATGATTCCCATAAAGTGAAATATTGACTGGACAAGACAGAAGACACCCAGAAGCTTTACCCCAACAGAAGAGTCGTCAGCACCAGACCAGAGTTGCATCTCAGAGATGACATTAAAATGGCATCACATCTTGGTAACCAGAAATGGTCCCCAGCTGTTGTTGTTCAGCCACACTGTGCTCCACGCTCCTACATTGTGGACAGTGAAGGCAAGCTGTTTCGTCGCACCAGACAACATTTCCCTACAAGCACAGCTGCTGCCAATCTATTGCACTGCACCATACCCAATGAGCCCGGGTGTGAACTCACAGGTACACACTAGAAGCTAAGGAGGAGCAGTATGCAGTTGACCCTTCAGAGCCACCATCTCCACCCTCAGTGGTTCCCAAGTGCTGACCACCCCAAAGGAGTGAACCATATTGTACCAGACAACGCTGAGCAGTAAAGCATCCACATAAACTGGACTTGTAAACTGGCTACATCTACAGTAGTGCAAGGTTATAGATTGGGACAGACGTGGTGCAGACATCCGATGGAAGTGATGTGCTAGTAACCTCTCCTTCCTAGAATAGTTCATAGAAGCTGAAAAGTTTATGATTTGTTGGATTAAACAGCAACATGTTTTGAGCTTCCAAGAGAGCCATTTATTTTGTTATTGTTAATCATCTTTATTTATTACTGAGAAAAAGGGATATTATGTTTGGTGAATTAAGCTTTTTGTGAGGGAACTATCACTTTTTGTAAATGTTCTTACAGCTATCTGTTGTGCTGATTTATGTCTGTCGTGAAGCAAAATAAAAGAAACGTTCATCCTCCAACTCTGTCACTGGCTCTGCCAAACCTAAGATGTTACCCAACAATATAAATGCATCACACAGCTCACCCGACAAGTCTATATGAAACCTCAACAACCTCACTTAGCTTTGAAAAATATTAGAATAGCTGGTAGAGTAATGCAAGTTAGTGCTAGATTTAAAACCATCTTATATTTGAAATATCACAAACACAGACGAATATTGTGAGAGAGGAGGACACACAGGTCTCAGCAGTGTGAGGCAAACCAAGTTTAATGCACAAAGTGAAACCTTATATTTGCAAGAACACCCAACCAAGAAGAAGGGGAAACATACTTCAAATGCATTCTGTTATTGGTCAAAATTTCAGACCCGTGATTTGTTCCAAAGCTCTACGGTCAACCTATGATTGCTCGTAAGCCCCTACTTTCCATGAATTGACATCTGACATCATCGTAAAAGCTACCTTGTAGTTACCTAACAGAATCCTCTCAAAACAATGCCATAACACCACATCGATGAGACACAGCAACCTATTGAAATGTTGTTGGATGAATGCAGGCTCATCAAAACAACTTTTAATGTGATACACATTGGTTCTTATTATTTACCCAACAATCTATATGTCAAACACTTGATTGATTGATTGATATTCTTTATTGATCCCACATTGGGGAAATTCAATTGTCACAGCAGTTCCAAAAAGCAGAGAAGAACACTTATCAGTGTACCTTCTTAGACATCCTGTCAGTAACTGCCTCCACTGGACCAAAGAAGCAAGTAAAGTGTTGAGCCTGATGTTGATACAGACATTCAAAATTGGCCAGCAAAATATAAAGTATGAATGAACTACCTCGACAAGGACTGCAGAGCACAGCAGTTCCATAAATTATGTCTCTAGTTGCTTTGTTCTGCCCTGAAGAGATTTTTTTTTCATGTGGTTTTGTTTACTAACTTTGTTTTGATCAGAAAAAGCTGCTTGACGACAGTCTGAATACAGACCAAATGCAAGGTTCAGAGCTCGATTTGGACCAAATTAAGTGGACAAAGTCCGGAAAAAACGGTTTTCCCAGTCTAAATACACCCTAAATTGCAAGGTTACATTGCACCGACGCCCAAACTGCAAAAAAACACACACTTCATACTCCGAAAAATATGGTGCCACACCACCTACTTCCCAACTGGAGAGGTTTTCAGTGATGCTTTGTCTGCATATAGTAAAACAGAAATTAAATGCCATGTTTCTAATTGTCACAAGAACAGGGAGAGGACTGGATCTAAAAACAGCAGATTTATTAACTCCACTAAAAGTCCGCAAAGCTAAATCAGATTCAGGCAGGCAGGAGTCAATAACAGGCATGAGATCATCAGAGAAGAGACAGGGTAGTCAGAATCCAGGCGCAAGTCGTGGCAGGCAGCAGGCAAACAGAGTCAGACACAGGGTCAGAAAATAGAAGCTCAAATCCAAATACAACGCTCGGGAAGGACAGCAGAGTGGCACAAACAATACTGTAAAAAACACAAGACTGAGTAAGACTCATTGCAGTGCTTGAGTAGAATGTGATTGGTTGGGTTAATGAGAGTCAGATGTGCAGCATCCAGGAAGTGTGTGCTGGGGTTGCTGGGAGATGAAGTACATTCGGTAATCTGGAGAATGCTCCCGCCAGTGACCAGAGGTGGAGACAGAGCTCTGACTTCTGACACTGATACTCGTTTTTCTTCTATTAAAAAAAAAAACAATGCTGGTAAAGAATCATATATGTATAAATTATAAATCCAGCAGGATGTTAATTTCATATTATCATTTCAGTCTTGATATTAAAATGATTCATTTCACTTTTTCTTTCAGTAATCTGAATTTCGATGTTTTTTTTAATTCAACAGTGAACTGAATTCGAAGCTACAAGACACTTTAGAACAAATAGAGGTATGTTACTCATGTTTTTATCTGCTTCTGCTGTCTAAAAGAAATATTTATGGTAACACTTATGAGATAATCAATGTTGTTCTTACATTTACCTAAAGTCATTGTTTATAAAACTTTAATTTGCTTAAATTTGAGCTTTTGATAGCTTGGCTTTGTCATAGGTCTACTATACATTGACACCATCAAAAAGACATTAATATGACAGTGCAAGCAAACTAAATTACGTCTGTATGATCTATAACTGTCATTCTGCCTGCATGTGAGAAATGGTAATGCTGTTGCAATTACCTCTGCTGCTGCTGTACGATTGATTGATTACTGGGTTTGTACTCAGGAGAGATGGGTTTATGCATACACGCTCACATACACTTATATAATCTATTAGCCTGTATGGGATGGTGAACAAGCAGCGTTAAAGCCTCTAAATCTCTCAAGTAAACATGTTAACGAAGTTCAGTCACACCTTTTATGAGCCATGTCCTGTAAATTGATTTTAGAGTTCACCGTCAGAGCTTTAACCCACTGAGAATATATGATGCAAACATACCAGTATAGTTGTGCATATTTAGTTAATTAACTTTACCGCTGACATACTTTAGAAAAGTTATTCCCTGTAAGGCACCTTCTGCATGTTGTGTCAGCTGCAGTCTTAACTTAATACCCTTAATGCACAAGCGTAGTCTCACTTGTAAGGCTTCAGAAATTGTTGGGTAATGCAATACATTTGATCGCTTGGCCTTTGTCAGCGCTTTACTTTTCGAGCTCAAAGTGTCCGTTTTCACACATCCTCCTGCTGCTCAGTGTCTTCCAAACTTTTCTCTATTTCTCACATATGCATCCAGATCTAATTACCTGCCCTTGACCTGATTGCTTTACATCTGAACATCTGTGTGCTTCTGAATCCCCGGTCTTAAAGTTGATAATCCCTGCTTTTTTTCTCCTCTTTGTTTTTTTGCCGCCTCTATCCCTTCATCGACTATTTTTGGCTCCAGGAGCAGCTTGACGTCGCCCTGTCGAAGACTTGTAAGCACTTTGATGTTTTGCACTACACCAAGGTCCAGATGGCCTACACACTCCTGGGAAAAACACAGGTTAGTTCTTGGACTGACGAGTTTTTGAAAGTAGTTCAAGATGGTCCTAATTGCATCATATTGTGGGTTCGTTTGGTTGTAGGACTGTAGCAATGAAGTATAAAAAACTTCTCATCTGTTCTTATTGTCTGTATTAGGAAGTTCTTATTACTGGAAAATCTACTTAGTAGATATTTAAAAACTGTCAAATTCAAACTTAGACGTTAAAACTTAAAAACAGCCTTAAGAACCTAAGGCTTCTAAAAGTGACTCTAAAACTTGACAGCTTTTAAAATATATTTTAGTCAGTTTTACGTTAAATGGTCATTACAAGTTTGTTAGTTTTTTTGTCCTATTTGGGAAACTCATTTGAATTGATTCTATGCACAAAAAAGTCTATCATCTGCAAAATGACCAGATAAAAAATCCTAAATCTAATTAAGACATGACAAAAAAGATCATGTAACTCTTTAAGAAAAAAAGGGGAAAAGAGATGATATAACAATAATGGAAAAACAATGGCTCATAAATAACAAGCAGGAATTAGCATAGTATTATAATACTTGCTGGGTTAAGTAATACTTTGGATATACAGCATTTGTGTTTGTAATGCTGTAGTTGCTCTTCTAGATATCTATATTTGTCTCAGTGTTTTCGTTCAAGGCAGAACATTTTGCTGCTTCTTTAGATAGGAAATCATATTTCAGGCTCTTTGAACAAGTCCACAGAGCATGCATGCTTTCTTTTGTGATTCTAATGTACCTTATTTATTTCCAATTACAGTAACTGTCAGTCACAGAAATCCCCTAGAAAAAGAATTCAGAGTTCTCCAAATAATCCTTGAAAAAAACAAAAAAAGCTTTGTCAGTGTCAAGCATTAAAGATGCCGGTGTCTCAAACATTATTGTGTTGAGGTTTTTTTTTGCACAGCTTTATTAGAGGCTTTTTAAGGTGAAAATGTATTTAAAAAAAAAACACTGTTAAGAAGATAGTTATCTTTTTAACCACTACCTTCCCCATTTTCCCATGAAACTAGTGTTTTAAGGGTTGCTGAAGCTTTAATGCACAGGTTTACCTCATTTTTGATTACTAAACTTGTAGTAAAAAATAAGACATTAAAACATAATCGTTATTATTTATGTTTTTAAAACTTTTTTGCATGAACAACTACAGCCTTAGTTGCAACTGCCCTTACGGGTGGATACGGGCCGTCTGCGGGTGAGAAATGGGCAAACCTGTACAGGGCACACAGGTGGCCCACATGAAATATCGAGGTTGTAGACCGCTCTGTAAACCCTTGCCCATTTTTCTAAGGGTATTGTGCGAACGACAGGGCATAGTGAACACTAACAACATGTAAGAATGAAGTAGGTAAGACGCAGGTGTGCTATAAGTATTTTATATTTTTTCGCCCCCCCTAAATCCTGTACATTGCGCTGATAGTGCTGTTTATGTGAAAAGCACATGTTCCTTGCGTGCAGCCTGACTTCGAAATTAGTAAATTAGACAATGAGGGCGTAGTTTGTGTGAACATCCTACATACTTGGTACGTAGGTACGTACCTACGTACCTGGTACGTACCTACGTACCTGGTCCACACCCTGTGCGTGCAGCATTTTCGTGCGGCCTGTAAGGAATCTGTACTCTTATTGACTAGAGTATGGTGTACGGTGCATTTAACTCACATTAGTTGTACAGATACTTACCACACGCTCGACAATCATATGTTCCATTTTCATGATGTCCCTTGAGATGGCCGTACAAACATTAAGGGGACAGGAAGATGACCTCCAACCCCAAAACCCATACAGGTCAACCCCGGGTACAGGTGCATGTGACTGAGGCTTAATATGCATAGAAAACATAAAAAATTAAATGCAATATAGTCGAACAATATTTTGTGTCTGGAACTGTGCTCTGTGTCTTAGTCAATAAAATGTTTTTCAATCCACTTGGGCTTAAATTCTGAGTTTATTTGAGCTCATCTTTTCAAATGTTTTGGGCTGGTCCGTCATTCTTTAATGCTGCACTGGTATGTGGTGTGATGGAAACAGTAGCAGGATGCTGCGTTGTTGATAATGCCCTTGCTGCACATTGCCTTGTCTGAGTTTGTGAGGCGTGTTGCCGTTGTCATGTTTTACCCAAGTTATGTGTGATGTATTTCATGTCTGTGTACTAATGAATAGCAAATGAGGAATAAATGTGCATAAATGAATAATGCTGTCATACTGGGGACATTTACATTTTTCCCCTCTGGGTAGCAGAATGTATTCATTGATTTTTCCTTCTACGGAACATGTCCGATCAGAATCTAACACATATTATTTCCTGGATCTGCCACCCAATTCTGTAAAAAGTCCAGCAGTGAGGAGAGTTTGTTGACCAAATTTGTGCACCGTTGAAGGCTAGAGCCCGCATGATGACTCCTGTTCTGTTTGTGGATCAGTGGAGCTCCTTCGTGTTGATCGTTTTTCTCTCATGGATACCGTCTCCTGACCTGATACGTGCTGGTACCCTTGTTTTTTTCTTCTTCTTCTTTACGGAGTTTGCACGTACAGCTCACACACACACACACACACATACAGGTTTTGAAACCAAAGCCCATACATCCAGCCAACGATATCTTAAATTGAAAGCATTGGGACCAAGAAAGAAAGTCTGGTTGCTCTCGGTTAAGCTCCACGGCTGAAGCTCTTATTTTTTCTTCTGCTGTGCTTGGTTAGATTTCTTATTTAGAGATGGTTGAATAGTTTGTTGGGAAATACTTAAGTGGTTCGCTTAGCCTCGTTGCTGTTTTAAAGGAAATCTTCATTTTGGAGCTTTAATTAAAATGTTTAATCAATGGGACAAACTGAGGGTTGCATCTTTATCTTAACATGTTTAGTTATTTTACTTCTGCAGAATCAAATTCAGGTTGCGTATGTTTGTGCGCATAATTTGAATGATAAGTTTGCCAATAGACCTCTTAGTTTTTTTTAAGCACTTGATGGAACAATACCCCACGTCACACTTTTCTGTTAACCTAAAAGCTTAAAGGTCCTCTTTCCGTTTCTCCATCGGGCTGCTTGTTTGGTAGAAATGTCATTAGGATGAATAATCATGTTTGCTCTTGTAGTTTATTAAAGACTCTGTAAGAGATTGGTAGCAGGAGATTCAAATCATTATTATGTGTGTTGCCATAGTTTTGTCCCCTTTTGCCTTTTAGATATTTTTCCTGATGCTTTCAGTCTCCGAGAGGAAAAAGAAAGCAATGTATGAATTACTTTTGTGTCAGCAGGGAGTCGCAATGAATGGGGGCAGCAACATTTTTTGCTCATAAGCGTATGGTAAGACAAATCTAATTACAAAGCAGCACTGGCTTCTGAGGGCATTGCTCAGTGTTGTGCCTTTGTCTCCTGCAGCGCTGGTGTCCTCATTTCTTCAGGGTCCAGTGGTGACAAAGTGTAGTGGAGGGGAAAAGAGTGCAGAACGCAGAATGATGGTGAAACTAGATCTATTTGGTAATAAGAGAGAACATCCACAACAGGGTTGATGTGTGTGACTTTTTTTGAAAAGTTTTTTCTGGAACGAGGGTGTTGTTTATTGAAACGTTTTTTATTTTTTCTTATTCAAGTCAAATTAATTTTTTTAATAGATAACTGTAAAATGGAAGTGGAAACATCAGGATGAATGCAATTTGTTAGATTTGAGGGTAAGTTAGGGTTTACCTTGGTGATGTTTGAGTGACATATTATCATCATAATGCTTATCTATGGTTACTTGTGAGCAAAAAAATAACCTTAAAAAGTTAGTGGTGTTTGAAAGTAAGATCTAAACTTGTGTTTCTTGTGGAAATTATCCTCCCTTTTTCCCTCCAGAAATCCAAAGATTAGTTGATTTACTTCTTAAAAGGTTTTTATTTTTTGTTTTATTTCTATACGTTGTCCTTATTTATGTACATATAATAATGCAAAATGTGCATTTACAAATGCATTTGTGTCACAAATATGTCTATGTACCTATTGTTTGTTCATTGTATGTCAGAATTGTCATATTTTGCTTTATGCTGGGTATCATAAAAGACACATTTCCTGATTATTTAAAAATAACTTTAAAACAAGTTTATCTGTTCCATCTAACTTCTTGGTTTACCTGAAGATTTATGACAACCATCATTTCCCTTAAGCCTTGCGGTGCAGTTAACACGCTGTGCCCAGCACATTCTAAATGTCATGTAAAAACCTCATCTGTCCCTTAAAGTTAGATTTTCCATAAACTGCCTGAGCGGTTTCCCTCAACGTCTTTTGGATTCTTTCTGCAGACCGCTATGGACCAGCTACACATGCACTTCACCCAAGCCATCCATAACACGGTGTTCCAAGTGGTGCTGGGGTACGTTGAGCTGTGTGCCGGCAATGCTGACACCAAATTCCAGAAGATGCAGTACAAAGACCTGTGCACGGTAAGAAGTCATGCTTATAATGCTTGAACTGTTTATATTTGAACAGAGAAATACTAATTCTACTACATTATTGTGAGGACTGATCGTGATTGTCCACAGCATGGACTTTGATGTGTTTATAAAGTGACCTGCCGTACATTTTATTCATTGCAAAAGCTTCAGTCTAGCGTCCAAAAATGCCTTATTTAGGCCATCATAGTCGAAAAAGTTACTTTGTTTTAAGCATAACTCACAACTGTCCTTACGGGTGTTATTAATTCAGCTGCACTGGCTCCCCATCCGTAAAAATCCTGGTTTTAACATACTCAGCTCTTAATAGCCAAGCACCGGTCTATATAAAAAACCTTTTGCAGCAGTTCTCTCCCAGCAGGTCCCAGAGATCATGTGACCAGGATCTGCTGGTCGTTAAGAGAACCTGGTTATAGACTAAAGGTGACAGAGCCTTTGCAGCAGTGGCTCCATCCCTCTGGAACTCCCTTCCTCTCAACCTCAGATCTGCAGACTCAGTGTTTTCTTTTAAAAAAGCAGCTAAAAGCCTAATAGCTTTTTCATAATTCTTTTTTAAATTCTGTAGTACAGATTTGTCATTTTTTTAACCCCCTCAAAAAAAAAAAAAAATTCTTTGCACTGCTTAAAGGGCCTGTGAGGACTATTCACGTGAAACGTGCATGCTCCTTGCGTGCAGCCTGACTGTGCCTGACTTTGGGCACTTCCGTGTGTGCAGTCTTTGGGTGCAGTCAGCAGGGAGCCAGTACAAACACCTTACGTGCGTCACCTGTACGGTATAATTGTGTGCAGCTTACTTTATGACAAATTTACTCCAGGCCTTCTATAGTGCATCTTCCATGCCTCGCATTGGGAGTCTGTCTCACGACCATCGACCAGTTTGCATTGTCTTTGTTGCCCAGACAACCCAAAAACCTGCAGCACATGTACGAGTCAACCTCTGTATGGATGCACGTGGCTAATGCTACGTACAATGGGCATGTGTGGCGTGTTCAAGAACGTGCTGAACGTGGGTTTTTGAACTCGCTTTTAGCATAGCAAGTGTTGTCACTACCTGATACTATCACATGCACTCACAGTTAGAAGAGGTTTGCTGTGAAATATCCGCAAATCTCGCTCCAGGCACTTTCTTTTATAGCTCTATTCCGACTTATAAAAGAGTTGGTGTCGTATAATTCCACCCGGCACAACACACATTGATTAATGTGTCTTTCATGATTACTTTCCAACAATTTGGCACTTCCGTGTTTTGAAAAAGATGCTACCAAATCTGAGTCCCTGATTGGTTAGAGTTCAAATGGTTTAACTTTCAACACACTTTCAATTGCTGCACATTTTGTACGTAGAGGCCAAAAAGTGGACTTAAAAACTTGCATAGTGATGCGTTAATAGGAAAGTTTTGATTGCGGAAGCCCAAAACACGCATATGCGTGCCTTTATATGGACTTTTCATTGGAAGCAGTCAGTCAAACGCATGTTTCCGAGCCCCGTGTGAACGCAGCAAAAGGCTTTATGGGAGAATAATTTTTCAAGATTTACTCTGTGAGGTGGAATGAATGAGGAGGCCATTGTACCCCTGATGAGATCATTAATCTTGTTCACCATATGGAACCCAAACACAGCTTCAGTCCTAGCAGCAGCACCTCTCAACTGACCTACACACTTGAGCTTTTTTCAGATTTTCCTACCCCCCCCATAATCAAAATAAATCAGATTAGCATGCCCAGCAAACCACAACATGGTCAGTTCATCCTGAACTTGCTTTGAGTGACTGTTCCTCCCCCAGAGGCTAATGTCACACTTGCACCTCCAGAGTAGAAAACTATATGGATGAAAAGGTAAATGTTATCCAACCCCTCTGGGAGTTTTTTTTTTTGTTCTTTTTCCAGTTCCTCCAAATGTGTCAGCTGTTCCTGTGTGTTTCCTCCTGACCCTCAGCTCGCCGTCTGACAGCACAGCTTTTGCCAGCGGCGTTGCCAGCTGCACGAATGTCAGCGATGGCCCATCCTTTACCTCTTACCTTTGTGCTACCTCTTCTCATCGTGACCTCTCATCTCTTGCTCTTCCCCTTTTTGTTTATGCAGATTTGTGTTTCCTGCTGGAACAAGCTGGTCTGGGTATAATTTGTTGCCACACGCATTTAAGTGCTTGTATCCTAGCTTTTTCTTTTCTGATTACCTTTTTTTCACATTTCCCTCAGTCTTTACTCCTCTTGTTTGGGCTTCAGTATTCCTTTCTATCTGTTTAGATTTCCAGTCCGCCATATTTTTGCCTGATTAGATTCAGTGTTAAGTGTGTTAAGCTTTACTGTTGATTCTAATGTTATTTGACAGATCTTTGTGTTAAATCTGCTTTGATTTCCTTCATATGTACTGTTCAGCTCATGTAAATCCGTCATAAAAAAAACACATTTTTTTCACCTTAATACAGTTTAATTACAAAACTTAAGACAAAGTAAATATGATGTCAGATAATTTTTATGGTGCAAAAAAGAGGCATGTAAACACTAACACACTTGCCACTGAAAGCGTTTGCAGTCTGACTGCAGCAAATTAAATGGTAAAGACAAAGGAGATATTTTTGGTCTCTTTAATTTCTCTAGAGATAATTTCTTCAAATGGCTTGTTTACCTGCCGTTAAACTCCTTAAACAAGAAACTATCACTTTCTCTTGTGATTTAAGTGTGGCTGACTCACACCGACTTGAAATCTGTCTTTTCTGATTGCAGGGCACTTGAAAAGCCTGTCTGAGGCTCTCTGTGAAGTTCCATTTGGTGGCATAAAAGCACTTAAAGTACTGCTTCCAGGGTCCCTCCTGCAAGAAAAAGAAAGTTTAAATGAGCAGGCTATCATGAAGTTATTCAAGAGAACGAGCTGTAGTTTCTGCTTTTAAACCAGATGGAGTAAATTTGTTCTTTTGCTGCAAACTGGCTTCCCATTGGCTTTCAATACTCCCTTCTTACAGATTCGGTTGAATTCTGTGAGCTAAACACTTGTTTGTGTGGACAACATTTGATGTCAGAGTTTGTGTCCCATAGAAATACATCTTAAAGACCCCCTCTAATCATCTTTTAACCCATTTTCAAAGCAGTCCCAGTGGCCTCTTAAGTATGATTATCCTGTTTTTATACCAAATAAAAAAAACAGTTGTTTTTAAGACATAGTTTTTTGCAGAGCGGCAGTATTTCATCAGAAATTCACCTCTGAATTGTGGGTGGGACTACTGGCACAGAGCAAGCTCGTCCCCCCTTCCCCTCCCTGAGCTGAGAGCTCTCTGTTTACATGCTCTCCTGCTAGCTTACAGTCCCTCACAAAACCCATTTCCATTTAACCAAAATGGCAAGCAATATTGGAGCTATCCAGCTGTACAGTTTTGATCCAGATTCCAGATCAGACGAGGAAAACAAAGACGTATCTAGTCATCCTCAACTCTGCATTAGAATGAAGCAGGTCAGGAATTCAGTTTATGTATATAGCCCAATATTATAACACTGTTGTCTCAATGGGCGTAACTGATTGTAAATAAAGTCAGTTGTAGAATTCAGTAGCTAAATGCTAAACTAATAAGACTAAACTAAACTGGGCATTCCGGCTCTCAGACCCTCCTTCTCGAGAAGCTTGTGGCCTTCCCGTCGGTGACAAATACATCTCAAATTGTCTTCTTCTAAAAGCATTTTTGCATCTGCTCCTTTTTCGCAACAATTTGAAGAAAGAAATACTTAGAAATGCACTTTTAAGCTTAATTGTCTTTATATGCATCCTCCATCGTCAGAAAAATGCCACAATTTTAAAACACCAAAAACACCATTTTCATTAAAGTGGGTCTTTAGGTAAACGTTCTTTTTGCACAGCCTCACCTCGTAGTTGCCCACTTAAACATTCAGGGGGAAAAGAATCGCTGAGAAAGGTCACTCCTGATTGTGGAAGGGCCTTATTAATTTTACATCAATATCTCATTAATGGATAGTCTTACTTGGGCTCCATCCCCGGGTCTGGCGGCTTTTGCTTCTGATGCAGATGTGACACCTTATTTCAACGAGTCACAAAAGATCCTTAAGAAGCTTAAACTTTAGTAATAGTCAGAAAAGCTGAAAACGCCTCTGTTGAATAAATATGTAATAAACCCAGGTGATTAATTGAGCATCTTGTTGTCCAGCATCGATTGAAACCTCTCCTTCATGGCTTTGGAAACTCTACAGCCAGTTTTGAGTCTAGTTTCAGCGACATGTGTTTGTTGATTTCATTTTTTTTGTGTATCTTATCAAGCGGCTGCAGCTTCCTTCAACGCAGAAAAAAGCCTATTGTTTCACTGCAGAACAGGATCTTATGCATGGAAAATAGTCCTGTTTAGTCATTGTCCTGCCACAAACGCATGATATATTCAGAAAGGGAAAGTTTGTCAAAACATTTTAAGTAGGAGATTTTTAAATTTGATTTGTTTCTATGCGGTTTAGCACTAAAAATGGGTTTTTATGATGCAGTTTGTTTGAACTGAGATCCTATTTGCATTTATAAATTATAATTGCAGACGTACACTCTCAGGCACTTCTTGGACAGGCACAATATGAAAATATGAATGTTAATGGTCAGTTTCAGTGACAGTTTGATCCCAACAACCCGTGTCGGTCAGCAGTATGTATCCTGCAGCATTTGCGCACAAACTCAGCAGGACTGCTGTCCTCCGTAGGCGTAGCTCAGGTTTTTCCCTCTCTTTAAACCACACTGAAAACCTTAATCCACACACTCGCAGCAACCCCTCACCCCAGTTGCTTAGCAACTTTTCTGCTGTGTTGCGGTTGGCTGTCAGAAAGCGCAACATGCCAGTGTAAGACAGGTTTTGTCTGAACCTAGCTCATTAACTCTTCAGTCTGACTGGTGTGTTTGGAGCCCTCTGTGTTTTTACCATCATCGCTATTCTTTTATTTCACTTTAACTTTCACACACTTGTGAACCCTAACCATTTTATTAATCATATATTTTTTAGGCAGAGGTTTTATTTTCTGTGATGTTTCTATCTATTTTCCGTTATAACTTAAAGTATTTTTTTAATATTACTCTACAATGGCACCATCACTTTTTAGGTACTTTGTTTCAGCATTCATTTTAACACCTAAATTTATACAAATATAAATGGAATGTATGATCATTTCCTTATTTTGGCACATACCTCTTCATATCTCTGTTCTGGGCTCGTGTGACATCAGATTGATATCTTGACACTCACCTATGATGACCCCACCTGTAAAGACCCCGCAGCTCTGTCCTACCTGAACATCCTCAGTTTCCTTCAGTTCCAACAGGATTTACAGAGCTGGATTTAATGTGTGTTGCAATGAAGCTAGTATGACGTAGAATCCTCTTTCTGCTAAGGTTATCATAAAAAAAAATAATCATATAATTCTTAAAACTGCTCATTTTTATGTGACAATGAACTGAAAGAACTTCTCAATATTTTTCTCACATTTTTAGTTTTGCTTAATTTGAGAATCTACTCTTTTTGATCTACTTTTTTCATCTTCTTGATATTTTCATCGTGATTAAAAATTAAACCTAATCAAGTGACATACAGAGACTTTGTGGATCCATAAGGGGAGAACTTCTAATCTTCTTTTAAATTATTCAGACTCAACAGGGACCAAAATAAAGAAGGTTTTCAAGAGATTTCTTCCAGATGTTCTCTGTGTTACCAAGTGACTAAAAAGTGAATTATTTCCAAATCAATTAGTTCAACTGTCTATGGATTAGAGAAATACAGTTAATTCTTTTAAATTAAACACACATTGCATATGATCATGCACCTTCTCCTTGATTTTTTTTCTCTTTTTTTTATTATTAAAGTGAATGTGATGCTGAACTTTTTTCATTCCTCCTACAACAACATTTCTAACTGGGATGCATTTCATATTTCATAAGGAGGGATTGCTACCAATTGAGCATGTCAGCTGCTTTTGGAAGGAGTTTTAAGATAAACAGAAAATGCAATGATTGCCAGCGAATGCTGAAGTACTTCTCTCCCAGGGCTTAAAGTCATTTTCTTTCTTTCTTTTTCACTCTGAAAAATCTTCTGGTGATGGATTCACCTTTGCTGTTGTAAGTCAATCACTCATGATCTCGATGAAGTGCCAAGAAAAAAAAAGCAGCGCCACATATGTGCAGGTGTTTGATTTTATTCAGGCTGGCTGCTTTTTCCTTTAGTGTTCTTGTAGTCCTGGATTACTGTAAACACGTTTTTTTCAGTGGATGTATGAAAAAAACTACCGAAATCAAACAAGGAAATATCGTGTTCTTAAACACGATAGTCGTTTAAGACTATTATCACATAATAAACATACACCTTTAAATGTAATAGTCTTAAACAACTATTATGCATTAAACAGGTTTTAAGCATAATATCCCTAAAATGTAATATTTAAATTAATATAAAGATTTAAAGTTTTTTTTTTTTCTAAAAAGCATCCCATAAAGGCCATTAAAGCACAATTCTTTTCTAACTTCTCATTCATATGTTTGTAAGTCTGACATGTACCCATCTTTTAACTCTTTAAAGTCCCATTCTGATCATCTTTTCATTTCTTTTATAAGTGTCTTTTAATTATGATTTTGACATTTTGAGCCCAAAAGAAAAACCTAGTGTCATTTTCTAGGACAGAGTTTCTGCATAGCGGCTGGAATTCCAAAGACAAAGAAATTCACCTCTGAGTTGTGTGCAGGACTGTTGACGCGGAGTAAGCCCCCCCCCCCCTTCCCGTCATTCATCTCTTTGCTTACAGCTTCTCACAATCCCAATTTAACATTAATGGTGCAACGAAAATGGCG
This sequence comes from Oryzias curvinotus, assembly GCA_023969325.1. Taxonomy (NCBI): domain Eukaryota; kingdom Metazoa; phylum Chordata; class Actinopteri; order Beloniformes; family Adrianichthyidae; genus Oryzias; species Oryzias curvinotus. The sequence goes on from CM043716.1 coordinate 26,364,582, forward strand.
AGCAATATTGGAGCTATCCAGCCGTACAATATTAGTAATAATAATAATGATAATAATAATAATCAGTTTTATTTGAAGCGCCTTTTTCTGACACTCAATAGTTGTTTAATAAAGTCTTGTCGACGTGTCTTGATCCAGATTCCAGCTCAGATGAGGAAGATAAGCGGAGCAGGAAGCTCGTGGCTCGCCATGGAAGCATTTATGTACGCTCTTTGTCAACCAGTATTTTTGCTTCTGAGAAATATAATAGAAGAACATGTTAAAAACACTAAAATGGGTCTTAAATAGTTGCTTGCTGGAAAATCCACCTCTTGCACTATTACTATACTTCATTTCCTAACAGTTGGATGGCTGCGTTGGCTGGGTGTAGGACTGGCGTGCAGGAAACCTTCCCATGGGGTTCAATGAGCTTAATCCAGTGTGGATCCTTAGGCAAGACCCTTCATGCTGCTGCCTATCTGTCTGGGTCTCCCTGTGCCTTAAAATCTGGGTTGTGTCAGGGAGAGCATCCAGCGTAAACACTCTACCAAACAACCTGTGTGAACGAGTCAAAGCTGATGCGCTGTGGAGAAGGTGAACAGCAACTATATTAGATTTCCTAACAGCGAATATGTATTTCATTCCTGGTTTCTGTCCTGTAATATGGTACCGCACACCTAAATAGACAAGAAAGAGACAATCGCTCTTTCCAATGATCAGTGATTAGATCCATTTGATTAGTTACACCATAGTTCTGTGGTAAAGCTAGTAGATTAAAGTATGAGATTTGATTTGGATAAAAATAATTATGTCTAAATACTATTACTATTATTTTTTGCAGCACATCACGCTTGACAGCTACATTCCATGCCTGACGGATCTTTGCAAAGCTTTGTGGGAGGTGATGCTAAGCTATCACCGCACAATGCAGTGGCACGAGGAGCAAGACAAACAGGAGACCACACCCCCTCCAGGTTGGTTTATTTTTCCCCCAACATTTTCAGTGTTGCACTAAACCAAGTACACATGTTTACAGGATGATTGCAGTTATCTGTGAAGAGGCTCCTTATGCAGCTATTGACCAAAACCTTTATTGTTGATTTTTAATTTCCTTTGGGATTAATAAAGCTTCTTTTGCTGATTAAAAGAGCAGCAGTCCTCAAAAGGCGCTTGTATTTTTCAAATGCATTGTAATGATATCTGATTTCCCTGTACACGAGGCTAATCAGGACTGTTATGATCAAAAAGAGAGCGTTATGATTGAATTAAACTATTTTTCTTTAAGCGTTTAGTTTTTCTCCAGAGAAATGAATACATGAATTTGTTGTGCTTTTATCTCATCTTTAAATTGACATAATGCTGAATTTGTGTGAGAGATACTAAAATGGTAGAGTTTACAGTTTCATGAATAAAACATTGTACTTTATCTTCTACTCAGAAAGTAAATATTCCGTTTATTTGGCTTTGATGAAGAGTGAGCAAATAGATTTGAGTGCAAGTTATGGAACCTTCTAAGTACTGCTTTGACTTTGTGCTACAAACCTGCTGATCACATCTGATAACTGTCTGATCAGAGACGCACTGTTACTTATGGGAACAAGTCAAAGTTCATGAAAGTTCTGACCTGTGTCTTATATAGTAATTTTTCAGTCTCACTCATAAAACGCTTTTTGTCCAGTGACAACAACATTTCCTTTTCAGTTAACTTTTGTTTTTTTAGGTCAAGTGCTGGCTTTTTTATGGAGTATAAGCCTTTTGGAAGGAGAGTTACGAGAAGAAATTGCAGTAAATAGATTGCCGAGTCATGAGCTTTTGTCACTTCCTACTACTGACCGTATATGAGAACCCAACTGCTGACTGAGTCACCCCCATCGCTTTCCAAACAGGAAGTACTCGCTGGTTCCAGGAATCCTATAGACGTCTATCACAGTAAACATTCTTACTGTGCTACTTTTTTTTTTTTAACGTTTTTGCTAATTCTAATTTTTTGTCACGCTATTTTTTTCTGTAGTGCAGGTTATTTAGATTATAAACTGACCAATCAGATGCCTCAATAAAAGTAGGTGGTTCCCCATCGAACGCTTGAAAGAGCAGATTCTCCCAAGCTCGCTTTCAGGTGTGGACTTCCAGTAAGCTCGCTCCTGATTGGCCTGAGTGGTTCCATAGAAATGTTGACTGAGACCGCTTTGGACCAGTCATTGCTTACTGCCGTCATCTGCCACAATTAAGCCATTTCCTATGGGAGACGTCACACTCACTCAGTCCAGTTCTCACATACAGTCAATAGTTCATACATTGTGGTTTATCAGGTGGACTGACGGATCTATGCTACCTTTAATGGATGTTTACATTGCTGTACTATTTTTTGCCATGTTAGGTAGATATTATGTAAATTAAACTGCTGCTACCATCTTCGGTGATATTTCTTGCACTGTGCCCAGTTCATTAGATAAATGACGGTGTCTGGAACGATTGGTGACTTTCTGCGTTGAAATGATTCTGTTTTAGGCATTGTTCTCGGGGAGAAAGGACACACTCTGATGTTATTGTATGAGACACATCCGTCATCCCATAATTTGATTGTCATCTCTGTCCTCAGTCTACAGAAGTGACCTGGCTATCTGCTAGTTTTCAGTTCCGTGAACTGAGGCTCCTTTGAAGCAGTGTGTCATGTGAGCTTTGTCACACTTGTAAAAGTGAGCTTTGAGTTGACACTGACATCAGTTTAACACAAGAGACCATTAGAGTCCTAGTGTTCGATGCGTTTAAGGCCCCTGCAGCCATTTCCCCAGTGAGACAGACATCACATTGAATGTCGGGACTCCAGCCAAATGATTTGTTGTGTTAGGTTGTTTAATTATTCTTGTCAGTTCATGAAGGGAAACAAGTTTTGTGGAGAAGTGTCTTCTCCAAATAACTGACGAAACAGATTTATTGGGATAGAAGAGGCCGTGTCATGTTTTTCATGTTTGTCTGCACTGACAGACTCTTCAAATGTCCTCCTTGTCATATGTGATGCCTGATTGTGGTAGTTATAGCTACTCGTTGTCATATTTAATTGCTATGAATTCTTTCATCGGTAGTTCTGCTTTTTGCAGTCATTTCAGTATTTGGAAGCGCTTGAATTTCTTTGACTGAACTTTGAAGTGACAGATGCCGGGAGCATTAAAACCAGTCTGTCTGGGCTCTGAGGTCTGACTCTAGAATGGGGATAGATCCAGAGTTCATATGGATTCAGCTGCTGTTTGTTCAAACACTCTTTCTGCCCCTTGTTTTTTACTTTTAGAATAAACAGAAGGAGTTCTTTTGTTATTTTTTGCTCGTATTAAGGTTGAATTTAAAATCTAAATCTGACTTATTTTAGGATTCTAAAGTAATTTTGCACAAATGCCAATTAAAAATTGGTTTTATTTCTCTTGGTGTTTTTTTTCTGTTCTTTTTTGCAAGTTATTAAATTGTTCAGTGTCTAAATTTTGCCCCGATTTATCAGAAATAATAACCTGCACACCCATGTAAGACCAGTGTACTTTAAGAGTTTTATACTTTTCTGCATAGAGAGAGTTTAAAAACTTTTTTCAAAGCATTTAAGTGGTTTACCATTGAGTGGAAATGCCATACTAGACGCAAAGACATATGCATTTTTTTTTTACACTACAGTGCGGACAAATGTATTTGTTAGTCACCTATTTTGTAAGTTTCCAACTTAAAAGACGAGGAAGGTCTGTAATGTTCACCATAGACACACTTAACAGGGAGACAGAATGTTAAAGAATTAACAAAATCACATTTATGATTTTTTTTTAAAGAAATTATTTGTATAATTGGGTAGAAAATAAAAACAGATTCTTGTTTCTGATGTGATTTTAATTCCTTCAAACAAAATTAAGCAAAATATGTTTTTTGGATTAACATTTTAAATATATTTGATGCAAAAATAAACAAAATGGGTAATAAATAGTTAAAAAAAATAACAGTAAAAAACGCCTTTTTTTCCAGTTTGTGACTCTTCTCATGACAACACAGGTCGGGTTACAACGGGCGTTTATTTGCACTTCTGCAGGTCATCACACTTCTTGTGGGACATTGCGTGCCTTCGCTTTCATTACGCCGTGAAAACTATAACAAAACATTATACATGTTTGAGGAGAAATAAACAATACAAAATAACACAAAAAACAAGCATAAAAAAAATACCTCGTTTCCGCTTGTCAAGACAAAGAGTCTCTTTGAGTCCAAGGTAATCTTTTTTGCAGCTCTTTCTCCCAGCTTGAACTCCTAATTGCTGCAACCTCGTGAGCAAAAGACGTGCTCACCTGCGGCCAACATAAAAGGCTCAAATTCTCGCGAGAATAATTCTATTCTTCTGAACATAATTCAAACAAAATTCACTGTACACTCCAAAGAAATAAAAATTAAATCAGCAATTATTAACATTTCAAAACCAATAAAAATAAAATAAAATATATAATTTTAAGCTGCATTTACACTCCCACCAAAATCACTCCTAGGAAGATTAAATGGGATTTTCATGTCAAACCACTAATGTGAACATACTGCTTTTGGTTATTCACTCTGCTTCTACAAGTGTCACAACCTTATGAACAGGTCTATCTAAATGCAGTAGTCTAGTGTGTGAATTTCCTTTATTCTGTGTAGTCTCACTGACAAGTAGAGTTAACTTTCGTACGATGCCATCTTGACTAGGATAGGTTTGTAAGACTCTAGCAAGCTTCCACTCATTTCTTGGTGTGCTTTCATCTTGTAGAATCACAATATCATTCACTTTCAAGTTTCGTGTTGAGTTTTGCCATTTCTGACGTTGCTGAAGGTTTAGCAAATACTCTCGCTTCCATCTCTGCCAAAATTCATTGGCCAGGAATTGCACTCTTCTCCATCTTTTATGCAGATATAAATCTTCTCTGCAAAACTGTCCAGGAGGAGGCAGTATGACTGAAGATTTCATAGTCAGTATATGGTTTGGTGTAAGAGGCTCTGGTCCGGTGGGATCATGCAGGTGCTCCACAGTTAATGGTCTGCTGTTGATTATAGCCATTGTTTCATAGAGAAAGGTTCTCAGAGATGTAGTGTCAAGTCTGTTTCCTGTCTTGTCAAGCATGACTGCAAGAATACTTCGGATCGTTCTTATTTGGCGCTCCCAAACTCCACCCATGTGACTTGAAGATGGGAAATTTGCTACAAACTCACAACCAAGAGCCCTTTGACGTTCTGGGTCCACCTTCTTAAGCAACTCAGAAAACTCTTTTCTGGCTCCCATGAAATTGGTGCCTTGATCACACCTTAGTTGGCGAACTGGTCCTCTGATTGCCACAAAGGTTCGAAATGCATTTATGAAAGCATCAGTCGTCATATCATCCAGTGTCTCAATATGAACAGCTCTCGAGCACAAGCAAGTAAACAAGAGGCCATATCTTTTTAATTCTTTCCTTCCATCCTTTACTATAAAGGGACCAAAACAGTCAAGGCCACAATATGTAAAAGGAGGGGTTGTTTCCGTCCGCTCTCTTGGCAGATCAGCCATCTTCTGAACTTCTGTATTTCTCCTGTATCTCCTACATTTCACACATTTGTAAATATGTGAGGAGACCATGTTTCCACATCCAATTATCCATATCCCATTTGCTCGTAGTTCATTCATGGTCATTCCTCTGCCCTGGTGACAAACACGCTCATGATAGTGTTTCACAAGCAAGGATGATACATGAGACCCTTTGGGAAGTATAGCTGGATGTTTTACACTATAGTCCAGGGTTGATCTGCAAAGCCTTCCTCCAACTCTGAGGACTCCGTCGTCATCAAGAAAAACATTTAAACGGTGTAACTGATTGTGTTTGTTAAGAGAGTTGACTTTTCCGTGTTTTAATTTCCTTATGTCTTCTGCGAAGGCTTCTCTTTGTTCCAACTTAATTATAAGCAGTTCGGCTTGTCGCCTTTCCTCAAGACTGCTTGTCTCATTTGATCTTGGTTGTACTCCCTTACGTTCTTGGACAAATCTTCTCAGCCTGGCAACAGCTTTCACAACTCTAGACCAGTCTGAAAACTTGGTGAAGCGGCTCAGAACTGAACCCGTTTCTGTTTTCACAGTGTTGACACAAGACTTGCGAAGCTCTGGGTCAGATATTTCCAAAACTCCCACCATCTCCTCTTCACCCACTTGCATTTCAAGTGTCTGTTGCCAGAGATAATCTGGACCCGTTAGCCAGTTAGATTCTCTTAACTGTGATGCAGTTAACCCCCTTGAGGCATGGTCAGCTGGATTGTTTTCTGAACTGACATAATGCCATTGCTTTGGTTCTGAGCTCGACCTTATGCGCTGAATGCGGTTGGCTACGAAGGTGTGGAACCTCTTTGCATCATTGTTCACATATGCAAGAACAACCTTTGAGTCTGTCCAGAAGTACACATCCAAATTTTCAATCTCAAGTTCCTCTTTGACAGTATCACTGTTCCGAACTGAGGTTACTGCCGCTGACAGCTCCAGCCTTGGTATGGTGATCTGCTTGGTAGGGGCCACCCTTGCCTTTCCCATTACAAGTGAACAACACACCTTTCCTGATTCACTTACTGCTCGGAGATATGAACAGGATCCGTATCCATTACAACTTGCATCTGAAAAGTTGTGGAGTTCATACTGTATGAACTTGCCAAAGCTTGAAGATACGTAGCACCTTGGTATCCTGATTGTTGGCAGTTGGGATAAGTCTCTCAGCCATGACTCCCATCGAGACTTGATTTGCTCCGGGAGGTCTTCGTCCCAGCTCACTTTCTCTTTACAGAGCTCTTGAAGAATTTGCTTCCCAAGCAATATGTAAGGAGCTACAAATCCCAAGGGATCAAAGACTGAAGCAACTGTTGAAAGAACTCCTCTTCTTGTCATGGGCTTGTCCTTGACAATAACTCTGAACTGGAATTCATCAACTTCAACACACCACTGGACACCTAAAGCACGCTCGATGTAAAGTTCACCAAGAGCCATGTTTATGTCTTCACTCTGTGCACGTTCTGCAGGTGGTATTGCAGCACAGACTTCAGGATTGTTAGAGACAAACTTGTGGAGACGAAGATTCCCAGTTTTACATAGAGCTCTTGCCTCATTCACCAGATGTATAGCTTCAGCTGGAGTTTCACAGCTTATTAGGCCATCATCAACATAGAAGCTCCGTTGAATGAAAGTGATAGCCTCTTCGCTAAAGGTTCCGTGGCCCTGTGATGCCAAATACTTGAGTCCAAAATTAGAACAGCCTGGAGATGAGGCAGCTCCAAACAGGTGTACTCTCATTCTATACACTGCAGGTTCGGAGCTTAGATTTCCATTTTCCCACCACAAGAACCTGAGGTAGTCTTGATGGTCGCTTACAACATGAAATTGATGGAACATCCGTTCAACATCACACATGATAGCTATTGGACCTTTTCTGAACCGGCAAAGCACACCAACTAAGGTGTTTGTGAGATCTGGCCCAGTAAGAAGATGGTCATTTAGAGAGGCATCTTTGTATCTAGCTGAGCAGTCAAACACCACACGGATCTTACTTGGCTTGTGTGGATGGTAAACCCCATGGTGTGGAATGTACCATACAGGCTGGTTATCCAACTCAGAATGTGGTACCTTTTCAGCATCTCCTCTTGATATTATGTCATTCATAAAATGAACATAATCTTTGAAGTACTGTTCATTCTTTCGCAGCCGTTGCTCTAATGAGACTAACCTGTGCAGTGCATAACTTTTGTTATCTGGAAGCTTGGGCTTGTTCCTCCCTGAATGGCAGTGGGAGTTCATAGTGGCCATCTTCTTTCTGCCTGATGCCTGCCTTTACCTTTGACAAGAAGAGAAGGTCATCTTGAGAGACTTGATTAACATCTGATGCTTGATCTGAGAAATCTGACTCTAATGCTCTGATAATTTCTGTTGAAGTGATTTCTCTTATTTGAGTTTGACATACAAAGCTTACTTCTCTCCTGAGTTCAACTGATGACTGTGCAGACGGTGTTACTTGGCAGACTATGATTCTGTGGCTGACTCCTATAGAGTCAACGCAATCACTTGAGGATTGTGAGCAGCCAACAATGCTCCAGCCCAGATCAGTTCGTTGACCGTATGGCTGAGTTTCTTTCCCAGGCAGAATCTCCTTTGGTTGAAGGGCTTGGTGGCAGTTGTACCCAATAAGAAGGCCGACTTCACAAGACAGCAAAGGTGGGATCTTGTCAGCCAACTTTTCCAGATGAGTCCACTTTAGAGCAGTAGCTGATGTTGGGATGTGTGACCTATTTGCTGGAATATATTCTCGTGTGAAGACTGGTGGCAGTGAGATCCTTCTTTCCAAGTTGTATCCTCTTACTTGTAAGTTTGTTAGCCTTTGACATGAAATACTTGCTAACTTGGATGACATTGTGGACAAACGAAGACTTACATTTTCCTTGTGCGTGTTGAGATCTTGTGCTACTTCATCTAAAATGAAAGTAGTATCACTTTGGGTGTCTAATAATGCGTAAACAAGAATCTCTCGATCTGGTTCCTTTGAGGATGATACCCAAACTGGTACTATGGAGGAGGTTTGTGAAATTTGACTTTCTTGTATCACTCTGTTTGATGTTGCTGCTTCAGTGGTTTTCTTCGTGTTTTCATTTTCTGTTATTTTATCCTTTGGGTTTTGAAGTGTTGACCTTTGCTGCTCTTTAAAGTCATCATTGTGCAAACAGGTGGGATGCTTCTTTTGACATTTTCCACATGTACTTCTTTTGTAGCACCTTTTTGACTGATGGCCAGCCTTCAAACAGCCAAAACAGAGCTTTTCTGCTTGGACAAACTTAACACGGTCTTGCAAATTCTTTTCACAGAACCTTTTACATTCTGCGATGAAATGTCCTGAATGTTTACAAAACGCACATGGTGGGTAACTTCTTTCTGTTGTGTTTGTAAACAGAGTTTTAGCTTGAACTGGTTGATATTTTGGTTGTTTGGGTTTTTCTCCTTCCACACTCTTTAATGCTTGTACTGAAAATACAGGATCACAGGCAAGATCTGCTTCTCTTGAGAGGAAGTCCACTAGTTCTTTAAACCTTGGATACGTGTCAAAGGTTTCTCTAGTTTCCATAACCTTGCGGTTCCAACTGGAAACTAACCAATCTGGAAGTTTGAGCAAAATCTTTTGACACTCATTGCAGTCATTGAGAACTTCCAAGGTCTGTACATGTGACATAGCCTTTTCACAGCTCTGGAGGAAGTCTGCAAATTCTCTAAGTTCATGTGCATCCTTTGAACTTATTTTTGGCCAACTGTAAAGTTTATCCCTGAAAGACTTCCCTATGATGAATGGATCACCAAATCGTTTTTCCAAAATCTGCCACGCTGAGTCATATGCAGCCTCTGTTCCGAGCATGAAAAATCCTTCTACAGCCTTTTTTGCAGAGCCGCCTACGTACCTTTGAAGGTAGAACAGCTTTTCATTCTTTGGAATATTTTTTTTGTCTATTAGTGTCTGAAAAGACACTTGCCAATCTTTGAATTTCAAAGGATTTCCAGTAAAAACTGTGGGCTCAGGTGTTGGAAGACGATTAGCACTTATGGCTTCTGCTAAAATACTAACAAAGTTTGCACTGTCTTGCATATGAGTCGTGGTTGTTGGGGGTGTCATCATTTGGTATGTGATAGCTTGTGGAATAAATGGAGGACTTGAGGCATCAAGTGTTTGAACAGGGGCTGGAAAAGACTTAGGAATCACAGGAGGTCTTGGTGTTTGAAGCATTGTTGGTGAATTTGTCAAAGGAAAATTTTGAGAAGTTCTTACTCTTTCAGTGTTATCTTGTTTAAAGGAAACTTCAGCTTGGTCGTAGACTTCTACTCTAGCTTTAGCAGCATTTAGTTTTTTGACCTCTTCAAGTCGTTCAAGTTTTCTACGTTTGTCTTGTATAGCCTGAAGTCTAGCTTGCTTCTCTGACTCAAACTGAACAAGACGCTCTTTATCTTCAGCCTCCAGCCTTTGAAGTTCAACTGCTTCCTTTTCTTGTTCCTCCAACACTGCCAAAACCTCTTGACATGCAGCAGCTTCCGCAGCAGCTTCTCTTCTTTTAGCTGATTGGACACTTGAGTGGAAAGAACTACACTTTGACCGATCAGACATCGACTGAGATGATGAAACTGTTGAATTTAAGATTGATCCAACATCTGGCCAAGGTTCCTCATCTTCATCTGTTGGTGACCCTTGAAGCTGTCTTTTAGCCCTTTGGATAATAAATCTTGACAGTGACATACAGGTATCAACCTTGCGCCGCAGGTCTGACTCAGGCGCACATACTTGGCGCAGCTCATCATACATTCCCTGTACAGCGGAAGAGGTAACTTGAAGGTCCTCAATTATTTCATTTAGCTCCTCCTTGGAAACTTTATCTGATAACATTTCTTTACTGATTCTTGCATGATATCTCCACTTTTCATATGTCATTTTGTACTTGCGTTCCATTGTTTTCAGTTTTTCCTTTTGGAGTTCTTCTCCTTTTTCAGTCAAGCTTCGAATTCTTTCACTTCTTCGTAGTGTTTTTGCTTCTTCTTCAGGAGTAAGGTGAGCAATTTCAACTTGGACAGATGGCTCAGCTTGCTCCTCTTGCTTGTGTGTTTGTGTATGTGACATCTTATCAAGTGATTAAGTGTGCAAATGTTTAGGAATATATGTTTTAGACAATATTTTTAAGTTGTTTAAATTTTCAAATGTAATAAGCTTATCTAAACATGAAAGGCAAATTATCTGTCAATAAATTAAATAAATGAAATTTACAAACACTTCAAGCCTAAATTGCAATGGAAAAACACTTAAAATAACAATAATAATACTGATGAACTGTAGTATTAACTTTGCTTTCAAATATTTTAACCCCTTAAATGAACTTTTTTTTTTTTTTTTTTTTTTTTTAAATAAGTCACAAAAACATTTTCTTGATATGTCACAATATAGTAGAAACGCTTTAGAATTCCACAGATAACAAATAACTTATTTCCTTAGCTGCAACCTTTAAATCCCCTTTTTACGCTATTTCTTTACTTTTTGGAAATTAACTTTCTGGGCTTCATTGGACCAGCTGCGCTTCCGACAGTCTTTTCATCTGCTTGCCTGCACGCGGTAAGGAAATGGGCGTCGGCTTCCTCGTGGCTCTCGGCTCTGCTTCGCGGGCTTCACGCTGCAGTCTCCTCTCTCCTCCCCGTGTGGAGCAGTCGAGTTTTCACTGTGACTCTTCTCATGACAACACAGGTCGGGTTACAACGGGCGTTTATTTGCACTTCTGCAGGTCATCACACTTCTTGTGGGACATTGCGTGCCTTCGCTTTCATTACGCCGTGAAAACTATAACAAAACATTATACATGTTTGAGGAGAAATAAACAATACAAAATAACACAAAAAACAAGCATAAAAAAAATACCTCGTTTCCGCTTGTCAAGACAAAGAGTCTCTTTGAGTCCAAGGTAATCTTTTTTGCAGCTCTTTCTCCCAGCTTGAACTCCTAATTGCTGCAACCTCGTGAGCAAAAGACGTGCTCACCTGCGGCCAACATAAAAGGCTCAAATTCTCGCGAGAATAATTCTATTCTTCTGAACATAATTCAAACAAAATTCACTGTACACTCCAAAGAAATAAAAATTAAATCAGCAATTATTAACATTTCAAAACCAATAAAAATAAAATAAAATATATAATTTTAAGCTGCATTTACACAGTTGCACAGTTAGATCTTACTTTGTAAAGTTGTTTTGAAAAGGCTAAATAAATATAACACATTTTTAATTTATGATTTAAAAACTGAGCCTGGAACTAAAAAAAAAAAGAAGAAAATTCAGACTGCAGCACTCTGTACTTTTAGCTCATTTCTGACGGCATTTTTCCAGCAGATCTGCTTCTCTTCAAGTAGTTCTAGTTTTGTAACTATGCTGCAATAAAAGCAACTTTTAATAATATATAGCATGTGATTATAAACCTAACCCTCTCTGACATAGTTTAAGTCTCCAGAGACTCTGAAACTGAACCGTTTATTAAAATAGTTTAAGTTCTTACAGGCTGTAAATTCCTGTTTTGATTCCTGACTTGTGGAGTGCCGTCAATTTATTTAATGTGATCTGAGGGCAAATATCAGGCTTAACGTAACCTTAATGAAGAGGCTTAAAATTCTTGAGTCTTTACCGTCCATCAAATCAGATCTGTGTGATGCCTTCTTCCACATTTAGTTAAGGAGAAAAGTTTGTTAGGTTCTTTTACAAACTGTAATGTACAAATTAGGAGAAAATATTAAAAGAAGTATGTCAAACTCTGATTTAAAGACTGTGAAAGAAATTGTTTTTATTATTATCGTTGTTTAAATGTATTTTAAATGTTAACTTAAATTGACCTCTTTAGAAAACAGCTTCGTGTGTTTGTTCATCTGCTTCCTCATCTCCAGCTAGGATGAGGGGGTTTTACGACACTCTGGCCGTGGCCGATAAGGAATACTGTTTGAACTGAAAACCCTCCCAAATGGTTCATTATACGACACCCCCTAATGAACTTTTCAGCTTGTGTCTTTGTTTGGAAATTCAGTAAAATTCAAGTAAAAGTAATCTTTCTCCACAAAAAATAAAACTGAAATATTCATGAAAAAATGACTTTATTTCATAATCGTCTACCCTAAACAGACTATTTTCTTTTTCCTTAAAAAAATGACCCCGTACTTATCGACTGATGTAAATTTTTACACTGTGAGAGTTAAACCCCATTTCTTTGCCTGATATAATATGTCAATAAAATGTATTCCCTAGACATGTAAATGTTTTTGAACAGTAATATGTTGCTGCCAAAGGTGCAAATTAGTGACGATTCCTTTGGTCTCTCCACCCATGAGATTCCAGTAAAGTCACTGCATGTGGGCTTGACAGCCCTCTCGGCTTTAAGGCTCAGCGCTGCCTTTTTTCTCCAAAAATCCATTTAATACGGCACTAGCAGCCAGAGATTTATAAAGGCAATTTTCGACTGAAGGTAAGGATTGATTTTCCTTTGACACTGCACCACATGATAGTCTGTCTGATCTGGGAGAATAGAGACAACAAACATACAAGAGAGGGGACAGTGAGCCGATGATGGAGGAGGAATCCTGTCAGACAGGGAACAGGGTTCTAACAGCTTATTGAGCAGTCATCCAGCATTGTCCTGCTGCTCTCTGGGCTGCTGTCAGTCTCTTTCTCTGTTGGGAATGCTTGACCTTCTCTCTTGTCAGATATGCTGACTGGCAACAGCTCCTGACAGCTGTTCTCTGGTGAATCATCAGCTCAAAGTGAAGGGCGTTGGACGATACTAATTTTCAATATCCAGATCAATCGGGCCAGGTTTTAGTCGTCATATTTTACTGAATTGCTGTATTGAGCAAATGCACAACCCCTTTTTGTTTTTGTTTTATTTGTCATTGTAGATGAGCTTGCAGCATCAAAGTCTGATGAGCTGACTGTGGATCGTAGCTACGTCAAAAAGAAGTTGGAGCACGGACTCTCCCGGATCTGGCAGGTTTGTCTCCAGATTTCATCGTCACAAAGTCTTCTTGCACAAATCACACCATCCCCTAATCCCTCTCTCTCTCCCTCAGGACGTCCAGCTGAAAGTGAAGTCTTACATCCTGGGAACGGACATGTCCAACTTCAAATATGACGATTTCATCGTGGTTCTGGACGTCATCAGCAGGTACATCTCACCATCCGCCCGGCTGCCTCGTTTTTGCATTTTTCCACTAATTGCCCATCTTTGTCTTGCTTTGGCGGCCCCCTGCCTCCTGCGTCATGTTCTCCTGGCTGAGCTGCAGAGCTTTTCCCACACCCTTTTCTCTGTGTCGGATCGCTCATTTGCTCAGTCACACACTCAGCAACGCACTCACACCAGTAAAAACACGGCTCCATCAGCTCTATTGAGACACTGTTTAAAAATACAACAATATAAACCAGATTTAACAACTTACCAATTCAATATGCTCTGATTAAAATGAAATATGTTATTAAGTTAACAAACAACAAATAGGTATTTGTCTTTTTTGTTGTGTTTGGATTTGTTTTTTCTCTCTTTATTGGAAGTCACGTTCAACTAAAACACATTAAGTATTTTACTAATTTAGGCCCTGAAGGTGCGAAATAAATATTAGTTTATTCTTTTTCCAAGACCTAAACACTAAAATTGTTTTCTGTAATCCTCTGTCCTGTAAAAAAACATCCATGCTTTATGAGACTGATCTATAATTGTTTTGGTGAAACTTTCTCTATCAGAAATATTATTCTTTCTTTTCCACTTCTTTCTTTTTTTTCCCCCCTTAATTCTTTCTTTTTGTACTCTATTATGTGTCAAGTTCTATTCCTGTTACAGAATCTAAATGTTTATGCAGTCTTTGGTTTTCATCATTGCTGTGTTTTTGTCCCTCTCCGACCTCCCGTTCCAGGTTGATGCAGGTTGGTGAGGAGTTCTGTGGCAGCAAGTCTGAGGTCCTGCAGGAGTCAATCAAACGCCAGAGTGTTAACTACTTTAAAAACTATCACAGGTGAGCTAAGCCGCCATCTTCTAAAGGACAATTCGGCTGGAACCCTGGCCACTGGAAGCCTCTGGAACTCCTTTCTTAACCCTCAGTAGTCTCTCAGCTCGCTGTTGCGTGTGCCAATCGTTTCAGCTGTTACCTCCCTGTTATTATAGTTTTCATTTAAAACTTAACGTAAAGGTTTCAAAAACGTTTTTAGCTTTGAAATTTTTGATTAAAAAAAAAAGCATAAGAGTATGACACATCATTGTGGCACCTTGGAACGTTTTATTGTAAGTGGAACTTTACCTAATATTTTTGTCTTTTTTCCCATAGTTTGAACCTTTATATTAGCTCTACATGTTTGTTCTGTGTTATAGAACCGATAAATGTATATGAAAGTTGGACCGAGTGAGTGTGACGTCACCCATAGAAAACGGCTTACTTACAAATAAATTGAACGTTTGTCGTGGAACATCTACTTTTATTAAGACATCTGATTGACCAGTTTATGACTTGAAAAACTTTCACTACAGAAAGAATATAAAAAAAAGGATTAGCAAGAACTGGTTAAAAAAAAGGAAGTAGATCAAGAATGATTATTCTGACCAATAGAGTGACTGAGTAACAGCTGCTTATTTCTCTATAGAAGTCTATGGGATTTTGGCTTCCTGGAGCCAGCGGGTACTTCCTGTTTGGACCCATCGTTATTGCAGTTATCATGTACAGTGAATGTATGAAACACAAAAAAAGTTCGATCTCCATGTTTGGGATTTTGGCGGTAAATAAATTTATAGCTTGGAATAGTTGAAAGTTTCAGATTTTTTGGGAATTATTGTATTATATAATACAGGGGTGCTCATTACGTTGATCGGGATCGACCGGTCGATCTTCAAGGACAAGAGGGTAGATCGCGGGCCTTCTTAAAAATCCACCAGCCAATCAAAATCCTCACGAGAAGTACGGGACTTGATTGACATGCAGATTGGCCAATCGAACACTCACTGCACTGCACATGCGTGTTTAAATTCACTGAGCGCAAACTGTCTTGTCATCAGAAAGTCACTTTCTTTTCTTCAAGTTCCCGGCAGAAAACCACTCCGGATCCGGAGTGTTTATTGAAGCGTGTCCTCCTGCTATCAGCTCTGCAGTTCTCGCCCGATTAATCCAAGCTCATTTAGGAAGCTGCTTTTTACGTGACACGCGCTTTGTACAGAGCCAGCAGCGCCTTTGAAATGCCATGATGATACTCCCCCATTGCACGGTTTACAACAGAGCCTGACAAACGATAGTCACTGCTTTCTGTCTTTGTAATAAAACGCCTCATCTGTTAATACAAAAGTATCTTTGTGTAATCTTACTGTGTAGTTTTTAATCATCAGTACATAAACAATAATGTTCAAATAAACATGTAATTAATAAACGTAAGTAACAAAAATTTACTAATAGTATATATATATATATTATAGGTAGATCTTCAAGACATTGTTGATTCAAAAGTAGTTCACACGCCAAAAACCTGTGAGCACGCCTGATATAATATAAAGTATCTGTAAAAGAGAAGAAGCTAGGGTTGTACTTATGACATAGATGTCGAAGGTTGCCACAAATAGTACTAAAAACAGAATCAGCATATCTTACATATGATCAGAGATAAATGGCATGAGTGAGTATTAAGGTTATCTGTCAAGAGTAATTGATAAAGCACCAAAATGTCTGAGTTGTGTTAAGCCTTAAACCCTGTGATAGGAAATGGCAAAGATAGAAGATACAGATCAGACATGATGGAATCCAGCTCTGAGTTTGATGTGATGAGATGGAAGTGATCTGGATGACAAATTGTTCCAGTAACCAAAGAGGAGAGTAAGAGGGAATTGACCTGAAGGGGAGAGGAGGAAGAGGAGAGGAGCACATGAGGATTCTCACATCTGCACCGCCATTGAAGAAGCTGGAAATGTGCAGATCACTGTGCATTAAGCTTGATTCATTTTGTGTCATTACCCAGAAGTGAACTTTCACTGTATTTGTCCTTCAGTTGCTGCAGTGCAATCCTCAGCGGGTGGGTAATGTTGGCCTGAGGATGGGATTCTCAATATCTAGCCATTAGAAACAGCCAAGTGCTGAAAAAAGAAAGGAAGTTTTCATTTTTTGAAAACTTATTCCACATTTTTAGCACTTTAATTCTTTGAGTACTAAAAAGCAAAAAAAAAAGAAAAGAAAAAAAAGTCATTTTACCTAAATTAAACTTAATTTTTGTTTTGGAATGAATATCCTGACTGTTACTGTCTCTACTGCTACCTCCTGTATTTATTATTATGTCATTTCACATATTTCTAACACTTTTAAAACAAAAACACGATATGTTTGCCTGCTGAACATCAGCAACTCTGGCCACTTTTGTTTGTCTCTGTGTTCAATCTAGATATTTCTGGACACAAACTACTGTAAACTGTTCCAATAAATGTCAAACTGCATTAATACTTGTTTTTCCCTGACATGATTTCTTTCTTTCTTCCACTCAACCTTTCAGAGCACGTCTGGAGGAGTTGAGGATGTTTCTGGAAAATGAGACGTGGGAGCTTTGTCCAGTCAAGTCCAACTTTAACATCGCCCAGCTCCATGTGAGTAAATGTGAAGCATTCATTTGTTTTTCATGGAAAGTCACCCATTGCATGCGCTTTTTATGTAAAGTTTGCAGAGGAAATCATTTGGCGTGCATTTCTAAAAGAATTAATTTGGTCTAATTTCATAAATGTCTGATCACTTTCCGGCATTTGAAGCCTTTTTATTTTATTTTTTTATAAAAGAAGCCAAGTTTTCAGTGTGTATGAATAAGAGCCTCATCTGCTGCCACTCTCTCTGATCCAGGAGTTCAAGTTCATGGGCCAGAGTCGCTCCCCATCCGTGTCCCCAAGCAGACAGGCTGCTTCCTCCTCCTACGCAGCCCGGGAGGAACAGTCTCTGTTCCAGCAGTACGTCCAGGACGGGAACCCCTTTGAGATGCACATAGAAGAGAAAGAAGAAGAGACGGAGGACGTGCTGGCATCTAATGGGGTAGAGCTGAATCAACCAACTCAACCACTTGTTTGTCAAAAGTTTAACAACTAGAAGTGTATTAATTAGGATTCAATAAAAAAAAGATGTGAACTTTTTCACAATAGAGTGGCCTCCATAAATAAAAAAAATAATAAATAGACAAGACTGAAGTTATAGAATTAAAAGAAAACAGTCATAATTTTACAAAAATAAAGTCGTAAGATTCTGAGAAAAAACTTCCAAAATTTAAAGGTTAAAAATTTGTAAAAATATAAGAAAAAAGTCACCGTTTTACAAGACTAAACTTGTAGAACCATGAGTAAAGAAGTGAATATTTGACAATAATACAATTATAATTTCAGAAACTATTATCTGAGAATTTACTAAATTAAATCATATATTTATGAGGCAAGACGCTGTTTAAGATAAATAGAAACAACAACAAAAAAAGAATCAATGTTGTGTTTCAGTATGAGAGACTGAAAGCGGTTACTTTCAATTTGGATTCATAAAGAAAGAAACACTAATAAGTCTTTTATTGAGTCAATATTGACTAATTTTAAGTATAAGGTAATTGAAAAGAATTTGTTGGAAATTGGACCTTGACCCACGAGGAGTGGATTTCCAGCGGGCACGCCGTTTACGTTGTTGGCTGCATCGTTGCAAAGATCCAAATGGATTATGGAACATGGATTCCTATGATAAACTACAGTAGGGAAGAGCCAGGATATAGCAGGGCCAGTATCGGTATCAACTGATATTTGCATAATTGATTGAGTTTTTGTCAGAAGAATCTACCGATATTCCTCAGACACTTTATTTTGTGTAATGTATACTTGTTCCTAATAGATTTGGACGCTACTCTCATAGTCAGTAATTGACTGTTTTCAGGTAAATGTTATTTTTATTTGGGACACATGTTGTTCCTAATAGATCCCTGGCAATTGGGAGTTTATAGTTTACAGTTATGAATGATCTGAATGCTTATAGATATATTTATATTAAAGTGTTAAAGTGATATTTGTTACTATGAGATCCTTTGCTGTATATTTAAAAAGGTCAAATACAGTGTGATTGTCTAATAAAGAAACAACTTTGTGTTGCTGTAAACACTTAAGTATCAGTATCGGCAAATATTGGCTATCGGCCACAGTTGCAGGGGAAATACTGGTATCGGCCGGAAGAAAATTATATTGGCCCATCCCTAAACTAAAGCCTTATGGCATCACCATAACAGACAGCATTGATGAATGCTTTCATAGCCAACTTTATTCTCAAAAAAGCGTTGTTTTCCTTTTGGAAATTCAGACATTTTTCTTATTATTTTACAAGTTCATTCTCATAGATTTTTGACTTTTTTCTCAAACTTTTAAGACTTTATTATCATATGTTAATGTATTTTTCTCTTTTGTGGCGGCCCTAATACTCCGTCATACTTTTCTTTGGGAGATTTTTGCTGTTAAAAAATTTCCACCTTCATGTATTTGACCACTTTCATCTGAATTCAGTGTCTTCCCCGACGTTTTCTCCAAGGGAAAAATCTGATTGCTTTCTTCGTATTTTTCCAGTATGAGTCAGATGAGCTGGAGAAGAATGTGTATCAGGAATATGACAGCGACAGCGACGTCCCCGAGGAGCTCAAGCAGGACTATGTGGACGAGCAGACAGGTGACGCCCCTCTGAAGAGGTCAGTACTTAGTCAAGCTGTCACAGAATGACATTAATGAAATCCAGGACTTTTCAGATCATCTATGTTCAGAAGATACAGTGAGCAAAGACGTATTTGTTAGTATTTGCAAGTTGTTCTACCTAAAAAGATGACAGAGGTTTGTATTGTTCATCATGATACACTTCAGCTATGGGGGACAGATTGTAAAATAAGAAGTCCTGGAAATCAAATTGTTTGATTTTTAAAGAATTTATTAAGAGAATTAGGCAGAAAATAATTATTTGGCTTCTCGTCTTTTGGGTGGGCCAATTTGCAGAATCTTTCACTCATTCATCTTCTAAACCCGTTTTGATCTTTTTGGAGTCACGAGGCTGCTGGAGCCTATCCCGACCGTTTGTGGGCGAAGGTCGCCAAACTGTCGCAGGGCCACAAATCACACACCCAAATTCATACCTAAGGGCAATTTAGAGTAACCAATTAACCTCACTAACCCCTGCGCCACCCTGTCAAATGAAGCTGGAGCCAGGGAATGCTAGCTCCAGGCTCTGACCGGCCCGCAGCTGTAGCGGCCTCCATCGCTGGCGACCTGTCCAGGGTGTATCCTGCCTTCGCCCAGCAGTAACAGGGATAGCCAACAGCAACTCGCGGCCCCAGCGGTGTTAAGAAAACGGATGGAAGTTCAGGAAGAAAATGCTTGCATCATGCAGCCATGTTGGATTTAGTTTTCTACCCTTCGATGGAGTCACTGACAATGTGCCCAAATCTGAGTTTTTTGCCGTGCTGCGGCCGATGCCCAGATCACGCAGTAGAACCTTAGATCACGTCAGTACATTGAATTTACATCAAAACCTGAAAGCCCCTGGTTCACAAATTGTGTTTTGTGTTAACGCAGCATTAGTCAGACTCTTCATTCTTTTTTAATCCCATGGTTAAAAACTTCTAGTCATTCCTCCAACACACTAGATGCATCACCTTCTAGTCGCTCATTTCTTTCTGTTATAACTGAGAGGTGATAATGATTGGTTATTAAAAAGGTTGCATGATCTGATCCAGAAACGAGATTTGTGTCAGGGATGTAATGACCAGTTCAGAGGCTTCACCACGGGGGTCCATGTGAATGTCCTGCTGTGTGTAACTGGTCCTGATTGACCAATTAGAACACTTAGACCCAAACTAAAGGTTCTGAACTCGAGTTCGCAAGGGGTTCAGAGATGATTTCAAGTATCACTGAGCCTGTTTTTTTTTTCAATTATGCTTTCTTTCTCTTGTTTCACCGCTCCATGCACGCACCAGTGGATCCCGAGAGACCATAAGAAGCAAGAGAAAGTCCGACTACTGTCTTAATAAGGCAAATGCTCCAATCCTCACCAACACCACCCTCAACGTCATTCGGCTTGTCGGTAGGTCCTGCACTCGCACACACAGCCCATGTTTCACAGGAGCCAAGTCTCATCTCCTCTGGCCCTCAGAGATTTTAATTGACTCAGCAATTAAGGAAATGATGGCAATCAGGAGGCTCTGTAGCTGTGTGACTGAGCTGCGGTGGTAATGGTTAGCCCTCACCCCAGGCTCCGACCTCCATTTCCAATGCGCTGCTCTTTGACGTGAAGATGAGCTCATTCAGAAACACCTCTCTTGGATTTTAGGGCCCTGACATTTTGTTTTAGATTCAGTAAACTCCTGGTTGATGCGCTTCAGTGGAAGCAGTGAAGGTTTCTGAGTTTCAAATGAAACATTTCTTCTCTTTTATTTTTAAACTTTCAGACAGAACAACAAAAATATTAAGTTTTCCCCGTTTCCTTCGGAATCAATAAATCTTCTAGCATTGCACACAGGCGGTTCTATTGATTTAGGTCCATGCAGCGAGACTCTTAAGAAGAAAAACACCCAGTTTGATTCCCTGTTAAGGTCCGTCTCAGCAGGACTGCGATGGAGTTAGGTTGAACCCTGACTTCTTGGTATAGAATTTAAGCGAGGGGCGTAAAAAGTGAGAAAAAGAT
Organism: Oryzias curvinotus; assembly: GCA_023969325.1. Lineage (NCBI taxonomy): Eukaryota > Metazoa > Chordata > Actinopteri > Beloniformes > Adrianichthyidae > Oryzias > Oryzias curvinotus. Next base: position 26,385,791 of record CM043716.1, read on the forward strand.
CGAGCTTCAAGATGTAGTTGGCTTATTTCCCTTTATCGGTAACCTTATTACACTCCTGTTCTCCTGAATATGTAACTTTTATTACTTGTCTGCTAAATTAAATTCTCACAATTTGTATGCAAATGCAACACAGTTCTGCTGAAGTTCCACCCTGAAGGCTGTGGGTCCAGTCCCACTGTTCAGCTCTCATTGACTGATGAAAGTTTTATATGAACACAACTTTTGCTGTTTAGTGAACTGACGGGCGTTTCTTTGTGTTCGTCCCACACAGGCAAATACATACAGATGATGAACATCCTCAAACCAATTGCCTTCGATGTCATCCACTGTGTGTCGCAGCTCTTTGACTACTACCTTTACGCTGTGTACACCTTCTTTGGACGCAACGATATGGTACAGTATTTAGTATTTATAGCCTTTTCTTTATCCACAGTCTTATTATTGGTTATTATTTGTTAATGAGATATTTTACACCATTAAAAGTTTCATTTTCAAGGGCATTAAAAAAATGCTGGAATTGCTCAACCTACTGAACTCAACATAGTGACCTTTTACTCGTGGAATCAAACCCATGAACCCAACAAATTGGCTGAAAGGTTATTAAGTGAAAGTTAGTTGATTTGATGACTTAAACCTTGGTCACATGCAGCCAGGTTGTTTTGGGGCCTGTGGAGGAGGGGCTACATCTTAAGGGGGGGGGGGGGCGTAGGGCGTGTCCTGCTGTTCCCTTAAGGCAGTGTTTTTCAACCAGTGTGCCGCGGCACACTAGTGTGCCGTGGGAGATGGTCAAGTGTGCCGTGGCAAATTGCCCTCATTAACTGATCTAAAACCATTTACCATCTCCAGGATTTCAGCTCTGTGTTCATCCAAACAGGCCCTGATAAAACACTGAGTAGTTAGGAATATAAAAGATCAGAAAATTACTTTTTCTTTGTGTTTATTTGATTCTATTAAAGACATTTTGATAAGAATGACGGTACCACCGCGATTTAGCTGCAGCTATACCTGTTTCCTGAAGTCCCGCCCCTTTAACTGTCTCCACCAATCATTCTTGAAGGTTTAATCACATGTCATCAGTCTGACCAATCAGAAGTGCTTAAAGTCTTAACTTCCTTGTCCCAATTTAGCTCAAAAAGTCGCTCAGTTCTAACAAAATTACCAGCTAAAGCTCGTCTTTAGCGGTGTAGCTTTCCACAGAATCCGGGATCAGACCGTGGAACAAGTGAACAAAACAATGAAGCTCAGAGACGCTGGTCTTTCTGCCCTTTTGCGGCAGTTTCACACTTCATCTCCCATGATGCATTAGGTCACGTGACAGCGCCTCGGCGTACAATGAGTCGTCCTTGTTAAACGTCTTAAACCACAACGAACATACAGTTTGTAAATTTCCTAACGTAACCTTTATTACATCTTTTAGAAAAAAAACACCTGCAACTTCCAGCTTTTTCTGGCACAATTATCACAAAAATGCGCGTCTGATTGCGGCGGCGGCAGCCGCGGGGGGGGGGGGGGGGGGGGGGGGGGCTGTACATCAAAACAGACTATGAGTTTCTGCTTTTTTTATTTTTTTTATGCTGGTGTGCCGCGGGATTTTTGTCAAGGGTAAAGTGTGCCGTGGCTCAAAAAAGGTTGAAAAACACTGCCTTAAGGGATGTCATTAGGCCAGCACAACAAATAGCAAATTTATTGTTATTGCAATATCAAGTTGTGCAATACGCATATCGCAAAAGTTGGCAAAAATTGCAATAACCTTAAATGTGCTAAAACAATCTTATGCCAGCTTGAAGTATTTAATGAATCAAATAAATCTATTTATGCATCTGACAAATCAGATGGACGCCTTCACGTTGTTGACCAATTTATTTATTTTGGAGCTCTTTTATGTTAGATGTTTGCCTCCTAAGTAGACGAGGGTCATTTGGAGTATAATTAAAATAAATTGCTTTGGTTGTTTTTGCTATTTGTTCATATACCGCAAGTTATATCGTCACTGCGATATCGATCACTAATATCGCATGTCGCGAGTTTTCCTCATATCGTCCAGCCCTAGATGTCATACAATTGAACCATTGTCATGCGTGTGGTAAGTGTTTGGTGAAGTATCTGTCAGGATATTGAAGTTGCTAGTAAGGCGCAAGTACTGTGCAAAAGCTGCATGCACGGGCTGAACAGGGAATATGTAAGTACCCATAGGATGTCCACACAAACTACTCTCTGATTGTCTACTTTCCTCGTTTCTAACAGTGAGGCTACACACAAGAAGCACATACATATCCAGTGAACAGCAGTAACGGACTTTTTGCACATTCTGCAGAATTTAGGAGGGAGTCGAATAAATGAAAAATCCGTACTACATGCCTGCGTCGTACCTACATTACCTTTTCTCACCCTTGTGTGTTAAGTGTTTGCTCAGAGCTGTTGCCCGCAGCATGACCGTAGAAAAAAAAGGGCTGGAACATTTTCTCTTTACGGGCTCACAGAGTGATCTACGGCCTTGTTATTCTGTACGGGCACCTGCTTGCCCTGTAAAGGTTTTTTTTCTGCCCGTATCCACCCATAAGGGCAGTTGTGACTAAAGCTTTAAACTTATCAACTTACTCTAAAAAGAAATGTTGGCATTCTAAAATAAAAGGAATAATAATTAATAATAATAATGGATTTCACCACAAGCAGCATTTGCACTATGTGCAGCAGAGAACGGAAGAACATTCAGGCGCAAAAAGGAAAGTTGGCATACTATGTGAGGTAAAATCTAAATAAATGTTGTGTAAAACCCCTCACTACACACTTTATGCACTTTTCTCAGACATGAACATTTTTACATGTTTCTCTCTTGTTTAATCTCAGAGTTCAAACCTTTGTAGAAAACCAAGTCCAGTATTATAGAATGAAGACAAAGATCTGCTCGTCATGAAAATCTATGTCAATTTTCTAACTGATGCATTCTGTACAGGTGACACGGCACGGTGGAGATTTAGTGACAAGGTCTTCAGCCAATCAGGTTGCAGAATACACTGCGCTGTTAAAAAAACCCCAATATTTTTGCAAAATTGCACTGTAAAAATGTGACCGTGAAAAATGAATATAGCAAAAGAAAATTGTAATATATATCAATACCCAGAGTTCTGATCACTGAATTTGAGCCTGATGATCCTATCAACCATTAAACAGTGATTCAAGTGTTTTAAATATAAACAATATGGATAACCGTAACAAACCTTATTTTTAAAGTACTTGTTACACATCCCATGCAATATATCTAAAAATCCCATTTAGAACAGTTAAACCTCAGCAAAAAGGTCAAGAGATTTGAACTGAAATAAAGATACTGGAAACAACTTTGTCTTAGGTTGGAGTTCAGGTCTTTGTGTTTTCCAAAAAAATAAAAAAAAAAGACAAAAATACCTCACGAAACAAAGAAAGGAGCAAAAACAGAACAATAGGTGTTTGTATGATGTGGCATATTGTGCTTTTTGCGTTGATAATCTAGAGACGTAACTTTCCGTCAGCTTTAGCCCTCAAACCATTCAGATATTTTGTTTTTATTGACTGCGATGCTGCTCTTCATGGTGTTGCTGAGCGCCTTATTAGTTTATAATTTTTTTTTTGCACTTGTGGCACTGACTGTAACTTGTGGACTGAAGCCGAATAATATTACTTCTGCCTCGCTAAGAAAATTGCTTTTATTGTCTTTCGAGATGGATGTCTGTACGCTTATTGAATATTTTAGTCTGACATTGAATAATAAGAGCCTCCATATTTTCTGTCTATCACTGCCCCCCCCTCCCCCTCAAAAGAAGTCAATATAAAGGCGGTTATGTCATTTATAATGTGTTCCACAAAGAGGGAAAAAGCAGTGTTTGTTCCGTTTCCAGCCCCAGGGTAAATGGAAATGACTTCTGTCCCATCAAGATGAAGAGATAAGGAGGAAAAAGCCTCAGTGGGGGCCTCTTTAATTCAGATTATTGGCATGTTTACGTGCGTGAGGGGGAGCCGGTGAATGGTTGACAAATGTTAAGTTGTCAGCGTTTCACGTTTCTCATGCGTCTCAATCTAAAGGTTCTGGTTCCACCCACGCAGTTTAAATGCACGTTGACATTTATGGCTTTATTTATCAGCAGGCGTCTATACTTTATCTTAAACCAAGTATTCTGTGCATCATTTTGTCATCTTTTTTTCCTGCTGCTTCTCTATGCTAATCTGCCACATCCTTAATCTAATTTGCTCTGCTGTTTCCACACTACCTCACTTGTCTTTGAAAGCTTCTCTGTGAAGCCCTCAATCTCCCCACAAACATATCTCCATAACTGTCACTTCTCTTTTCTCTCGACTCTGCTATAGTCTTCTAAAAGTACAATTTCTTTAACTCCCCCATTTTTATTAATAGATCTCACTCAGAGAGACAGACAGTAAAATGCTAATGCCTCCATGAATCTTTAAAGAGCTTCTGGAAATTGCCCCTGCGCATATGCTGGTGTTTTGACCCAGACTTTGCTCTTTTTACCCTGCCGGAATCAAGATTGAGCCGCTTGACTTCTCTGCTTGAAGACTAATGGCATGGCATTAATATGGAAAAGGATAAACAACTATAGTTATCAGGGAAAAAAAGCTGCTCTATTGTCAGTGTCAAGCCTATGCTAAAGATGCATTATGCGCATTGCGTGCGCATTCTTCACAAGCGTTAATAACTGCGCTTTCAGCTGCGGGGGCTGAGAGAGGCAGATTTACCAACACACATTTGGAAAAAGTGATTAATGTTTGAAAAACTCTGGAAAGTTCCACCCTGTGGGAATAACGTGGATCTCTTTGCTCAGGTGTCTGTGCCTGGGAAGAGACAGTAAAAGGATATAAACCAAAAATATGGCAGGGGGGGGTGAAGGATGGATGGAACTCTGTTTTGAAATATGGTGGTAGTAACAGGGGAGGGGAAATGAAGCGAAAAAAGGGAGTAAAGCAGAAAAAGAAAGCAGATCGGCAAAAATGTCTGTCATATGTGGCTTGTTTAAAAAAAAAAAACAGTTTTGGATACAGTAAATAATGTTTGAGCTAAAATAAAATTAGAAGAAGTGACTAGGGTTGAAATAGTATATTTTATGATGTTTCTTTTCTCTAAAAATGTTGCCCTCTAGGCTAAAAATCCTTTGTACATTCAGCCAAGCTCTGTTTGTGTTTTCAAATCCAGACGAGCTAAATATGTTCGGACTTTTGCCGCTTTGAATTTCAACAAAGCTTGTGATCATTTGTGTGAAATTCGAGACAATCTGGTGACAGTTTGCTGTGAAAAACTCAAACAAAATAGAAACACCTAAACAACTACTACTGCTGAGCTTGAAAAGTGTTATTCTTTAGCTAAGAGGGTCACGTTGTCATTTTAAAAATTCCATCATAAACCTTTTAAAAGCTTTTTCATTTTATTTGTCTGACTACAGTGTGCTAATTACTGTTATTATTTTAAGTTGCAGCAGCCAAAAAAAAGCCTAATAAAGAGTAAAAAACTTCATATATAAGTTACAGTGAAGTGTAAGTCGAACATTAGGGAGAAACGTAACCAAATATGGGAACAAAAACAAACATTTTATCCTAAAATAAATAACAATAATAGACTGAATGTATGGACATTTCAATACTATAACAGATTGATGCTTATGTAGCTTAATGAACCATCGGAGGAATCTAGTGTATTGGTGCATAATATGAACAATCACTTGAATAAAAATAGCATAAAGAACACGCTAACAAGTCAACTAAACTCTACGAACCACTAAATCTATTGAATTCTTCATCCTTTGTGTCACTTTGGAACATTTTTGCCAAACCTGTTAAAAGACAGAGCGGCGCTTCTTCTTCTGCGATAGCAAATGCTGATACACTCACCTACGGTGCTTTCTAGAGATTGTTGCTATTTGTGAAAAAAAAAAAAAATCACTTAGAAGTCACACCCTCGGTCAAACTATGCAAAAAAAACAATGACAAAAATGCGACTTTTACCAAAAAAACTACAGTAGTTGCTTATTTAGTTCTAGATTAAAGCTTAAAATCTGTAACAATTATTGTATAACTGTCATAATTACGGTACCATTGTTCTGTTTTTGTTTAATTATTTCTGTTTTAATGTTCTGTTCTACCTTCTACTCACGTGGCTTTTCAAGTTGAGTTGAGTTTTTCTGTCTTTTTTTTTCCCCTTCTGCTTCTCATTTGCCACCCATAGCCTGTACCGAGCCCCTCTTTGCCCCCGGGTGGTGGCAGAGAGGGCGCCACTGCCAGGGTGGTGGGCCCTGACTGCCTGGTAAGAGTGTTTTCTGAAGTGTTAGTGCTTCTCTCCAGAAGAGGTGTGCCCTTGAGATGTGTTATTTGCTTTCGCAAGTGACCCCAGACACATCTCACAAGGAGGGTTAGATCCTCTTTGATCTCACGCTTGCTATTACCCTCTCCATGGCTCCACGCTCTGTCTTTTCTCTCCCCGAAATGTCACCTTGTGGTTGATTTTTTTGAAGGCGCTCCCTCCTCTTTTTGAGCAAAAGTAATCTGGAAGCAAAAATCAAAGAATGTTTTGTCTGTGTGTGACAGAAGGAGGGAACGTTCCAGTTGTTTTTCATGCTTCTCATGGAGTTTGTGTGCGTGTTTCCACAGTATGAGTCATCCGGTCTGGGCCTCATCAGCAGCAGACTGAGAACCACACTGAACCGGATCCAAGAGAGCCTCATTGACATGGTAAGGCAGAACTGCTCATCCTGTCGGCTCCTCTCCCATCTTTCTCCTTTACATTTCTAGTTACCTCATCACCTGTATGATGTGAGTGCACTCACTCCATTTGGGTTTGCTCTTTTTTTTGCTTCTCTCTTTAGCTCTAGTCTGTCAGCTTTCTCTACCCGAACCAATTCTGTGTGTGTAATTATGTTGTTAAGAGTCCATAGTGTCACCACAAAATGCATTATGGGCTGTCATTATCTGGCCAGTGGTCACCTCTCCCCTCCTGCACCCACACATCCGCAGCGCCCCCCCCCCCCCCCCCCCTCCCCATGTGTCATGGACAGGACAGAGTCTGGGATGAGCCGCTATACTCTTCCTGTCTGTCATGTTACACAAGGACAATTAGTGCAGCGCAGTCTGCAGAAATCCAATTTTCAGTCTGGTTCCCCAATATGTGTTTGTGCACCTATTAATTGTTAGTTTTGTTTAAGATGTCACTAAGGCGAGAATTAAAAAAGCAATTCATTTAATTGATTCTCACTTAGAAAGTGCATTATTGATCCATAAAGTCTTCAAATGGTTTTTCTTTCCATGCAATCTCCTGGTTCTTTATGCAAAAATGAGAATTTCTGATGGTTAACGTTTATTTTGATTGTAAATGTTTACCTACTATATTGTAACCTGCAGCCATTAGCATTGGCTGCATATGAGAACTGGACTGAGAGTGATGTCACCCATAGAAAATAACTTACTTTGTGCTCCAGTGAAATTAAGTCAATTCAGTCGCCATTTTTTCACAAAGCGGACATGGCCGTGTTACTGTTAACATTGTAAGTTAACAGTGATTGGTCCGAATCTGTCTGAGTCATTGTTTCTATGGCAACTACTCTCGTCAATCAGGGGTGAGCTTGTTGGAAGTCCTCCTACCACTTGAAAGCGCTCTACATGAAATTTGTCAAGCAAATGTTTCAAACATTGAACGTGAGACCACATGCTTTCGTTGAGGCATCTGATTGGTTCGTTTATAACTTGAAAAATTTGCACTAAAGAAAAAATTTGAGGAAAAAAAAACACGTTAGAACCAGCAAGAACATTTGAAAAAAGGTAGCAGAACAAGAATGGTTATTCGGACAAATATAACGGGGATTTTGGCTTCTTGGAGCCAGTGGTTACTTCCTGTTTGTAATGCCAGGGGGAGGGGTCACTCAGTCCAGTTGTCAGAAGCAGTCAATGGGAGTTAGTTAATGCAAAAACAGGTTTTCCTATGTAAATACAACAGATTTCATATAAGTTTCAAAAAGGAAACATGTATTTGAGTCGGTTGCAAATCAAGTCTTACATTTGTGAATCGACATCAATCTCCAGCCCTACTGTCTGTAAGCTAAACCTTTTATTCTGATTATTAGAAAGGGTTTTACTGCTCAGCACTGTGAACAATGTAGAGGTTTTATTTTTTTAAGTCAGAACAAAGGTTGATATGTTCTTTAATTTAAGTTAGTAATGTTATAAGTAAGGTTATGAATCAACAATCTGTTTGTTTGTTTTTTTGTTTTTTAAATATGGACAAAAGGAGCAAGCCATCACTAGTTTAGACCAGAATCAATTGTTTTGTTTACACAATTAATAATACATGCACTTGAAGACTATGAGCAGCTATCCTTGAATCGGTTTATGTTCGTTTTACTTAATCATGTTGTGCAGCACATCAGACATGTAGCAGCATCACCTTTGCTTGGTGGTACAATCAACACCTTTTTTTACAGCAGGGAGCAGACAGCATCATTTTCACATTCGGCATCATGGGAAACTGGTATTGCACTCTAAAAGCTGGTCACATACCTGGAGAAATCATCCGTTTACAATAGATATGGTCTGTTTTTCTTTTTAATCAGACACATTTTAGAATAAAGTTGTATTCTGACTCCCGTCTTGTAGGCTTTACTTCTCCAATCTATAACCTTGCAATTGCCAAATGAAAAAAAACACACCAACATAGCCCCATGTGCCTGTTGTGTTCAGCCTAAACTAGTGGGTGGTGGCCTGATGAAAAGATGCTCAGAAACATGAAGCACGAGTTTCAGCTTTTAGAGGACAATCAATAATTGAAACTTTTTTTACTGCCTTCTGTTGTAACCTGTGTTTACACCTGAGCGACTTTAAAGGGGAACTGACTGTAAGTTCTTTTCAGATGACTGTCAGACTGGCTGATGCGCCTGGCTGCACAGCAGTCTGCTTTAAAGTGGATGACAGCCTGCTGAGTTGTTCAAATGATCAAATGGTTGCAGATAGTAAAAAAAGTAAAAAAGGTGGACGGTCGCACTGAGAGGTGTTTGAATTCCTGCGAGTACGATGTGAGCGCTATCACTCTGGCTTTGTATTTAGACCTCAAGACTATTGTTGATTAAATGCATTTTAGTAACATGCAAAATAAAATGAACGCCGCAAGCAGCATTGTATGGCCTGCTGGTGCTACCTGCCCTCGCCACCCCCTTTTGACACACCCCTTTGTCCCCCTCTGCCTCCTCCTTTGTGTTCGCCTAGGGGTAATGAACAGGGCTATGTTATTCTAATGATAATCTGCAAAAGTAGACTTTTGGATTTCCTTGGCAACAAAGGTTTTTTTTTTTTTTGTTAACCACGCCCATACTCCAATTATGGTCATATCTAATGACATCATTTCATTCAGCTTGAGCCAAGAATTCATTTATTACATTTTCACATTATTCTGGTAAAAAGTTATTATGCCAGCAACAGGGGCATGGCTCTTTTGCAGGCTCATAATAAACTAAAATTTTGATGGATCACCTTTAATTTCCCCTTTTCCTATGTGTAAATTATTGCATCTAATTAAAAAGTGTTCATCTTAAAGGCAACAATCGTGATTACTCAATGCTTTTGTGTAGCTTTTTAGTCAAATATTTTTTTCCTTTTTCTCTGTAACTCTCAGAAACTGATCAGAAGTCTTCTGAATTGTTTTTTCTTTTAAAAACAGTGTCTGCATGCAGGCTATAGTAAACCCAGCCTCTGCATACAGATCTCCTCACTCTCCAGAGATGGTGACACGCAAGACCTCATTTGTAAACATATTATAAAGTTAATTGCACGCTGTTCGTCTGTGGAGCCGCCGACTCCTTGTGGTTTTGTTCCTCTGATTTGCTTTCGCAACTGTTGGACTCTAAAGCCAATGAGCTACTAATCACTTAGAGTCCCACGCCGATGACGTTCCATCTCATCCAGACTTTGCCGCTTAAACATGCCACTCCCCAAGGAAAAAAGTAAAAGATCATCCCCCAGTTTATGTGCCGAATTCTCCATTACATTCTGAAACCTTCTTGTTGGTCTGAGATTGACATTTTCATTTGGAGTGCACTCACTGTGAAACTGATTAATTCATGTAAAGTGTTTACATGTGCTGGGTTGGAAAAACCTGAGGAGTGGCAGAGATGTTTACCTAAAAAACAAGTCTGCACTAATGCCTCATTTGCACCCAATATGTGGCTGGAAAGCCCTCATGAAGTTTCTGGGTGCAGAGCCTCGCAGAAGGAAAGCATTGGATTTATCTGCGCTTTTCCAGACGCTCAAAGCGCTTACAGTGTGTCCATTATTCATTCACTCCTCATTCATACTTGGTGATGGTAGCTACTGCTGCCACAGCTGCCCTGGGGCAGACTGACAGAGGCCTGGCTGCCAGTTTGCGCCTACGGTCCCTCTGACCATCACCGGGATCATTCATGCACATTCGCAGGTAGCCAGTAGGGTAAAGGGCCTTGCCCAAGGGCCCTCACTGGGTGATGTTAATTGCTCACCATTGATATGGTAATTGCCCCATTGCCTTTGCTTGCTTGTTCATTCACCCCGAATGGATTCCGATTTACAACAATTTGAATTAAAATCGATCCCTGCGTGGCAATCCTTCACCTAACCAACCGAGCTACCCAAGTATGAATACCCAAGTATTCACCCCTTTTGGACGTTTTACTAATAAAATGTGTCTTTCCATAATACACAAATTTATTTGTATTTAATTTGAACCTAAATTGTACTTTTCAATAACCTTTTCTCTGAGTTTCTTGTTGTGTTCCTCTGTCTTTATGGTGTAATGGTTGCCAGGCAGGAATCTCACTCAGCCGCTGTGTGGACCCTTCTGACACTGGTGTTTTATACCTCAACCACTTCAGACACACCCTCACCACTCAGGTGATCTTCCTTTCATTCATTTTGAGACTATTGGCACTAAATTGAAGAGCCAGTACACTCAAAACGGGGTGAATAATTATGCAAACAATTTTATTGGCATTACTTTGTAGAAATCTGTTTTCACTTTGACATTAAGGACCCACTCTGATCAATGTTGTTGGTACTTTTGGTGTTTTTAACACGTTCTTGTAACATTTTTCTGAAGATGAAGGGCATATATAGAGAAAGTCGAGCTTAAAATAGCATTTCTAAATGTTGTTTTATTCTAATTGTTGTAAATCAGAAGCAGATGAAAAAATGGAGCTGGAAAAAGATTCAATTTGTTACGTAGAAAATTCTGCTCCATTCTGATGCATCCACCTGCAGACAAATAGATCCATGTTTGTCTTTGTTTTCCTCATCTGAGCTGGAATCTGGATCTAAACTATACAGCTGGACAGCTCCTATATCATTTATCATTTTTTTGTACTGGTAATGGCAGTTTGGGGTGTGAGGGGCTGTAAGGCAAGCGGGTGAGCGTGTAAACAGATGGGTGATGGGAAGTGGGGACAGGGTTGCTCTGCGCCAACTGTCACGCCCACAACTCAGAGGTGAATTTCTAATGAACTCCTGCCGCTCTGCAGAAACTATGTCCTAGAAAGCAACACAGGTTTTTTGATTTTGGGCTAAAAACAGCATCAAAATAATTAAAAGACCACAAAAAAAACCACTTTTGTAATAGATCAAAGGATGATCGGAGTGGTTCTTTAAAGGTTTTCTCAGAACAGTTTTTGTTTTTTACAATGGTGATTTACAAAAGCAAAAAATGGGTAAAACATTTATGGGGGTAAACATGTTTGCAAGGCACCCTATGCCTACCATACCATAACCGAATTTTTCATCCGGTTGAAACTCCCAGCTATTTTCTTGGCGATTGCTGCTCTTACCCACCCTTCACCTCTCGCTCCTTAAACCAGTCATAGACGTCACCAAACTTTTCTTAACCTTTTTTTTATCAGCCATCCATCTCTGTTCTCCTTTTTTTTTTCCTCCCTTCTCTATTTTCTCCTCCAAAGCAGCTGTGTGTCCAGTGATTTCATGCACCTTAACTTGTTAAACAAACAGTCTGTTGTATTGCTTGGTGTCATCAGTGTGTGTGACTAAAAAGACAACTGTTTGTTTGTGTTTGCTTCACGGGTTGTCGACAGCTCAAAGATCATGTGTGCTGAGATTACATCTGATGCCTGTTCTACAGTGCCAACACCCCCCAGTTGTGTGATGAATTGATTCGATGTGTGTGTATTTTTTCTTAGATGGACTTGCTCGTGACAACCAACCTCTTAAAAGGAGCCTGTATGTTGCTTATGAAACTTATATTGGTTTGGCAGTAAAGCCACATGCAAATATAGAGTTGGTGTTCGCAGCAGTGTCCCGGAAGTGAGAAATGAGCACAACTAGATGCGTTGAAAGGCGAGAGGGTTAGTGGTGTGAAAACACTTTCTTCAACACTTCTTTTGATGTGTTGATAATTACAGATCTGGTCAGATGATGTCTGTCTGTAAGACTGTCAAAATGTCCAAAAAAAGCAAACAAAAAACCTCAAATCCTGTGAGTGACTGCTTTTCTCAGTGTTCAATCACAGCTCAACATAGTTGGTTGACGAAATGGGATTAGGGTACGGGGTCAAATCTGGAAAAAAAAAAAAATCTGGATCCAATATAAAAGAACGAAAAACCAGATTTTTAAATTAAAAAAAATATAGAAAATATGAAAAGAGGTTTAAACTCATATGTACATGTTGCAAACATGAAGGATTATTGAAATTTTTTTGGAAAAAGGTGAAAAGGAAACAACTTGAAGAAATAATGGAAACTTAAGTAAAATTAAAATTACAAACATAAATCTGTTACCATATGGAAAAAGTTTATTTTAACAGCTGTTGCTCCTCCCCCCTCCCCCCCCCACATACTGTAAAATGTACTAGTGGAATAATAAAACAATGAGATTGTTATACAGTGATACAGTGATTCATACAGTGATACACGATTTCTCAAATGATGAAGCTCCAACAAAAATGTGCAGATCTTTAGCATTGTAAATACTTTAAACTGACTCATATTACAAAAGTACATGTTCTGCCTTCCCTGGAGGGCGTTTTAGTTTGGCCACTGGGTGGAGCTTACACTTTATTCCAGAAGATTTATGCAAAAAACTGTGCTTTAGACCACAAATAGTTACTTTAAAAAACAATGTTTCCTTAAAAAGAGTTTGGAAAATTCAGGCCTGCAGGGATATAAAGCTGTTCATTTAGTCAGCAATCCATGTTTAGGTCAAACAAGCGTTAGCATTAGCCGTGCTATGGGAAATTCCTTTATACGTTAGCATCAAGCTACAGACTTTGGCTTTACTGCTGTTATTGTTAAACTTACACTGTAGATGTATCAGAGTATATCAGTAATGTTCCATTAACCTTCCGGTTGTATTTGGTTACAGTTGTACACCATGATTGCTTTAAATCTTTATCTCGCCAAATCTCACGAGAGTACCATTAGGTCAACGTGAAAGGAAAGGCATTAAAAATCAACCTCTATTTTTATGGATCGATTATTATTTATGGATCTATTAAGCTTGAATTCAGATCAATTCATAGATTTTATCAACCCTATAAAACTTAGAGCAACCATTTGCGCATCAGTTGGTTTGACGTTGTGTATAACCTGTTATTGCCCTGAGTTGTAAGAAAGCTGTAAATGGTCTTGCAGCAGAGTTCTGTAGTCCAGCAGGGTGCCTTTCGATGAGCATTATGAACTGTAGGTCTGACTGTTTGTTTTGCTCTTGACAGAAAACCACAGTAATTGAGATTTTATCAGGGTTCTCGCCAAAACGCACAAACACAAACAGGGTGAGTCAGCCTTCTGTCTGTCTGACTCCTCCTGTCATCTCCTGCCAGTTTACTCCTCACACCTCCCACACAGCGGGGAAAAAAGCATCTTCTTTTATATATTCTTAACTGCATTTCTGTGCATACTTTTGGCTTTGCTGTTGATTAGCCTTCTCAGCACAAGTGTCTCGATAAACGGGGTTTTCTTTTGGCGTCTTTGTTGTTTTGTGGTCGCAGGACAGATGAGCATCCATGCAGCTGGGAGACAGAAAAGTCACCTGAGATGGGCTCAAAGTGGTAAAGCACCGCTGCACAATAAATGAGTGACCTAATTCAATTTGACATTTATCTAATGAAAACAAAATTTCCAGGATCAGTGTGACAGAGAGGAGCAATAGGATCCACTCCACAGTAATTGCAGTCAGTCCATTTCACTTGGATATAAATTTCTGTGGAATGGATTTAAAGAGTGAGCAGTCAGTCATGATAGATTGAGGCAGTTTGACTGAGATTACTTTTTATCTTCCCGCTTAAAGCATCCTTCAGTTGAGTGTGATTACAGAATTACCAAGCTGTGAGTTTTCTGAAGCCGTCCAATTAACAGTTTTCTCTTTGAGCTTTGAAAGTTCTTTTATATTTTGTTCGTTTGTCCTTGAAATTGCTTTCTACTTCAAGTCTGAAGTGATACTAATTTGAAAAAACATGAGATCATATTCATTTCAATAGAACTGCTTAAATTCTTTGTCTATTTGTGCTTCTTTATGAAACAAGTCCTGACGGTTTAACAGATTTAAAAACAAAAAGATTCTTGTGGAATTTGCTGTTAAAAGTTATATTTCTTTTGCAGAAAATGTACTACATTCATAAAACTGTCTTTAAATTAGCTGATATGTATATACCTTAAAATATACATTATATCTATTTTTAATCAACCCGGGAGAACCTAAGAACAATTTTATTCTTGGCTTTAAAGTCAATTTGAGTTTTTTGTTTTGTTTGCTTGGTTGTTGGTTTTTAGTTGCAGCAATTAACAGCAGGCAAAAACAAAACAAAAACAAAAACCCAGACACACAAAAGATTAAAAATGAAAAACAAATACAATTTAAAAAGTAAAAAAAAAAAAGTAAAAAATACACAGTAGAGAACCTTTTGAGTTCTCCTTGGTTTTCCCTTGTGCTATCTTAGGCACTTTACCATTGGGAGTGGGGTCATCTAGACCCACTAGACAGTGCTCTGAACCTTTTTTCTTCAATGATTTGTGATCTTCACTGGTGTCCATGGATTACATAAAATCCTCTCCACCTTTATCCACCTTTGTCATGGTAGGGAGAACACATCAATGGAAGGGGGGGGTCATAGGATAGCACAAGGGTCAAGATATCAGGCTCTCAAATTAGCTCTTAAAAGCTAAAGTTGTCCTATTGGTTTCGCTCTGTCACCTCATCCAGTTAGCTTTAAAATAGTTTTTTTTTTGGTTAAAAAGAATAGCTTTTCTTTAAATTAAATGCATATGTTGTAGGATGTAAAAAACATGTGAAATAAATGTTATTTCAGTAAATATATATAAAAGACAAATAAGAGTAATAACACAAAAACCTACTGGATATGGACAAACAGAATTATTTCCAAAATGATAGAAATCTAAAAAATAAATAGCAATCTACCTGGATTAGCCATAAGAAAGTACATTCATGTGCAAAAAGCATCACATGTTAAATTGAAATAAATTTTCAAAACCTAAAGACTTTATTTTATATGTTGTCAAACTTACAAACAAATTATCTGTGGTGGTCAAGGTTCGGTTTATTAGTTTATTACTTATGGTTTAAGATTTTCTTTGTCTGTCTTAGTGTCAGTAATATTTCTTTACATTTAACGGAATAAAAAAAATGTTCAAAGGGATCAAAGAGCTCTTTTTACAAAAAAAATATTCCATGTTTTTGTTTTTAATCCCACTGGACTTTGTGACACAAGTGAAAAGCTGTTTTATTGCTGAAAAGTCAACAATTATGCAAACATTTCTAACTGTTTTTATTTCCTAGTAATAAAACTGACTAAATGTTTACATGTTGGTTATCCTTTCTTCCTCAGAAAGCTGTTTTTAGAACAAATATTTGCAATATTGTAGCATTTTGAACTTCAAATCCAATTATATATGTTTACATAAAGGGCAAAAATAATAATTAGATGTAAAGAACAGCCTATTGATGCTGCAGTGAGTCAAACTTCAATTGATGATGTTTTAAACAAACTTCCTCTTTATTTATGTTGTTGGATTTTTTGTTGTGTTATTGTATAGAAATATGTATCATTAGCTGCTTTGATTTGATCTTAAATTGTGTCTGGCCCTTTTACAAATAATCTTTGTAAGGCTTAAGAAACCTTTATCGCAGAAATCTGAAATTATTTCATGTTTACTTAAATGTAGTCAAATTGACAAAATTTTTACGAAATTTGTCAATTTGTCACATCAGCAAATCCTTGTTAAAAACACTGTTTCTTCTGTCAATCAGTGAGTGAATAAATACATAAATTATAGCAGATGCTGAATTCCATCTTTAATTTAACTACAGCGCTGTGCTACCCCTGGAAGGAAATCTATATTATCAGAGATGTATAAATAGTGAGTAGAAAAGCATGTCTGGGACAAAGAGGAAATCAGCTTCTGTTTTTTCTCAAACACAGAAACAAAAACTGCACAAACATTCAGATTCAGAATTTATTTAGAGGCCAGAAAAAGGTTTTTCCTCTTTTTCAGAGTATAAATCCCTGCTACACTAAAAGTCCACTTTTGGAATGTCAGACACTTTTGGTTCAATTTGAGAATGATAAATGTAACTCTATTTGTGTAGTCATTTCTAAAGCTGTTTGTTTAATAACAGATGCCGTGTGTCTTTGCAATCTGTCTAAAATGAACGCACATGTTAGTTTCATCTTTAGGGATAACAAATAATTGTATTTGCAGCCATTTGGAAAGGCATCACAAGTACTGCAAAGGAGCATAAACAACCAATTTTTCTACTTGCAAGTTGGCATTGTTGTAAAATTGGAATATGGCTTTAAAGAATTTAAAGAAGAGGATCGTCTTAGACATCTCTGCTTTTCCTAATTCCAGCTCTGATTCGCTGCATTCTTTCTCCAAAGTACCAAATGCAAGCAAAAGGGGCATTTATTAAACAGCCCCTAGATCAATGATGTTACTGTCAAAAAAATGTATGTAGAAAATAATAGATGTAGTGTGGATTTTCAGAACTGGAGCAGTTATTTTGGCTCCTGCAAATTGGTGGAGTTGCCCTTCGTGAAAAAGACTGAGCTGCATTCCTATTCCCTCCACAGAGTTATAAGCACTAGAATTCAAAATGTCACACTGTATTTTTTTCTTTATGTGCTACTTTTCTAACAGTTTCTTTTGTTTTGTTCTAAAGCTCCAAACGCTTTTATTTTTGAAAAGTCACTTTTTTTTTTTTTTTTTCCTTGTCCAAGCCGATACGTATGCAGAAGGATTAATAGAAGGCCAAGTTTCATGTCAGATCAAGCCTCACCCTGCTGTAATGCCAGGCGGTTGAAGCTGATTTCAGATTGGACTGAACATTTCAGCTGCTGTGACACATTCCAGAAACATTTCTATCACATCAGTGAAATTGTCCTTGTGAAGTCCTCTCCATATTTTTCTCATATGCGTGACCAAGGCTCCTGGTTTTGGTTATTGAGGTAATAAAAATCGCTGCTTTTTGAGCTGACTCTCTGACAGTCGCTGCACACCTGTGAATGGCAGCATTCCCAACACATTTTCTTTTAATGCCGCTCCTGTCCATCAGTTGTCCGTCCCATTTCCGAGTAGTGTAAAAACGCCAAACGTGTAGAGCGGAGGTGGCCGCTCACATCAGACATTCAAGAATGTTCTCTCTCTGTTTTTTTTTTTTTCTGAAACCATAAAACTTTACTATTTTTAGCCAACTGATAAAACGTTGCTCCTCTCCCTAGGGGCCCTTTGCAGTGTGGCGTCCGATGTTTCTCTCTGCCATAACGTGCCGCCGCCGCTGCTGCATTCAGAGAATCCCTCTGGATGCTCTTTATGTACCAAACGCAGCTTCAGTGGTCTCAAATGAAAAGCTTTAAAAAAGAAGCTAAAAGGATTTTTAAGTCATAGGTTTGACACACCGTGTGGAAAGAGGCATGACAATGTGGTCACATTAATAACTTGTGGACATGACTTTGTGAAATATTAACCTTTGACCTTCTTTTTGTGTTCGGGTTTTTCAATCAAATTGACTGGAGTTAGGTTAGCTAGATAGAAAATATTGGCATGGCTGCAACAATTTGCTTTTATATTTGATAACGTGATTGAAATTGGACTTTTCTAGTACATTTTTCTCTTTGGTTCATCATATTTAGTATTTAAGTTGTATAATTACTTTACAAACAGCAGAAAAGAAGTTCATGGGAAGTAGAAGTAAGGGATAAGTGGAGGTGCTCCTTTTTTTTGCTAAACTAAAATAATGTTTTTTTTCTCTCTAGTTCTTACCAACCTATTTTTAGTCCTTTATGCATCTGAATGTTTGTATGCAACTCATTTGGAGACATCATCCTCACAAATGGTCACAAGATGCTGTTTCCCAACCGCATCTTTATTAGTTTTAAGTTCTTTTCTGTCGTTGGAAGGGGGAACTAATGGTCTTTTTGGATTAACTCCATAAACACAGCATGTTTGTCATCTTTATGTTCTTTGCAATGTTTAAAGAGCTGAAGACTGTCTTTGTTTTTCTGGCTTTTATCTTTTACAGTAATTGGTGACGTAACTGACACTTTTACTGCTTCATAAAGGGGATTTATTTTGCTTTTATTTATGCAAACTTAAGAGCACATTTATGTGGTGTGTTTGAAGGACACAACTCACATTGTTTGCCAGTCCGTTTTAGCATTTTTAACATTTCAATTGTAATTTGTAAAATAATAAAAAAAAGGCCATTTTTTAAAAATAAATGCAGCTCCTTAAGCTGTTGATGCATAAATTGCCTAAAAAAGGATAAAAGGTTTAGTGAATCATACAATAACAATATGAAATGAATTTATGTATTGAACATCTGGCTCTAAATCAAGTTTAAGAATTCATAAAGAAATTTTATTTTTTCATTCCTTGTCCAGGATGCGAGGAGGAACTATTATTAGCCTGCGCCACAAGACTAAAACAATTTGATTAAAATGTGTTCCATGGACGCTGAATCCTTTATTCGTCTCATGTTTAATTCATGCGTCACAATCACCTTTAAGATTGTAAATGTTTAGGTTTGCCTAGAGTTCATCCTGGGAAAAGACATTTTGCTGTATCTTTTGCTCTCTGAAGTGAGATGATTCACCCTGTTAGAGGAGTATATAAGAGAATTGTAGTTCAAGTGATAATCTCTTGAATTTATTTTAGCTCGATAATGTTTTCTCAGACATTGAGGGTTTTTATTGGATGCATGGAGATAAGCTGGAGGCTCAAGAAAGGTTAGGGTTATTACAGGAAAGGGGAGAGCTGTGGGTCTGAATCATAAATTGTCAACAGAGCCACATACTTTCTTATTTTAGGGGAGAAATGGCATGAAGGATGCAGTGCTGTACGTCTAAGGCTTTGTTGTTGTGTTCTTAAAGACCCTCTCCGATTGTCTTTTGAAAACGCGTTCCCAGTGGTCTTTTATGATTATGCATAAAATCAAAGAACCTGTCATTTCCTAGGACATAGTTTCTGCAGAGCGGCAGTAGTTCTTTAGAAATTCACTTCTGAGTTGTGGGCGGGACTGTAGAGGTGGAGCAAGCCCACCCCCACTTCCCCTCCTTGTTGTTGATAGCTCGCTGTTTCCGTGCTCTCCCGCTAGCTTACAGCCCATCACCCCCCCCCACACACACACACACACCATTAGCGGTGCAAAAAAAATGGCAACATTGGAGCTATCCAGCCAAAGGGTTTTCAGCTCAGACGAGGAAAACAAAGACGTTCATGGATCTATTTGTCTGCAAGTGGATGCATCAGAATTGAATGGTGGAGGGAGCTTTTGGCGCCAACTGTAGTACCTACACCACTGCTACAGGCTTTTTCAACCAGCATTTTTTTTCTTCTACTCCTGAGTCACAACGATTTGAATGAAAAAATATTTAATAAAATGAAAATACAATTTAAAACTTTATTGTGTTGTTAATAAGGCTGTTATACATCTCTATCTAAAAATACTTATTCTTTGATTTATCTGTGTTAGTGTCAGTACATAGAAAGAGACTGATTTGTCTGGACTGCAGCATCTAAGTGTTTTATATAGAGGGCCATCAGTTCTTTATTATCTGTGTCATTACCAGAAAAATGATGCTATGGATTTCAAACTCTGTATTCCATGGTGACTCATGCATGTGTCCGTTTCCAGATAAGAAAGGCAGAGCACATTTACCCGTTTGGTCAAATCAGACGTTTTATATTTGTCTATCAGTCCTATAGTATGGCAAGTAAATATATCTAACACAAATTATTCAATGAAAGTCAACTTCTGCTGCAATCTGCCAGAAGTGCAGGTTAGATTGATCCACGAAGCGTGTTTGAGTGCTTTCAATGTCTGTTTCTCCAGCAGGAAGGCCGAGCTGCCCAAAGATGTGCCTGTCTTAACCAATCTAGTCAAATGAATCTAAAGCAAAACCAACTTTATTTTAAGCATGTTTAAGCGTTTATAATTAAGCATTTTTAATATCACAGCAACACAGAAGAAAAAAAACGGCTTTTTAAACAAATTAATCAAAAGCAAAACCTTCACATTAAAAACCATCCACTAATTTTTCAGAATCCATCTACCGGTAATTCCTTTTAGGGTCACGGGGTCGCTGGAGCCAACCCAACACTATCTGGGTTGGCGGGATAGACATGGAACAGGTTGGCAGTCTGTTGCAGGGCAACACACTCACATGCACACCTAGTGGCAATTTAGACACACTAATTACCCCACGAGGAGAACATGCAAACTCCACACATAAAAGTTCCCAGCAGTGATTTGAACCGGGGCCGTCTTACTGTGAGGTGAGGCCGCTAATCCCTGACCTCTACACATACAACATAATGAAACATATAATGTCGTGAAGTAGAAAAAGACAGGGATTGAAATCGGGCTTGGTGCTGAAGTGAGGAAGTAACGTCTTGGGAATCTGTCTGCACCAGTGCACCCCTCACTCTTTATCACAGAGGACGTCACCCCAGGAAGCACTTAGCCAAACCCGGGCAATTCCACTGCAATGACCTTGTTAGGCCTAAAACGTGAACGTTTGTGCTTTTGTCAATTGTTGGAAAACTACGGTTAAATCAAACCAGCCAATTGATTGATCAGGCTGGAATCATTCTACTGAAAGACTCAAAAATGATGCCAATTTTCATGTTAGCTAGTGCAGTTACTGGAAAAACATGGGTTTGCATATTCAATATGTGTTTTTATAATGCAAAATATTTGTAATATTGATGATTATGTTCATCTTACATTTTGTTCTATAGTAGACATGTTTCTCTACGTCTTCGCAAGCACAGCCTTTTTGTCTCTAAAAGGTCTGATATATTATGAAACTGTGGACCAGTTTTCATTCTGAAACACTTTAGCTCAAGCATGGACACGTAAAAGAAAGCATATGCAGACATAACTTTTTAATTAGTTCCTCTATGCGTTCAGCTTGCTGATTCGTTGAGGTATAACAACAGAGTTATTAGCAGAAGGCAAGTAGCTATGGCAACGGTGTCAACAACTTCTTTGTACAGACCCTAGAGTCCGTAAAGAAGACACAATTGCATATTAAGACTTTTCTCTTTTTTTTTTCTTTTTTTTAATCTGATTGAATTGAAACATTTGCTCTTGCTTCCTAATATTTTGTTTTGCCAGAGAGAAAATATTACTTTGTGGAACCATGATGGTTTTATCAATTACCCCCCTACCACTGCGTATCACTTACAGTATAATAAAATGTTCTGTCATCAATATTTGTGACTCATTACTGCCCTGTGCCAGTCAGCTAATGTGAAATTAAGTGTTAAGTCTGTTAATGTGCTGCATGTTTTTGTGTGGATCTTATGAGGAATGGTGTTGCATCGTTGCTGACGGTCCAGCAGAGGTGATTTCCTCAGACTGGTAAAATTGCCTGAATATTTTTCAGGATCCCGTTGGGGAGAACGCAGGAGTCCACGCCCCGACGGAGGACAGGAAAGAAAAGGTGCCGAGCCCCCACCTCAGCCATCTGGTGGTCCTCACAAACAGTGAGACCCTGTACGGTCTGGCTCAGAGGGTGGTGGCCACCGAGTCTCTGTAAGTACAGTCTACCCAATAGGGAAACTTTCTGCGCAGTGTCATCATCGTGTATGCGTGCCCTGCAGCCGCACATTTACAAGAGTTTACTCAAACGAATGGGGAGAGAAATGGTAACATCTGTTGAATTTGATGGCTCCAATGTCATCACTTGTTTCTCAGGGTAGTGTGATGCAACTCTACTGTAATCTTCGTCCAAGCGTTTCCTCTGATCGAGTTTGTGTTCACTGTTGTCGAGCGTTGTTGCCCAGTTCGGCCTTCAAAGGTTTTATTGCGTGTTTGGTGTGAGCGCTCACTTCCTGGAGCCGGTTCACCTCCAGAAAGCACTCTTGCCATTAAGTTGTTGTGATCAGTTGTCATTTGTGATTTATTTTCGTTGTGTTTTACCAAAGTGGTTCCTCCTCCTCCTCGGAGCCACAGTGGCGCCCTCATCTATAATTGGGTCAAACAATCATCAGTGCTGACAGCCCTTAGACTTGTACAGCAACAGCTCTGAAATGAAGGCCTGAATCTTCGATAACACCGCTGCAAAAGTGCTGAATATGCTTTAACTATCTCACAACACATTTTTTTTACCCTTTTTTGATGTTAAAGGCTCTGTAAACAAATGACAACCCAAGAGTTTAACCCTTTAACACCGGAGATGTCGCTGGTGATACCAGAATAACACACACTCCTTGATGTACCATAATTCTTTGACCATTTATGCCATCAACATGAATCAGCTAACTCTGATGCAGAGAAAACTGAGTTTTCATATCAGCTTTGCACTAATATGCAGCACAGTAAAGTGCAAAGCTGGTTAAAGAGTTACGGTTGTCAAAAGTCTGTCAAGACTGGAGCTAAAGCTCTGGTGTTAAAGAGTTGATCATTAAAGTGTACTCTAGTTCATGTCTTTAGTTGATTTTATAAAAGAAATCTTGTTTCGTGAGAATAAAACTGATTACTTATGCAAGAACTACAGGACAATTTTCTGAAAATGGATTTCTGGATAAGTCAAAAGCTTATTATAATGTCTAATTTTGAACTGAAAAAAGGTGTTTTTGTGAAAAGCTAATTATTTAAATGGATAACCCAAAAGAAACCAGAGTAAAGACCAAGGTTAAAGTCCAGCGCAGTGAGCCTGCAGCTGTTGTTCCGGTGCGATCGGATGAGGGTGACCTGAGGGAACACGCAGTGCTGAGGCGTACTGTAATGTGATTTCCTCTGCTGCTTCACTGAAAGGAGCAAATGTTCTCCAGTGCCTCTGCTGTTCCCCAGCACCCTCCACAGACACTAATTATAGATTCTGTGAGTGCACACCAGTTTATTGGATTGGCTCATTAAGAATCATTGGTTTAGATTTAAAAGCTTTGAAATAATAAGGATTCAAAGTGTGTTTTTTGTATTTATAAAAAAAAAACGACAGGAGGATTGCAAAAAACAGCTTGTGCAGGTCAACACCCTCACCCTAGAAAAAGAAAAACATCATATTGATACAATAATTGTGGAGCAGTTACTAAATAGTATGTGTTTGGGTGAGGAAAAACTTTGCAATTTTCTGTTATATAATGCCATTTAATTTTTATTCTAATCCTGACTTTTTCTCATAATTTAACATTTTAGATTTAGATCGTAATTTTTTTTTTTTTTTTTGAGTTCAGATTTGAAACGGTTTGGGATTTGTTAATCTCTTGACTTTTGTGGATTTGACTTGATTTAATTTTGGTAATTTACTAAAAATGTCCTTATACCGTATTTTCTGGACTATAAGTCGCTGCGGAGTATAAGTCGCACCAGCCCAAGAATGCATTATAAAGTAGAAAAAAACACAGATAAGTCGCACTGGACTATAAGTCGCATTTTGACAGGAAATTTATTTGACAAAATCTGAGACCAAGAACTAATAACTTGCCCAACCTCATATGACACAATCATAGCAGACTGTTTATCTCATAATTTCACAGTAATTCTTTCTCATACTTATTTATTTATTCCTTTCATGAAGCATCATTGGCCAACTAATACTCTGTTTTCATCCTGTATTTGTAGAAACAGTTTTCATTTTTATTGCATTTCTGAATCTATGAAATCATTGGAAAATAGAATATTATGTTGCTAGCCTTCAAGATCTGACTGTAAAAAAAAGTTTGCTGATTCTCTGAGTCACTTAAACACTTAACATACCTCATACATCAAATTGACCCAGGAACATCATCTCTGTTCCTCACAAATGAACATAACAGGAGGGTTAACAATGGATTTATTTCAATTTATTTCTAATATAAGTCGCTGCGGAGTATAAGTCGCACCCCTTGCCAAACTATGAAAACAAGGGCGACTTATAGTCCGGAAAATACGGTAGTCACTAAGCTCACATGTGTTCAGATATATGTTGGAATTTTTTCTTTGGTAAATATTGTGCGTTTGGTGTCTTTACTTGACTTGGACTCAAACAGTTGTTTTCTTTAGTTAAACAAAGGTCAGATAACAGAATTAAGGAAGCCTGAAATATAGCATGAAGGACAGAAGGAGCTTGATCCCTCTGCTATGTTGGACTTGCATAAATCAACTAGTGTGTAGTATTTGTTTAAGGGCTGAAGTGCTAAATGTGGGTTTGCTTTTGCCACATAATCTAAGTTCGGCTTTTAAAAGTTAAAGCCGTATCTTAAGATTAGAGACAGATGGGGAATTCAGTATTGATTTAATTCAGTGTTTTTCCCTCTTAGTTGCATTTTTTACGTTTCTGCCTCTCACCTCTAACTGCTGAGAAATGGCTCTCATCAGCTCTTTTTCTTTTTTGCTTTAATAAACACCAAACTCAGCTGAACTTAAGACCGGCCAAGCCTGCTTGCCCAGTTTTTTGTGTACAATAATACTTAAGAGCAATATAGTCTGAATACACAGAGGAATGGAGGTATTACAGTCCTTCTGCTGGTGTTTGGGATTTTTCTTCTTTTCACAGCATCCTTTATTTATCATTGCTTTGATTTTAATGCTATTTTTTTAAAAAGATAACTAAATTTTAATTGTCAACATTTTAAATGCCTAAATTTGTGTTTGGAGGGAATCCTCAAAGATTACATGTTTGCCATCATCAAACTCAATCAAACATCAAACTCTAAACTTGCAGAATTAAGAAGCCAGACTGTAGCTTTTATTCTTAAATAGTTCTATTTAAATCTTTCTATGACAAACTTTAACAATATTCTGTAAACATTCTACTGCTGAAATGATAGAAAATGCAAAAATATTCAAGTCCCAATAATAATAATACTTGGTGAAACGCTTCGTCTAACTACTGATCAGGGTTTGTGGAAGGTGCAAGCAGGACTTAAAGAGAAAACCCTCTTCAGGTCATCTGCTCACAGCAGCATCAGTACAGACTTCAAACTTTGCTTAAAAGACAAACTATTTTACCAATTTAAGCCAAACTTTTTTTTGAAAATGTTCCTCTGTTTAAGTATTTAAAGGTGTATATAAAGCAGCCAAACCTTCATTTTTTGCTACAGCAATGTCAACTGTTTTGTAAAGGAATCTATCCGTTGTAATAACTGGTTGTGGGGAACACTCTTTTCTTTTTCCCTCAGAGCCTTTCTGGCTGAGCTGTTCGAGTCCCTGCAGTCACATTTGGATGCTATGATGCCTGCAGCCAAGAAGCCCTTCTTGCAGCAGTTTTATTCCCAGGTACTGTATGTCTCAGTATTCAGAGCATGTGTCTTCACATCTGCACGGGCTTCACCGAGCAATCCCTGCAGCTTTTCATCATGATAACACTTTCAGCCACAAGAGCTGTTCCATGGGTCTGTGAGGGCATTTGAAATTGAGTCTCTTTTCCTCCTTTATTGGTTTTTATGTCTGAAATCTAAATGAGCATTGAATCTCAATGTGTTTTACTATTGTGAGATTAGGTCATCTGCTTGGATAAAGTGCAAATGGCTCAAAAAACTGAGTTTTGATCAGTTTTTCACAACTGAAGTACATTTATTATATTATTGTTAAACTGATTAGGGATTTGTACTGATTAAAGTCCAATAATATAAGCCTTAAGCTATTGACAAGCGGACATTTAGGCCACGGTGTTCACACTGGACAAGCATGGAGGGGCTTCTTCTTCTTTTTCTACTGTTTACTAGCGCATCTCCTCCACCTACAGTTGGTTGGGAAATATCTCGGTGTTCTTGGTGTTGTCAAAGGCTGGTGGTGTAGGACCCAAAAATGCAGGAGACCAGGCTTAGTGGCGGATATTTAATAAACTACAACAAGACACAAAAACTCATGGAGCAACAAAAAGGTGACACGACAGAACAGATGACCTGACACTGAGGAACTGAAAACCAGATATTTGATTAAGTCAAAGTCAAGTCAAAGTAACTTTATTGTCAAAATCTACAATGTTTACACATACATAGAAATTGAAATTTCGTTTTCTCTTCAGCTTCAGTATAAACGGGGAGATAACTTCAAATTGCACTATAAAACAAACTATTAATAGTAGAGGCAATAAATAGTAGAAGAAAATTTAAAAAAAAAAAGTAAAAAATGAGAGAAAAAATAAAGTGACTGTAGTTTAGTTCCTTGTTTAACTTAAATGTTTTACGGCACTGGAGGACTGGTGGAAGGTGCAGTTAGTGCTGATGAGGTAGGTGACGTGTGTATGTCAGGGCTCACCAGAGCAAGGGGGCAACGGGGCAACAAGAGGGGAGGGGGGCAGGGCCGGGAGAGACTTCAGCTTCCTGACAGCCCGGAGGAGAAAACTGTCTCTGAGTCAGCTGGTCCTAGCCTGAAGACTGCGTAGTCTCCTCCCAGATGGAAGCAGACTGAAGGAGCTGTGGGATGGATGGGTGGGGTCATCAGCAATGCAGAGGGCTCTTCGGGTGAGGTGGGTGTTGTTGATGTCCTGGAGGGAGGGAAGGGGGGAACCAATGATCCTCTCAGCTGCCCTCACGATGCGATGGAGGGACTTCCTGCAGGACGCGTTGCAGGCGCCATACCACACCGTGATGCAGCTGGTGAGGATGCTCTCCACGGCACCTCTGTAGAAAGAAAAAAAATTAGAACAAGATTCACAAGATTTGCACCAATTTGACATTAACTAAATGAAGACAAGCTGTGGATGATCAACTTGAATTTGGTGAGAAAAGAACATGACAAAAAAATACCACAGACACCCAGAGAGCCCAGAATCCTCACGTGTGTGCAACGTCAAAGTGGTGCGAATCTTGTTCCAACCTTTTTTTTCTTTCTTTTTTCTATTCCCAGACTTGGGTTATAATTCCGGCCAGGCCAAAAACACAATTATTGATTTTCCTCTGTGGTCCGTTTTGAAACGGTTGCCTCTTCCGTAAATTAAAAAGGGACGTCACTACCAAATCTGAGTCCTTGCTTGGTCAAAGTTCAACTGGTTACATTTCAATGGCCACACGTTTTGTACGTAGAGCTTGAAAGCGGTCGTAAAAACTTCCGTACCTACACGTGAACGTGAGCATTTTAATCGTGAAAGACAGAATTTTTGCGTTGTCATAGACTTCTCATTAGAATTACTGGCTTGAACGTGCGTGGTGTGAACGTGGCTTTAGTCACAACTGTCTCTACAGGCGCTTATGGGCAGTCTGCAGGTGAAAAATGGACAAAGCTGTACTGGGACACAGATGGCCCTTAGGAAATATAAAAGTCATAGGCCGCTCAGTGAGCCAGTGGAGTGAAAATATTTATGCACATTGTTTTCTTTGGGCATGCTGCGAGCGACATCATAGAGAGCACTTAAATAATACCCAAGCGTAAGTAAGGTACAAGGAGGTGAAAGGCAGGCAGGTCATACTGATTAATGCCTTTTTTTTTTTTTTTCAAAACCTATGCATTGTGCAAAGAGCCTGTTGGTGCTGTTCAAGTGATATGTGTGCACTCCTTATGCACAGCCTGACTGTAAGACATTAGGAAAATAGGCAATCAGAGCACTACGAACAAATGACACTCAATCCTGTTGCACATGTCTTGGCTGCTCTTTAAATGTCCACTTCATCCTGGACATATTCAGCTGACATGTACGTCTGTTTCACTTCAACACCAAATGGATGTCGCGTCCTCTGACTTCACTCTTGTAAATGTTTGTGTAAATTAGACTTACGTAACCCAAGACCTGATATTACCTGCAGAGTGCTTCCACCTCAAAAGAGACCTTGGCTCGGATTGTGTGTCCTATTACTGCCTTGCATAACATCACGGAAGATGTCTGTTGGCTCTGACAGACGTGCAATTTTTCCGCCCCTTTCCTTGGCAGACGGTGTCTACAGCCAGCGAGCTGCGGAAGCCAATCTACTGGGTCGTGGCAGCCAAGGCCATCGACTACGAGCAGATGCTGCTCATGATGGCCGGAGTCAAATGGGACATCAGGGAGATAATGTCCCAGCACAACATATACGTAGACGTCCTGCTGAAGGTAACTGTGGTCACCTTCTTCGTTTTTCTACACCTGAAACAGCAAAGTGAGTCTGGAAAGGCGTCTGATGAGTAGCCTGAAAGTGGAGCTACCTTCAAAAAAGGGAAAAAAAAAACAGAAAAGCAAAGTGAAGGGCAGCATTCGGTCAGTTAATAGGTCCCCCTCATCCATCAGTGAATGAGCCTCATGTAAGTATTTTCTTTTTTGTACCACAAGGACAGGAACTGTTTCTTTAAAATCCTTTTCCTTTCTATGCTAAACATGTTATGAAATGTAAAATTCTTTCACCCAGACGGGGGCTTTTTCCCTCCTTAACCCCGTTACCACCTGTGCAGTAATGATCCCCCTCCTGCATTGTTTGACTTGCATTCCGTCTCTTTTCTCACATGCTGATGCAGACGCTCATGCGTCAACTTTCTGCCGGTCTCCTGCTGTTTCACACGACATGACGAGCTTTAAAACACCAGCAGGACGAATTATTGTCAATTGGATTCATCTTGATGAAACCTTCTTGTAAAAAAGTTTCAGCTGAAATGGCAACGCTTGCAATTTTCAACCTGCAACAATTGATTTCTGCACCTTGAAGCTTTTAAAGCAGATTAGAATTGCCGGAATTGCTGTTACTGGTTTGTTGCTACAGTAGCTTCTGTTTAAGACCAGCTGGGAGCATCATTGTAATATCTTTCAATTAGATTTAATGAAGATGTTATGCAAACATTTCATTAAAGCTGTTTCAGGGTTTATTTTAGACATCATTTCCAGTATAAGTATTAAGAGCTGCGTACAGATTCCTCTTTTTTTTTGTCTTCCCTCCAACATCTGATGTTTTTTTTTCTGCAAAGCGCTGTAACAGTTTTTAAAGTCAGCTATTTTGAGTTTTTAACCAAATTGTTTCTAGGTAAAAAAAAAAAACCACTAAACCTTGCAGAAAAGGTTGTAACTGAGTGATCTTTTGAAGACTTTGTGTTGAAATCTACAGGTATTTCAATGACCTTTTGCTCTCATTTAAGTTTATCTGGTAGTTTGAAGGTTTTTTCGCTAAATGCGCCGTTGTGCAAACTGAGGAGTTTGCAGGGTCAGGGGACGTTTAGCCAATGTCACAACAACAAAAAACATACATTTTCACTGTTTTAACATACTGAAAACCTAAATTCAGCAAAAAATGGCCAACAAATAGAGGTGACTGGGTTAAAAAGAAAGACAAAGCGAAACAAATCATCAAAAATAGGTTCTAGTGAGACATTTAAAATAAAGATTCTTGTGAGACTGATGAAGTAACTAAGTTTTTTTTACCTAATTTTAATTTTTCCTGCTGCTACCCAATATGAACAAACAAAAATGAAATTTCAAATTTACTTTTATGTAAGCCTGAAGAAAATTGTTCCTGGGTTCTCCAGGGTTGAAAAGGTTCTGTTGCACAGGAAACAAAAAAAAACAAAAACATTCTCATATTTTCAAATCATCAAAAGACATATTAATTCAGCAAAACAAAGTTAAACGATGGAGGTGTTTTGGGTCAAATGAAAGACAAAACCAAACAGTTCTCTAAACTTAAGTTCTACTCTGACATTTGAAGAAAAGATTCTTGTAAGACTAATAAAATTACCAAATCTTTTTTATTAATTTGAATTTTTATTATTATTTTTGTCCTGTCAATTGCTGCTGCATAAAATGATAAAATGCCCCCCCCCCCCCCCCCCCCCCCCCCCCCAACCCCCAACCCCCACAACAACCCCCACCACCCACCCCCCCCCCCCCCCCCCCCCCCTATTATTTACTTGAAGCCCAAACCAACAAGGGTCAATTTGGGCAGCAGTTTTTCATTTCTTTATGTATTTATTTATTCTTATAGTATTATTACTTTTTTCCAGCTGGTTTTACTCTAACAAACAAACCATTAAGAACTGCCATATTAACTTTAAAAGGCTGGAGAAAATTGTTCCTGGGTTCTCCAGGGTTAGGAAAGGTCAGAGATTATTTTTGGCAGAAACAAGGATAATCTTGCATCCAGAAGTTTACTTGGAAAATGAAAAGGTGTTGGGCTTCATACCTTATCTTTTGTCAATTTCATCATCTAGAACACCCAAAAATATTTCAGAAAATAAAGCTGCAATCCAGGCGTTTGCAGAATTTAGAGCTGTTGGTTTTCTTCTGTTTAGTTTATAGTTGGAATGTAGAAATGCAATTAATATTGTTTATTATTTTAGTGATTGTGTTTGTTACCCTGGGAGTTATGAATGAAAACAGAGAAAAATGCAGTTTTGGATCATCTGTTCCCATAATTTTGACTTTTTCCTTCTGTGAAAACTTGACACAGAAAATCCCGTCTTTTGGTTGAACGGTTGCGGCATCAGTTGCTCGTAATCTTAAAAAAATCATTTCTAGCTGAACTTTAGAGAACGCCATTCCCCTTGTAATGCAGCGGCTGCTTTTGACTTAATTGGTTTTTGGAGAAAAGTTCCTGACAGGAGCCGTTTCTTACTGACCTGGTCTAAATAACCGTTCCAAACCAATCCAGCTAGTAGTCCAACATAAGTACTATAGAACTCACATGTACTTTCTCCCTCTGCATCTTATACCAACCCCTCTGTCAACTCCTCTCAAGCTCATGCGCTTAGTCATTGTTAGGTGATTGAAGCAACTGTTGCCTGTTTCTTTCAGGAATGTTTTATTCATGAAGTCAGCTTGATCGCTGTCATTTCTCAGCACGTCCATTTGCATATAAAATGGACAGACTCACGACGTCTTTATTGACAAAGTATTAGAGTCAGAAATGATTATGAGGCTGTTAGTGAATGAACTTCACTTCATTCTTTAGTTCAGAATGAATGTGGTATGGAAGCCTAAACACTCCAGCTTCTTTCCTTTTTTTTTTCTTCAAGTCACATGACTAAAATGAAAGTCACCGGACATTTTTCACTACAAACAGGCTCTAATAAACACAACATAACGCGATGGTTATGAATGCCCCTGCATAATCTAACGTTTTAAAGCTGGAACGTTTGAACGAAACCAAAACAAAGGGCGTTGCAGCTGCTGCTCTCCTGCAGCCACAATCACTTCTGATGTTTGTGTCCTGCAGGTTCAGAGGAGCCTCCAGGAAATGAGATCCTTATGCTTGGTAGCAAAACTACCAAATACATAATTCAAAAATATTTCTGTGACTTCTGTCATTTAGTTTCTGTAGTAAATTGAAATGTTCTTTGAACAGTGTTTGGTGTTTCATCTATGAAGATACTGCAGTCACTGTATATAACCAGAAGCCTTTTCTGAAGGTCTATAAAGGTCTTGGTTTCGTTTTAGTGTCACCCAGTCTTGTTTTGACGTGACCTTTTATGTCTGCCTGCTGCTGGTGCTGGTTTGATGTGTCGGTAATTAATGAAGTTAGATAACAAAACTCCAGACAGTTTGTTCTTTCAATAAATTCCCTAATTACCCCGTCACTGCACCTGAAAGTTCTTCATTACCTCCTGAGTATCTTCACCTCTGCTCTGGTCTCCTCCTCCTCCTCAGGAGTTTGAGCAGTTTAACAAGCGGCTGGGGGAGGTGTCCAGACACGTGCGCATCCCCCTGCCCGTGTCCAACGTCCTGTGGGAGCACTGCATCCGCTTGGCCAACAGGACACTGGTCGAAGGGTAAGTGGGACCACAGCGCGTCAGCGTTCACATTTATTTCATCCCGTTGGTGTTTACTGCTAAACGCAGCTCCCTTCACTTTCTTAGAGAAACACTGTAGCTCCTTGATGCTGTGACCTTGCACCAGTGAGGTGCATTGAGGTTTGTGTCTGGGGAGGCACTCAATAGATTGACCAACTACGGATTGTGTTTCATATCTCATATCAGCATTCTTTTTATAAACATAGCAGGTTCAGTTTGAGCCAAGGAAGAATGTAAAGGAAGATATGTTGGTCATCCATTAATTGTTACTTCACGTTTTGATTTAAAGTCCAACTTTGATTCATTTTTAATTATATTACATCCACTATTTGTGCAGTCAGTCAGAGCAAAACAACTGTTGTTGAACTTTATTAGCAACCAAATGTGAGCTCCCAAGCGCCCTGTACATTGAGGCAGAGCTACTGCCCGCTTCGCCTTACGTCTTTTTTAATGCGGCTTTATGTCAGATCTGAACACTAAGGACATGTAATTAAAAATGCACAAACAAGCATGTTTAAATAAAGCATCAGATTATTAGCAGATGCTAAATAAGCTAAAGGCAGACTATCAACCCCAATTGATTTCAGAGCTCAATGCTGCCTCACCTCAAAGGTCGCGCTTTGATTTAACAGGAAATATGCAAAATACAGAGATTTTGAGCATAAAAATGACGAAAACGGTTTGAGCCATACATATGGACTGCATTTATTTTATTGTTGGTATACATTTTTTGATGAACGGTGAGGAACTGCCTCATCTTCATGTCCCTACCTCACACGCATTATTGCCTTATATTAGGTGGCAAATTATACAAATGTCCATCAGAGACGAGGATGCTTGGAAACCATTGGAGTGCAGGTCAACTTTTTTAAAGAATCTGCTTTTTTTATAATCAAGGCCATCTAACCTTAAAGACCCACTCGGAGAAAAATTCTGTTTTTGTGGTTTGAAACATGCTCTTGTGACATTTTTCTAGACTTAAACTTTCATTTTTGAGTATTTCTTTATTCAAATCAAGCAGACAAAAAAATGCTGTTTAAAAAATATCTTATTTGTGACATAGAAAATAAGTTGGAGGGGCCACAAGCTCCCTGTTCCGCTTCATCCCAATGCATCCACCAGCAGACAAATGGATCCATGAACGTCTTTGTTTTCCTCGTCTGAGCTGGAATCTGGATCCAAACTATACGGCTGGACAGATCCTATATTTCTCGCCATTTTTGTTGCACCGTTTAGGACAACAGTGAGCTCTCAGCGACAGGGAAGTGAAAGGGGGGAGGTGGGCCTCATCCATACCAACAGAGCGGAGTTTCCAATGAATTCTTGTCACTCTGCAGAAACTATTTTATAGAAAATGACATCGATTTTTTTTTTTTTCTTTCTAAAAAGTCATAATCATACCATAATTAAAGACTACTGGGAACACTTACTAAAAGATCAAACGATAATCAGAGTTTGACTCTAAGTTTGTACGATAACGCTCATTCCATGTGTATTCATGTAACTACAACAGTTTTTTTTTTCCCTCCAAACTTTAAACTTCAGAGCCGCTGAAGTTCCCTGCAGCGTTCCAGACTTTGTTTCAGTCCACTGCAAAGCAGCATCAAACATGTGACAGCTCCCGCTCAGAGGCGACAGAATGCTCTTGACACGTCCCTTGTAATGGTTCACCTCTTCCCCACTTGAAAGCGGGACACGCACGTTTTACAGCCGACAGAACATTACAGCTTTACTTGTTTGATTCCTTTCATTGCCCCTCAGCCCTCCCTGCTGTCCGTCCACACCGGCGCCGGTGCAGGAGGTTTTCAGACGGAGTTTAATGATCCTCTGATCATTCAGGCCTCAGCTGTGGATGGTGACAAAGTGATGAGTTAGCAGCTGACGGTTACCCAGAGGTTTCACACGTTTTAATGGAAGTAAGGAGGAATGCTGCTGCTGAAAGCATCCTGAGCTTCTCATTTGAAAGCTTCATGATTGCAGCCACAGATAATGGGTTCAGTCCCAAACAAATGCTCCTCTAAATGGTTTGGTGTTCGTGTGAGGGCAAACACCTCGTGTCAGGTGTAGGTGGAAGGTTTACCATCATCCACTGAGAAAAGACAACATGTTTATCCCGCCAAACACCATCTCTCTCTCATTTTGTGGAAGAACTTTTGAACCCTCTCTGATGAGCAAATGGGCCATTACAAGTACAACGCTCATCTGATTTAAGCCGCCGTTGCAGAGCTGCCCCAGTACGCTCCTTTCCTCGGCAGAAGCAGATCCGCAGCCCACTTCCACACCAAGATTCAGTCATTATACTTGTTTGCGCTCCCACTGCCTCAGTCTCATATTAGATTTCTCTCTACCAGCTATCAAGATGACGTTCAGGCAGACGAAAATGGGTCTGCTAGCTTTCAGCGCTAATTCTTAAACGCTCTGTACAAAAAAAAGCCCTGACAGTCAAAAGATTAAAAAAAAAAAAAAGAAGAGGAAGAATGTCACTACAAGAGGTGAAGTAAAAAAAGAAAGGGTGAGGTAGAAAATGGCTAAAGTGTGAGAATAGGCAGACCTGTCTGTGCAGAGCGTTAATGCACCAGGGATGTCACAGAACTGGGACCAGCAGTGCTGCCCCTCCACATGCAGCTGTACTCTGACCCCCCCAGACACATTCAGGATGAGACCTTTCAGCAATTCTTACCTTTTTAGATTTCAGGAGGTTCTTAGTCTCTCTGTGCCAAATAAAATTAAAAAGGTGTCTTTGACCAAACTGTTTAAATGTATATTTTTTAGCTAGTCCATAAGTGGTAAGTACACTTTTCCCTTGTTTACTGCAGGGTCACGTTCTATAAATAATCTGAGGGATGAAATCTGTGACATAGAATTACAGATGTGAACATTTTCACATTTAACTCTCTAGTTTAAACTGGAAAAGGTTGTTGTTGTTGATCTTTTGGCCTAGGCCTTCAGGGGGCGCCACAGCAAATCGACTTTTCATTTGCACAGGTGGTTTGGCAGAGATTTTGACGCCGGATGCCCTTCCTGGCACAACCCTGTATTTATTTATCCAGGCTGGGGACCGGCACAGGGAGACCTGTAGCTGCTTAGTTTGGCAGTAGCGTGAACCACCAAAGGTGATCCATGATGTATCAAGGGAACGCTGCAATACAAAAAGTAAGGGGGGTTGAAACCATTGTGGGATTAGTCTAGCTGAGTAATAATATTCCAATTTTCCTTTCTGAAACCAGTGCAGTGGAATTAGCTGTTAGCATGTGCCAAAGCACTGTGGATGGGGAGATATGCTGAACACGGTGTTTTAAACGTTCTAAAACAAACACAAGGAGCCTGAAACTGCACTTTATTTGTTGAGGGTGTGCATCTTTTCCTCTCATTCAATACATAGGAATACAATATTGATGAATTGATAACATAAAAACTTTTACTTAAAATAGATGAAATTTACATATTAGTTTCTTTTAAAACTAGAAATGAACTTGAAATGAAAATGCATTTAAACAGAAAAACTATTTTTTCCCTTTTTTCTTAATGGCACTTTTTAATTTTAATCATCAAAAGCAAAGTGTCTAAATTACATAACAGTTTTAAAAATCAAAAACGTCACATTATGGGTCATTTAGACAGTTTTATTCTTTGTGTTTAAAAAAGTGTCTTAGTAATTTATTGTTTTAAGTGCTTTTTTGGGGGGGGGGGGGGGGGGGGTTTAGTAAACACGACACACATCCTCACTGTGGTTCACTCTAGAAGCGAGCTTGTGATTGGACATCTCTTTGTTTGCATCACATGTACACGAAAAAGACAAAGACGGTAGAGACACAACAGCAAGGCAAACTGATAAAGTTTGACAGAAATCGAGTATTCCCTTCTTGTCAATATATCTTTTTACCATCATGATCTTGTTCATATGTGTGGTTTTCAACTCTGCTGTTACTCCTAGTGCTTCAATAAATTAAAAGTGTATCTTTTACATCCCTACTTTTTATTCTAAATGGGACCGCATTCTTACAGGTCGCTGGTAAAATACAGCTGTGAGTCAGATTATTCATCAACCACTGAATGGTGATGGTGTTATTTCACAAACTTTGTATTTCCTTCCATTTTCATAACATTGTCATTTAAAGCTATAAGTATGTCATTTTATAAAAAGTCTTTAAAACTTTCTGAGGGTTTTTGAACCAATGAAACTGATGGATTGGAGGTGAAAGTAAGAGATCTGCAGGCTGGTGGTGTTAGAAAACAATCATGCCACATCTGTGAAACACACTTCATGCAGATGTTGCCTTAAAAAAGTTCCCTCAGTTTGGATTCTGTCAGTTCAAGTTGCTCTTTTACCAGCTATTTCAGAATTAACAAAGCCTTTCGGATAAGTTCAAGAGTTCAAGTTGTTGCTAATCTGAATGTTTTACAGCACTCAGGATGATTGAGACTTTACATTTTCTTTTTTCATTGTAAACCAACTGAAATTGTGTATTTGCACAGGCTTGTAATGAATGGATTTTAGACTTAAAATCTTTTCATCTCATTAAATGATGGTGATTAGAGAGCTGGACGGCTGGTTGTAGCTTCAGTGTCCCTTCAGAGTCATCGGGGAGTGTGGGCGGGGTCAGATGCATGGGGGTGTGCGGTCACACTTCATGACCCACTCTGATAAATGTGTTGTTTTTGGTGGTTTTAACATGTTCTGTGGCATTTATCTGATGATGGACATGTATGACGACAATCAAGCTTATTTCTTTATTGAAATTGTTATGAACCAATTCAGTTCAATTTGATCAAACCAGGAGCAGACAATAAAAGATTTGTGATGTAGAAAAAAAAACACTGGGCGGGTCACAAACTCCATCCATTTGCAGAGGAATAGGGATTTTAGATTCGATTTTATTGTGTTGATTTGATTTATTTATTGTATTTTCTGTAATGTAGTGTCCTTGAGTGGCAAAAAAAAGGCGCCCTAATTAAAATGCATTATTATTATTAGCTTTATATTCTGGAATGTTGTGATGTAAACCTGCTATTAATGGAATTATTTTAAGTTTTAATATAAGGTAAACATAGATGTCTCTGCTCCCTCAGGCCTTTATGAGAAACAGTTAGGGGGGGGGATTTTCATGAACGAGAGGGGACAAATCCAAACATTTCCAGCCTTTCTGTCATTTTCTGCCTGGCGCTTATCTTTTTGAGGTGTGCTCTCTGGTAGATACGCTAACGTGAAGAAGTGCAGTAACGAGGGCCGGGCCCTGATGCAGCTGGACTTTCAGCAGTTCCTGATGAAGCTGGAGAAGCTGACGGACCTGCGGCCCATTCCCGACAAGGAGTTTGTTGAGACCTACATCAAGGCCTATTACCTGACTGAAAACGACATGGAGCAGTTCATCAAGAACCACAGGGTGAGGGGGGCGGGGACGGGGGTGGCGCGGTCAGTCGGGTTGATACTGGGCTGCTCTAACATGTTTATGACCTTTGTCTCTGTGCAGGAATACTCCATGAAACAGCTTGCCAACCTGGTAAACGTGTGTCTGGGTTCACACATCAACAAGAGGGCTCGACAGAAACTTCTAGCAGCCATCGACGACATTGACAGACCCAAGAGATAAACTACTGAACGGATCACACGTGAACACCTGAAAAGGCACGAGCCAAGTGGTGAAGGCCGGCATTGAATGTCTTCATC
Source organism: Oryzias curvinotus (assembly GCA_023969325.1). Lineage (NCBI taxonomy): Eukaryota > Metazoa > Chordata > Actinopteri > Beloniformes > Adrianichthyidae > Oryzias > Oryzias curvinotus. The sequence continues at coordinate 26,423,583 of CM043716.1, forward strand.
TCCAGTTTATAGAATGCCTTTTACAGCGATAGTATGAAAAAAAAAAAAAGCTGTGGAGTGAAGCTGACATGTTGTGAATTTGATGTTAATTCTGTCATTTATGGGCTAAATCAGCTGCTCCTGCGATCCACTCTATATGCTGCATACACACACAGATCACAGCGCCTGCTCTCCTCAGCTAACGTGTTATTTATGACATTTCTCTGCAAAGCGTCAGCGGCAGCTTCAGTCTCTGAAATCATCTGGGTTTTTCTGTTTTTACATGAACTGCATCATCCGATGTGCTAAAAGATTTGTGCAGCTGGAGACTCAAAAGAAATAGCCGACATGCTCCCTAAAGTGGGTTCACTTCATAGCTTTGGGGGAAATATGTCCCATGAAAATGCTGTTGTTTTTAGGTTTGATTGACCCATCGGATCGTTGTTTTTCACCCTAATGACTTATAATTTAGCTCGTACTGCGCGTTCGCTGTTTTTGGCCGAAGGGGTTTATGTTTTGTTGAGCCTGACTTGATACTTAATATTTTGTTTTGTCCACAAATAAACTAAATTGAATATACAGAGGAGGATGCAGACAGTAATATAATACATGGTCTATGTTCACAGCAGCTGCTGTTGTTAGTTTGCCATCTGTCACATCTGAGGAGGAAATTGTTCAGCATCTTGGGAGGAGTTTTTCTAGAACGTCTCATCTTTCAGTCTGGCATTTGGCCAGAAAAGGTAAATGGGTCTCAGTTTTATGTTTTTTGGTTTTCAAATGTAAAACTTTCTGATGTTAGTTTTTGGAATTTCTAATTGAAGTTAACTCTCCGTAAAAAGTGAAATCCAAACATTAAAGCCATAGAGAAATGCTCATGTTCACATTAGTTCACCAAAAAGTGGTTTAGTTTTAGATATAAATACTGCTTTAAGTGAGTAAAATAATTGTTTAATTGCTACCCATGTTAATTTTCCAACCTCCTTATGTACATTTATTGACTAAAATGCTTCAAAGGTTATTTCAAATTCCACAAATATCTCTACATAATAAATGAAAAAATGGGTAAAACTTCTTTCAAGACAACTAAATAGGTAATAAAATGACAAATTTTGTCACTTAAAAAATTTAGTTGTCATATTTGGAATTTTGGCTTTAGTCCTACAAAATAAAGGAATATTTATATATATAAATAAAACATAGCTTCTAACTTTCCTTTTTTTTTAAGAGAAACTGTTTCCTTTCTGAACAACATCAAAGGTTTGCAGCTACATTTTATAATATATTATTTTGCATTAATTAAAATAAACGTCAGTTTTTTTTAAAATGTTCTTGTTGCTTTTTTAGTCAAATAAGGTTGCATTAAAATGTGAAAAACTGAGTTAATCTTGAAGCTGAAACAAACCAACAGGTGCTTTCCTTAAATGATGAGGTGTGTTAAAAACTTTGTGTCACCATAAAACTTGAAATCTGACGTAAATGGAAGTGAATAATTATGCCTTATGGCTTTAATGTTCTGAATTTAACTTTCTCCCCGCAAAGAATTGAAGACAAGAGTTGAATGAAGTGGTGGTGGCGGTCTGTCAGATAAATGATCAAAACAAACTGATGTTCAGGTTTTGATGCCGCTTTGAAATGTTTATGGAAGTGAAAGTTCAAAAATGTGAATGTTTCACCTCACATATTTATTTCTTGCCTTGTTTTTTTTTTTAATCAGTGGTATTTATCACCTCACATGTAACTTATCACCTGAATGGAATAGAGTAAAAACGTCCAAACGTGTTGCTTGTGCACTATAGCAGATCCCTGTAATTGTAGGTTAGACCACATGATTCTCACAAATACACTAAAACGTGACGTTTATTCTCTGTATTTACTCACCTTATCTTTGTAATGTGTTGAGGTACATTAAACATTGAAGCTGACATAGAAATGTGTCGGAGCAGTTTTTTTCTGTTCATCTTTTTTTTTCCAAAGCACAAAATAAAGTGATGTGGCCTAAAATAACAAAATCAGCAAACAAACAAAAAAACGGAATAAAGGACCTTCTGTTCAATTCAAAGAAGAAACTTTTTTTTAATTGTGAAGTACGTCTTTTTTTCTGGTTTTTTATTTATTTTTTTTACACGCTTTACAACACAAATACATTGGCTTAGACTCTGCAGAGAACACAGTAAATAAATAGATGAACAGATAACCAGCAGAATGACAGTAATCACAATCAGGAGAATCCCTCTAACAAAATAGAGGAAATATCAGGTTCTGCAAATATAAGAGAAAGAAAACTTCCAGTCTGTGAATGTATCAAACATGTTATACCATGGTCTGGTTGAATACTCGATTCTGATTGGCTGCTGGGTATGCATTAAAACCTGATAACCGCACGGTGAAAAAAGAAGTTCCGGTCGGCTAGCTTAAATGTTTTGTATCACTGCGCCGGCTTCTGTAAAACAACCTTTTGCTTCATCATCTGAGCAAAAACAAGCGGTAAGCGATTAACTTTCCCTCTGAATTGATGCTTTATTCAACCCATCGGGACAATCAGCATATATATATCGCCGAATCTTGACTGCAGCAGTGGTGCTGCGCGACGCACCGCATGACGTAACATATAGTCCGCTGTTTGTGAGAAAAGTGATCCAAATCGGAAAAAACAACAAGAATTAAGGACTAAAACCTGGTTAATATGTATTGCTTTTGTAGGTGACCATGGTATAAGCGGGTTAATGGCCTTCGAAGTGTGCGGTTATTACTTGATAACGCACTTCGCGGAAGCAACCCGTCGTGCGTTAAAAAGTAATAACCGCACACTTCGTCGGCCATTAACCCTTACTTAAGCACTCCAGTGGAACCTTCTGCCAACCTTTAACTGCCGGCTCTTTTTCACTGACCCACTCCAGAAGCATGTCTTTATTGTATTTCATCAGCCGTAACTATTTTACTCGAGAGACCTAAACGAGAGACCGCAGATCCAAATCCAGATTTAGCCCCAATCTTTTCTGTATTTCTATCAGACCAATACCTCTGCAACTTGGCATGATCAAAATCGATGTATCAAAGGTCCATCTTCTGATTCACCTTTCATGCAACAGGGAGAAAAGCTTCAGTTTAGGGTATGTCTGGTGAAACATCCCATGATTTATTTTAGGTTGTATAGATCGGACTTCGCTACAAGCTGAAATATCATCTCCAAACGCTTTCCCAATCATCATCACTGATGTCAACTGTCTCCCATGTCTCTAAGGTTACATAGTGGAGGTGAGGAACCAGATGATAGTGTTTTATACAGCGTGCTCATAGACAGTCTCCACCTTCTTGAAACAATACCTTTTCAGGTTGACCATTAGGTTTAATGTAACGTCTTAACTGTAAGTAAAATTTAGATTTTTACTTGTGGTTTCAGAGTTAACTTGCGTTGTTATTGCAAATATGGAAAGTATTAAAAACATTACCTGTTATAGATTAGTATGAACTATTCTGCCATAAAATGAAATCATTTTTAAGACACAAAAAATCACACAAAAAGATGTTTTTTTCATATATTAGTTTCAATGTGTAAGCAATTTCTTTACACCCTTTTGGTGCATTTGAAATATATATTTTACATCTGCCACAACATTTTTGCCACCTCTGAATCTGAGAAAATAAAAGCAAAGTGAAATGTGATCAGTGAAATTCAGACATGGCTTTTAAATTGTTTTTTTTTGTTTTTTCAAATGAATCTTAATACAATTAAAAAAAAATGACAAACCACAGATATATCAAACCTGTATCAGATATTGAGACCATAAGAAAAATGAAGGAAGATGATGCCATTACTAACTATAATCACATTTGCTGTAATGCATACAGTACACACACACACAGCATATTAGATTCATTAAACATTATGATTCATATAAATTTAGGTAGAAATTGATATGTTGCTTGAAATGAAGTGGAAAAAAGTGTTTGTTTTTTTTTAAACACCCCTTTTGTGTTATTATTATTATTTTTTACAAAAACCATAAATAAAAATGGCCCCTAGCAATCACTGCAATCAACAGTCATGGAGTCACGCCCAAGCACTTTCCTCACTCTTGTAAGCAAACTGCTTCAACTGTGTCAGCTGTGAAGGGCGTCTTCTCCAGACAGCAGAGTTGTAGCTCCTTTCAAAGAAGGACACTTCAGAATACTTGAATGTTCTGCTTTATTCATTTTTTTTTGTTTTTGAGTGTTTATCCCGATGGAAGACCAAACATCAGACACACCACAGCAAAGTTAAGTCCTGAGTGTCTTGTGATTTTATGACATGTAAATATAAATAATAAATAAACTTTATTTTTATAGAACTTTTCGAAATCCAGATTACAAACTGCTGTACAATTAATATGAGACAAAATCAGTATTAAAAACAGTTTCCAGTATGTAGAAATAAAACCCAGCACACACATGAAACGGTAATAGTGGTTAGAATCAATAAAATTGATAAATCAGTACAATCAGTACAATCAATAAAATCAAGAAAATCGATTAAATCAATTAAATCAAATGTTTAAATTTAAGAGCCAGTAAAATCATTAAAAGCACACCTATAGAGGTAGGTTTTAATACTATAGAGATTTAAATACTGGTAGGGACTCAGCGAGCCTGATCTCTTCAGGGAGACCGTTCCAGAGTGTTGGGGCTCTAACAGCAAAGGCCCTGTCTCCCCTGGTCTTCAATCTGGATTGTGGGATTGTTAAAAGGCCTTTTGCCGAAGATCTAAGATTGCGACCAGGTACATAAGGAATGAGGAGATCGGCTCTATATTTAGGGGAGTACGTGAAAGTACAAAGATTCAAAAAAGATGCAGCCAAGCAACCCCATACTATAACTACACCTCCTCCGTGTTTTGCAGTAGTGACAATCTGCTTTTCTTAATGTGCCTTATAGTACATTTTTTTTAGGATTTACCTACAACAGCGCCGTCCCCTTTGATCTCCCATGAATTCCACTGTCCACAGGGACCGTTGGTGTGATCGAACACCGATGCACCTTGACCCTTGAGGTTCACCTTCAATGGTTTTGGACGTTGTTCTCGGCTCTTTGGTTACCATTCATGTTTTCCATCCCCTCAGTTCCTCTTCAGACCCTAAACTTCTCAAAAGTATGCGCGGCTGGAATCACAGGAACATCCAGCTGCTTGGAGATTCCCCTAAAACCTTCATCCATTCTTTCTAATCCACTGAGTTCCATGTTATTTTGTGAGTTATTTTATCCTCTTGTTCGACGTCCTGCTTGTTAACAGCGGCATCGCAAGGTCTTCTGCGGCGTCTCGACATCAGAGAAACCTTGTTTAGTGGATCATCTTCTGCTTATCATGTGATCAAAATCTGGGATAAAACCTGAGCTGCTGATGCTTCAGATCAGTCCGACCACAGAATTCAGCTGGAAGTGAACAGATTGCCCAACTGCCACCAATGTTGTTCATTTACTCCTCAGCATCAATGGAATTTCCGTAAACACGCGATGTCTAGTCATTTCTGGCAGGGCTCCAATACCCTCCCCTCTCTGTGATTTATGACCCTGCCCCACACCACTGTTCCCACTGCCCTTGTGTGGCGCGTTGCGGAGCCCGCATGGACCGTACCCCCTCTTGTTGCGGCTTTGGCCCACTTACCCCCGCAGATAAAAGCCCACGCTCCCAGCGCTCCTGCATGTCGGGGCCCCCTCTGCCAAATTCCAGGATCCTAGCCTGTAAAAATCACAGTCTGTGACCTACATGGCCTCCGCTGCTTTGCTGTTCACGCAGACTTTATTCATGGTCATTCACACGTTTAATTGGGAACAATCGCCGACAGAGCCTATTAGAGCTGCTTCCCTCGTATGATGCTTCATGAGAGGAGACACAGACAGCACCGACAGAGACATCTGAGCTTATTAAAGGAGAATTTGATCACCTCCACGCACTGATGTGTTGCTGACTGTCAGCTCTGGGTTGGGGGGCTTTTCTGTCCGGCTGTGGGGTTTTGAAATCCATCCACAGGTGATTTCTGATTGTTGAGATAAAACGTCTCGAGTGAATCATTTCTCCATTTAAATCAGTGTTTTGTTCAGGACCCCACTTTCTTTTGTCTCATTTACATTTTATTGACAGAGATTTTTTGCTTGCAGATTTCTGTTGTTCGTTCCTCTGGTCTACCCAACTCATCTCAGTTTCTTCTCAGGAGTCATTTCATTTTGGTTAAATATGATCACATGATTTTCTTTTCTCTGCTCTATCTTCTCCCGGGCTTTTTTGCAGGTGTACAAAGTAAGTAGTTTTATTTTTTAGAAAAACAGAAATAATTATTTATATAGGATTGTTAGATTACATTAGATAATTGGAAGCCAAACAGGACAGAAACCCCCCCCCCCCCCCCCCAAAAAAAAAAAAAAAGTAAATTTCACATCTGGGCAAAACAAACTGCATGGAAATATTGCTGAGTCACAACAGCTGTTTGATTGGAGACTGTGTGAACTGAAACAATAAGAAGAAAAAGAACAAAAAAGAAAAATGCCTCATTTACTATCATAGATAAGCATTTTTTCTTACTCAAAACGCACAGAACGTAAGCTGCCAGTAACCATTCTTGCTCTTTTTATTTTTATTTTTTTTTTTACATCTTATTCTTAATCATATTTTTTTATTTCATTGTAAGTTATTCCTGTTATAAACTGGGTGATTGTGGTGAAATGCACCCAGTGAGCCTGCATGATGTTCCCTATTATGTATTATTGACCTTTATTTAACAAGGATAATTCCATTGAGAGGCAAATGTAGCCAAAGTTAGTTAAAAATACACTAAAAACACTAAAACAATGCATCAAAACCTAAAATTCCTGCTTTCTTGGTCGGCATAACTCAAACCAAAAAAGAGAAACATGTTCATATTCTTTAGTGCGACAGCATCCATTTGTCCTAAATCTTTCATGTTATAATGATCATTTTTGCACAAAAATTGAAGAAATCTTCCAAAAACATTTTTTTTTTTTACAAAGATTTACTAACTTTTTACAGTCATAAAATGCGCAGAAAAAAAGAACCAGCTTGAGGCCTTCACAACAACTGTCGACAGTTTGTGTGGCAAAACAAAATAACGGTGATCTTCTGTTTGCATACTGAGCATTTCTCTGCAGGAACATGGAAATCAAAGAGTGCACATGAGGAGCGGCTCACCATTCAGACAAACCCATTCACTGTGATAGCGGCGGTGTTCACAGAGCTTTTCATTAAAAGAGACTCACTGAATAAACCCGGTCACTAACAAATCTGCCACACATGAGACGTTTAATGCTCCTCGGGGAGAGGAGCGCCGTAACATTCATGAGCTTTAGAAGGATGCAGATTGTTGTGGTGCCAGGATCAAAACAAGAAAAACATGACAGTAAAATGGAAATAATCTTTAAAAAAAAAAAAACCTTTCCAAAGGGAATGACAGGAATGCTTTTCATCAACTGAGTAGCAACATTCATTTTCTTACTGGGTGGCATCATGGATGAAAGCGGCTAAATCTGCTGCAGAAACTTTAATGATGGTCCTCAGAGAAGCTTGCTTCACAGCTTACTGCTAATTTGTTGCTTGACTAGTCGTGCTTCAGTTGAAACAAATGTTTGGTGTAGTCGTAAACAAGAGCAGAGTGGGAAATCCTCTTCAGGAGGGGCGAAGTCAACGCTGCCCCAGGCTTTTAAGGAGGAGGTTTGAGAATTCAAGTCAGGCTGCAACTACACATTTTTGAGTCCTATTTTTCTTCAAGATGTAGAGAATGAAATTAGCTGATATTTTTGTCAGAACACGAAATGCGGCAGAGTTCCAGAGTCACTCTGGAATGCGTTTTAACTTTCGTCTGATGAAAGGTAGCAGCTTTTATGTATTTTTAAATAGAAAAAAAATTATAGATTTTTGAAAAGCAAATAGTTCTTTCTTGTCGAGATAAAATGCATCATCCAGACTGAGATGACTGACAGCTGCTGTTTGTTTAGGATGGTAGTTTTATTACTCATGCTAAAATCATAATATCCTACTGCTTAAACAGTCGGATTTCCAGAGTGTTACAATTTTTAATTGGTAATGATACATTTTTGGTTGTAAAATGGTAAAAAAAAGGTTCTTTTTTTCATTATATCAGTCTGTTTGTATTTCAGGACCCACTCTGATCATCTTATGATCTACTTTAAAAACATTCCCAGTGCTCTTTTAGTGATGATTATGTTGATTTTAGCCAATATAAAAATAAAAAAAAACATTATTTTGATTGGAGTGGGTCTTTCTGAGGTTTTCTAAACAAACATTCTTTGGTCAGAACAGTGCATGATGTTTCCCAAAATGCAATTGGAAAACATAATGTAAACACAAGCGTGCATTAGTTTATCTTATGCACCAATGGAACTACTTAATGTCTTTACTTAATGTCTTTCAATCATTTCAGATTAATTTACACAAAGCAGGCCATTTATGAGGAAGTATATGGACACGCTTGAATGATAAAGATCAAATCTGACCATCATAAAGGCAGAATTTAAAAAAATGGTGTAAATTCTGAAGAAATCAATGCAACAGTAAAGAAGTAAGAAATATCAGAAATTGTGTGGAAAGCCAGATGACAAAAAAACACACACACACCCATTGAAGACAGTTCAAATCAATCAGCTGGCATTTGTTTTGGCAGAATACATCCTCACAGCTTTGGAGAGATTTGCAGGAGAAGCATTTCTGTGTGCAGAGGCCTCCAGGATCCTCCTCTCTTCCCACAGTCCCTCCTGCCTTGAGGCTCTTTGAAGAAGCTGACCATCAGCCCATTTGATTACCTTTTTCATGCATCATTCCAAATGTGCCCTTTTTGATCTGGGTGTTGTTAATCAATGGGATTTAGGTGTGTACCCTGGGACTGAGGATTACGGTCAGACGGCAGGGAGAGCTCATTGTTGCCTGACAAAGTGCTGTCAGTTTTGCAGGGTCTCCCTCTGGAAACTTCCAGGATGACAGCAACAGCAGACGGAGGCTCAAAGACCCACATCAGAGAAATCCTCCCTTCAAATCTGACTTTGGCTCCAACCAGACCTATTTGCATATTTAAATGATCCTCAGGAATGATTTGAGGTCTCTGTATGGTCTGTATTACACATCTGTCCCTCCCATTGGGCTTGAATTTTCTCTAAATATTTGCACAGGTGGAAGCCTTTGTATGTTACATGTTTTCTTGTGTCTTTGCTCCTTCTTTTTCTTCCATTCAGTGATCATCAAGAGCATAATTTATTATTCTGTCAGGCCTTCTGTAAGCCAGAAGGCTGCATGTGCAGGGAAATCTGTTCACAAATGCAAGAAGCATCTAATCCTGTTAAATTCTGCCTGTTCCTCTGAATGGATCCTTTTGCTCTTATTTTTCTGCAAACTCCAGTGTTTCTACTAGTTATTTGTGATCGTTTCACTGCTTTTGTCTGCACATCGGTCCTCTGTGATGCTAGTATTCCACTTCTGCAGACATCTGGCATAAAAAAGTGTTCTTCAGAAGACTTTACTAAAGTTTACTGAAATATTTTGAGTTGCCCTGTCCTGGACACAATTAAAATGTTTCTTGTGTGCACATACCGCTACTTTTGTTTCACTTTTTGAACAAAGAAAAGGAGCTTTCTCGGGCTTCAACAGTTGAGTTTTTGCTGTGGATTATTTTTAACTTCTTGGCAAGAGAGACAACTTCCGTGTTTGCCAAAAAGAGGGCCGTTTTCATTGCATCAAAAGACACCTTCTGCTCATTAAGCTAATGGGATTTTGGCAATCTGGTTGTGCTTTGACTCATCTGACAGGCATCCCTCGTTGTGCCTCTGCCTCAGACGTATAAAAGCAGCTGGATCTAGATCTGCTGTCCCATTTTCATTGTGTTTCTGCAGCAACGGACCATACACATGTGCTTTTTTCAACATGATTTTCAAAACTCATTCTGACATAGCATGAGGAACAAAAGTAAAAAAATAATGTTAAAAAACATTTAATATTTTGCTTTTTTTTTAATCTTATTTTTATTTTTTATTCTTTCTCTGGGAAGCACTTTGAGATGCTCTGTGCCATGAAAAGCGCTATATAAATAGAGTTGAATTTGAAATTGAATTTAGTTAAAAGCAAATTTAGTTGAATTTAGAATGTCATATTAGCATTTTTTATTTACAGTTTTTTAACTTAAAGCTGTTATACATGCATTTCAGCCAATGATTTTTATACTGTTCAGTAAAGTGTGCTTTTTTTAAAATAATATTTTACTCACTAAAATATTTGAAAACCATCAAATTATGATTTAAAAAGATGTATTTCAATGTGTTTTTAATTGTTTCTAGGCACATCCAGTTCAGCAATAAGATAAAGGATTTAACTGTGTCACTATAATATAATATAATATAATATAATATAATATAATATAATATAATATAATATAATATAATTCCTATTTCCTCATTTTTTTAACTCCTTTGTGGACTAAATGAATCAATTGATATAAAGTTGTTTCACTTTGTCAAAGTTTAGATTTCCTTTCATATTTAGAGTCAGCTTTGACTCTTACTATGTTTAAGTCAAAACCAAATTCATGTTTCTACGAGTTGCAAACTCCTAACAGACTTAATTATAAGTTTCAGTGAAAGGAATGATGGGAAATTCAGAAAATAATTGCAGAGCTCTTAGTGCTCATCCTGGTTGTGCAATTTCCAGAAGCCTTAGGGTCAAACGTCCATCTGTTTACACCACAATACACACAAACAAACACTGCGAGGAGCTTCCTTTCAATCCTGATTAATGCTGGATGGACTCCGTATCACATTATCTCGGCCTCAGTGAGTGTCAGACGCTCAGGGGATGGAGAGTGACTTCACACCAATGAGAAAACAGGAATTTGACCTGAATCCTTCTGATTCCATTTCTATAAATACATTTATTTCCTCTCAATTACTCTATTATATTCTGCTTAGAATGATGCATTTGGTTTTTCAGATACAATCTTAATCAAATAAATTGGAATAGTACAATCAAACTTTTTGTTGTCTTATTTTGGAGCAATAAATCAACTGAACAAAGCGGGTTAAATTGAGCGCAATGACATTAAAATAAAAGGAAAAGTCAAATTTCTTTTGCAACCTACTGCAAAGACGTTTATAGAAAAAAATTCGACATATTTTTATCAAAATTATTTTTATGTTCCATAAAAGTTTGAGTTGTTAACTGAGCAAAAAGCGTAAAATAGACTAAAGTCAAAAGATAAAACAACAGATTATGTTTTCCTCACAGTCTTCAGACAGCATGAATCTAAAATGATTCATGTGTTTTAAAATGACCCGTCACTTGTTTCCTGATTTTTATGAAATCTATAAAATCCTCTTTCTGCAGGGATTGTAAAACAGTAAAAAGTTAGTGCTACCCCCGCTGTGCCGAGACCCCTCGTAAAACATGTTGAGTGCTTTGGAAAATCCAAAATCTGTGTGTGGACGTAGACCATTGGCCGCTAAAACTGCATTTAACAAGCCTCGGCGGTCCCTTCTCTTTAAGTACTTTGAATTCTTTGGCTGGTTTTCTGCAACAGGATTACAACATTGCCGCATGGGCGTGTTTTCTCAAAGCAGATGTGGATTTGGGCTGCTGGTATCGAAAGGCTCGAAAAAAGGGTCAAGGAACCTTTTACCCACAATGCATGTTGAGATGAACACATTTTAACAGGGATCGATCATACAGGAATTAAAAGAAGCGTTTATTTGAACAATGACACATTGGAAGTCAAATGTATTTTTATAGCAAAATACTTGAAAACGATGTGAAAGCTTAGATAAGGTGCAGGACCCATGTAAAGAGCCGTCAGAGTCTAAAGCCTTGGTCACGTGCAGCTGCATTGACTTGTTCGATGGCTGTGGATCTTTGGGCCCATGGAGGGTCGTGAAGAGGAGTGGCTGCACCTTATCCCTCGTGCCATCCTAGGCACTTTAACATTGGGAGTTGGGTCATCTAGACCCACTAGACAGTGTGCTGAACCTTTATTCTACAATGATTTGTGATCTTCACTGGTGTCCATGGATTACATGAAATCCTCTCCACCTTTATCCACCTTTGTCATGGTAGGGAGAACACGTCAATGTAAGGGTGGGGTCATAGGATAGGGCAGGCGTGTGTTGTAGTTCCCTTGATGCTTGTATGTTCCATCTTGACGTGGAATGTACCATTGTCACGTTTGTGGCAAGTGTAAGTATTCGTAAAGATAATGTGACATAGCAGTAATGCTGTCATACAGTGTCCTTACTAGTTGTTAGTAAAATGACTGCGCACAAATGCTTTGCGTGTGGGGTGTACAGGTGATACGTAGGATGTCCACACAAACTACAGTACAATCTGATTATTTCTTATTTCCTCACTCTCTAGTGCCATGTTCACACGGCCTTCGGCAATGTGCATTGAAGGGCCCACTTCCAAAGAAAAGTCTTTGTACACTGGTGTAGATTTGCATTTCCGGCTTCTGTGTTCAAAACTCTACCATTCACACATAGCCAGGCAAGTGTCTACAGCTGTTTTTTTTTAGCTCTCTCTTGCACAGCCATTGAACGCATGTTGAAAGTTTAACCAGGTCGAACTTTGACCGACCAGAGACTCGGTTATGGTAGTGACAAACGAATGGCATCCCTTTCAATTTTCCAAAGCACCAATTGTTTAAGAATTGATCATGGAGGATAAATTGATTATTGTAGTTTGTGCCTGGCTGGAATTCTATGGCACCAAGTCTTTCATACATTGAACTAGAGCTGTGAACGAAAAAGTCTGGAGCAAGATTCATGAGATTTGCACCACTTCCACATTTTCCACCAAGTCTCCTCCAACCGTAGGGACATGTGCAAGTATTGGCTATTGGCATTCAAGAAAGCACCTGTAGGCCAATGGGGTGGATATAAAAAATGAAAAATCCTGTGTCTCGCCTACTTAGCCCTTACGTGTTGTTTCAGTGTTTGCTATGACCTGTAGCAGGCCAGAAGCAAAAAATGTGCATGAGTATTTTTGATCTGCATGCGCACCAAGAGTTCTACGATCCTGATATCTCCTGAGGGCCACCAGCCTGGGATGCAGAGACACAAAAAAAAGCTGTAACATAAAGGAAAGGAAATGGCTGGAAAACGCAGCCAAATAGCTGGTGGACCAAAGCAGTGAGGTAGATAATGAATGAATAAAAGCGTGAGAGTGAAGGTGACGGTAGCCTAAGGCGCCATAAAGAAAGAAAATGATCTTCTCTTTTTGAACTGATGCCAAGACTTGACTACAATAGAATCCTGATGACAAGATCCTTTATGTGCTAAATGACCTGTGTGAATGAGCCCAGCAGGAGAATGATTGAAGCTAACAATGTCCTTCACTTTGATTCTGCATCCAAATATTTAAAATGCTTGAGATGGTCAGGGTCTCCCTCTGACAGGAGCTAAGCTAAAGGTTTGGAATGGCCATGCCGTCTGCATGACTGGGTGATATTTGACATTAGCTTCCTCATGAAGTTGGCACAGATTAAACAAAATGTTAGCAGAAAACTAGTAAACACAAATGTGTGCAGAGGTTTTCCATCTTTTCAAGAGCAAGTGGATTGTTTTTTTTTTTTCTGAGTTACTGTGATTATTTTGCCACTGAACTGCATTCCTGCCTCATAGGGATGCTCAAACATATCTGACTGAAGGAAGGAAAAAAAAAACCATGTCAAATCTCTTCAGCATGTACTCTGCAAAACCTGGAATTGATGACAGATGTTTTGGAAGTATATTTGAGAAAACATTGGTCTGGCATTATGACGCTTGCCAAAAATAACTTCAGCAGGGTGAAAGAAATCTCCCCAAAAATCTCTGAACTTGACAAGAAAATGCAGTCGAACATATTTTGGTGTTTTACATTTATCTTGTGTACATCTATAAACATGCAGTTTTTTTTTTTTTTGAACAGCTGTAATGAACCAAACAAAGTTCATTTCCAGAATTTATTAAGTTAAATCCAAAGTCCAGATACAGCAGAGCTGGACAGAAGGGGAGACAGACGTGACAAGGAAGTTCCACGGAAATCCAGCGATCTGTCAGTGAGTCGGCTTGTTCTACCTCTGATGCTGATGGAGGGGGTGGCTTCAGGTGTGGCTTGTAGAGGCAGGTCAAAGAAAGGAAGGGACGGATACAGACAGAAACACAGGAAAAAGACTCAGGGTTTTTCTAAGGCCTTTGTCACAACTGCCCTTATGGTTGGATGCAGGCTGCCTGGGGGGAAAACATGGGCAGACAGGTGGCATGCTGCTGACAACAGGTCATAGCAGACATTTTTACAACATGCAGGGGGGGCAGTAGGTGTCCCAGGCGTGTCATACGGAGCCCTTCAAGAGATAAGGGCCCACTTCCTGCGGGCTCCTTGTGTTGTGCGGGCATGCTGCATGCATCCCGGGGTTCTTGCATTTCACCTGCACACCCCGTGCAGCATTTGCATGTGGTGTGTGATGTAAGGGCATACGACAACATGCCTGCACGACAGAAGTGCGTGCTTCTAACACTATCCTCACTGTTACTTCACAAGAAGGCTTCACATTTGAACATCCTCTCAAAGGGGGCCCCTGTTTATTTTTGCCCTGGTTTACAGTACATAACCACTTTTGCACTTTATTACTGTTGTTAATTTAAGTGCTTCAAGTTTGTTTTTTATTAGTAGCTCCATCTATTATCTAAACCACATATGTCAAACTCAAGGCCCGGGGGCCAAATTTGGCCCTCCATGTCATTTCATGTGGCCCGCGAGAGCATAAAAGTTTTTAATTTCTTAGAATAAAAAAATTAAAATTGGTGTGCATTTATTCATATCTAGGGGGAATCAGACTTAAAATATCGGATTGAGCAACTATACATTAGGACTTGAACACTGTCCATATAACCTAACCTGACAGAATCAAATGTACAAGGATTTATGCTAGAATAACAAGCAAAAATATGCTTTCTATGCAACTGTAATTGTCACTTTGAAAAGTTAGAATAAATAATGAGTTATTTAACATTAAGGAGCTGTTACATTTATATTTCATTACATTTAGTTACATATATAAGTTCTATCTGGCCCTTTGAGGAAAGCCGCTATGCCGATGTGGCCCTCAGTGAAAATGAGTTTGACACCCCTGATCTAAACCAGTGATTCTTAACCATGGGGCCGCGGCCCAATCTCGGGCCGCGAGCGCCAACTAGTGGGCCGCGAAAAAAAATCTGTTCTGAACCTGTGGGCCGCGAGGGCCGCCACCTGAATGCCGCTTCCTACCACTTGGTGACAGTGAGACGTCAGTCAGGCGTTGTGGTATGCGCCAATAGAGCCTCGGCCAAATAAGTTAATTGGTCAGCCTCGGGCCGGGTCGGGCTTTAATACCCGCGAGTCGGGTCGGGCTGGATTTTTTAAGCCCCATCTTACCTAGTGTGTGTGTGTGTGGCCGGTGGAGGGGTTGGGGCAACGGCGTGGTGTGTGTTTGTGTTTGGGGGGCGCGAGCGTCACTAATTGCTGACGCACCACGTCTCGCGCTGCTGCAGTTTCCCGGGCAAACGCTAGGAGATCGGATTGATGGTAAGACGTACTAATGTTCTCTCTGTTAATAACGTTAACTTTATAACGATCTATTTCGATCAAAACTTAACGAAAGAGTAACTTAAACATATTATAACAACCCTGAATTAAATCACAACATCAGGTGGCCTGCGTCCCTCTCGTTCTGTCAGTTGCTGAACCACAGCGTATGTCAATCAGCGGTGGGCTGGTGGCTGGTGGTACAGAGGGGGCGTGGTCGATCTGCGTGTGACGTTATAGGGATGTTGTTGTTTTGGTTTAGTTGAGTTGAGCCCGCTCCGCCGTTACGTTCTTGCTGTACACCAGTGCTTCTCAATTATTTTTTGCCAGGCCCCCCGTAGGAAAAAGAAAATGTTTCGCCCCCCCCCCCCTCCATACACTTGCGCAGTGACAATATATTAGTTAAGTATCTATAAAAATTGTGTAAGTATACCTAAAATTGTATCTTTTAACATTAACAAAAGAAAAAAGCAATATAAAACCACTTTCAAATTTCAAATCATATTAACTTTATTTTGTCACACAGAAACCCTGTTCTAGTCTGAAACAGAAAAGAAGTTTAAAGTGCCTGTACTAAAGTCCTTATTTAAACTAGAAACATTTTGACCAACTGAATCATTTGATGCTGAGAAAAATAATTAAATCAATAAATAATATTGAATGTAAATTGATCTGAAACATTAACACAGCAGCACCGATATATTTAAGGTTTTTAGTCTGAAGAAATAGATAAAAACATTGTGCTGATTTTTTTCTAAATGACGGATTTTTTATTTATTATTTTATTATTATTATTTATTATTATTTATTATTTACCTGCTGTCTTTCTGTCAAATACTAAACACCAACTAAACAACAGGCAGAAAGGAATACATTTTTGGGAAAATAAAAACACGTCATCAAAATGTCTACAATAGTTCATAAAGAATGACATTATTAGCATTAGCTGAGGAATCTAAAGGCACGTGATTATCCTGGTGTTGATCAACAGGCAGCGCTCCTCCGCGCGTGCCCCTTGTCACCTAGCAACCAGAGCCCACACCACCCCTCCCCTTTCGTTCTCACACGCGCAGCCGCGTGTGACAGGAGACGGGAGCGCGCGGCTGCAGAGACGGTAATTCACCGTTTCAGGCTGTAAACTCTGTGATTTAACGATTTAACAGACAACAGGAACCGAATAGTGGCGCAGATTTGTTTCCAAGCTCTGAGCCGCTGTCACCACGTTAAATCTGCGCACCGGACAATTGCCCGTATTATTGCCTGTGCCCTAAAACGGCCACTCCTGCGCGCCCCCCCTGGCATCGCAGGGGGACGCGCCCCACTATTTGAGAAGCACTGCTGTACACACTCCAATACAGAGTTTATAAAAAGAGCCTTTGGACAGCCGCACGACCATGTTCTTTCTTGGACTCCAACTTGTCTTGGAGTCTTACCGCAGACTGAAGGCACAATGTCCATTTTATTTGTGCTAAATTAAAACTGTCGAAGATTTTCATTTTCTGTCCTCTGACTCGCAGCACAGTGCCGTTGACATTCTAGTCTGGTAATTGTTCTCTGATGCTACTTTTTATAGAATAAACTGAGATCCTGATTACAAGAGTGAAGAAAGCAGTTGCAGAAAACATGGAGAAGTTTTTAAAACGAAAAAATGAAGTACAAAGTTATGCCAGTCCCTCTTCAAAGGCGAAATTTATACGAAAATACAACCCCGATTTTATAAAGTTCGGCTTTGTGAACGGAGGCAGTGAGGCAGAGCCTAGAGCCCAGTGTGTTGAGTGTGGGCTAACATTATCCAATGAAGCTCTAAAACCGTCAAAATTAAAGCGCCATCTGGAAACCAAACATCCGAAGCTCATTGGAAAGCCAGTGGATTATTTCAAAAGAAAGGATGATGGGCTTCAGATGCAGAGGAGGTCTATCGTGTCACTGACTGGCGACGCTAAGTGTGCGTTAAAGGCCAGCTACCTCGTCGCCAGACGTGTGGCGCAGAGTAAGAAAGCGTTCACCATAGCAGAGGAACTGGTTCTCCCTGCCGCTGTGGACATGTGCCGTGAGATGATTGGTGAGGCTGCAGCAAAGAAGCTCAAGACCATCCCGCTGTCGAATGACATTGTGAGTCACCGTATTGCTGACATGGCCTCAGACATTGAGCAGCAGCTTCTGGAGAGAATAAAAAAGAGCCCCTTTTTCTCTTTGCAGCTGGACGAGTCGACTGATGTCACAAATGCTGCGCTGCTGTTGGTTTTTGTTCGCTACCGGTGGGATAGCTCTTTGCAAGAAGACATTCTGTTTTGTGGAGAACTTCCAACTCGAGCGACAGCTGAGGAATGTTTCCGCTGCATGGATAACTACTTCACTGAGAATGGCCTTGACTGGCAGAACTGTGTTGGAGTGTGCAGTGATGGCGCAGCGTCAATGACTGGCAGACATCGCGGTGTCATCAAGCAGATACTTGATCTTGCGCCAGAAGCTAAATGGACCCACTGTTTTCTCCACCGTGAAAACCTTGCAGCAAAAAAAATGTCACCGGAGTTCCATGAGGTGATGGATGTCACTGTGAAAACCATCAACTTCATTAAAAGTAATGCTGTGAACTCCAGATGTTTTGCTCAACTTTGTGAGGGCATGGAAGCAGATCATGTCCAGCTGCTCTACCATAGTGAGGTGAGATGGCTCTCAAGAGGGCTTGTTCTCACACGGATCTTTGAGCTTAGGAAGGAAGTTTTCTCCTTTCTCACTGATAAGAAATCTCCTCTTGCACATCATTACACCAACGCCACATTCATAGCTAAACTTGCCTACCTCTCTGACATTTTTTCACTTCTGAACCAGCTGAACATCTCACTTCAAGGGAGAAATAGCAACATATTTTTCGTTGCAGACAAAGTTCAAGCTTTTCAGAGAAAACTTTCTTTGTGGAGTAAGAGGGCCCATGAAGAGAGACTGGACATGTTTCCACTTTTGTCTGACATTTTGGAAAGCTCACCTCAGGTGAAGATCAGTCATTCAGTCTCTCAGCATCTCTCACAACTGGCAGAGAAATTTGCTGAATACTCTCCTGAGGATCCCAGGGAGGGACACATGTGGGTTGTGGACCCATTTTCAGTTGATCCCACTGAAAATGATGTTGCTTTGCCCTCACATCTGGAATCACAGCTTCTGGAAGTTTCCACTGACAGCACTTTGAAAGGGCAGTGGGGCAAACTGGACCTGGGTTCCTTCTGGATTGTGGTCTCCAAGGAGTACCCACTTCTAGCACTGAGAGCTGTTAAAGTCCTTCTTCCTTTCACAACAACATACCTGTGTGAATCAGGATTCTCAACTGTGGCCACAACTAAGACCAAGGCTCGCAGCAGACTCAGAGCATCACTGGAGGCTACCCTCAGAGTGAGCCTTTCCCCCATTCCACCCAGACTGGATTTGATCATGTCTAAGAGACAGGCCCAAGTCTCGCATTAAGAGGTTAACATGAAATGTGATTTGTAGCATGTTAAAAAACAGACTGTTGTGGCTGTTGTTAGTTTGTCACAGATTTTGAGAGTAACATATGGTACAAAAGTTAAGACTACTAATTTGTCAAGTTCATCAGCATTTTGTAAGGTAATATTTTAATTAGCACTTTATTTAAGTGTCATTTACAGTTTATTTAATTTCAAAATTATTTTTAAGTTTGCTTGCTTTATTACCACACAATTTTATTTATCAAAATGCCTTATAAATGTTTTTAGAATTCTAATTTGTAACAACTGTGGTTTACCTGTTCAGTGTGAAAATAAATGTCTTTGATATGATCATACTGTAGCATTTTTTCCCACAAGATTTTACTTTAATAAACCATAAAATGACTTGATTTAATTATTAAACACAAATCGAACAAGATGTAGATCAATTTACATTAACATGTTATTTGAATGGGCCTTGAATCACGTTGTACGGGGAAAATTGGGCCCCAGTGTCAAAAAGGTTAAGCAACTCTGATCTAAACCCTCACAAGAACGCGGAGAACATGCAAACTCCGCACAAAAAGGAAGCAGCTGGGACTCCAAACAGGTGAGGTGAGAGTGCTAACCCCCCCATGCAGCCCTAGAAACATGCAATGCATTTTTTAAACATGATATTATATTTACAGGGTGTAATGTTAGCTTACTACAGTATAATGTTTTTGCAGATTTTTACAGAGGCTGAAAAAAGTTGGGTTTTTAGGATGCCGATGTTTTTCTAAAGTAAAAAATAACTCTGGCATGATAATCACCCAAACAATTGGAAAATATGTAACCTACCCTGAACTAACCTGCTAACATTAAAGTGAGCCAAAAGTTTGCATAGGTTTTATTCTTTGTTAGGCAAACACTTCCATGAGTGCTATCAGAAAGAAGCAGGTTTTGAAGATTTGCTTTTCTGTAAAGGTATTGTGAGGATTTGCGGCACAGAGGACCTGAAGTGGTTCTTTGTTTTCCAGCAGGGCTGATTCAGGGCCGTCACGCTGTTAAATGAGCGGGATCCTTAATGCACAAACACGATCTCCTGTCTTTTTTGCAGAAGACACACAACTATATTACCCTGTCTTATTTTAGGCATCATCATCTGCATCAATCACTGCTGTTTCTCACTTAAAGCAATGCAGAAGTGTTAGTGTGATCAGTGTTGTTTCTCCACTTAATATCAAGGGTTTGAAATCAAGAGGGCTTAGATAATTACAGTTTCATGCAGTGGTTGTTCTCTCCCCATAGTGCATCGATACAGCATCATAACAGTAACACATCAGGATTAGAAAATAGAGATTTCACTACAGATTAGAATATATAAGTGCCGCACTGTTATCTTGAAGGAGGAGTTATTTCATTAGCTCCTCTCTGCTCGTCTCTCCACAGACATCTGGAGGATGCTCATTCTGTGAGGAGCCAAACTCCATCAAGTGGAATTTAAAAATCCAATAAAGTTGCTGATTGTTCTGGGCTTCCTGACTAAATTGACTCGCCCCCCCTTCTGAATGTACAACAGGGCTGCGAGCACGTTACACTGAACACGGTGAGCCTGAAGAGAACGTCAACACGTCGATACTTTGGGGAATAGTCAGCCAAACACCAACTGACACGTTTAGAAGGTAAATTATTTCCACTGGAGAAATGATTATGAATGATGAGCTTTCAGTCACCCAGAGTTTTAATTTAAAGTGTTTAGAGGCTCCCGGTGCTGGCGTTTCCCATCATGACTCAAATGTCCGCTCACTAATAAAGGGTTACCACTCTGGAGCATTTGCTGAAAGATTTTTATTTTTTATTTTTTGCAGGACCTCAAATTCCAAAGAGAAGAAACCTTCAAAAATCACATCTGTTCAAACAAGTGCAACAAAAAGGCACTCAAAGAGGGATTGCTTTCTTAAAAACAGAGAATGCTTCATGACCTGAAATCAGATGACTGCACCCACTCGGCACAGACAAGCCTCTTAAGTATTGAATTCATGGCTATTTCAGTGTTTACAGCTATAGATATGCATTATGCATTGGTAGACAGTCATAGAGGTCTACTGCACATTGCTGTTTAGATCTCTAGTAGACGACTTTCCCGCAGCTAATCGTGTCGTGGTCCCATCATGCTTTGTGCGTGGTGAACAAGCTGCCATTTTCTCGATGGTTAGGGTTAAATAAAAAGAGTAGTTAGATTATAGAAATAATAATTTGGAAGGTGCATAAATGGTGGTTTTATGTACTTTAGAGGCCATTCAAACCTATGATAGTTTAACGAAGGACAATAACTGTAAATTTGTGGGAATAACATCAGTCTTTATTTTGTAGCTCGGTTGGTGGAAGGCTGCCAGGCAGGAAAGGGGAATGAACATTGCTAATGGGGCAATTACCATATCAATGGCAAGCAATTCACATCACCCAGTGAGGGCCCTTGGGCAAGGCCCCTAATGTTGCTGCCTCCCGAGTGCAGCTCGTCTGCAGCTCACCGCTCCCCCAGGGGATGGGTCAAATGTGGAGAACAAATTTCACACACCTAGGAGTGTGACAGATAGTGGGTCTTTATCTTTAGTTTGTCTGGACACCACTGGAAACACAAATTCATATGATAGTTTAGGGTTTCTCAGATCTGCGTAGCAGCACTTCCACCTATGGTGATCTGGAGCTTCGGATCGTGGGGCTTTGTGCTCCGCTACGCGAAGGCCGCTGCCGGTTCAAAGACAAAGGTAAATGGTAAATGGCGTATACTTATATAGCGTTTTCTACCTTCTTACGAAGGCCCAGAGCGCTTTACAGTCACAGTCCCATTCACCCATGCACACACATTCACGGCGGCTCCGCTGCCGAACACTGGCGCCAACCTCCCACCAGAGGCCAGATGGGGTTCAGTGTCTTGCCCAAGGACACTTCGACACATGGGCGTGCAAGGCGGGAATCGAACCTGCAATCTTACGATCATGAGCCTACCGCCCTACCGCTGCACCACGGCCGCCCCAAAGGTAGTCTGGGGGGAAGCTTCGATGAACCGCGGTGCGTCAGAAGGAGGACCGCATAAGGCAGAAATGCTGCTACGTAGTCCTGACAAACTGTGTACAATCAGGAGAGCACAACCGTTGTAGGTACCATAACCGGTCGGCCTGGAACTTCCATTCGGGGAGTAGAACGTCACACTACGGTAACCCCTCTTGGACAAACTACGTAGCGTCGACGTCTGCTTGGGCTCTACATATTTTCATTTCACGTTCCCTTTTGTAACCTAAAGGAGTTTTCCCTCATAAATTGTGTCTGACATTATTCTTTGTCATTTTTATAAAGACATGCTGTCACAATCCGATCATTACTCCAGTTTAAGTTCAGCCGTGGCTGAAAATTTTGTCAGCACGGCTAATGTTGCCCTTCCGGGTCCGTTCTGTCAATAATAAAGCAATGGGTGCACAGATTAAAAAAACTATAAGCGAACATGAATTCAATAATAATCATAACAATAATAAAGGCATGTTTCAAATACAGTCTCGCTCTGTCTCGCAGCTCTGTTCGTTTACAACAGACTTCATAATATTTTCTTCTATGGTAGTAAATTAATTTAATTTGTCCAGACCAATCACTGTCTGACACGTCATCAGACCAACGTACAGCCAATCACATAATGTGACGTCAGCACTAGTCGAAGGACCCCGAACGGAAGTTCCAGGCCGAGTGGTTATGGTACCTACACCGTCACAAAGCCCTCTCCTCTGCCGCTAACACAAGGCTCCTAGCCTGGCCGCACTGCTCCTAGTGTCTGTGTCTTTTAGCAGCCGGACAGAAGGAGATAGCAATGATGTCATCGCCCCGCCTCCCCTCTGGAAATGCTAAGTCGAATTGAATTATGCAACACTGTTTGCATGGTGGATGTTAAAATGCAAATGCAGTCCCCTCTTTGCAATTTTGTTTTACTTATGACACAGAATAAGTGTTTTTTTAAGTAGAAAATGAAAAAGCATTTTGAAGTATTTGATGCAATTGATTTTTCATTTGAATTTTGAGTCATTTGATGCAGCTTCATTTTGAAAACTAAAAATCATTTCTATTAATCCATTTTAATTGTCAAATGAGACATTTCTAAATGAATTTTGCTACACATTTACCAGAGAACTTTTTGAAAATGAAATGTCAAATACCATTTTCTTTATCATTTAATTAAGTGACAGAATAAGCAGTGTTGAAGTAAAAAATGAAAAAGCATTTTGGTGGATTGCTCTTTCATTTTAATTTTGAATTTAAAAAAATGCAGCTTCATTTAGAAAATGAAAAAGCATTTCTGGTATTGACTTTTATTTTGAATTATGCTCCACAAATGCTTCCATAGTGCACATATATGATGGATTGTTGGATCTTTTTACCCCCAGGTAGATTTCATTAGAAATGTTTGCTAATTTTTAAAAGCAGAATGTTGTGATTACTGTAAACAAAATCACAAATAAAACTAATTGTGAACTTGAGGAGTGGTCTGAAACCTGGCTGACAAGTTTCTGAGTAAAATGTTCTCCTCAAAATGGGTATCTTGTAATTGCCCTTAGGGGGCATGTGATTCTGTTAGTGGACCTGCAACAGGCTGGCAACCCACTCAGGGTGTATTCCGCCTTTCCCCAACTGTAGCTGGGTTGGCTTCAGCAACCCCATGACCCCCCTTCTATTTTGGTTTCATCTGACCATAGGACATTCTCCCAGTCCTCTTTTGTATCATCCAAATGCTCTCTAGTAAACTTTAGATGGGCCTGCACTGCTGATAACAGGGGGACACTGCAGGGTTTGAGTCCCTGGTGGCGTAGTGTGTTACTGAAGGTAGCCTGCAGAGAGCTGAGACTAAAGTAACCAAACTTTGGTCTCAGCTCTCTGCAGGTCATTCTTTAGGTCTCCCGTGTGGTTCTGGGATTTTTGCACTCTTCTTGTGATCACTTTAACCCCACAAGGTGAGATCTTGTAGGGAGTCCCAGATAGAGGGAGATTATCAGTGGTCTTGTATGTCTTCCATTTCCTAATAATTGCTCCCACAGTTGATTTCTTTACACCAAGCTGCTTATCTACTGCAGATTCAGTAAAGTGAAATGGCACAGGGAATAAGTATTGAACACGCTTACTGAAATGTATTTAATACTTAGTGCAAAAACCTTTGTTGGTGATTACAGCCTCAAGACGCCTCCTGTATGGAGAAACCAGTGGAATCCATTGCTCAGGTGTGATTTTGGCCCATTCATCCACAACTGCCTTCACTGCCTTCAAATCTTCAAGGTTCCGGGGGTCTCTTCTGTGAACCCGGATCTTCAGTTCTTTCCAAAGATTTTCAATTGGATTCAAGTCTGGTGATTGACTGGGCCATTCTAGCAGCTTTATTTTCTTTTTCTTCAACCAGTTGAGTGTTACCTTGGCTGTGTGCTTGGGATGGTTGTCTTGCTAAAAGATCCACCCTCTTTTCATCTTCAGCAGCCTGGCAGATGACAGCAGATTCTGATCAAGAATGTCTCAGTACTTTTCTCCAGTCATTATTCCTTCAATGATATGAAGTCTACCAGTACCACATGCTGGAAAACAGCCCCACGCCATGATGCTCCCACCTCCAAACTTGACTGTTGGTATGGTGTTTTGGGGGTGATGTGCGGTGCCATTTTTCCTCCAAACATGTTGTGTCTTATGACATCCGAAGAGTTCAATTTTGGTCTCATCTGACCAGAGTATCTTCTCCCAGAATGTCATGGGTTTATCCAAATGTTGTGTCGCAAACTCCAAACGAGCTTCAACATGCTTCTTCTTCAAAAATGGAGTCTTGCGTGGTGTGCGTGCATGGAGGCCATGGCGGTTGAGTGCATTACTTATTGTTTTCTTTGAAACAACGGTACCTGCTGATTCCAGGTCTTTCTGAAGCTCTCCACGAGTGGTCCTGGGCTGTTGGAGAACCCTTCTGATGATTGTTCTGACTCCTCTCTCTGAAATCTTGCGAGGAGCACCTGGCCGTGGCTGGTTTATGGTAATGCCGTGTTCTTTCTACTTCCAGATGATGGCCCCAGTGGTACTCACTGGAACTTTCAGAAGTTTAGAAATGCACCTGTAACCAATGCCTTCAGTGTGTTTTGCAACAATAAGGTTGCGTAGGTCTTTGGACAGCTCTTTGCTTTTACCCATCATGCAATGCTTCTTGTCTAACACCTTGCTGGTGAGAAACCTTTTTAAAAGGCATCAATCAGGACTATACCAGCTGATATTACTTTGCACGAATAGGGGGCAGGTTAACCTTCTGAATACTGACAAACTCCAGCTGCTTTCTTGGCTTGCCAGACCTTTTTACCCCTCCTTTTCTTCATGTGTTCAATACTTATTCCCTGTGCCATTTCACTTTATTACACATAACTTCATTTGTGGACATAAATGTTTGGATTTCTTTCTATGTGTGCATTACTTGGGTTGATGCCGACATCCGGTGAAAATTTCATGTCAATAGCTCGATTAGAAATATTTTTTTTGAGAGAAATGTTGACGTGTTCAATACTTATTGAGGGATTGGCCTCTCCATGACCAGGAGGACTTCTCTGCCTATCTCATACCAGTCCAACAGGGCTACTGGTGCTGCTTTGTGTGTGAATGGATTCATCTTGTAACATTAACATTATGGCCACTTCAGAAGGAACCATTGTTCCATTGCCATCATCCTGAAGAATCCAAACAAAGAGAGCATGAGGAAGAGAAGTACAGAGACCCATTTAGAGCAGAGATACTCAGAAGAATTTGGCTCAAGCAACTTACCAGTTTTTTATTTGGAATTATACATTTCAAAGTGTGCTTGATGGCTACCTGCAAGACACAAACAAGAGCTTTTCTGACTGAGAGATGACTGACAGGAGACAAACTGGGATCATTTTGATCTCCATCAAAATCCATTTTCATTTAGTCCATGGAAACCACAAACATCAACAGTCTGATTATAAATTAATGTATCCAAGTACTTTTCTCATGGTTTCATAAAAAGTCTGTAGCTCATTTAGTGTAGCTGCATATGAAACACTTACTGGTAGGCTGTCAGATTTGCGAAAGCCCCCATATATGGATCCATAACCTCCTGCAGCAAATTGATAATTTTCCACATATTTGGCTTCGAATTTATCTGAACACAAAAAAAAAACAGAAATGCAATATTAGTTAATTTATTGTTGAAAATTATATTATTAAACATAATCTAAGTGTATAATCAAATGGAAAGTTGTGTTAAATCATCAGACCTTTATCGTTCATCAAGTTGTCCCTCTCAGTTATCTCTCAAAAGGGTTTTCTTACTGCAGAGCTTTTCTTTTTGTACACCTCTTGAAAGTACTCCCCCTTTGTGCTAAAACTTTTTTAACATTTTTTTAAATATGCATTTTTTTAAAATGAGCGAAGCATTAAGGAGCAACCTTAGGAAAATTGAACCACAGACTGTTGCTTTGATTGCAACAACTACAACATTTGAAATTGTCTTGTTTTTTTCTTCTTACAGGCAAAACAGGTGGAAAATCAAAACCTAGCCCGAACTCTGATAATTCCTCGCCTTGTTTTCTGCCTCGTTTGGGAAACGTGCATAAGAGACGCTCCACTAACGTACATGAGCGCTCCCATATATGCAACAACCCGATTGGCTGCTGCTGGTCACATGGATCATGTCAGCTAGAAACTACAAACCTTTTCGAAATAAAAGAAAAAATTAAGGAAAGCACCTGTTTACCTGTTTGTTTTTTCTTCAACATTTTTCTTCAAAAACAAAAACAATAATATGAAGTGCACTTTGAACAATTGCTAACAATTTTACCTTTATCTACTATTTCTGTTTTCTTTTTCTATTTTATATAGTTATTATTTTAATTTTTAAATGTTTCTTTTCAATAATATTTTAACCTGGGTTACAATGTGCTAAAGCATGCTTTTGGAGAGTCCAGGTCTACCGCAAATTCAAATACTTTATATTTAAAAAAACAAAATAAACATTTTCGAGCAAAATCTGCAAGCATATGTGGGGCAGCGAATTTTTTAATCCACCCATTTGAAAAAAAGAAATCCAGAATGCAATACTTAATTCTAGAAATGACACCTAAATTATGTTTTTAAGTTTAATTTACTTAATTTAAATATATTTTATTTTACATCAAAAGTGATTAGTTACATATACCCAAAACAGGGAATGTGTTACACAAACTTTACATGATTGAGTTAGAGGAGCTGTTTTGAAAACCTTAAGTATTAGCTGCTCATTATTTTATTTAATTACTTTTAACGTTCGGGTTTACAGTGTACTTTTTGGCCCCACTGTACAATAGAGTGGTATATTAGTCATCTTATATTGTGCCCATCAGTGAGTAACTGATAAGACGTAGCACTGTTTTCAAGGTAGAAAGTTAATCAGCAAGCTGCTGAATACGCTTCATCCTCATATTCATATTGTGAGAAGGAGCGTGTCTTTATCTAGAAACTCAAGCTTTGTGCTGTGTAATTCAAATGTAGATCCTTAAAGTGATTAAGGTCAAGTTGTTATGGTCAGGTAGAGGAGAAAACCCAGACGCAGGCAGGAACAACTCGAACAGGAAGGAAATCCAAAAGAAGGGCTTTAATGCCAGAGGGAAACACAAGCTTGAAGGCTCAAGAACAGAATACGCTCCGACACTGAGCACAGAAACAAACACACCTTAAATAGGCAGACAGAAAATTAACACAGATGCAGGACAGCTGAGCAGGAGTCAGGCCTACACATAACATAACCCCCCCCGCTAAGACCGGCTACCAGACGGACGAGGGCGAGGCTGATCAGGGTAGTCGCGATGGAAGCGAGAGATGAGGGACGGATCAACGATGTAACGGCTAGGGATCCACTGACGATCCGCCGGACCATACCCCTCCCAATCGACCAAGTACTGCAGGCCCCGACCCACCCGTCTGGAGGCGAGGAGGGACTTGACAGTATACACCGGATCACCATCCACGATACGAGGACCAGGAGGAGAAGCTGGAGCAGGCTGTAGGGGAGAGTCCCTGGCAGGCTTAATCTTGCTAACATGGAACACCGGGTGGATCCTCAGGGAGCGAGGCAGTTCCAGTTCCACAGCCACAGGATTGATGATCTTGGAGATGGTGTAGGGACCGATGTAGCGGGGTTGCAGCTTTCTGGACCCTCCCTTCAAAGGAACATTGGCTGAGGAGAGCCATACTCTGTCCCCCACCTTGTACTCCGGAGCTGCGGACCTCCGACGATTGGCTACAGCCGTGAACCGCTCCTGGTTCTGCAGAAGCTTCAGTCTGTACCTGCTCCAGATGCGACGACAGCGTCTCAAAAAGGCAGCGGGACCAGAAGAGGCAGCCAATTGTTCCTGGTGGGGAAACAAAGGGGGTTGATACCCATAAGCAGCTTGGAATGGGGAGTATCCCGAAGTGTTTATTAGGGAGTTGTGGGAATACTCAGCCCATGGGAGCTGAGACGACCAGGTTCTGGGGTTCTTGCTGCACAAGGCTCGAAGTGTTGTCTCCAAATCCTGGTTGTACCGCTCTACCTGGCCGTTAGTCTGAGGATGGAAACCAGAACTCAGACTGACCTTGATCCCGAGGAGGCAGCAAAACTCTCTCCAGAAGGCAGCAACGAATTGAGGCCCACGATCTGAGGTGATGTTCTGAGGAAGACCATGCAGGCGGAACAAATGCTGGGAAACTAGTACCGCTAGTTCCTTTGCGGATGGAAGTTTCCTCAGAGGTATGGCATGCACTAGTTTGGAGAAACGGTCAATGAGGGTGAGTATGACTGTTTTACCTCTGGAGTTGGGTAGACCGGTGACAAAGTCCATGGCTACGTGGGACCAAGGTCTAGACGGCACAGGTAGAGGGTGGAGTAAACCAGCAGGCGGGGTCCTTGGGATCTTAACACTGGCACAAACAGGACAAGCCGCCACAAAAGCCCTAATGTCGGAGGACATAGAGGGCCACCAAAAACGCTGGGCCACAAGAAAGCCGGTCCTGGTCACTCCGGGATGACAAGCCAGTCTGGAGGAGTGCCCCCACTTTAGGACCAAGGTGCGCAGAGAAGGAGGAACAAACAGGCATCCGTCTGGACAGCCAGCTGGTACAGTGGCGGGGTCAGAAACAGCCGCCTTAACCCTCCGTTCCAGAGACCAGCGTGTGGTTCCCAACACCAGGTGGGAAGGGATGATGGTGGTGGTAACAGCAGGAGACCCAGACTCCTCCTCCTGCTGGAACTGGCGTGAAAGAGCGTCCGGCTTGAGGTTCCTGCTGCCAGGACGGTAGGACAGACAGAAATTGAACCTGTCAAAGAAGAGGGCCCACCTCGCTTGACGAGGGTTAAGACGCTTGGCAGTCCTGATATACTCCAAGTTCTTATGATCAGTCCAGACCAAGAACGGCTGCGCAGCCCCCTCCAACCAGTGACGCCACTCCTCCAAAGCCAGTTTTACTGCCAGGAGTTCTCTGTTCCCTATGTCGTAGTTTCTCTCCGCAGGAGTGAGCTTGCGGGAGAAATACGCGCAGGGATGAACCTTATTATCGGACGCTCTCTGCGATAACACAGCCCCCACCCCAGACTCAGATGCATCCACCTCTACGATGAATTGCTTAGAGGGATTAGGCTGAGTCAGAATAGGGGCTGTAGAGAAACGTCGCTTCAGCTCGGTGAACGTCTTGTCGGCCCCCTCATCCCAGACAAAACGTACCTTAGCCGACGTGAGCTTATGGAGGGGTGCAGCAATGCCACTGAAGCCTCGGATGAAGCGTCTATAAAAGTTGGCGAACCCGAGAAAGCGCTGGAGTTGTTTCCGTCCAGAAGGAACAGGCCACTCCAGAACGGCTTTGACCTTGGCGCTGTCCATCTGGACGCCTCCGGGGGAAACCACATGACCAAGGAAGCGAGTCTGCTTGGTGTGGAACTCGCACTTCTCTGCTTTACAGTAAAGCTGGTTCTCTAGTAGACGCTGGAGGACGGCTCTGACGTGCTGCACATGGGTGTGGAGATCTGGAGAGAAGATCAGGATGTCATCAAGATAAACAAAGACAAACTTGTTTATCATGTCTTTCAGGACATCATTAATCAAACACTGGAAGACCGCTGGAGCATTAGTGAGGCCGAAGGGCATAACCAGGTACTCGAAATGTCCGCTCGGAGTGTTGAAGGCAGTCTTCCACTCATCCCCCTCCCGTATGCGGACCAGATGATATGCACTCCTGAGATCCAATCTAGAAAAAACTGAAGCCCCGCTCAAAAGGTCAAACGCTGACTGTAACAGAGGAAGGGGATAAGTATTTCGCACCGTAATATTGTTCAAACCCCTGTAATCGATGCAGGGTCGCAGTCCTCCATCACGCTTTCCCACAAAGAAGAACCCAGCCCCGGCAGGAGAGGAGGAAGGTCGAATGATCCCGGCCTGTAGACTCTCCTGCAGGTAATTGTCCATAGCCTCCCGCTCAGGTGGAGACAGGGGGTAAATATGGCCTTTAGGCGGTTGGGCTCCGGGCAAAAGGTCAATGGCACAATCATAAGGGCGGTGGGGGGGGGGGGATTTAGCTCTAAACTTACAGAAAACAGTGCATAGATCATGGTAAACAGGGGGAACATTGTTGAGATCCGGCGGGTCAGGAGACTGCTGTGCTGTAACAGGACTACGAAATGCAGCAGAAGAAAGACAGTTAAGTAAACAAAAGGGGCTCCATGACAAAACCCGTCCGGTAGACCAGTCAATATGAGGGGTATGTCTGCATAACCACGGAAAACCCAAAATCACCTGTGGCTTCAGAGACTCCACAACATAGAAACTCATCCGTTCAGTGTGGTTTCCGGACACAGACACAGAAATGTTAACAGTACGACATGACACCTTATGGATAACAGACCCATTTATGGCATGAATGACTAACACAGGTGATAAAGGCTCAACAGGGATTTTAAGTTTGTTCACCACCTCCTGAGAGATTAAGTCACCATCGGAACCAGAGTCAATTAGAGTCTCAAACTCCTCCTGAGCTCCTTCATGGGTCACCAAGACCTTGGTCGAAGGCCGTGAGGGAGAAGAGAAAGAAGAATTGCGGCTCACCAGTTCCCTCACTGCTGATGAACCCTGGAGTTTACCGGGCAGTCGCGCACAGAGTGTCCAGACTGTCCACAGTATAAGCAAAGGCCCCCTCTCAAGCGGCGCCTTCGTTCTGCAGGAGTGAGACGGCCGGCTCCCAGCTGCATGGGCTCCGCAGGAGGAAGAAAACTCCGTCGTGGAGTGTCGGACTGGAGTGGTGGATCTTCCTCATGCAGCGGTGGGCGAAAACCTGTGTTGCCGTGACGCTCACGGCCCCGCTCCCGCATCCGGCGGTCAATACGCACTGAGAGGTCGATCAGTTCCTCCAGATCCTCTGGAATCTCCCTAGCCGCTAGCTCGTCTTTGAGTCCGTCGGAGAGACCCCGGAGAAAAACGTCCACTAATGCTTCTTCCGGCCAGCGAGTGCTGGCAGCCAGGGTCCGGAACTCCACTGCATAGTCCGAGACGCTGCGAGCCCCTTGCTGGAGGCGGAGGAGTTCTGAGGCCGCAGCTCGATGAGGAGTAGAGGGATCAAAGACGGTGAGGAGTTGAGTGGAAAAAACACGGAAAGAGCGGCACATCTCAGCTCCGCGCTCCCACTCCGCTAACCCCCACCGTTTGGCTCGGCCCGTCAAATAACTTAGAGCAAAAGCCACCTTGCTCTGTTCAGACGGGAACTCGCTCGGGTTGAAATCGAAATGAAGGCGACAGGAGGTGATGAACGCCCGGCAGTCCTCAGGCGTGCCATCAAACGGCTCCGGATGACCCAGTCGGGTTTGGCGAGGTGGAGACGAGGGGACATGCTCCAGCCTGGAGAGACGCTCATGGAGCTGTTGCATGCCGGACATGTAACCACGCATCTCACGAGCCAGGACAGATAGCTCATCGCCGGTAGCAGAACTCCCCTCGGAGGAAGAACCTGGTAAGTCCCTCAAGTCAGACCTTCCTGCTGGGTTGGACATGGTCGGAGCGTAATGTTATGGTCAGGTAGAGGAGAAAACCCAGACGCAGGCAGGAACAACTCGAACCAGAAGGAAATCCAAAAGAAGGGCTTTAATGCCAGAGGGAAACACAAGCTTGAAGGCTCAAGAACAGAATACGCTCCGACACTGAGCACAGAAACAAACACACCTTAAATAGGCAGACAGAAAATTAACACAGATGCAGGACAGCTGAGCAGGAGTCAGGCCTACACATAACACAAGTGAAATCAACTATATTACCTTTTACAACTAATCAAAGAAAACCATAAAAACAACAAAAAGTTAATCAAAAGCAAAAAAAAAGCGTCTAATAAAAACAATGGTCTAAAGCGATTAATTTCCAATTAAAAAATATAATTTCCCTCTGCAATAAAGAGTAGAAGATTTACCTTTAATTAAACATGAATGTTTAGGTAAGACGTGTTCAAACATTATGTTTGAAAACAAAATTGAGTAAAACTGCTCCAGCCGAGCTCTGACTTAAACATCAGGTCAAATAAAGAGAAGTGTAATTAGATTTTGGCCACCAGAGAAATTCGAGTTTTTTTTAATGAGAATTTGATTAAGAAGAAATTTAGAGCAAAAGAGTCAAAGTATTGATGCTTTTTTTGCTTAGTTTTTGTTTTGTTTTTAGGGAATAGAACTTTATTTGATCACACAATGAGACAATTGATTTGTCACCAGGGCTAATAAAATAATAATAACATTAACAGATAATAACAGATGATTAATAACACCAAAATACAACATATATATCACAATCAATTGTCCAGTTTTATCAAGGAATTAGATGGAAGGAGGAAAAATCTGCGAAAGTGCTCTTTCCTGCTTCCATAAATGTCCGCAAGTGGCAGCAGTCTGAGTTTCAGATGAAGTCAGATGTGAACAAGCGAAAGAGAAAAGGTGAGGGGACAGTGCCCTGTGGAGCTCCTGTCCTGTGCTAGACTACCTCATCAGACATGGAGTCTCACATACTGCGGTGTGTCAGTGAGGTGGTTAATGATCCACCAGAGAGGGATCGGAACAACAGATAGATGAGGCTTTTTTTAAAGGTTTGAGGTTATTTAACTCACGTTTTGTGTTAGGGTTTTTTTTCATTAATCCATGTTCAATCCAGGTTCGATTTTCTGTCGACTTACCTACATTGGGTTAGTTGTTCACTTTCCAGATTATTTAAGACTGTAAACCTTTCTGACTGTGATTGATCTTCTAGTCAATTTTATTTTTTTTCCCTTAGTGCTTAATGTTTGTTTATATCAAGCCATGTTAAAGTTACAAATTATTTAGGGGACTTTTAATCCGAAAGTCTCCAGCATTTGGGACCTCTACAGCTACCATCAATAGAACAAAGAAGTGTGATCATGTTCGGTGCAACATTTCCGTCAGTCAATTTTACTTTTTTAGTGCATCTGCTTACTAAGAATTTGCTATTCTTAATTTTTTTTAAACTGTTTTTTAATCTAGAAAACAATGAAAATGAAAGCCTTTTTGTTGGAGCATGCAAACACCTCTGAGCTGGGCTAAAGCTGCTGATGTTTAGAGACGGTAACAACACCTAAAGCTGCAGTCTTGCTGTTTCACACTAAATGTTTCAACTAAAGATGAGATCTTCAAGCTGAGAAAGTGGAAAAAGTGTGACAGTCAGGTGTGAATGACTGTAAAGAGGATCCAAAGTTGTACCAAACCATGAGCTAAAAATAGAAAAAGAGAAAATATCCAGATTGTGGTGCAACTGCTGCTTTCATGCTTACATCTAAGCATGTTTCTTCATGATCTGTGACAGTGAACCTGCTGGTGTCTGCTGGCGTGGAGCTGAGAGATGTTGACAAGAGCAAAATGCAGAAGCTGCTGTAAAATTCTCAAAGATTTCAAAGGATGTCACCTTACATTCTTTAGGAAACTAGTTTTATGAAGAATGTAAAACTTCTTAGCTTTCAGTGCTGTAATGTTTATGCGTTACATGCTACCCTCAGGAAACACAGCACTTATTTTCACTGCTATGTGGATGATACACAGTTGTATTTATCCATTAAACCTGACCAGAATGATCACATAGAGAAACGTAATGCCTGCATCAGAGACATCAAGACTTGAATGACAATTAATTACCAAAATCGTATTTTGTGCTCTCAAATTAGCCTTTTGTAGGCAGAAATTAGTCACAAATTAAAGACATTTAAGATACCAGATTACTAAATTGTACCCATGAAATACTAATCTGTGCTCACAAAATTGTAATTTTGGCAGAAAAAATACAAAGTTATGTGAACGAAGGACTGTTTTCCCTGAAATAGCTTTGTATAAAACGTGGGACCTTGGACTATTGATCAGACTAGTGTTGGTGTCTTTTTGTGTTTCTAAATATCAGCAGTGACTTCTTCTGGTACATAAAACCGACCTTAAAACTCCCTTTTATAATGGATTTGTTTGGTAGAAGAATAAAGCAGCCAGAGAATGTTTTTGAACTGATATAATGAAACTTTCCAAGATGTTGCTTAGAGGAAAGAAAAACAAAAAAAAAATCAATTAGACAGAGAATGTTCCAGTGAAAAAGCATATTATGTACAGAATTGGTTATTATTTACACCACAGATATGAACATATTCAATTCAATTTTTTTTATATAGCCCAATATTACAGCAATGGGCTTCATACCAGTAATTGTATAATAAACAGGAAATCATAAATAACATTTACCGTATTTTCCGGACTATAAGTCGCACTTTTTTTCTTAGTTTGGCAAGGGGTGCGACTTATACTCCAGAGCGACTTATATTTGAAATAAATGACATTGTTGAATAATTTCACATGTTCGTTATTTTCACTGACAACTGCAAGAGGGCACTCCAGGCTCGGAGTGGTACTTAGTGGTACTTTCATACTGTCAAGTGTGTTTGTGACCTGCATGCTCCCACACTTAAATACAATTTATTTTAATTTAAGTAGTATTTTACTAATAATTATCGTTTTTCAGGTTAACAAATATGTATAATTTTAATACAAACATTTGTATAACATTTTAGAACATTTACCGGTAATTTTTTTTTTCTTTTAACCCAATACAACAACGTGACATATTAAAAAAAGGAGTCCAGCATTGAGCTTACCAGTAGCCCTTTAAAGTCCAAGTCCCACTCACACAGTGGTTTTATGTTAATAAAGCAGGCACGTACCCAGTTTGTTGTGCGTCATGTAGCTATTTAGCCTGTTCTCTAACCCCCTGTTATTTTAGGTTGCCTTTCAAGGTTCTTGGTCTCAGATTTTTTAAATAAATTTCCCATCAAAGTGCGACTTATAGTCCAGTGCGACTTATCTGTGTTTTTTTCTACTTTATAATGCATTTTTGGGCTGGTGCGACTTATACTCCGGTGCGACTTATACTCCGGAAAATACGGTAGTCATAAAATTCAATATGAAATGGCTAAACTAAACTGGGCATCCCTGCACTTAGACCCTCCTTTGCGGTAAGGAAAAAACCCCCAAAAAATGGATTTTGGAAAAAAAGAAGAAACCTCAGGGGTGTGAACATGAAGTAGGGATCCTCTCCCAGGTGATTTACCAGAACTCTTAGAGAAGAATTGGCTTACCTAACTCTACAACTACATGTTTGAATAAGACAGCAGATTAACTTCATCCAGATTATCTGGGGGACGGAGGCAAAGATAAGCCAAAGGAAGGGTCCATAACCAAGTGTAGGAGCAGAAGCAGAGAAAAGCCAGGGATGAGGTACACAGCCAAGTACAGGAGCACGGACGAGCCAACTTGAGTCTGGAATCACTCCCACTCCCCCGGGTACAGTCATGGATAGATTGTGGTGGAGGCAAGATCTGGAGGTCCCTTAAAAATATCCATGTGGTTGCAATGGGATCAGATAATCCTTTGAGGTGTGTGTGGTGCAAGGGTCTGGTCGGGTGAGGTCGTAGATAGGTTGAGATGCAGGCAGGATCTGGAGCAGCTTAGTAGCAACTAATTGTTATTGTTATTAAGTTTAATTAAGACATGTTAACAGTAAGTTAAATGTTCTCTATTACTAGCTAGCCTGACAACAAGCCTGTCCACAGAGGAATGTTTTCAGTCTAACTTTGAATGTAGAAACTGTGTCGGCCTCTCTTCCATGAGCTGGGAGCTTATTCCATAAAACAGGGGCTTGGTGGCTAAACGCTCTACCTCCAACTGTACTTTTACTAATTCTAGGAACCACAAGCAGTCCTGCATTTTGAGAGCGAAGTGTTCTGATTGGATGGTAAGGCACTATGAGGTCATTAATGTAGGATGGGGCCACACCATGTAACGCCTTATAGGTTAACAGGAGGATCTTGAACTTGATTCTAGAATCCAGAATCAACTGGGAGCCAATGGAGCGAAACTAACACAGGAGTGATGTGATCTCCTCTGGTAGTTCCTGCTAACAATCTAGCTGCTGCGTTCTGAACAAGCTGGAGACTTCTTAAGGAACTCTTAGGGCACGCTGCTAATAAGGAGTTACAGTAATCCAGTCTAGACGTAACAAATGCATGGATGAGTTTTTCAGTATCACTTTTAGAAAGTATATTTCTGATCTTTGCTATATTGTGCAAGTGAAAGAAATGCAGTTTTACACGCCTGTGATATGTGAGCCTCAAATGATAAACCCTGGACAAATGAAACCCCTAGGTTCTGACTGCGGAATTGGAGGCTATACTTACACCATCCAGGAAGACTATCTGATCAGACAGAGCATCTCTGAGGTTTTTAGGACCTAGTATAATAACCTCAGTTTTTTCTGGGTTCAAGAGGAGGTAATTAATTATCATGCAGGTCTTGATGTTTCTGATGCAGGCATGAAGTTTCTCTATATGGTCACTCTGTTCAGGTTAAATTGATAAATACAACTGTGTATCATCTGCATAACAGTGAAAATTAATGCTTTGTTTATTCATTATGTTTCCTAAGGGCAGAATATAAATCATAAAAAGAATGGATCCTAAAACTGAGCCCTGTGGTACTCCGCAGCTAACTCGAGTGCAGTGAGAAGACTGTCCATTTACATTAGCAGACTGGTGGCTATTTGGAAATATAGGATTTAAACCACTGGAAGGCAGATTCCTATGTCCTGCTCTAATCTTTGGAGTAAAATACTGTGGTCGATAGTGTCAAAGGCTGCACTGAGGTCTAACAGGACCAAAATAAAAAGTGGTCTCTTTTCTGAGGCCAATAATAAGTTATTAGAGACTCTAACTAGTACAGTTTCAGTGCTGTGGTGTGGTCTGAACCCTGACTGAAAACCTTCAAAGTGACTATTGTCCTGTACTAATGATACTAGAACACACAGGACAAAAGACATGCATGACAAATATCAACTGTTCCAGGACAAATTGGATTTAAAGAAATTAACACATTTCTGTTCTAACAACAGCACAATTAATTGTG
Source organism: Oryzias curvinotus (assembly GCA_023969325.1). Classification (NCBI taxonomy): domain Eukaryota; kingdom Metazoa; phylum Chordata; class Actinopteri; order Beloniformes; family Adrianichthyidae; genus Oryzias; species Oryzias curvinotus. The sequence goes on from CM043716.1 coordinate 26,461,051, forward strand.
AAATCAGTTTATTCCAAGATGTTGAGAATAAAGGATGCTTTTTTTCTTTATAAAATCAAATTACCTATGCCATACTGCTGTCCTAAATCCCTGAAATTAAACACTTACTTTTTATTTTTTTTTTTTGTCTTTCATAATCTCATTGGACAGACTGGTGACCAGTCTAGAAGATGGATGGACATCTCAGTATGAATCACAGAACTGCACTCTAAATAAACTAAACTATATGAAGTGGTTGTAAAGTTCTTAAATCAGAGAAAAATTAAAGTATATTTATATGATATATCAATCTGTGAGATACATGGATGTATCTTTATTTGCAAATGTTGCAAATAAATTAATAGCTTATTGATTACATCTTTACCACATTCATTATGCTCATCATTCTGTTGGGGGAAATGAGACATAGCATGAAAGCCTTTCCCAGCTGTCATCTGGCAAGAGGTCAGCGTGCCCTGGACAGGTCAGCTGTCCATCACAAGCCCACACAGAAACAAAAAAGACCAACCAATGTGCATTCTATGCCCTCTTTAAAACTGAGCAATACTTGAACTTTTCAGTGGCAGGAAGAAGGACTGACACATTTATCGCTAATAAAGAGCTAAATTCCAGCTAAAACTTTTGCATGATGCAACTAACTAGGAGTTTAAATATTAGAAATCTGGGAACTGAGGCTTCATCCAAGACCTCTCACGGAAGTAGAACTTTTCTGGAAGAAAACTTGATACCTCTGTTAAAGAAAAGTAAAAAAAAACAAAAACAAAACAAAAAACTGTTGGCAATTAACAATTTTGTTCTAAATTTTAATTCTGTTATCGGAATTTTGAGGATCTGTTCAGGTGCGTCCAAACTGAGAAATCTACATTAAATCTATAAAAATTGCAAGTTATGAATGTAATTTTCTTTGTTTTAATCACCTAAAAATTTATATTTTGCCTTAAATTTAATTTGTAATACAACTGTTACCATAGTAAAAAATGGCAGCACAAAGACTAATAATGCAGGACCTGAAAGCAAAAAAAAAGGAAAAACAAATCAGGAGATAAACGAGTCTTATCAAGTGCCTCCAAACTTAATTTAATGACCACATTTAAATACATTTCTTTAAGACCACAGTGTCTGGGTGTCCATGAGAAAATAATGACTCTGCTTCCTTTCTTTTTTGTTTTTTAACTCAAACTGAACACAATTAGCTTACAACAGTCTGCATCTCGTTTAGAAGCAAATGAAGTAAATGCACAGTGCTTTAGACAGGGAAGTAGAAGATAAGTTCCTCGACATTAGCAACATTTTTTTCACCTAACAAAATTACAAAAATACAGATTATAACCAAAAAGAAAAACAACCAGATAGCAGAAATCACACTTTTGTTTTGAAAAGGAGTCAATCAAAATAGTGAATGAGCAGCCAAAAGCCTCAAAGTCCCACTCCAATCATCTTTTGGTCTGTTTTAAAAGTTTTCCCAGTGGTCTTTCAATTATGATTTCTTTTTTTATTTTATTTTATTTTTTTAGCAAAAATCATTAACTATGTTGTTTACTTAAACATAGTTCATTAAAAATTTTCCTCTGAGTTTTGGGCAGAACTGTTAGCGTGGAGTGAGTCCACCCCCATTTCCCATCATCTATCTGTTTTCAGTCTTTCCCGCCAGCTCACAGCCACTTACATCCCTAAACTATCGGTTCAACAAGAATGGCGATATTGGAGATATCCAGCCGTACAATTCTGAGCCAGATCAGACGAGTAAAGCAAAGACATACGTGGATCTAGTGGTCTACAAGTGGATCCATCAGAATGGAGCGGGGAGCTTGTGGCCCATTGATTGTAGAGTCTACGTCACTGATAGAAGCTTTTACATATGGCATTTTTTCATCTGCTCCTGATTCACAACAATTTCAATAAAATGTAGTTCCATTCTTTCTTTCTTTATGTCCTTCATCATCGCAAAAGAACCTGTTAAAATCACCAAAAGCCCCATATTAATTGGAGTGGGTCTTTAATTACTATTGCTTATCTGGAATAGAATTAAAAAGCTGATTTGGCTGCATTTAAATGTTCTGTTCATCAATTTGTAGTTAAACTCTATATGTGCAGGAAAAAAATTGAAATAAACAAGATTGGGGAAGTTTGGTGACACTGTATTCTGAAAAAAAAAAGAAAAAAAAAGCATTTTTTGAGGATGATCTAATAAAAGTCTGATAGTCACCTCTCAGACTTGGAGTTTTCAGCAACGGCACACTCTTGGCAAGAAACATACACTAACTTTGAAAATATCAAACGTAAATCACTAATAACAACAACAACGAAAAAACCAACCAAATCGTGTTGAAATGAAACGTTGTGAAAATACAACATATGTACACAATAATAGATTTTTAAGCACAGTTTGTTTTGAAATTTGACCTCCAGCATGAAACCCAAACTCAGGTTTGTGGTTTTATTGTAGTGTGCTTGTCCTTCATGATTCTGTGACAGTTTGTACCCTTTGGTATAGGTGAGGTAAGGAAAGACTGAATCCTCTGCTTCGTTAGGATCATCCTCACTCTTGTTAACTGCCTCACTGCTGTCACATTTAGTGGAATTTCAGCCCGTCACCACACTGCAGGAATGCAGCTTCTGGGGGAATCTAAAGCAGCGCTTGTCTCGTACCGTGAGTAACCAGAGTTCACAAAAAGCAGCAACAACTTGTAAAAAAAAAAGCCTCCCAGCTTGTCTGTTTTCTTTCAAACCCGTATTGTTGTCCTGCGCTGAACAAAGCAGCAGTTGTCTCTGAGATTCGATCACTGAGAAATGACGGGCAGACAGGTTTTGCTCTTCGTGGGTCACATCCCCTGACGTGCTCCTCGTCCTCTGGGTTAAGCATAAGTGTCTCCTGATTTCAGCGCCACCAGCTCGGAGTCCTCCGTGTGGCGCCCGTTCAGGTGCTCAGTGTTGCTGTCATGGTGGTACATGAAGCCAGGCACCTCCGTGATGGAGGTCGCGGTGTAGGAAGTGGAGCGCATGGAGCAGTGATCCTTCCTCCTTTGACCCCACTGAGTCTTATACTGCATCCACTGCCTCTTCAGAGCCCCCTGCACCTGAATGTCACACAGCAGAAAGATGGGGAGTCAGTTCCCTTTTGGAGGGATTTTTTTGTGTGCAAATTAGTTCATCCTCTCAACTTTGACCACACAATAATTCCACCAGATGTTAAATTTGCACAAAAACCATGACTTGACTATTACTCAACTCCTACAATTATGAGCAACAGATAAAAAAAAAGATGTCAAAGCAGAGCTTGATAGGAATATCCATCATTGCTACGATGCGACAAACATTTAATGCACAAAACACATTCAGGATCATTATGTAATCCATTACAGCACTACCTATTTAGCCTTTTTTCCCCCCGACTAACTATAATGCAATACTCAGTCATATAATCACATGAAAAATGTTTAAAATCAAAATAAGAATAATTTTTAGTCATTGCAATTGTAACTTGTAACACAATTAAAGCAGCTCTCAAGACTGCGAGGTACGACAAGGAAACAGACATCATTGTACAAAACGAAAGGTAATCACTGTGCAAAAAATGAAATGAAATATATGATGAAAATAAATACCAATAAAAAGGAGTGAAAAAACAATAAATAAAAGCGCAGAGCATCCTCTTCCTTTCCCTATCGCGGAGTGATGTGGAGCAGCGAGCCTGTGGTCCGATTTTCTGCAAATATTAACTTGTTCAAAGAGAATTTTTCGTCTGCTCCTAATTTTCAACAAATTTGAATAAAGAAATACTCAGAAATGCAATTTTAGCTTAATTTGTCTATACATATCCTCCACCATCAGAACATGTTAAAAACACCAAAAACACTATTTTCATAGGAGTGGGTCTTTAAGATTTACAGATAATATGCATAATGAAATGCATTTATAGTAGGAACGCTTAACCAGGTCTGTCTTTATTAACATGGCAACATCTCCCCAAAGAGAAACTGGTTTGATAGATCCCGCGCCTTCAGGGTCAGCACGGACCTTGAAAACCATCACATCAAGCTGTTGACTAAATGTCAGCCAGCGTCTGAGGCTTTGAGAGGGAACACCGGCTGTCAGAACAGGTGTGCTGGATTTAAATTCACTCCTTTAAGCTGGTTTTCAGGCTCATATACATTCTGCGTGCATGCATTGTGCACAGACTGCTCTGACGCAAATGTGAGGACCCCGAGAGGAAATGATCAGCTGACAGAATTTATGCCACCTGGACCAGAACAGATATTAGTCTGAGGGGAAGGTTGTTATGACGGACTGACAGCTCCTGTCCAGAGAGTGCACAGGCTGTCGGCCTCTCCTGAGTGATCTGGTGAGGCGGGGCTGTAGGGCAAAAGGCAGACTGAACTAATGCGCAACCTTAACATTAACCTCAACATTACCAATGCCACAGTCTAATGAGCTCTGGCATAGAAGAGACACACTGCAGGCTTAAATTGGAAGGATGGAGGAAGAGCTCAGCTGTGTCATGAACTGTAAACCCTTCAGTACCTATGTTTGAGGTAATTATTCACCACGTCACCAAAGTGCTAAATAATGTACATGAAGCAACATGTTACTTTTTTTTCATATAAAAATTGAGTGCACGTTCCCGTTTAATGTGCACCAGTTCTGGAGTTATTAAACACCACTCAGGACTTTACGCCCTAAAGGAGTGCAACACTAACCAGTGTATTTAGTTCAACACTAGTACTTGTGTAATAACTGTGGGTACATGAACAAACATGATATAAATGCAGCCACTAATTGTCACAATGAAACAAAAGAGCAGCTGAGGCTTACATCCCTCATGTAGAGAGTCTTGCCTGATGTCACAAATGCAACGTGAAAGCCGTTTGTCTCACTGCCCCCGCTTCACAATGGATCTGTTGGAGAACAAGGCAGGTCTGTGCAATTTGGCCCTCAAATAAAAAACTGTACTGAAGGCCAGCTCCAAACACCCGTGTCCTGATTAAGAGAGCATGAATTGGTCATTATGCGGCCGAAGCAAACAAACTCCTCTCACTTCCTAGTGACGGTTTGTGTGGTTGTCCTTTAAACATATGCCCCACACATTGTTCTTATTCTATGAATCGTTTACGTCTTTTCGGATGCAAAAACCTATGAAGGCCTTTGCTTGCACATTTTTATTTAACTATTTTTTTTCTAATTTTTTCATCTTTACAAATATTGAAAAAGCTAATTATGTTTTAGTTAATCAAATATATTAATGGAAAGATAAAATCATATAGTTTAAGGTTTGTAAGCTTTACAATATTTTTCATGACCAGTTCAAGATGCAGTTTCCACAGACCCACACGGTCAGAAATAGGAGGTGCATTCCTGTTTCCATTAAAGCACAATCTGTATTTATGTACCCGCTAAGGCTGATTGGTGGACCTCGGGGTCTTTGTTATTGCTGTCATGTGATTATTTTTGTGTGATTAATGAATCATGACCTGTAACAAATTCATCTATTTGTATATCTAATTTAGTAATTGCTGTAACTAGCTACATTTTGAGGTATTTTTATTTAAATTTGTGACATTGTGGCACAGTAAAAGATCAAAGTACTTATTTTGAATTAGTTTTTTTCAATCTTCAAACAATTAAAGACACAAAGCATCAGGTCCAGAGTGCTCAAATTTTACACAAAACAGTAGGAACACTTTCCTGAGCAATCCAAAAAATACTGACCACTAAGTACATTCATATATGTGTTGAGAGTTGACAAATGTACTTTATTCCACAGTTTACCGTCAAATTTGCTCAGCTCTCCAGGTACCCCAATAATCTACGACAACCCAACACCTCGTTGGGCTTTTTCCCTTATGTAATAGATAATAGTTGTGACATCATGGCTTTTTTTTGGGTTAATTAAAAAAAAAAAAAAAAAAGTCGCACATTAAGGACGTCACATCAGTAACAGAAACTCGCTGCGTACAGGGACAAAGAGAGCTGAGTTCAAATAAAACATTTATCCAAGTAAACACTTCTGCTTTATTTGAGAACACGGCAATCAGTAGCCTATAGATTAAAAATGAGATTAATGCGATTAAAAAAAAAGTTAATTTGTCTGTAATTAATTAATTGTGATTAACGCAATACTTTGTCGCCCCTGCTCATTATGTGTACTTTTTCAGGGCCTTTAAGGTATGCTTCAAAGCCCTAAATGTTCCATGTTCTACTCTTCTAAATGTCAACATTAGGAACATTTTCCAGAGTAGGGTTGTTTCTGGTAGTGTGGAGTGAACGCATTATTCTGTTGATTTAAACAACGACGTCCGGTCCCAGCCGAGGACTTCCGGTTCTGAACAAGAACATCTGCAGCCTCTAGCAACATCTGGATAGACCAGTACACTTTTGGCTTGTCAAATAATAAAAGGTTTAAAATTATACATGAAAAAAATATTTTAAAGTTAAGAATTCAGTTATCAGTTTTTAGGAATTTGCGACATAGGCTAGCTCATTTTCATGATTCTGAAATGAATTTAAACCAGTTTACATGTTATATGTCAGAGAAGTGATCCAACTCCTCTATTGACAGAGAGGATTATAATGTTAACATACTTAAAGCTGCTTGTATGAGTATATTGCAGTAGTATTACAGACAAAATATGTTATCAATTTAAGGAAATTGACTTGACTTTTAAAACTTGTCAGTAAAAATGTCCGTGGAGGGGGAGTGTGATGGACTTTGTCTGGGAGGGCTTGTGTCTTTCAGTGGTGTGAGTGATTGGTTTTTGTTTAGCTCTTTTTAGATAGACGGCAGCTTTTTAGTTCACAAAACCAGTCCCTCCTAGATCTCCAAGGTTGCTTGGTGTCATTTATTGATATTCAGCTGATCAAAGTATTTGACTGAGAGGCACTTATATGGAAAAAATAAGACATTGAACAAGATTGTTTAATGCCACAGCCTTGAGCTGAATGTTCATGACCTGAGGGCTTCATGCCTCAAAAGCTGCGTTTAAAACTCTAACACAGTCATCAATTTTGTTTTGGAGCTACTGTTAGTGCAATCGTATCACAGATTAGCCTGTGGGTTACTCTCTGAGTTATAGGTGGACAGTGCTGACTGTTCAGAATCAAACACAAAAACACACTGCTTACTGGTGACAGTTTAACTCACACAAAAACGTACCCATTAGTAATTTAGAAGTGCGCGAGACAAAAAAGTATTTTATTTTATTATGCAAATTTTCCTACTCAAAAAGAAATACGAGGTCTGTAGTGTGCATCATAGGTACACTTCATCTGTGAAAGACAGTCCCATTCATCCTGTCTCTAGTACAGATCAAAGCTCAATGTTTCTATCTCCATGCTTTACAGTAGAAATGTTGTTCCTGGGATGCAGCTCAGCATTCTTCCCCCTCCAGAGAATCTCATTTTGGTCTCATGACCTCCTCCTAAACCTCCTCTGGATCATCCAGAGGGTGTCTGGTTAACTTTAGACAGTCCTGGCCATGTGCTGGCTCAAGCAGGGGAACCTTTGGAGCTCTGCAGGCTTTGAATCCATGATGTCATGCGTTACTGATCACAACCTTTGTTTCTGTGTTCCCAGCTCTATTGTGGCAGATGTAGAGCAGTCAACTTTTGATCAGAAGGTTACAAGTACTTGGCCCAAATTGCTTCTGGTGGTTGAATTAGTGCCTTATATCTCTGCCATCATCAGTGTATGAATGGGTGAATAGGACTTGAAAAGCATAGGGTTACAGTGTTTCCCCGCTTATTCACAATTCAATAATTTTCAGTTTACGTATTCACAGATTTTTTTAGTTACGTGACTCCTCCGGTTGATCACAAAAACCCAGACAACTCAAGACACTGGTGTAATACTTTTGCGCCCGAAGGAGGTGCTGCAAGAATTTCTGAGGAGGATAGTGAAGATGAAGAGCATGCCGGCCGTCGGCTTGCTTGCCAGCTGCTAAAGAAATTTTCACAGTGAGCAAGAACATGTTCTACCGGTTCTTGAGGTGCTACCAACCAAAGTTTGTGCCCCTGCATGGAGAAATGGCATCAGTATTTGCAGATTCTGCCTATTCGCGAGTGTCTCTCGTCCCTAACCCTCGTTAATACAGGGGAGTATTGTGTCATTTCTTGAGGTCATTGACCAGTTCCATTGAATACTTGTGGGCTATTTACTTGTGTCTTCAAAGATCATTGGTACCTCTTTAGGTGAGATCTTATGTAAAGCCCCAGGTGAAGGGAGATTGTTAGTGATCTAGTATTCTTTCAGTTTTCCAATAATTGCTCCAACAGTTGATATTTGAGAGTCCCTTTTGTAAAAGTCAATTTTTTTAGTGTAGTGCACAACAACAGACTCATTCAGAGAGGCTGACAGAAATACTTTAACGGAGTCAGTTTCTGACCCAGCCTTGCAGCTACAGAATAATTTGTTCTCTGTCTTATTTCTCACCTGACACGACTCATCAGCTTTTCTGCAGCATCACGACTGGTCTCAAGAGGCGATCTGAACAAGGCCTCATAAACTATAACAGGCGAAATGATGACAGCAGAGCTACAAAACCAGACTTTAAGTTTGACATTCACGGGTCACTTCCTGTTGTGCTGTCAGGTAAACGCACGTCAAAAAGATCGGACCCGCAATGTAAAACTTCACCATGGTTTACTTGATGGAGAGTGATGCCTCATACATAATGTCACAAGCATTGAGCGGCTTTGTTGCTCCTTGACTGAACAGCTGTATGGGATGTGCGTGCTGACCTTTGTAAAAGGTCAATTGCTTTACCAAACCTATGATAAAATTGAGTAAAATTAAGGTACAAAAAAACATTACTTTAAAGAGAGAAATGGGATTGAATTTTAAATCCTACTTTAAAACAAAGGGCTTTTAAAACTCTTGTGTAAATATGTTTCATTGACCCTATTGCATCGTAAAAGTCCAGTGAAAACAACCCTGTAATTGTCTACTAGAGATCTAAGTATTGCAACAAATACCAAGAAGAGATCACATAAGCTTCCTGGTCCCTTACAAGTCATGCTTACAACGAATTACTGAACTAGCTAGAAAAGAATTAAGGAACTTCTTTCTAATTGAACTGTAACAACATTCAGCCCCTTTTGTTTGTGTTAAAGGTTAAATATATTTTCCTTGACCTTAACTTTTTATGGTCATTTTTCAGGTTTTCTGCAATACATACAATTCTTACATCGTCTTTCTATAGTTTGATTGACGCTCCACCCCTGCGATCTTAAATCTGGGTATAACTCGATTGATACATTTGCAAAAAAAATTCTAACAATGTGGTAGTGTTTGAGTGGTAAAACAAATGAAAATATATCTGCTTGTAAGTTCTTCTTCTTGTTTGATGTGATGGAATTTTGTATTCACCTGCCAAATCTGGCTCGTGAAAACCCATCAAAATAGTTTTCCAACCACAGTTAGTGATAGTGAGGATTTTTAAACTGCGTGGTTTAGGTGAAAAGCTGAAAATTTCTTCATCTAGGTTGGTTAACAACCCTAATGAACAGAGGACACTTCACCTCTAGACTGTATTGTACTGAATTCTTCTTACACTCTATGTGTGTACAGACAAAACGTAGAGACACGTCGACAAACTTAGTTGCTTGGCAACCACTGTATAAACAAACAGCCTCAAGGTCATGTTTCCACCCAGAAAAATAAACTGCTTTCACTGCAGCCTGGGTAAAATACTTTTTTTCTGAACATAAAACATGTCTCCCATCCTTGACAGCCAGTAACACACTTCCTGAGCAGCTTGATGAGTTCTAAGATTCAGTGATACACTTTTGAGCAGTTACAGGTGTTACTAGGTAAATGCTAAGATAACCAATCATTCTGTGTGCAGTCCCTTTCACGTAGCCAACTAGGTTTGTATATCAACAGCCATATCATTGGTACAGAGAGTCATCCTCATTAAGCGCTCCATCAAGGACATTTTAGGTGATAGTACAGCATTCGTTGGAAAGTCTGGCACGAAAATGAACCAAATACAGGTTCTGATCCACAAATGATATTAAAGGTCAAAATGCCACAATTTTTTTTTGTGGTATGTATCTTTAAAAGCAGGTTGTTTCTTAATAGACGTGGAATTGGTTCCAAACATCTTCAATGTTTAGATTCTACGTATGCACAGTCCTTACCTCTCCATTGAAGAAGCAGAATATTGTTGCCACCAGTAAACCCTGCAACCAGGAAAAGGGAAAGTTATTGCTCCTGTTTTATGACATCATCAATAATATTTAATTTTAAAAGAGTGAAGGAGGTAAAGAAGTTCTGCAAGAAATTTCTAAAAAAAAAAAAAAACTTTACGCTAACAATTGTTGTTGTTCTGAACATTTTTGTGTAAGAAGTTACATTTTTCAACAAAGACTATGTTTACTTTTACAAGGCCAAACATTGTTTTAAATCTGTGAAGGCATTGTTAGAGTATAGCCAATGACAAATAGTCAAACTGCTACAACAAAAAGGTTCAACTTTTTCCACATGCACCCATAAGAATCATGTAGGTTATTTGGGTTGTCTGGGCCAGTGGGGGATTGTGGAGAGGAGCTGCCATATCTTAAGGTAAGCACAGGATTTGTCTTGAGGTTCCGTTTAGGCTCTCACAGCTACCTTAAGGAAAATGGTAAAAGCTCAATTGTCGTCCGTGTGGTAAGTGTATTGTGAAGGCTAACATAAGTTGCACGCAGTTGTGTTGTACGGTACCCTTACGCCACACTCGAATCATCAGTAAGGTGCGTGTACTGGCTCCTTACTGTGTGTACGTGACATGTAAGGGCTGGTAAGACGCCCATAGGATGCCCAGACAAACTATGCTCTTGTCGAATTTCCTCATTTCTAATAGCAAGGCTGTGTGCAAGGAGCTCGCAAGGAGCCCACACTTATCCACAGCACTACCACCCATATGACATGCTTGCTTCTCACCTACTTCACCTTTACTGTATGTGTTTTCCAAGTGTTTACTATAACCTGTTAGCCACAGCATGTCCTTAGTTAAAAAATGTGCATGAACATTCTTGCTTTACTGGCTCACTGAGTGGTCTGTGACCTTGATATTTTGTGCATGCTACCTGCGTGCCCTATACAGGTCTGCCCATTTTTCACCTGCAGACAGCTCCTATCCATCAATAAGGGCAGTTGTGACTAAGGCTTTTTTGATCATAGACAGGTTTTTCAACAAATGTTTGGAGTGCCAACACAAAGCAGTTTGCTTACTTCTGTCGGCTAAAGTAAGTTAAAAAAAAAAAACAATCTTGCTCCCCTGCTTTCTGATTTACAAAAGAATTACTATTGAGCTCAGTAAACCTCATGGGAATTCAGATTGCAGCGCAGTGCTCACCTGGTAGTGCATAAGTATATGCATGACGTACTCGTAGACTTCACCAGCCAGTCGATTCTCTGGCCTCCAGGGGAAAATGACAAACTGTATTCCCAGTAAAGGCACCAAGATGAGGGTGGCTCGCACTGCTTTCATGTACATGTTGGACTCTGCTCGGTGTGTGTCTCTTAATTTGGTAACCAAGACTCTTATAATATTTAGAAGGAAAAATAAGTTCACCTGCAGAAAGTTGAAATAGCAGAAGATTTTTTGCAAAAAAAAATAGAAAAATAAAATATTGTAAAGAATGAACACTGTTATTTTTGAGACTTACAAGAAGAGCTGCCACAATAGGGCCATGTACGGCATAGAGCAGATGGGTTTCCACACTCATCCAACAGCTACAGAAGGAAGAACATATCAGTCAGTATTGTCTGCCACCCAAGATACACATACACGTTCACACAAAAACCCACAATGGAATCAGTGGGCCCTCATTCTACCAGAGCCAGGCAAGCACATGTGTAAATATCTTTTGCTTATTTGCAGATGTTTTTGGAGCATTACTCACTTGTCATCAAAATACTTTTTCCTGGCCACCGCGTGGATGGACACAGGCACCAGAGGAAAGCCTGGAACAAGAAAAGCAATGAGGTGATGGTAGTTTGTCCACTGTAGCTTTGTTTCAAATTGCTATTTGAAAAGTATTGACTATTCATTTATTTGAAAAAAAAAAAAATCAGCTATGACTACTTTTTTTTTGTAGAGCTAATGCGTTAAGTCTCGCGTTAACGCTTTACTGATGCCAAGGGATGTATCCCCTGCAAGGATCTATATCTTCTGTCACGAGAGCATCGACAGACAACACTGGTTTAAGTCATTACACTCCAACCTGCCCTGAAAAGGAACTAAATGCACACAAAATTAAGAAGAGATAAGGAAGAAAAGACTTTTAGATGAAGAAGCCAAACATTTCTGTTGTGTTTTAATTCACAAAATCATGAAGTCACCCAGGCTACAGTATCACCCATTTAAAAAACTGGATTTAAACGCAAACAGATTGTTTAGTCGAGTTTTCAGCGTTTCCTCTGCATATCCCTGTTGTTAAGATGCTCTAGAATCAGAAACATAGATTCCACTAAAAATTTCTTACTATTTTTTTCTTTCAAAACACTAAAGAGGACTTTTATTTATAAATGCATCAAAAAAGAATCATCATTATCATTTTTTTTTTAATTTTTAATTTTAGGAAAGCATGGGCAGATAAAAAATTTTAATGTAAAGAAAACCCTAGCTGTTTTATTTATTTATGTGTTTATTGAGAATCTGTTTTAGTCTTTTTAAAGACCCACTCTGATTGTCTTTTGATATACTGTAAAAATATACCTTGTGGCCTATTAATAATGATTAAAATATTTCTCACAGGGGTTAGGGACCAGAGACATCCGCAAATACGTAGAATCCGGGAATACAGAGAACCAATCAGTTTTGTTTTTTTTTCATTATCAACAAATGGCCAGTAACTCACCCCATCCTAGAAGGTAGTACCAGTGCAGATGCTGCTCCTCTGCAAACACAGCCACCACAATGAGCGTGTGCAGGTAAATTCCTTCGCAGAGCATCCAGAAATAATTGCAACCCAACATGTACATGTGGAAGAAGTGCAAGACCTTACAGCCGACCTGAAAATAAATTGCAATTGGTTATTTGCTGAGCTGGATAGTTTTGAGAAACACATGTATTAGAATAAAACCTCCTGATGTCATCTCAGGAAAAAATAAAGAAAAAGTATTGAATCTCTTATCCCTCACAACAGACAGTCATCAGTCACTGCTATCCTTTTATTATTGAGGAATGTTCATTTCTTCATTTGCCCCCTTTGGAGATGAATTGCATTGAAAATGATAATGTTGTTGTATAGCTGGAGGGTTCTTTGATTGTGTCAGTTGGCTCAAAGACAAGGGAAATTACTTATACTGGATTATAAAACGTTGTATTTGTACATTGTCTGCTGTGTGACTAAATGACAGCATGTCTCATTAGGAATTCAGTTCCTTTGATTAAGTCATTATGGGAAATTATCACTTTAATAACACATTATTATCATGTCAATCTTGTCTAAGCATAGCCTACTAATGGTATAATCATCAACACACTTGTAGGTATGTAATAAATAAAAATTCCTTTGATGACTGCCAAATAGCAAATTTAAATTGCTACAAAAAGCTTTTTCAGAAGAAGAACAATATTAATAATAATAACAAAAAACATTTCACCTTGCACTCTGTCATGGTAATTACGTGTGCGTTTTACATAAACCTCCACACTAGTTTAGAATCATTATTGTGTTTCTGAGCTGCATTGTTAAGTTGTCAACATTTTGGACATTTCTGTCAGGGTTTCCTGCCAACCATCAGCCACCACATTGAAATAATAAAAATCCCACTGGATAAGAGGCAAGAAGTCAAAAGAAAATCTCACAGACATTTAAAAAAACTATTGTCATAAATTACATCCACCTTCAGAACCTGCTGAATCCCAATGGCCCACACAGGGATTCAACAGCGATTCAGAACCTGTTGGGGCCATAGGGCAGCTGAAGCCAACCCAGCTACTGTAGGGAGGAAACAAGGTCCAGGTTGCCGGTCTGTTACAGTGCCACGCACTAGACAATTTAGACAGACCAAGTGACCTATTGTTTGCATGTTTTTTGGACTGTGAGAGAAAGCCTGAGTGTCCAGAGAAAACCCACACATGAATGAGAAGAACATGAAAACGGCACACGGAGAAGTCCCAGCCGGGATTCAAACCAGGGCCTGACCACTTTACCACCGTGCAGCCTGCTGTAAATTATAACAATCACCAAAACAAATCTGGACTTTTTCTTTAGTTGATACTCCTGAATCTGCCTTGAGTTGCCATTTATGGTGTTTAATGATTCTCCAAACTTTTTAAGGGCATTTATGCAGCCACTTTGGTCTCCACGTTGCTCTACGAGGTGCTATGACCTTAAAGCAAACAGCGATCATTCACCTTAAAACATTAATTCCCACAATTTTCTGACTTTTATATGTTTTTACACTCTACTTGAGGAATTTCCCTTGGTGCAAACAAGAGCTGGTATTTGCTAAGAATTGAAACAAGTCCCATTGTAATTTTCCTGAACTTCAGTGATGGCTTGGTAAAATTATTAAAATTAAAATAGAAAACAAGCTAGTTCAGAATATATAGCTTGGTTTGACATGAGTTGGCAGACCGGACAACATTCTCATCAACCACACCACAAAGGGTAAAAACTGCATGCTTACTCAGTGAGAACAGCCTTCAGTACGATCCTTCACCATTGAAAAACGGCCGCGTAAGTCTGATTCTTGCAGCAATTAATTTAAAAAATGTCTCCCAAAAGACAAACGTGAATCCAAGCCATTGGTGCTCCGCAAAACAAATTTTATTTTTGACATTTCAGTGGCGAGGAGAACAACACGACTGTGCTACATCAGAAACGGATCGAGCACCAATGTTTTTGAGAAATGTGTAGGAGGATTTGACAGCCGGCTACCACCCAACATCATCACCATCAAAATGCTGCTGATGGTGTTGGTTCCCGGCTGTCTGATACGCTTATGTGTTTTTATGTGTGCAGACCAGGAGGAGCAGCACATTTCAGGATGAGGCTCAGGGTCCTCTTCTGAGATGAGAACTAATCCAGTTGAAAGCTTACTGGTGGCTGGGCCAGTGTGGTTAGTGGAGCCACATTTGGAAACACCAATCTGCCGGGGGTTTTATATTCATTTTCATTTTCTTCATTTATAAAATATTTTAGGTTTTGAGCAAGCTTTGGTTTGCTTTTATTTCTTGTGACACTGAAATAAAACAGGCCCCTTAGAAATAAGACAAAAATTCTATTGGTAGATTTTCTTTAAATAGCAAAACAATATCTGTAAGACTATTTTCTAACCCCACTGACAAAGAATTCGGATTATAAGAAAAAACAATTCCAGTCACTAAGACATTTTTTCTCAAACTAAGATTCTTTTGTTTTTGAATTTTTTTTTAATAAGATTACTTTTCATGACAGAAAATAGGATATTTTTCTTGAAACAAATTTCCTTTTTACTTGCCTAAGACTCAGTTTTTCCAGTCTACCCCTTATTTGGAAGTGCACAAATTCTACAATAACCATTTTCAAGACGCAGAAGCAGCACGCCATTGGTTAACAGGCATGGCTGAAGTAACACAAATTTATGTTCCGTCCTCACAGCGAGGCATACCTATGTGACAGATTTATGACCTCTACCTAAGACAACTTCAGAGTTTCAAAGAACTGGAAGCAGACATTCAGTAGGGCCACAAACCCCCAAAAGAAGCATTTAGAAAAGAGAAAATGCTTTATATGGCTCTGACTAAACACAGAGGAAGTGGAAAAGCCCAATCTGCAAATACAGAATCTATTGCCCTTTCACCCAGAAAAATAAACAAATTTCACCTATATTTTTAACTGAGGGAAAAAAGCCATTTCAAAACTTTTTTTTTAAAGAAAGATGTATAATTTGTTTTATTTTGCTTTATTGCTGAAGGAATAATAAATCTGCCAGGTGTTCAGCCTACCACTGTGTTTCAGAGATTTACAGAGAAACAGATCATACAATTTTGTGTAGACATCTGTTCGTAGTTATTCTCATTATATTTCATGTTAATAGCACTTGTTATAAATTAGCTCTGCATTATATAAGCAATCTGGAAAATTCTTGAGTAGCACTTGTACTGGATTGTCTGTTTCTGCAGAGTATCATCTTTGTTTTTAATAAAACCTTCATTTATCAGCTGTGTGCATCATTACTACACTGCAGTTCTGCTAACGTCGGATTTAAAGTGAAAGGAGAAGTCTTGCCATCTAGAAATGAAATGGCTTCTCAGAACTAAAAGACATTAGGGAGCATTTGGCCTTAAAAAGGCCTTTTTTTCTATTTTCTTTTTTTTTTTTTTACATAAAAATCTAATTTATTTAAACCAAACACACAAAAATGGTCTTGGTGGTAAATGTGTACTTACTGGATTTCTGGCCACCACTTCAGGATTGTTGACCACAGTTACAAGATAGATAATAGTGAGGGCAGAATTAAGCACATAGGAGAAGAAAAGGTTCTTGTGGAGCGTGATCCTCTGGCAGCTCAGACTCCTGTAGGCCAAAATACACTATTTTTATTTATGGTTCACTAATCATAAAATAGATGCAACAGCTGCGATAAATCTACAGGTAAATCCTGAAAACACAGAAAAAAGTCGCAACAAATGTTTGGAGTGCATTATCGTTTTAGATCCACATGACCAATAAAAAATAAATAAAAAAAACCTGCATGAATCAATAAATTATTATGTCACTCAATAAAACAAAAGCAGTGGCAAGTATTGGGATTTAGGCAATATATTACTCCCAAATCTCCATCAAATTTATAATTTTGTTCAATTTCTAACACATTCTTTTATTGTGTTAACAAATAAAAAGCTTTCAGTAGCTGTTTTTTAATAGCATGCTTCAAATAAAAAGACATTTGTAACATATGAAGACATACAACAGATCCAGGATTACGGTGAACTAAGGAGCAGTGGAAAGTCTAATTGATTGTGCTGATTTGGTGACAGAGTTGTGTAACATTTATGTCTTCTTGATCTAATTCAGAGGAAGCATCTATATTTAAAATGCAGGGGTGCAAGAACTGAGCCCTGAGGAACTCCACATGACATGGCATCCACCTTTATTCCTAAAAAAGTGGTTTTCAAATGTATATGTAAATCAAATGGTTTGAACTTTAAAACTAACACTTTATGTCATATTTCACATTTTAAATAGTCTTAAATATTGTTTTAGAGCAACCTGTGGAAGATAAATGTAATACAGAGTTTATTTACATCAGTCTTCCATATTATTTTCACAGTTGGAATAGAGAAAACCCATGAAGTGTTTGAACATAAATAAAACTTGTTAATACATTTTGACCCATTACAACACATATATAAAAGTAATATGTGTAGATTCTTTAAAAACAATGCAAAGTGAAAAGATAAACCATTTTCAAAACTGTAACATAAAATAAAAATGTCCATGGTATTCTCCAAGTCATTGAAAAGTTGCAGAAACTTTTGCAAATATAGGCACATTTTAATTATTTCCATCTATTGAGAGATAACACAAAACAGAATGAATGTTTTTTTAGACTGTCTGAGTCCTGGTGTCTTTGGATCAGGCATCCAGCCGCCGTTTTTCCACAGGAAACCTGAGTATTTTTGTCTGGGACTCTTGGCAGTGCCGATTTGAAGTTGTAAATAACCCATTGGTGCAGCTATACACCATCACATACCATTGTAAGCTTCCCATCTGGCACGCATAAGAAAAAATGAATTTGTCAATCTCATAAATGTTATGACTACTACAACACTGTGCTTTGGTTAAACAAACATATTCTCGACAATTACTTGAATATTTTTCGTAAATGTTAACCTAAAAAGTCGTTTCTCAGTAACGGTCAGCTGTTTTGCTGCGTCACTGATTTGGTTTTCAGGTGGTCACAGTCTCTGTGGTTGCGCACCTGTCATGAACGCAGCTTTTTATTTTACGAGAGGCTATAAAACTTTGCAGCTTCACTGATGGTCTCTTACAAGATCTGTTCTAGAGAGCAGCTGCCTCCAGGAGGGCTGGATTCGCCACATGAAAATTTACAACCCCAGCAATAACACAGCCAGTGAGGTGTCATTTCTAAATGTTCCACACCTTCAGGCAGATGTCTTCTTTATTTAAATAACAATATTTTAAAATATAAGTAGTACCTGAAGTACCATTAAGTTTGTACAACAAACAGACCTTTCCTTTCGAAATATTTGCACAATTCAGAATAATTTACATTTGCAGCATTCCACTTTGTAACTCTTCCTTGAAATAAGGATCACCTTTAGAGCTAGAGTAAAAGCATCCCAGTGGTCTTTTAATGATTTATATGCTGTTTTAAGCCAAATAAAAAAAAAAAAACCTGTGTAGCTTTCTAGGACATAGTTTGACGCTGAGTAACACCCCCTTCATATCACCCATATGTTTACATGCTCTCCCGCTACCTTACACTGTCTCACACCCCCAACATAACGCAACAAAAATGACGAGCAAGACATACAGTAGATCATTGTCTACAAGCGGATCCATTCGAATGGAGCAGAGCAGGGAGCTTGTGACTCGCTCAGGGTTTCTTTTACACGACAAATACAGTCTATTTCAAACCGTGTTCTTTCATCTGCTTCTGATTTTACAACAATTTGAACGAAGAAATACTCAGAAATGCAATTAATTTATGTCCTCCATCATCAGAAAAAAGAACATATTAAAAACATGATTTTCCATTGGAGTGGGTCTTCAAGAGTTTCTTGAAGTCGTCTGTTTATATCAAATGTAGGTGTTCTTGTTTGCACAGAGGTACTACAAAAGATTTGCTGACGCAAAGATAAGAGCACCCCTTTTGTTGAGCAAGCACCATCCATGGGCCTGTCAGCTCTGTATTGACAGTAACCTGGACTGACTCTTGAAGGACGAAAAAGCCAAATAATTAACTGTGATTGCATCATTTATGCAAGACATGTAGATGAAAGCGAATCCATTACCTAAAGTAGAAGAAGATGGCCAGAGAGATAAGCAGGGAGGCGATGGACAAAGCGTGGCCGACAATTGCCATGTAGAACAGGATGTAGGCGGACTGCGAGAAAAAGACAAAACGTAAAACTCCAAATTAACTGTAAAAAATGTTTTTTTTCAGTTTGGACAAGTTGACCTGCAAATTGACTAATGGAAAAGCAGATTTATTAACGATAAAGCTGCTAAAACAGAACAGTCAAAAAAGAAATATTCTATACTTTTTTTTTTTAATAAACTATACTTGTTGACACTTGTCCTAAGAGGGAACATGCACCCCCCTTCATGCCCTTGAGCATGTCCTGCTGTCCTCATTACAGCCACAGCCCTCATATGTTTCACTTAGGTTGACAAGGTGGCCTGTTTAATGTGAAAGTAACATTTTTATCCTTTATCCCTCATCCCACTCATGAAGGTAATGAGCTGCATTTTGTCTGGCTGTTTTCAAAAGGCTGGACCATAAGGAAGCGAGACGAAGCTCTCATTAAAGGAGCTGTTGGGGAAACCAAAAGTCCTCTATGTGGATCAAGTGCTGCTTTGACCTCTAGTCTTTGCAACCGGGATACCTCCCCATAGGAGGACATTAAAGATGCAACAAATAAAACTGCTAGTTTTGTTGGAAAATGTCACAAAGGTTAGAAAATGCATCAACAAATAAATTTGAAAACTGTTTCATTACGTTGAAGTCATTGGAAGAAAACAGCATTTATTTCTTCAAGCGTGATTTATTTTCAGCTATTTGTGTGGAAAAAATGAGGTGACACTGAATGTGTGAACTCAGTGTCTGTTTTCTTAACAAAGCAAGTTTTAGGAATGAAATTATGTGCTGACAGAACAACGTTTATTTTTTTTTGCAGCTCCCTGCAAAAAAATAAAATAAAATAAATTAAAAAAAGGCTTTCACATCACTGAAAACAGCACTTCTTTAAAGTGCAGCACACCTCACATGGTGACTCAAGTCTGAGACTTGATCTTAGATTGTGATTAGTCACCCATTTGGTGAGTTTAGCGGTGACCTGAAATTGAGCTTTGTAATGAGTGGTCATGCTTGGTTTTTTTGTTTTTTTTTACTTTGTAGGAGAAGTAAATTCAGAAATCTTTTTTAGGTTTCTTTAGTTTTTGATGCCTTCCAAAAAGGAAGGAAATGTAATATACAGAGTTTTTAAGTTCTAATTAATTCATAAATGCATTGCATTGATCAGTCAGTCCTCATTTAATCAGATTACTAATGCTAGTCTGTGAATAACTCTATCAAATTCCGACTTGATGAGGACTTTTATTTTGCTCAACATTTTGCAGATTTGACTTGAGACTGAATGGTTGTAGGTGTCAGTTATGTTATGTTTCTCAAGACATCTTTTCTCTTTTGTCACATTGATTGAGTGTTATTTTTTTTTACTGTTAATGTAATGAGTGTTGAGCAGGGAGGTGTTTGGTTTTTAGGGTGGATTCTCTGATACTATGCCGGTATGCTGCTGCAAAATCCCAACCTTCTGACATTATATGCTTCAAAAACATTTGACTCTTCACAAGGCCATGACTAGGTTTTCTTTTTTTGTTTTGTCTCAAACTTTTTGGGTTTGTAATGTTTGACTCTACCTCTGCAATATTTCTGACTGCTTGTTAGCACTCTGCCTACATTGACAAAACCCTTTT
This sequence comes from Oryzias curvinotus, assembly GCA_023969325.1. NCBI lineage: Eukaryota > Metazoa > Chordata > Actinopteri > Beloniformes > Adrianichthyidae > Oryzias > Oryzias curvinotus. The sequence goes on from CM043716.1 coordinate 26,481,691, forward strand.
AATGCATTTTCTTTCATGAAATATTGATTCGATTCATGCAAATGAATATCAAAATTTGCATCCATCCCTTTTCCAGTCCTGTCTGTTCCTGCTGGGGCCTATCCTAATCAGTTTAAGGCAAGGGCAGGGAATACCCTGCACAGTTTGCCAGTTCAAAACAAGACATATTAATAGTCTCACAGTGACCTGTGAAACATGTTTTTGGAGTGTGAGAGGAAGCTGGAGTGCCGGCAGAAAACCCACAAGGAGAACTATTGACTGTGTACAAGAACTGGACTAAGTGACCTTATTTCTCTCACGTTCCAAACAGGAAGTACCTGCTGGCTCCAAGAAACCAAAAATCCAGGGCTCCAGACTGCGACCAAATGGTCGCATTTTGCGACCAAAATTTGAGAGTGTGCGACTGAATTTTACATCCAGTCGCACATGCGCAACCAGTAAATTTGCCTCCCCCACCCTACGTATTTTTTTTATACATTAAACGTGGAAGGGGCACGTCAATGATCAATTAAATAATCAATGTGACGCGAGCGCACACGCACGCAGGCAGACACACACACTCGCGCACATACTCATGAAACGCGAGCACACACTTGCGTGATGCCCGTCTGTGAGGCGGCCACTGCGTGTGAGAAGAATAGGGAAAGCCACTGTAAGTGGCTAAAATGCGTGGAGGGGGAGGGGCCTAGAGACAATCGAGCGCGCGTTAACATCTGTGGGAAGGAAACGGAGACAAATATCATCACAGCCTGATATGTGCGTCTGAGCTATGAGTAAGTGAACTATTGATTCGTTCTTCCGACCTGCGGCTAGTGTACCAGTGACAGAACTACAGCAGGGGTCTCAAACTCGCGGCCCGCGGGCTATTTGCGGTCTCCAAGATGATATTTTGCGGCCCCCGCCTTAATGTGGAAGTTTAATGTTACTGCAGCCCGTCAGTTTTAATGAATGACACTTTTTCATTGTCGTGCACGGAGCTGACCAACCAATCAAAGTGGGGTATATGACTCTTGGGGGCGGAACAATGACAGGGCTTGAAAGCAGGAAACCTGACAGCCCCCTCCCTCCCCGGACCACATTAAGGAGTTCCTTACTTTCCTTTTTAGAACGTATTTTTTCGCTCATAATTTTCTACATACATGCATTCCGTGCTGAACTTTTCTCTGGGTCACACAGACCCGGAGGAAGGTTAAGTTTATGGTTACGGTTACGGCGGCGCATGAAACGGTTTATGCGCGGCTGTTACGGCAGCACACCGCTCCCGCGGGAGTCGGGTCAGCTGAGGAGAATAAATGTCCCACACCTACATGCGTGACAGCTAAGGGAGCTTGGACATTAAACACACTCGAGCAAAAACAACATTGGTTTTAGACACACTGAAAATACGTGGGGAAAATGCAACGATAGACGTGCTTGAGATGAACCGCCACCTCGCCTGGATCGTTGGGGAGACCAGGCAGGGGGGGTGAAGGCAAATGAAGGACAACAGGAAGTTGGAGTTGTCCTTAACATTCAATTTAGTTTTAATATTCCTCTCCCCCTTAGTGTGATCTGTGTTATTATATATTTTATGATTATTTTAATGTTTTGTAATGTATGTAGCCTTTTTTAATGAATTGGTATTTTAAATTATTTTAATTGATCACTCAACTACTAAAACCATCAGGACACATGTCCCATAATGCCTTGTTTTGTGGTCTGTAGGGCAGCTTTCAGTCAGTTCAGTAATAAATTTCCAGCTGTGTTCAGGTAGGTTTGCCCCGTGCTCCCACCCCTTTCTCGCGATATTTTTGTGATGATTGACAGGTGATGTTCGAGCAAAAACAAAAATATATGTCACACACCAGGTGATCTGCGCAGCGTTGGGTTCACCTGGGTGATCTCAAACACGCTTATGTGCATCTTGGCTGCACCTATTTGGTGTCACAAAGATGAATTTCCATCCGTTTTCTTTACAGTTTAGCTGTTTAGCTGTAAAATGTGATACTGAATCTGAAACAGCACATTGTAATTTCTGCATCTATTATTCAAGTATTTATTAGTAATACAGTGGAAATTAGTAGATTTGGTTAGCATGTTGATTTACGGTGTGCGCCCCTAAATTTTCTGGTTGTGCCCCTAAAACTTTTCAGTTAGGGGCCACAGTGCTCCTAGTGAAAAAAGTTAGTCTGGAGCCCTGAAATCCAATAGAATTCTATAGAGAAATAAACAGCTATAACTTAGTCATTATATTTTTCAAAATCCTCTTGGTCCGATACCTTTTTTTTTTTTTACATGTTCTTGATAATCTTGATTTTTGAAATGATATTTTTCTTCTGTAGTTTTAGTTATTTTATTGAAACGATCCCCTCAATAAAAGTATGTTGTCTCACGTGGAACATTCAGAATGTTTGAGTTTATTCTTCCCAGCCCACTTTTAAGTGGAAGGGGTGTGTACTTCCAACAAGCACCCTCCTGATTGGGCTGTAGCCATGGAAATGTTGACTCAGATCAATCACTGCCTACTGATGTGTGTGGCTCATAACTTCATGTGCTTGTAGCTGTAAGCAGTAAGTCCTTTTCACACTCATTCGATCCAGTTCTTGTATACAGTCAATGGGGGAGAACATTCAAAAATCCATGCTAAGAGGACTTCTAAACAAGACTTTGAAAAAAAAATTCAAAGCAAATTTAGAGAAAACATTTTTTTCACAGTTAATATAACTTAAAAATATATATTTATCATTTAAAAATGTTTATGGTAATGCACATCAAACTACTTCATTGCTCATTTCCATCAATATCCATATGAAGGGTGAAATTGTGGCTTCTCTATGTGATGATTTTCTGTTTGTTATTTGAGCCTGTTGCTGTTGGTGATAAGACGACAGTTAAAGTGTGACACTGGCCACACAGTGCTGTTAGCTCAGACGCTCCCCTGTGTAGCCTGAGGGACATGAAGCTCAGTATAGTTTGATTGTTCTGTTCCAATAACTAAGTCTGTTTGTCTAGACAAACAATCCTCTATTCGCCTGGCTGCCCTGCAACTGAGATAAGCATTCAGCTTTAAAAATAAAGTCAATAAATATAAAAAAAACTGATAAAATCAGGCACTCTGTGACTTTTTAGCAATTTAGATTCTAATCTTTCTTTTCTGTAAATATCCCAGCATTTCTCGCAAATCGATTCAAAAGAATACTCCATCTCTGGGAACTATTTGCCTTGAAAAACTACATTTAATCTGCTCTGACCAAACTCCAAAGGCAAGAGCCCCCTGCAGCACAAAAGAAACTATTCTGCTGACTCATCTCATAGAAGCAACCATGCAGCAGATTTAGTATGCTGGAAACTTTTTTCATTATAAATTACCTTCAGCTTCGCCTTAGTGTTTTCATTGCAGAGTGTGTAGTTGGACCAGGTCCTGTTGGTATCCGGGTGGCGAAACCACTGCCCGTCCTCCCCGCAGTATTTGGTTGCTTTCTCTGAAATTCGGCCATAAATCTATTCGCTCAAAATCAGAGGATCTTCAAGGGAGACAGATACTTCAGTTTTGCAGCTTACCCGTCGGGTCAAAGTCATCAAAATAATTAGGACAGTTCTGGGCAGCGAATGTTCCCGCTGGTGTATCCTCCCAGCACAGCCAGCCATCCCAGTTCCGACTGCAAAACGGGCCTGAGTCGGGACAGAAAAATAAAGCTCAGCATTCAGAGAGAAACGAGGAAAAAAGTCCAGAATGACGGACAGATACCTGATTTGTTATAAGGTGGATCTCGATGCATTCTCTCAAAGCATTTATACTGGTTGTCAAGAATTTTTTTCCGGACTAACTCCTTTTCCTTCTGATTATCCTCAGGAGAAGCAGTTGGTTCGTTGGTGGGCTCCACCTCAGGGTCTCTGGAAAACTGGGCAACTACCTGGATGTGATGAAGTCAACAACACAAACACTGATGACTATGAGGCTCAAACTAATCTCTTTATAGCGTCAATCTTAAAGTCTCCAATCATCTTTTGATCTGCTTACATGCTCTCCCACTAGCTTACAGCCCCTCATACCCCCAACCTAACATTACTGGTGCAACAACAATGGTGAGCAATATCCAGCTGTAAAGTGTAAAGCCAGATTCCAGCTCAGATGAGGAAAACAAAACGTTCATGGATCGATTTGTCTGTAAGTGGATGCATCAGAATGGAGCGGAGCAGGGAGCTTGTGGCCCTCCCAGCATACTTTCTATGTCAGAAATACAATCTTTTTCTAACGTTATTTTTTCGTCTGCTCCTGATTCACAATGATTTGAACAAAGGAATACTCAGAAATTCAATTTTAATCCTAATTTTCTTCATAAATGTCTTCAGTCATCAGAAAAATACCACAAGAACATGTTAAAAGCACAACATTTCTGCCATCTGTGTTGATCTTAAGTTTTTTTCTTCATATAAACTGTTTCTAACCAGATTCCGATTTTCTAGGTTCTACTATTTTATCGCTATCTTTTTTTTGTGGCAGATACGGCTGCATAGTCTATAAAATGCAGCATTTCAATAGTGAATGCTTTTCTGTCATGTGGTAAAGCTGCACAGTGATCGATGATTGACAGGCGCTTTCTATCCACAGTTTTATCTGACTGTACCCATACACTCTCTCACGGATTTTAAATTGCATCAACATGGCTTTTACTTTAAAACTGTCATACAGAAATATGCCTGATCAAAGCTGATGCTAGATACTGTCGAGCAGTTTCTAAATATGACTTCACTTCAGCACATTGAGGTCCCTCAAATATCCCACAACTCGCATTTATGATTATTTAAAAGTGCTTCCTTCATAATTTGAGTCTTGGCCTGAAATAAAGAAAATCCCAGTATCCACTGCAGATCATTTTGTTTCAAATATTAATTCAATATTTTTTAAACATAAGCAAGAAAATCCTTTTTTTTTTTGTCAAAAAAACATGTATAATTAATGTTCTTTTTATGATTTTCTTGTACTGATGCCTAACAAAGAAGCACAAAAAGGATGAAAAACTTGAACAAGAGATTATTTGCTTGCTAGGACCTGAAGTACTCTCCAACAATAAATAACATTCAATTAAAAAAAAATTGAAAATAAGGAAAAATCCAATTAAGGTGCTTAACTACATTTGAAAAATAAACCATATATGTTTGATGGCGATGTTTTTATTTGTTTTATGTCAGCCCTACTGTACTTTACTGCATCTTGTCTTTGGGCTACCGTAACTCTTCAACTGTTTATGCAATTAACTGAATTCCAGCAAAACATTAAGGAGAAAAGCAGTCTTGAGCTGATATGCAACTCTTTACAGTAGTTAAGTGTATATGCAAATTAGTGGTTGCAAAAAGCGGCTTCGTGCAACAGCTTATGTTGGTATAGGATCAGCTGATTCACATTGATTGCAAGAACGGTCGAAGAATAAGATTATGTCAAAGGGAGTGTGTTATTTATCATTGACGACATCCCCGATGGTGAAGGGTTAAAGCACTTTGCTTCTGTTTATGCAGCTGCCTGGGGATGTCTTGTTGAAGGTTGGAGAGGTTTGTCCCCTTTATCCAGTTTTAAAGCTGGCCTGTTGGGGCAACCGTTTAGACAGATATCTTCAGAACTCAAAGCAACAGTTCCAGATCTGTTAAGGGACACAGTGTCATTCCTAACCCAGTTACAGTCCCAACAAGTTTGGGTCAAAGCCAAGGCTTGCTGTGGTGGAACTGGTCCAAAACATCTCTACTAAAAGGCAAAGCCTCACAACCAGGGGTCAAGCTGCAATGTAAAAGCAACTTTATATAAATCACTTTATTTATATTTTAATTGTAGAATGATTGAAAAAATATAGCTTAATATCAAGGACAAGAAAAAAGAAACAGGAGGAAAAAGATAGTGAATTTAAAAAGTGTCAGGTTTTAACCCAGAATGCCAAGAATGCAGTATTACAGTAAAGCAGGATGGTTTTATTCCTCTGCAGCAAGCATGGAATTATTTTGGAGCTGAACCTGAATAGAGCATGAGAGCAAGACAGAGAAATCTGAGGCTTACAAAGTAATACAACAATCATGTTCTTGAACACAAACGTGTAAAAGCCCCTCAACAGATCGCACACGTCATTGTTTGAACTGATTCTGGTTCTTGAAGACCTTAAGGCTTTGAGCTGTCATCGGCTGCACATACCCGGGCAAGGGTTACAGTCCAGACACATACTTCACACAGCAAAGAGAGGAAAAACATACCTGCAGATGTTGCAGCGAGGAAGAATAACAGACCCACTTTTTAAGAGTCTTAAGAGGGGTCTAAGAGGGATTTCTGTGGTATAAGTTTATGTTTTTCTGTTCTGTCTGGTATGTCTAACGACGTGACCTCTACAATAACTCTGAAGGAAAAATCGGACTGTGTGCCAAGTTAAGAACGTTCACGAGATAAGAGCGTTCAAGTGTCCAACCCGCTGCTAGGACTAGATAACTACAACCTGCATGGTCTATCATCCTTCTGATGGACTGTTTAGGCATAAATAATGCAGAACTTTACCCTCAACCTGTCGTTGTTGCCAACACATAGCGTGTAGTTGGTCCAGGTCATGTTGCTCTTTGGGTGGCGGAACCACTGTCCATCTTCACCACAATATTTAGCTGCCTTCTCTAGATATCAGGATGAACAAAGCATGTCTTAACAAAAGTATAGTTAATATGTATAGTCTCAAAGAACAACATCTATCAGGACTCACCAGTGGGTTTAAGGTCCGAATAATAATCAGGACAGTTCTGAAATGCGTAGGCACCAGCTGGGGTGTCGTCCCAACACAACCAGCCGTCCCAGCTACGACTGCAGTGCAGGCCTGCACAAAACAATACAGGTTTAGAGGAATGTGGCATGAAACGAAACGAACGAGTTTTCAGACTGTTAGGTCTCAGCTGTGTTCATCCTGAAAAGGATTTGTGCGTCAGCAGATTCCAGTTTAATTTTAAGTCAATGTACAGATGTGAGCAGAGGTCCGCTTCGTGCCAGTCTGTTTTGGTGTTGTGGCGTGATATGGCCATCGTGGTGTGTCAACTGTTAAAAAATCTGAACTTTGGCAAAGAGAAAAAACAACATGGAGTAGAATCTGATCGTTCTAATTCTGAACTTTCTAAAATTTTTCTTATTTGTATGGAGAAAATGATAAAAAAGCTCCTCTAATTTGATTCCTATTGTTCTTGTACCCCTCCTCGGACTATTGCCGGACCGCTTCAACACCAGACCTACCTTGGAGTTTTTTTTACCACTGAGATCTAAAACTGATCTCTGAAGATGCTCTTCCACCATCTCATTCGATTAAGTTCATTTAGGTAAAAAATACAGAAAATTTCACATGATTTTGGTTTTCTTTTACACTTCAGCAAAAGATGAGAAGATACTAGCTAATTTGGTTGATAATAGTTGAGTTGATGGATCTAATTTGATTTATTGCTTTATTTCAACCATTAAAAGTTAAGGAATAAGATAATAAAAAATGACAAAACACATAAATAAAACCTATTTCAGATATTAAGTCATATATTAATTAAGAAAAAATTAAAGAAAATTAACGTGGCTTAAGGGGACAGTGACCTCTTTTTGACAGTGTATTTACTCATAATAATAAACCTGTATTTACAGTTATATAGACACACACAACACATTTTATTAATAAAATGTAATGATTTATTTTCTTACTAAAATGTATTTATATGCATCTTCACCTCATCACCAGACTTTTTGTATCCTTTTTTGTAAAGGTGGGTTCATTGGTTTTGCTCACATCAGAATTCATGCTAATTTTTCAAAAGAAGCAAAGTGTGGTGCGGACCAAACTTCCCAGTGTGAAGTCTCACTGTTTCTTTCATGGTGTAGTTACAAGGTGAGACACCTTGTAAGTTTCCGTACCTGACTTGTTATGAGGCGGATCGTTCTTCATTTTCTCAAGGCATGTCTTCTTCTTTTCCAGGATGATCATTTTCGTTCGAACTCCTGCATCCTCAACGTTCTGCTCTTCTGTGGCACCTCTGACAAAAATTCTTTCCTTTGGGAAGACAGCGTTATGGTTAGTTTATGATGGAAGCTGTCACGTTTTTCCGTTCATTTCAGACAAACACCTAATAAGAAATACCTCCAATTTGTCTTCTAAAGCTGCCTGACAGGTGGAGCCAGTCTGGACCCAGTTACCCCTTTCATTGCAATATCTGGTCACCTTTTCTGTGGTGAAAAAGTAGCAGATAAACAGAGCATATCCCCAAAACCTCACTTTCACATCCATGTTATTGTCATGTCGGGGTTTTTCAGTGTTTACATGTTACCATTGAATAAATAGTTTGATTGTGTTTAATCTTTAGATGATAGTTACATCACATTCTCAAAAACCTTAAAACCTCATGCACATGAGATCCATTGCTGAACTTATAAGGAGATCACATCATCAACAACTGGAGTAGTATTTTCTGGCAGTTCATCAGCTCCTAAAGCTCCCCTCCAACTGTACAACCTTTCATACCCACAGCATCTGCTTTTAAGAAGCCATAGGGGGACTAACTCAGGTATTTCAAGAGCAATTTCTTACAAAAACGTCCTTTCTGCCTCTTGATTTATACTCTCACTCCTCATCCATCTCTCTGCTTCTGCTTCCAGGTCTCCTTTAGCCATTTTTTCTTCTCTTCTCCATCTTCAACCTCTTTCTTAATCAAAATGCATTTCCCCAATCTGACATTACTTGACTCTGGAAACCTTCAGCCAGACGTCCCTGAGTTTTGCCTTCCTTTCTCTCACAAATAATAAAAAAAGCTAAAGTCAATTGAAATTATTAAAACAAAAATTCTGTCTCTATTTTGAGTTGTAGAACACAATTTGCTTTTTATTTCCCCCGGAGATTATGTATTAATCTTTACTGTTTACGAGCTTTGGCGTGAAATCCTCCCCTGGCGTTTAGGAAAACATCTGTAGTTTCTTAGAGAATCTGAGGCCATGCCAGCACTTCAGCTGCACCCTAAGGCACACTAATGCCGGACTGGAACGCAACTCACAACTACAAATGAGGCTTCAGCTTTTCCCTTTCAATAAGAGCAACAATTGCCATGTCATACATTCTCTATGTAATACAAAGCATTGCAGGAAATGACAATTAATTTGCAATCCATGCAGTGGATGTTTGTTTATTACACCTCATATTTTATCCATGCGCTTTGCTGCCGTGTTTTTGTGGTGTGATGTACATTTTCTACACAGAATTTGGAATGAAATGGATATGATTTATTACTAAGCGACAGATTCTCCTTTAAGTGAGGCTTTTTCTGTCTCTGAGGAAAATTATGATAATTTATATTGATATTATATTATCATTAATATTATCAGGACAGGCATTTTAGGATTAAATCTCGTTGTCCGAAGCATGCAAACAAGTAAACACAACAAATACAAAAATCACAAAACACATTTGTAATATAAGTACCACGTTAATTATGCCTGAGACAATTAAAACATTATGAGATTATGAAATTGCAGAAATGTTGTCAAAATTTACAAACTGTTAATAATAAACTTAAAGAATTTGTTTTTTAATCAATGTTCAGTTCTTTTTGTTGTAATAAATGGCATTTGTAAAGAAGTCAAGTCTGTTCTTACATAAAAAGTATGTTTATCTGATTGAAATGATGCACAATAATTCTAGCTGGTCAAAATAAACTGCGTTAGTGCACATAAAACCTGTGTCTATAAATACATGCTAACAAGTCATAAAGTCTAATGTATTGCATAAGAAGTACAAACAAAAGCTCTAGTATAAACTGTAATGATAAAAATAATTGAAAACTGTGCTGAGGTGAAACCCTCACTTAACAGGAATTTGACAGCTGGGAAGAAACACCAAACTAACATATTTGAGATCTCTGAAATGGTCCTCAGTCCGGGGTTTTCAGACACAGTCGTTGAGGTCGTATCCCTGCTCTACCTGCTGCACATCTCCTGGAGCTGTGCAGGCTGAAGTGTTTGGAAAAAAGAAACAGAGGCCTTTAAGGTCTAAAGGTGGGAATCCTGCAGACCTGTAATTGAAAGGCTCTTTCCTCTCCCAGTGAAATTAGTTTGAATGATGGCTTTGTCAATAGGCAGCAGATTGTAGCTCGTGTAAAACGCCAAAGTACTGAGACCCAAATGCAGAATTACAGTACTCCGTATGTAAAGATGTGCAGGCATGAACCATTCTTAACATCAGATCTCCAGGTAAAAACCTTTACATTGACAAAGTCTCAACTGAACACTTAGCTCCCAACCAAAACTGAAGGACGGAAACAGTTCCTTCTTGCATCAGACCAAAGGTCTAACAATGCCGTTTGTCAGACAACCTGGCATTATTCTACTTATACCATGGTGACTTACAAATGAAATGATTATTGAATCATGTGTTAGTACTTTAATCTTGTTTTTTTGATTTTTTACATTTAAATTGTTCTTCACAAGAAGTCAAATATTGGAAACATGGAGGGACACGTCGTCATGGTAACCTGAAGGTTGCTCTGCCCCAACCAGCAGAGAAAAAGGGTATATATTGTATACTAAACTTCACTTCTAAGTGCCTATTTTTGTCCAGACGATGAATAAAAATTTTGTTTCAAAGAAACAAAGTCATCAAGTAGTTTCTTAGATTGCTTTGATTGTAAGAAACATCCATTTTACCTCTGGTTATTAAAGGTGAATCAACAGGCAAACAATCTCCTTCATTACTTATCAATAAAATCAATTATGAATACACTAATTTAATCTTTATCAAGCTATAATTAGCAAGACAGAAAGACATACAACGAATTATTTCAAATTAAAGGCAATATTGACGTTGATGATAACATTTGACAGAGATACTGGCATGTCAATCATAGTGAAGGACAGAGAACTTTTCTACTGTCTTGCTGTTGAGATAAACTGGGGACTAACATCTGTCCACCTGCGTTCCACGTTTCTGTTGTTCCAACTGCTGTTTAGGCCAGCACAGTTTAAAGAACATTAAGGCTACGTGACCGGAATTTTTTTTTAGGTGTTGATAATAACCCTACAGCCAATCAGAATAGAGTATTCACCCAGACAATGGAGCAACTTTGCTTAGGACTGAGGAGTTATAAACAGAAATTCTGCTTTAAATAATGCAAGCTACACGTTTCTGGTTATACTGGTTCATAAAATAGTTGCTATAAAATCTAAAAGTTGGATCTGGTAAAATATGTAAACAATCAGAGGCAGAAGATTGCAGCTAAAGAGCCGATCCAGTCTGTAAACGTTAAATGTCAGCTAGCTCAACAACAGTAAATACTCAGGGACCGAGAGTGAAGAGGGCCACATCTTAAGCAAACTTTCTCCTCTGGTCTCACACACACAGATACAAGTTTGAATCATTTCCCAGAGATGGAAAAAAAAAAAAAACAATGAGTTATCCAGAAACCAATCTCCTGCAGGTCTAGTTCAGCCAGCTGGTTGTTCTACTCTAATGAAAAGTGCAAAACTGTCTTACCAGTTGCATTCAGGTCAGTGTGATCTGGACAGTTTTGTGTAATAGCCGTCCCAGCTGGTGTCTCATCCCAGCACAGCAAACCATCCCACATATGAGCACAGAAGATACCTCGAGAGAGGAAAAAAGGGGAATGTTTAACGGCTATAATTAGCAACCCACTTCATCTGTGTGTTGCTTGAAGACAATCATTTCTACAGTTAAAACCCTCAGCGTCTACCCAAAAAAACACTCTCAGGTCATATGTTCTTGGAAAATGGTTGGAAGTTTAACCACTGTCAGCAGCTCATGACAATATTGCTGTGTTTCCACACTTGGGACACTCCCTCTGAGGTTTGATTCGGCCCCCATAAGCATCTCACCAGTTTGCTTTTCTGGGTGGTTTTTCTTGGACAGCTCGAGACATTTGTAACGACCACGGCTCAGCGCCTGCTCACTATGTCCCCTGATAGTGCTCACTTCAGGACTGAGTGATGGGCCTGAAATTGGCTCGGTGCCTGCCTCCACCCTGTGCTGTAGAGAAGAAAAGAGGGCATCAGAGTCGAGAGGAGAAGGAAAACAAACGCGCTCATCTCATGCTCAACTTGGCAAATATGCTCACGCATTAATGAGTGCAGATTAGAAGATCAGAGCTCATCTGGTTGGTCATAATGTAGAACTTCATAGCCGTTTCATTATACCTGTGATAATGTGAGCATCAAATGTCCGATTTTTTATGCCTAAAGTGCATCTTCTTTGTGCGAGAAGGTTTTAGATCTTCAAAGCTGATCTGCTCGTGATTTTACTCGCCTTTTAGATGCAAGTCATCCTCCATGCAAATACCTCATTAAAGTGAGTAGGAGATTTGGTTTTCTGCAAATGAATCTTATCTAAGCTCTATTGTTTGTATTTGGATAAAGCATTTAAATGAAAGACTGCTGTGTGAAATACTAATTCTGATCATGCTGCTAAGTGAAAGATGAGGATAAATCAGCGTCTTGTGATGTTTGGTGGTTTAAGTCATTTCTAACCAAACTGTGTCCACAAGCCTCATCAGAATTGCAGGGAAATCCACATTTTCTTGCCTCTTTCCATCAACCCAAGTAAATCTTACCTGTTTTATGACAGTGTGTGACAGAAAAGACATGAAGCATGACTTTAGCCTGAATGCTGATGTCCCATGTAGCAGTTTAGCAGCCGTACATATGATGTCACTCCAAGCATCGAAGTAAATGACGTCATACATACGACCACCAGGCCACCACCAAGATCAACATGTGAGCTGGGGGGGGAAGAAAGTCGTTTTTCCTCCGAGCTAGTGGAGCCGAAGCCTCCTCCTCGTGTATCTCATGCAGTAATTCTTCTTGAGTTAACATGACAGGGTCAAGCAACGATGCAGACACAGAAACACAAGACAGAGAAGCATGCTGCATGTGTAGCAGGCATAAACATTTGGCTGGAAAGCCACACTGAGTGATTGAATGCAGAACTGCAACAGGAAGAACAGTAATTAGGAGAGAAAAGTAATCAAAATTCCTTTTTTTATTATTTCTTTTTATTCTGTTGTTCTGTTTTGCATTGACAGAAGATAGAAAAAAATAAAACAAGACATGTCTTTACTTTGGAATTCAATTTTTGCCGTCTAATAACAATCGAAAGCCCCAATAACAAGGTGACGGCTTGTTATAACAAACCTGATCAGGGTTCCACAACTCTTAAAAGGAGGCATTGACCTTAAAGCATTTAGAAACAGCATGAACTCAGCCAGAACATGGAAAACTGTGTACAGTCACAACATGGGGTCATCAACCGCTGCGGTGCATGGTTTGTAACTTCACAACCACTTGGGTCAATTTGTGAAGGAAGGATCTCCCGTTAGTCTGACTCTTACATGTTGCTGCATTAATGTAACTTCCTAACAGACTGAGAATGTCATCTTGTGTTTTTTTTGCTAGAAACGTTTGCTATTGCCCTTTGTGCAGTAAATCAACCAGAACATTCTGAGACGTCTGTGTCTGGACCAACCGAGCAGCTGGTCGGCGATGCTGCAGGTGCAACCAAAAGGTAAAAGTGGCCCACACTGTGCTGAGAGCGTACTCCTCATTTCTGCTGGTGCAGAGAAAGCAACGTAAAGCCAAATCAAACTCATGAGATTTCACCCACCCTCAGTCCAGCTGCTTTCCAAGTCTGTTTAAACTGTGACAAAAGCAGTTTATTCCAAATCAAGCTAAGTTGTTGAAACTGGAAAAATAATGCAAAACATATCCCGAACGAGGAGCCAAAAAGCTGCACAAATATGATCCCCGGTCTTAATCATCCTCATGAGGACAGTTTGTATTTGGCAGACAGACGGCTGGAAAACGAATTTGGCGGCTGTTGGGAGCACATTTCTTTGACTGCGTGGTGCCAATTGTGAAGTTTGGTGGAGGTTGGATTATGGTATGGGCTGTTGTCAGGGCAAAAAATGGACTGTTTCGCGTTAACACCAGAGCTTGAGCTCAAGAGTTGACATTCTTTTGACAACTGTAATTCCTCGACTGTTCACGCAATTGACGTGTTTTCGCTAAATTGTAGAGGAGAAAAGCAGCGTTGTGCTGATTTGCAACACGTAACAGAAGTGAAGTGCTTATGCAATGACCTGATTCTGTTGCACTGTCATGCATAACAGCATAAAAGCTTATTGTCTCTGTATGAGAATCAGCTGATTTACACTGATTGTGAGATATTTAGGCGTCGCCGGCGACAGCTAAGGTGTTAAAGCGTTAAGGTATATAATCCTTTTTCAGCAGTTGAGTTTTGACAAATATATCAAAGACTTTTCTCTATTGAACTTGACCGACCGACACAAGATCTTGACCTAAGCTTCACTGAACACTTTTGGAGATACCTGGAATGGAAACTGTGAGGGAGGTCTTTTTATCACACGTTGGTTCTTGACCTCCTAAATGCTCTGCAGACTAAATGGAGACAAAAGTTCCTCAGAAACACTTCATCATCCATTGAAATCTTAGTAAAAATGAAGGCAGTCAAGGCTGCAAAGTGTTTAACTCTTAATTGAAGCATATTTTGACTTTTGTTGTCCATGCACCTATGCACCACACTCATGCCTGAGCAACAGAGAACTAAATCAGCATCTAGACTAACAACAATTTAAAATCTATTTTTAAAATTATAACAACATGTGCTTCTTTACTGACTGATCTGCCAGTGGGGTAAGCATTTTTTACTTATTTCTAAGGGGCTTGTTTTTGCAGTGTAGCCTTTGGTCTTTAGGGAGCCTCTCTGCAGACACCTGCAATGTTTTCCAGCAGCCTTGACTTGATTCATGGGCTCAGCTTTAAGTCTGGATCCATACATTAAATGGGATTTAAAAACAATCAGTCTTCAGGCGATGCGAGTAATGGCGAAATTAATCCACATTCATGCAGGATCAATGATCGTAGCCCCTACACTGGTTATTTTCTTGTCAGATGATAAAGAACAAAAACCTTTTTGCCAACATGATAATCATTTTCAGTTATTTTTTTGTCATTAATCCTGCTGCTCATGGTGTACGGATACAATTTTCTCATTTTGATCTATAATTTTGACGCTAATGGTAGCCCTTCTTGCGGTGGCCCTGAAGTGCAAATCACATGAACAAATCACTCAAGTCAAAAACATATTAAAGATCACAACAACAATTAAAAAAGCAGAACAAATTCTGAAAAAACATTACATTATAAAAATCAAAGCAAAATTCCAGAAAACCAAAACACAATTACAAAGAGGATTAAACAAAATAAAAATGGAACATTTTAGAAAACAAAAGTAATTTCCAGAAATTTAAATATTTAAAAACTAAACAATAAGAAACCAGAAAAGGCTGGTATTGTGGGATATCAATTGGAAGATGTTTGAGTTTTAATAAATGTTCCATAATGCCTTTTTTGGTTTTCTGTAAAAAAAAAAAAAAAAAACATTTCAGAAAACATACATTTCCTAAATTGACCCATACATTTCTGGTTTAATTTTTTTAACATTTCAGTTTGATTTCTGAAATCACTTTACTTTTATTTTATTAATTCTTTTGTTATTGTATTTTGGTTTGTGGAATTTTGTTTTGATTTCTAAAATGCAATGTTTCTTTTATTTTTTTGTAAATTGTCCTTGTGATCTTTAACATGTTTTTGCATTGAGTGATTTGTTGGTGTGATTTGCACGTCAGGCCCACCGTATTTCTTAACTGCAAACGATTTATGATGCAAACCACATGCATAATTGAACCCACTAAAACAGCGCAGCATCGGGAACACCGTCTTTGTTAAAAGCTACGTGGCAAAGACAGACGTGAACACCTGGATCATTTATCTCTCTGATTATTCCAACAAGCACGTCTAATTAAAAAAATAAACAAGCAGGGAAAAGCAATTTAAGGTTGACATTCTTGATGACAAATGTGGATCACGTACTACACGTTCATTCAGTTCGGACTGAATCGAATGTACACACTTCAGAAAGTGAGGACTTTCAGAACTTTATCTTGCAGTACACTCTGTAAATTAAAAAGTGAGAGCTTACCAGCAGAAGTAACAAAATGATCCAAGCTGGCCTCATGTTTTCCACTCAAAGGGAAATCTCTGGAGAAACACACAGTAGAGGAAAGGCGTTAAACCCCATCAGGAAAAATAAATTGTGTACCATGAAAGTGACTGACTGAACAAACATTTGAGCGTTTCAGATCGGGATTACAGTTTCTCTGGAGAAAAGTAATCATTCATCTAAAATGCAAAACACTGCAGCATTTGCGCTTCAGTTTGTGACATTTTGATGAGACAGAAGACCAAACCAATGGAGTTAAAATGGAAAGTTTTATGAGAAAGGCGGCAGACAGAAACAGTTGGAGTGATTTTTAATCTAAACTAGTGCTGAAGGTCTATCTCTCCACGTAACCAAGGAGAAATGAGCTTGTTTTATTTTTCCTTCAATCTGGCCTGGTCTCAACAGTCATTAGTGCATGAAGAGCCCAACCATTCAACCAACCAATTCACCTCAACCCAACATTAAGCAATCAAAAAACCAACATCTCTGCAAACACAACAATATACTGCTTTAACATTCACTTACACCAGCAGTGGAAGTTTTGATTGTAAGTAGATTTATGAGCCTGGATTCCTCTGTAGGTCCAGCATGCTGATAAGCTCTGTGAAAGTCATGGGGATAAACACTCCTGCTTTAAAAACAACAACAACAACAAAAAGTGCAATTCAGAGCAAGTGGGTAAGAGAAGAGTAAAGCATAAAAGGACCCCTGCATGACTTTTGGGAAGACAAAAACTTTTTTTTTTTTTTTTTTTAAAAAGCACATTCAATTCAGTGAATAGACTCATTTAAGTCACTTTAATATTCAGCTAATCACCTCTGGGTGAGCTTTTGACCATGTGACTTTGTATAAAAGGAATAATGAGCATGCCAGATACAAAACTAAGTAGGGCTTTTCAAAGTAATCTTAGTGAAACACATTAATGATAATGACTTCTTAACACTAAAATATACAGTAGAAGTCCATATCATGAGGTAGAAACACATTATGTATTATAATTATATGCAGCTGACCGAAAAGTCTGGCCATTATTGGTAGATACGTTTGTGTATGTGTCTATTTCTGAAACTAAAAACTGGTAAACCTGTGCAAGAAAGGCTTTTGTTCTCAATCCGCAAAAATAAAAGTCTGTTTATGTGAGAAATCTAATCATCCGCTGCTAATTGATCACAGGCTCCCCTTTTAGCGGGGCAAATCTCTGGACACACCAAGAACACTTTGTCAAACAATCCAATTAAGAAAGACTTTTTTATGTTTCCCTAATTATCCCTGGTTTCTTTATCCTTATCTCCAATAATGGATTACCTGGCATGTACTATGTGTGTGTTTTTTTCTTTCAAGCATTAACACACAATCTAAAATGTATCGACTTTAATTAGACGGACTGCTAATATGTTGCTGTTATTATTGCTATTCTGCTGTTCATCCGCACTTTCTGGCATTCCCCTCCACTTTTCCCAGCCTTTCCTCCATCCATCAGCAGCAGAAGACATGACCATCTGTCTCTCCTTTCTTATCTTGTAATGTCTTCATTGGTGTGGCAACACAACCGATTGGTTCTGATAAAGGATGGAGGATGTGGCAGGTCTTTGTGAAGCTTACCGATCTGAAAAGTCCTGTTTAAGCTACAATCATATCACATGATTAAGATAAATGGTTCAGTAAATGCAAATTTATGACAAAAAATATTTTAAAAAGCTAATTAAAGATTAGAGTGTCTTTACTGATTTACAATTGTTAATGTGTGAAATTCCTCATTTCTCTTGAAACAATCCATTTTTCTCAACATTTAAGCCTATTTATAGTTTCTTGCGGCCTTCAGATGTGTTTTCTCACATCGGGTGTGCTGGGTGTACATTTTGAAACTCTCTGAGCTTTTCTATTCTCAAATCACGCCACACCGCTCAAATTGTGCTGGTGCCAGACCGCGCCCATTGCTCATGGCCGCCTCTGCTGTGCGAATCGCTTTCGGAGTCTCAAAGATTCCCAGTTAATGGACTCTTTTCTGTTAGGTCGAATTTAAAAGATAATTGTGAACTGACAAGTGTTAAGTAAATGTGCAGTAATATTTGAAACCAAAACAGGAAAAGACATGATTAAATGATTCGATAAACATTTTTTATCACAAAAAACAAAAAGGTTAGGTTTTAACAGTCCTGCTTTTCTATAGGCTTTATTTTTCTCCACAACCAATTTCCCCTTTTCTCTGTATTCTAGCTTCCTCTCTGGTCTATTTTTACTGACAAATATCTTATATTCCTTGAATCTGTTTTTCTTTCACTCTTTTCCTATATCTTTCTCATCCACTCCTTCCTGTTCTCAGTTCATACCCCCTTGTAGATGCACTCCCTTTCTTTCTCCCCGGCCTCCCCTCTAAAAGTGCTGCCTTCCTTCCTGTTCCATTTCCCTCCATTTTCAGTGCTTTTTTTTTTTTAAAGCTTTTTGTCTGATTTTCAGGTCAGATCCAAATAATTCATCAAATAGCGCATCATTTCATGCATTTTACAGCTTACCACTTTGGTAACAAATATAGATATATTTTACCTATTTATTCCATTTGAAGAATCTCCTTTTATGGACAAAAATATCCTTTTGCTTTTTTTTTAATTTAGATTTTTTTTGTTCTTTCAAACGAAATGTTGTGTAATAAGTAAAGTAATCATAATGAGGGATTTAATTTTTAATCTGAACTAAGATTTTTTTTTAAATAAAATTTTAAATGCAGCATGGATTAAATGGAGCATTTCTCTTTATTTGACTTAAATGTATCTCATTTAAATATGTAAGGAAGCCAAGAAAGAGTCCAGCTGAGATTAAAAAAAAAGAGATTTATGATCATCAGAGAAACTTTGAAGGCAAAAATACAAATAAAGATGTATATTTTTGACCTCAGTTTATGATTATTAAAAAAAAAAACATGTATGGGAAAAGCTTCATTAACTGCAGAATTTGCAACTGCAGACACAACTTCAGTGCAGTTGAGACGCTTTTTCCAGTACCCAAACACAGTGGAGCAACAAAATATTTGTCAGTCACAAATCATCCCACTTAAAAGATGAGTTTAGTCTGGAGTGTTTGTCATAAAAACACTAGCTGTTAGAGACAGAATGTAACAACAGAATCCAGGAAATCACACTTTGGGTTTTTTAAATTATGTATTTGATAGTACAGAAAATAAATATTTAATACTTTTTAATGCAACCCTGGTTGTCAACTGACAGAGGTCAAACATTTTCAGTAGATCACCATCAGTTCATACACACTGTTGCTGCTATTTTGGTCCATTCTTCCATGCAGATCTTCTCAAGAGCTGTGATGTTTTGGGGCTGTTGCTGGACAACACAGGCTTTTATCTCCCTCCACAGATTCTCATTCCAGAACAATGAAATGCTTATTCACACACTTCATTGCCCAGGCGATGTGTTTGGGATCATGGATGTGGTGAAAGACCCAGCCATGTTTCACCCTCAGTGTTCTCACCGATGGAAGGAGGTTTTACCCCAATTTCTCAACATGTATTTCCCCAATCATCCTTTCCCTAATAAAGAACAGTCGTCCTGTCTCCTTTGCAGAAAAGCAGCCCAAATGCATGATGTGTCCACCTCCATGCTTCACAGTGAGATTCAAGTGTCCTTGGGATGGAGCTCAGGATTCTTCCTCCTCCAAACATGTCAAGTGGTATTTATACCAAAGAGTTTCATTTTGGTCTCATCTGATCATATGACATTCTGGGTTAGCCTGACGAGCCCGGACATGTGCTAGTTTTAATCCATGATGATGTCATATGTCACTGTAGTCTCAGCTCTCTTTGGGTCATTTGGAGCGCTCCTGTGTGGTTCTGGGCAGTTTATTCACCGCTATTAAGATCATTTGTTCCCCACCAGAGATCTTGCATTGAGCTCCAAGTGGAGGGAATTCTCAGTGATCTTGTATTTCTTCCATTTTCTAATAATTGCTCAGACAGCTGATTTTTTTTCTCACCAACCTGCTTGGTTATTGTAGATTGATAGTCTTGCTCAGGTCTACAATCCTGTCCCTAGTGTCCTTTGACAGCTCTTTGGTCTTGCTCATGGGGGAGAGTTGCAGTCTGACTGTTTAAGAGTGTGGACAGGTATTTTTTATACAAATCTATCCATCCATCCATCCATCATCCATCCATCATCCATCCATCCATCCATCCATCATCCATCCAAATATCCATCCATCCATCCATCCATCCATCCATCCAATCATCCATCCATCCAAATATCCATCCATCCATCCAAATATCCATCCAAATATCCATCCATCCATCCATCCATCCATCCATCCATCCATCCAAATATCCATCCATCCATCCATCCATCCATCCTTCCATCCATCCATCCATCCATCCATCCATCCATCCAAATATCCATCCATCCATCCATCCATCCATCCATCCTTCCATCCATCCATCCATCCATCCATCCATCCATCCATCCAAATATCCATCCATCCATCCATCCATCCATCCATCCAATCATCCATCCATCCAAATATCCATCCATCCATCCAAATATCCATCCAAATATCCATCCATCCATCCATCCATCCAAATATCCATCCATCCAACCATCCATCCATCCATCCATCCATCCATCCATCCATCCATCCATCCGGGTGCACCCTAAACAGGTCCCCATCATGTCGCAGGGCGTCAGGTGACCAGTGGAGGATAGAAGAACTTTTTTAAGCAGAAGAACCAAGTCTTTGAGGGACAGAATTACTTTTGCTTGTAGGAGCTAAATACGTGTTTTCTGCTACATTATACAAATAAATTCTTTATAAATCCTAAAATGTAATTTTCTGGATTTTTTTTACACTCTGTCTCTTACAGTTAAAGTGCTTGTATGATGGAAATCACAGACCTTTCATCATTTAAGACAGTGGTTTCCAAACTGGGGGGTGCGCCCCCTAGGAGGGGGCGCAGAGGTACTGCAGGGGGGGGGGTGCGCAGTGGAGTATAGAAACAAAGGATTTGTATGTTTGTGTCAGTGTGGGGGGGTTCGAAAATATTCTAATCTTCAGAAAGGGGGGGCCCTGCAGAAAAAGTTTGGGAACCACTGATTTAAGAGCAGCAACTTGCAGAATATGTGACTGAAAAATACTTTTTTGCCCCACTGTAACTGCAAATCTATTAGATTAGTGAATTAATTGCTAAACTAAACTAATTGGACCTTCTTTATTTTAGTGACATATTTCAAGAGTTCAGCTATGTCACTTAAGGTCAACACTGCACACTGCTAAAATGTCCCTGTTAAGACAGGAGAACATTCATAGTTTACCTAATCTAAATGCATTATCTGTTATGTTAGCGGAACTTCCTCGTTATTTTCCACATAAGTAGCAAGAACATGGTTAGTTTTGATTAAGCGAGTAAACACTGTGGGGTGTAATGATCCAGCTGTTCAAAATGAGCCTTCCCTAATAAGCAGACTCCCAGGCCCAATGTAAACAGTTGATTTATACCTGATCTCTAATGCTATGACATCCTACACCCTTCCTCTGCAAGGCAAGGGAGAAATGAAATGAGCACAGGGGGAGAAATAAGGAATTATTTACACATATTAATAGGGGAGCGCTGAGAGCAATTTACCTGCTTTTAACCGTCTTCCCAAGGTTTCAGTTACAAAAGCTAACCCATTGTTCATTTTGACATAGTGTTATTTGACATCTATTTGGCCCATAAGTCAAAGGGCTAACGGTTTAATGGATGGGACAGAACAGGAACCTGGGAAAAGTGAGTCACCGGGTTCATCCTAGCACAAATGTTTCCGGTGAAACCAAAACCAACCAACAAATGTAATCTGAAGTCTCAGAGCAAGCAGAAAAATGTACTGCTTAGTGTTTAATATTTTACTTTTGTAAAACATTTTTTAAAAATGAAAAAAAAAATTGTATTAAACAGATACAGATAGGTCCCTTTTATTCTTTAATTAACCTTTTTTTTTCTTCTTTTTTTTTCTTTTAACCTTATTTTCTTATTAACAAAGCACCTCTGTGAAGTAGCTTCAACAATCAAGTTAAAATATTGCAACTATTATTGAGAAAAACCTGTTAACAATGAATTAGTAAGAATAGGTGATTATTAGTCATATGAGAAAAGTTGGGGAGCTGTAGCGTTAGATCCTTTAGAACTGTAAGTCTTGTTTGATAAATTATGATCCACGTTTACAAGAAAAATTCTTTTTTAGTAATTTTCTCCAAAGAATTTGTTGCAATGGAACAATAATGTCATAGTCGTATGAGAAAGTTGGGTGACTGACTGTAGCTTTAGGAGCTTCAAAACTATTGAACACTTCTGATCAGGCGTGATTCATTAAAATAAAAAAAAATTACTTTGTTTCAAAATGGCTGTTGTAGCATGAATACGAGGATGAGTTTTCATGACTAGATCACATCAATGTAACCATGTATTAGCCTAAGGGTTGTTTTTGAGAGATTGTTCAAATTTTTTTTTTTTCTTTTTTCTTTTAATCACCTTCCCGGAACTTGCGATTTGCAGCCATCTCACTGCCGACTCAGCAGCAGGAAAGTGTTGTTCTCATTAAAAAGAAACAAAAACTCAACATTTTTCCTTGTTTATTAATGGGCCCATATCATGCAAAATCAACTTTTAGAGCTTTTAAGTGTATTATAATGTTCACTCCTCACTAAAGAAAACTCAAAGTGGAATCTTGACCAATTCAGGGATTTCTGAGTTTTCCTCTAAAAGCCTGTGCTCTGAGCTCCAGCCCCTCCCAACCCACGAAAAGAGCGGGCTCTCACGAGCTGGCATAGACCAGTGAGTACAGCCCCCTCCCCGCCCCCACACACCCACTTTCTTCACTGAGCTAAATATTCTTAAATATCAAATTGCAAAAACGCTTTCATTTATATGCACAATAATCACATCGCGCCTGGGGTTGGAGTGGGGGGATGCCCTGAGCTCCCCCCCAGAACGTTAACACTCATTTGAGTACAGGTGTCAGCTCACCTTTGCAGAAAAGGTTTGTATTTTGTTGGTTTGTATGCATAAGTATGTGCGTATCGACTGTAGGTGTGTTGTGTACATGTTGACATGTTTATATGTAAAGATTTTTGGAGCCAACAGGTATGTTTATAACATTTGAGTGTTTGTGTGGACAGGCCCCGCCCCTTTTAGACCAACACTTATACCTGACAGTATTGATTATAAACTTCCAGCAACTCGTTGTTTCTACCCTTACCCCGCCCCTCTCTAACATCCCTCTCACTTTTTCCCTCCACTTCCATCCAGTTCAATAAAAAACAGTTACAAATATGATCAATATAAAAATAAGTAAAGTTTAGCCTACACTAAATTACAAAAGGGGTTTATACAAATATGCACTTCGTGTGTCAGAAGACCCCCGTTTTAAAAGTAAAACATGTCCAACACAAGTGTCCTTCAGCCCTCATCTGCTTGCTCAGTAAAAAAAGATATTCACAAATGCATTAAATGACAAACAACAATAGCAGATTTGAACAGGATGTGCTTGTCGGTGTGCTCTCTGCACATGTGCCATTCTGGCAAATTTTCCCTTTCAGGTAACCAACTCACACATTAGAGAACCTCTCACTATGAAGTGCCTGTGTAAAAACATAATTCTCATTCTTTAGTAATTACAGCGAAATTACATTTTTCTATTTCTATAATTGCTTCAAGACCTAAAATTGTTTATTTTCTATTTTTGAATAGAAATGTCCTCCTTTCATAACAAAGTAGCAAATCTACCAGTGAAGTCAACGTATTTCATAAATGTAATAATCAGATATTAAACATTTTGAGTCATGCAAACATCGATGCAAACAAAGAAATAACTGTGCCATAAAGACTGCTTCAGCTGATTTACATGGAGGAGATGAATTCCCACTAATGCCATTACATCTCGGGGGCTCATGCCCTCATGGAGCTTGCTCAAAGGCCAGGTTTCACATCACGCCCTGGTTTTCTGGGGCAGAACTGTGTTATAATCTACCTGCACTACACACTATCAATAAAGCTGTCAGGATTTCCAATAATAACAGAGGCCACTCAGATTTCTTTATTGAGTTTCCAAAATGGTTATGTAATCTGTGGAATAACACCGTCTTCTACTGATTCTGACAAGCAAAAAAGTTTTTAATGAATGAATGAATGAATGCAAGCTTTGTTCTCCCAAATGAGGATGCAGCTCTGCTGAAATGAGCATCTTCCTTTTTTTTTTTTTTTCTTTCAGATTTGTTTGCTTGTCATTTTATCAGTTTGTCTACATGAACAGCTTTGGGTGATTGTGCACATCTGCCACTGAAGGGAAGGGTATTTCGAAGGGATCAGGGACCTTTTCATTAGCCAAACTTTCCTTTCTGTACCCTTTTCATTTCCTCTCGATTTTCCACTGCACATACATCTCACACTTCATCCCAGTCGATGACATTTGTTTGTCTCATTTTCCAAACTGCTGAGGACAGATGGTGAAACCCGAACAGCCTCTGCCAAGTTTGAGTTCAGTGTAGCAGAAAAGGAAAGATTCATCTCATCCGGGTACCTTTGGTTACAGTGAAACATTGACGAATTCCTTCAGGACAAAGACTGGTAAAAGCAAAATGAACCTAAAATGAAACTGTGTCCATGAATTGTTATTACAACCTGCTGATGGTCGTATTACACAGAGCAGAGAAATGGAAAAAAAAAAAAGAATAATATGATCAGCTACTGGATGTGGTTGGCTGAACATTAATCCTAACTTGATTTCTAACCCTGACATTCAATTTTTTCTTCCTGCCAAAGAAAAACAGTCTTGTAGTTGTACCCATTGCTCCATAGCCGCACACATTTTCACAGAAATGTACTTAGAAACAAAAGCAGCAAAGGCTGCAACGTTAGTCTTAAGTTAGTTGTTAATGCCTACTTCCCAGAGGAGCGTACTCTACTGAAACAAACAGAAATGTAATCTAAAGTTTCAACATCGTTTTCATCAACGTTCAGCTTTGTTGAGGAGCCGTTTATTGGTTTCCAAAAGTGTCAATGTGCTCATTGGATTGTCAATATAAGTAATATTTACATATGTTAGTCCAGACCACGGGTGCTCAAAACGTCGACCAGTCAATAGCAAAGGATGTGATGGTAGATTGCGGGTCATCAAAGATGAATAAGCAATAAATATATATATATATATCTTACAAAAAATCTGTGCATCCTTAATCAGAAGTCAGTCTGATCAAGGACGCTACTGAAAAAAAACTCTGCAAATACGTGAAACGGCGAATAATGAAAAGCGGGGGAACACTGTGCACAAATCATATATTAAACCGAAATAAAACTGTGACCCAATAGATTGAGGTTTGAACCAATTGTGGGGAACGTGAGTCGTTGCATCACAAGTCAATGATAAGAAGCAGTAATAGTTTGTGTTGTTTTTTTTAAGTTTGGTTTGTTTGAGTTCCAGTATGTTCATTTTATTTGCACTGAACTTATCACCTTATATGTCAGCATCTCTTGTTCTTTAGACTATTTGGCCAAAATCTTTGTTTTGTTCTTTAATTCCTGTGTCAGACTTCTGCATGTGCATCTTCATTCAAAAGTCCTGACACTACAGCCTTCCAGTTTCCACTAACCAGTCCGGTCCGACCAAATTTAGAATGGTCCAGGCAATTCAGGTAAGTGTTTCTACTCATAGATGGACCGTCTTGGTGCATGTGGAGGTCATCCAGCCGCTCACTTTTTTACGCTTGGCTTTGGTATTTCGTACATACAAAGCATTTAATGTTGTTTGAGAGCAGCTTAAAGGCGGACAAGAGAAATACAGCCGCTTTTTTTGGTGCTTTCTTTTGTTGCAATGACCTTCAGCCAATCAATGGGTTTCAACAGTAGCTCCGCCCTAACCTGTCTGTTCCATTTTTCTGTGGACACAAAAATGGAACAATTCAGTCCAGCTTCATGGATTCATTTTATAACGGTAACACTCAAAATACCCGACTGGTCTTGACCGGACCGTACTGCTCAGTGGAAACAGGGCTTACATGTACTGACTTGTAATGGACCAGTTTTTTTTGAGCGTTTCGGACATAAAAGTCACATCTCCAAGCCTTGAGCACTAGTGTCACACAGCAAGCTGAAGTGCAGTCAGGCACTAATACCCCTACAGAAAAATTTAGAGTACAAATCCATAGCTAAAACACTTATGGCTGAGTTTTCTTACAAAAGATGATTGAAAAAAACATTAAATATCCTGTTTTTATTAATAGAGCTCTAAATAAAAATGACCTTTAATGGGTTTTATGCTGTTATACTGGAACAAACATCCGTGCAGCAGCTGTGATTACCACATCGAGGATGAAACAAAGATTTCAGCTCAGCTTTGATTCACAATGCTGTTATTTCCATCCATGAAAGATTCATGGAAATTAAATGTCCATGGCCTCATTCCTATTGCTTTGAATGATGTGAGAGAAAAAAAATGAAAATGTCAGGAAATGTCAAGTATGTTCTTTAAACACAATAAAAAACACACACAAAAAGCATCTAAAATACCTCAGCTTAAGTGTCACAATTCTAAAAACATAGGATTGCTCTGTTGGTAATTGTGCTATGTCATATAGTGGTTATATTTTTATTTATTGTCACCAATTTGCAATAAGTTGTTTCGGCAGCCAAAAGATTTTACAACACTGAGACCAAAACAAATCACATGAGCAACATCCAAAAGATGAAGAAGGAAATATTGTACATCAGTCACACATGCACACAATTTATCCTAAGTTATTTTTAGCTCAAGATAAATGTTCAGCTGGAGATCAGAGAGGTTTACTAATCGTTTATAAGCGGTCAAGGTGGGACTATCTGGAGAGAATCTTCACTCTCAGATCTACAGACTATCTTCATGCTTCACTAACTTCATCTAATTTTACACCTGAATGTGGAAGATGTGTGTTTTTCTAGCATGTGCTGAGTGACAGAAACTCTACAAATTTAATGATAAGAACTCATCTGTTGTAGGTAAAACCTGGACGAAATTTACTGCAGTGAACCATAAGGTTTCCACAATTTTAAGTCTTCAAATATTAAATCTACCAAGAATAGAAAGGGCCCACCTGCTATGCATTACACTCTTTTACCAGGTGTAAATATTTACATGCTTCAGATGCACATATTTCTGTTTACTGCAAAATTAGATTCTTTCCAAGCTCGCATTAATGGGATCCAACTCATATCATCACAGTTGGTTTCCTCTTTTGAGCTACGCTACATGCAGATTTCTTTGCTGTAGAGTTTTTTTCGTCATTTGTGGTTAAATGTTCATCACATCTTAAAAGAGGCCTCAAACACACATATTACTGTAAGGCTGAGGATGGTCATAGGAATGCTGTTTGACCTGACATCAAACTGTAGCTTCTTAGCACCCAGAAAATATTTGCATCTTTTCAGCAACAGACCAAAAAAGACGGCCTGAACTGAGACTGGCTGCAATCTGGACAGTTGTTTACACAAAGCTGCTTTAATAGCTGCGTTGGCTTCGTCTTCAAATACTGTCTATGGCAAAAACAATCATTTATGTAAAGCTGCAACCAAACTTTGATTTGCAGTTTCTGATTCATTTTAATACCGGTAAATTCCAATACAGAATTTCTAGGAGGCAGCCGTGGTTCAGTGGGAGGGCGGTTGACCTCTGTTTGGAAGATTGCAGGTTCGATTCCGACCATGTGTCGAAGTGTCCTTGGCCAAGACACTGAGGTTTGTGCCGGTGTTCAGCAGTGGAGCTGCTATCAGTGTGTGAGTGGTACTGTGGTTGTAAAGCACCTTGGGCCTTTGAAGAAGGTAGAAAAGCACTAGTGTACACCATGTCTAATGGCTGGCATAAATAAAGGTTTCATCCGGAAAGTAAAGCTGGCAAGGTTTTGGAGTTTGAACAAATTGACTTAAATTGTGGGTCTTGCAGCTTTTGCATGAACAAAGTCATTTTTTTAGTTTGCATCATATCCAGAAAACATTAACATTTTATTTTGCTTCATTTTAACTTAATGCTACATTTGTTTAGCTTTGTTCGTGCTTTGACAGTAATCTGACCCCAGAAACCCCTAAAACCGTCAAACAAACAAAAGTTGTTCCGCTCCCTGTGTGCAGCCTGACTGATAGAAATTTGGAAATGAATCAATCAGAGCATAGTTTGGGCATCCTACCGGCACTTACATATCACGTGCATACGCTGTACGTCATAAGCGCGAGTAACATAAACTAGCCTAACGAATACTTCACTTACGACACACACAACAATCGTATGTTCCATTTTCATGTCTCTTGAGGATGCTGCATGAACCTTAAAGGAACTGCAAAACCCAGCTGGGCTCCCCTTAAGATGTGGCCACTCCTCTATAAGCCTCCCCAGGCCCGGACAACCCACACACTGATGGGGGCTCTGCTGCCAAACACTGGCACCAACCTATAACCACCAGGAGAAATGTGGGGTTTAGTGTCTTGCCCAAGGAGACTTGAGACATGCGTGGGCAAGGTGGGAATTGAACCTCTAAGCTTTAGATCAGGGGTCAGCTGCTTTACCTCTGCGCCATGGCCTAAGTATTCTTGTTTCTTAAAAGCTGAGAGTCCTTCAATTTTTTTTATATCACTCTGTCAGAGAGCTCTAACAAACAGATGCAGCAGTGATGGTTTCATGGTTATCCCACTGGAACTTTGTCCTATCTCCATCCAGAATCTTTGGACCACGTTCAGATCAAGTTCTTGTTCTCTTCTCTTTTAAGCCCCTTTCACACATTTGCTCAGTTTAAGAGAGTAATCATCTCTCAAACAAGTCCCAGATGTGCCACTCTTGGGTCACTATGCTTTTGTCTGTGTTGCCGTTTATTTTGACTTTTTCTCGTTTTGTACCACCAAGAATCCTGTCTTTGAGCATATCTGCTGTTCCCTTGACCTCATGAACTGATCTGCTTTTATCTGTGAGACTTTTTACAAAGTTAGATGCCTTTTCAAGTTACGTTTAGTAAATTTTAAACACAACAGCTGGTCTCTAACCAAAGTGGGGAAAAAAACCCTTAAGAAAACGTCCTTGAAAATGAGAAGTAGAGAAGTTTCCTGTTTGAAAGAGTTTTTAGTTTGTCGTGTTTTAGTTTTAATTTAAAATAAATATAAAAAATTGTTACATTAGCAAGAAATCTTTTTGAACGCAGTGTACAGACTAAAAAATCTACAAGTGTGGAAAAAAGCTGAAAGATTACAATAAGACCTAAAAACAACATTCTGAATTCATAGCACGAGTTGGCTGAAACATATTAAGAGGAGAGCAGATGGTTCTGTGTGGCAGTGACATAACTGCAGAATAAGTGGCAAATGCAATAAATGTACAAAACTGTGTTCAATCTGCCAGACAGAAGATTCATCGCAGGCTTCCCAGTCGTCAGTCTGCTCTGGGAAATCTCTGGAGCTGACAGAACGTACACTTGCTAAATGTTTTTGGATGTGATTTATCTGACAAAAGTCAGATGAGCACCAAAAAAACTCAAATTTAGGTTTACGAAATAAACAGAATATATTTTAGACAAAAGATGACATTTCCACTTAAAAGATAAAGAAAGTCGTAAATTTCTTTCTGGAAAACCTCCGTCTGCTTTTCAACATTCTGATCGAGCTCCTGTTTGTATGTCCCTGCTGAACTCTAGATCTGTTACTAACAAGACTTTTACCCTGAACAACTATTTTAACGTGGATTAAACCTGAGCTCCTCCCCCCTGGCTATTCGTTCTTCAGCTCCCCGCGCGACCGTGGTTGAAGCGGGGGGGGGGTCTGGCGTCTGTTTTCGATTCAAGTTTGAGATGTCACCTTCCTACCACAAACACATACTCCTCTTTTGAACTGCAGTTATTTCTGTTATCTTTAGAGGAACCAGTTCTCTGTGCTGTCATTTATCGACCTCCATGATAAAATAAGGACTTCATTCAGGAGTTTTCCAAGTTTTTTGCAGATTGTCTACCAAGATACGGTCCATTTTGAGGACTTCAATATGCACGTGGGCTGCCTAGCAGATGGACAAATGACTTTAAGAGGCTTTTGGAAACTTTTAATTGAACTCAGTCTGTAGAAAAGCCCACACACATTCAGGGGGGCACAGTTAACCTGGTTTTATCTATTTGGCTCACAATCCCACAGATAGAAATATCTGAGACAGCTATCTTAAATCACTTCCTCATAACTTTTTGAAATCCAAGCCCCTCCTCAGTCGCCAAACCACCGGTACCGTTCTGCTGGCATTGCATCTTCACCAGCAGGAGAGTTCTCGTTTGCAGTGAATGGCATGGTTTTCCCCCTCCTGCTGTCTTCATTTTATTCCACCTGCTCGTAGATCCTGAACTCTATTGCCCCACTTCAAAAAAGGTCGTCCAAACCAAGAGCTGATTGCCGGTTAAACAGAAACACACAGAAACAGCTGACAGGCTGGGAGGACTTGGAAGAAAGACAAATTCCACGTCTCCCTTGAGATTTTACGAGATTCTTTAGCCGCGGATCAAAACTGTGTCAAAGTGTTTTTCCAACTTTCTCACCACCAACCTGTAAATCCGCAGCCCTCAGCCATCACAGACACCTCCACAGCTTCCTGTGAGAATTTTCTTACTTTCTTTATTGATAAAGTGAATTCTGTCAGACAGACCAACTCGGTTGTTAACAGAGACTTTTTAGCTGTTTCTGATGTGTTTGATCATTTTGAGTTGATTTCACTCAAACCCAAAACCCACAAACTGCTGTCTTGATGTGATTCCTCATAAAATTCTAAAGGAAGCTTTTGATATTGTAGGGCCTGGACTTTAGAAGTTTATTGCTGCGTCCTTAAGCTCTGGACTTGTTCCATCTGCTTTTAAACATGCAGTGGTTAAGCCGCTTCTCAAAAAACCTCACCTTGACACCTCATTTTTATCTAATTTTAGACCTGCTTCCTGTTTGTGTTATTAGATAAAGTTGTTTTTAAGCAGTTGCTGTCCTTTTAGAACACAATTTTATTTTTGAGAAGTTTCAGTCAGGTTTTAGATCTCAGCACAGCACAGAGTCTGCCCTCCAATAACATTGCCTTGTCCGTTGATGCCAAACAGCCTGTTGCTCTGTTGCTATTGGACTTGACAGCAGCTTTTGACATGGTGGACCATACGGTCTGCCTGTCTCAACTACAACATCACATCCGCATTTGTGGCACCACGATTGACTGGTTTCAGTCCTATTTGACTAGGAGAAGTGTTTCAGTCAGGCGTGGTGAGGCCTCCTCATCTGTGGCGTCTCTGTCCTGTGGGGTTCCTCAAGGTTCTGTCCTTGGTCCTGCTCTTTTTTTCTTTATAACTGCTGCCTCTTAGTTCTGTCATTGCATGGCATGATGTATCTTTTCATCGTTATGCGATGATCTGCAGATAAATCTGCCCTTCAGTTTGAGAAAAAAGAGCTCACAAAACATTTTAAAGGAGTGCATTGAAGACAAAAAGCCAGAATTTTCTGTATTTGATCGAGTCAAAAACGGAGACAATTGCTTTCGGCTGACTCTACTGCTGTTAGAAATCTGGAGGTTATCTTTGAAAACTGTTGTTGCTCCTTTTGCCTGAATCTAAACCTTCACTGAGCCGCAGGGATCTTGAAACAGCCATCCAGGCCATAATTACCTCCCGCATAGATTATTGTAACTCTGTACTTCGGTGTCACTGAGCCGTCTCCAGTTAGTTCAGAGCAGCAGCACGACAGTTAACTGGAAAATCCAGACAAGAACACATCACTCCAGTACTCAGTTCACTTCATTGGCTCCCTGTTAATTTCAGAATTCAGTTCAAACTTTACTGTTTGTTTTGAAAACTCTTCATGGTCTCGCACCAATTTGAGCTTTTGACTGTCTGCAGCCATTCTAGAGTTTTAAGGTCTGCTAATCAACATCTGCTTCATGTGCCCAAGTCACGACAGAAACACTGGGTGGGGTTTCCATTGCCGGCCCTCAGTTATGGAATAACATTCCTGCAGAACTGCCCATGATATCTGAACTTAACAACTTTAAATGTCATTAAAAAACTGACATTTTTAGACGGGCTCTTAATTCTCAGAAGTCGGTGGCATTTTATTTTCTTTCATTTGTTTTATTGCATTCTTATTTATTTTTATTTATTTATTGCTGACTGCTTTTTGTAATTTTATGCTGTTTTTAATTTTGTTCTTAATTTGCCTAATTTGAAACTTTCTTCAATCTACCTTCTATTGTCAGGCACTTTAGTACTCCGAAAGGAGTACTAAAGTGATATATAAATAAAGCTTCATTCATTCATTTATTCATTCATTCAGAAATTTTGTTTAAACAAAAGTTGTGACTTCTCGAATCCAAATCAAACTGAACGAATACATGTAGTATTGATAAGAATGTCAGTGATATTTTACTCTGAAAAGTCACATCTGTGATGTCCTTTTTTAACAACAAAAACAATTTAAAAAAGTTTTACTTAACAACAGATCAATATTTATTCTTTCGATTTCATGCATGACAGGCCACAGCCATAGATCCAAACCACAGCATGAAGCCTCCATGAAGCTTAAAATATTAAAATGCATTTTTATATTTTATTTAAAAAGAAATTGTAAAAATGCATGCAGAAACTCAATTTCACAGATTGGTATATTAATTAAAGTGGGGTAGAGTGCATGCAAATGTCTGCCTTGCAGGCTTGTTTGGTGATCTCAGTTAGAAAACTC
Source organism: Oryzias curvinotus (assembly GCA_023969325.1). Lineage (NCBI taxonomy): Eukaryota > Metazoa > Chordata > Actinopteri > Beloniformes > Adrianichthyidae > Oryzias > Oryzias curvinotus. Next base: position 26,514,451 of record CM043716.1, read on the forward strand.
TTTCAAGGAGTTTTGAGATCAGAGTTTCTTCGAGGTAAAAGTCTCAAAAAGAAACAGCAGCACAGGTAGTCTTTCATTGTCATTCAGCTGGAGTTCCCAGTGTGTCTGCCTAAACAAATTCAAGTCTGCTCCAAATACAACTTAAGTAAATTATTTCACTTTTGTTTTGCATTTTGTTTTGGGGTTTTTGTTCTTAGTGCTCTTTGAAATTCAAAGCGACAGCGCACGTTCATTATCCACTGCAGCTGAAAGTATCTTTTTGTACATTGCACAGTTGGGATGGATATGGAGGGCTATGCGCTGCTGGCTCCGTGCCCCTTCCACATGTACAAGCACACACATACACAAAACCTCCAATACATTTGCAGAGGTGAAGAGAGTCTCTCTGTCTCCCATTTCCAATCTGTCTGATGCCATTACCATTATCTGGGCCATGCTGATGGCAACCATTTCCAGCCCTGTACGTGCATGGCCAGCAAAGTACATAGCAAATTGCCCCACTATTAGCTAATAAATGGATGAACGATGCGCCCGGTGTTCTGTCCTGTTACTATTACAGTCAGCGTCACGTTAATCCATTAACACCATCCAAATCAAGTTTTAGCTTGAAGACATGTTGCTACAAAGTGTTTCCAACACGTCGCTTAACCCAGAGAACCTTTATTATCATGGAGATGAAATCCACTGAATGGCTGCCAACTCAACAACTGAAGAAATGACTCAGTGTCAGCCAAGTTAAGGTGTCTTCTTTAAATGACTGCGTTAATAGTACACACTAAAAACTTAAAAATAATCCAAGTCGGGTTGTTTTTAGCCTAACTCCAATTTAAAAAGGTACTAACTTTTTCTAGTTAGTTCAGGGAAAAAGAATAAAATCTTGGGAAATGCTCCAGAAAGTGACCGAAAAATATATCCCAACATGAAAAATCCAAGAGTTAGGTTGAAGAAATAAAGAGTGTATATTAAAGCTCGGAAATATAAACAAATGACAAAATGTAATGAACTTTGTGCTTGATAGATATTCCTAATATTTTTGCTCTTTTGCAAAAGTGTTTAACAGATGGAAAATGTTTATTTCCCTTTTCAATGAGGCCACATTTGGAAAAAAAAACAAGACTGCAGTGCTGAATATGTGAATGTAATTATGTTTGCACTAAAATGGACAAATATGGAGGTCAAGAAAAGCCTGATGTAGAATGTAAAAACAATATGAAGAGGTTTTTAAAAAATTCACCCTCAGTTAAGGTGTTCTATTCTCCTGACCACCAGAGAAAAACAAATTTTTAAGTCTATCCAACAATGGCAAAATAAATGTGTTAACTGCTGTTGTGAAGATGTGAGAGGCCACGTTTTCCATTTTATTTAGAATCAAACTACAATCAAGAATCTTTTCCGTGAATACCAGTAGAAGACAGAATCAGAAAATTGCTTAATGTGTTGACTGCGGATTCTTGGTACTTTCCTGTAGAAGTAAAGTTTATGATCTTTTATCTATTGTAAAGTTTTGTTCTGGTCAACCTCTCAAATGTTCTGTCCGCCTGCATTTGTTGAAGTATTGTCTGTTCTGTTGTTACTGTAACTGCTACATTCTTAAAGTCACGGCCATTTTTAATCTATTTACAAAACATCCCCGGTGATCTTTTAATTATGATTGTCATTTTTAATGAAAGTGAAAACCTCTGAGTTGTTTTGGCTTCTGCCAAGTGAAAGGAATTCATTAAGAATATGCCTCTGAGTTGTGGGCAGATCTGTTGGTGCAGAGTTAGCCCGCCCCCCTTCCCTTCACCATTGCTGAGAGCTCGAAGCAGGAAGCTCTGTATGTTCTACGTCACAAATAAGCTCTTTTTCAAATGACATTTGTCTCTCTGTTCCTGATTTACAATGATTTGAATAAAGAAAGTATCAAGCATCATCAGAAAAATGCCACAAGTATTTGTTAAAAACACCAAAAACACCATTTTCATCGAGCATATACCAAAACAGTCAGCTTTCTTTACCTGGTTATTTAGTGTACTTGAGCTGAATTATGTCCAATTAAAATAGAATTGATAATAATAAATGAAAGGAGCTTTCAAGAGCAGCATCCCTGACGTGTCCTTGCTTGTGGATAAGGAAGAACAGATAAGAAGAACAATTACAGCATTTTCCTGCAGTGAATTGAAACTGAGGATACTTTGACAGGGATTTTTCTGGAGGCAGACGGCATTCTCCGCTGGGTCAGGGAGCATGTTGTGTTTGGGTGCTACAAGCTGTAAACAGAGCGAGGAAGGAGATGGGCAGAGTGATAGAGATCTGCACAGTCCTGCGCAAACACAGCAGCAAGAAATATAATCAGGCTTTCCGCCAGTCCTTCAGTGCTCTGACCCCGGGGGGTAAAAATGGAAACCCATTAAAAGAGCGGGACATAAATGAAGCAATGGCAGAAAACAGGGAAGGAAAACGAGGAGTTAACATCACAAGGTAAATTCAATCAACAGGAGGACATATTCAGGGAGTCGTGTTACTCTCAGCACCAAAGCTGAGGAAGATGGAAGGAAGAAGGGGGGACTGATGGTACTAAAGATAACAGCGAAGGCTGAAAAAGGGGGTATTTGATGCCTCAGGGGCGTGATGCAGAGAGCATGTGCAAACACTCCTTATGAGCTCAGAAATTGCACTGAAATAAACAGTAATAATGTGATGCATCTATAAAGCAAAGAGCTTTAAACTCGTCTTCAGATTTTAGCGCAGCCTTGAAGAAGCTTCACAACGGAGGAAAAATATGGCAACCATGTAATGGTATTCTCTTAATACCATGATTAATCACTAAAAAAACCTAGATAGGGGGGTGATTTTGGCTACTTTTACAGGCAGAAAATGAGGAGGAAAAATGGCTCAACAGTTCAGGAAACTATTAAATGGTTTGATAGTCTGGGGATATCATAATGAGTCAGATTTACCAGCCTGCCACATCCTTGGAGATAAAAAAAAAAAAAAAAAACATTACCGGATCAATAATTGTCTTTTTAGTTTCAGTTCCAATGGGGATGAATTGAGATGCTGAAGGACTTCTAGACGGACTTTTGGCAGAAGTGTCTTAGTGGACAGATAATTATTTATTCTCTAAATTCGTATGCCAGATGTTTAACTGTCTGTTTTTGTTGACTTTTCCCCAGCATCTGACCAGCTTATGCCACCGTTTTTACCTTTTTCATTTACAAGAATGTCTCCCAGTAAACTCATCTGTCTTATCTTGTTATAAACAGACCCGATTAAAGGAGCAATTGAGCCTAAATCAAAAATGAGACACAGAACCAAAAATAATACAAATGTTTCTGGTTGAGGCACATGATCCACAGCTTGTAAACATATATTTTTTACATCAAGTCAAATTAGAGGAAAATTATGCCCTTTGGGTCCAAGAAAGGGATTCAAGAAGACGAAGAAACCAGCTCTTTTGGGCAAAACCTCCAAACCACTTTCTGCATGAATCAAAAGATTAACCCGGAGATAAACTGCAGGCTGCACATAAATTCAGAATCTGCAGCAGCTGAGAATTTGTTATACCACTGAATGTTTGAATAATTAGACACATTTTCATGTTGGCGAACTCATGGGTCGCATAAATATGATGCTGATTTTTTTTTACTATTGTCAAAAATACGACAGAGTATTACTGCCACCATGACAAAAGGAAAAAGTCAAAGTTTTGAGGGAATAAAGTCGTACAATAATAAAAACAAAGTCAACATTTTACAAGATTAAAGTCGTACAACTATCAGAAGAAAAGGCAAAAATTTATTAGAATAAAGTCGTAAATTAATGTTTCAAAAAGTCACAATTTTACAAGGAAAAAGTAATCCTTCATTTTTTAAAATAAAAAAGTTACATTTAGCTTTTCAAATGTTTCAACAAAGACACTCGAACATTACTTGTGTAATTTAGGTTTGCAGACAATACACAATAAATGTGTAACTTAAATGGTCTATGTCCCTGCGCTGGTTTCTTTAAAACAAACTTTAGCTTCATTATCTGGACAAAAGACAAAAGAAAATAAATAATAATAATAAAAGAAAGAAAAAGAGAAAGAAACGGCTGCGCAGTGGCACAGTGGTTAGCGGTCTTGTCTCACAGCGAGGAGGCCCCTGGTTCAAGTCCCGGCTGGGGGACCCAAAACAGAACACCAATGGGGGACCTTTCTGTGTGGAGTTTGCATGTTCTCCCCGTGTATGCGTGGGTTCTCTCCGGGATCTCTGGGTTCCTCCCACCGTCCAAAAACATGCTTCATGGGTTATTTGGCAACTCTAAATTGTCCCTAGGTGTGAATGGGTAAATTGTGAATGGGTGTGTGACTGTGACCCTGCGACAGACTGGCGACCTGTCCAGGGTGCCCCATGCCTTCGCCCAAAAGTGACCGGGATAGGCTCCAGCAGCCCCGTGAGCACGAAAGGGAATGAATGGAAGAAGATGAATGAATGAATGAGACATCAGATGGACATCACACTGCTCAAGAATCTCAATGAATCTTCTTCTCTTTTTTTATAAATGTAATACTTTATTTCCATGATTTTCTAACTTTATTTTTAAAAAAAGCACAACCTTTTCCTTGTAAAATTACAACTTTAGCTCCAAATTTACAATTTTATTCTTGTAAAAATGCTGACTTATTCAAATAATTTTAAATGAAGACTATTTGCACATCATTAGGCCAAGGCTAGGATTAGGGTAAAGGTTCAAATAAGTGTGGGCAATGCAGCAAAGTACATTTCGGCTGCACTTATCACTTGGGGCCAACGTGAATTTCCACCAGTTTGTGCGCTTTAGTATCTGTGAATAATATTGGCCCTAATTTGATGACTTTTTTTCATTAAACTTCGACTTTTGCTTGTCATTTTACAACTGTTTTCTCATATTTTAATGACTTTTTTTTTCCTAAATTTCATGACTTTATTCTTATATTATTATTTAATCACTTTAGTTTCATGGTGACCCTAATACCACATTTCTTAAGATGCTTTCTGTTCATTGACAGTGAATAAAAGAGAGGTTTTGCTAAAAAAAAAAATGAAATGCAGTTACACCATTTTATGTACTTTCTACTGTCTTGGTGTCTTGATTACCTTTTGTAACAGGTTTTGAATTAAGCAAGCACTTTTTAAATAAGACCAGTCTAGCTAAAGCCAGAACTATATGAGAAAATGAATTGCAGGTTTTTCTTTATTTGGTTGCATTCATTTCTCATCAAACGGTAGCCATCTGCACGTTTAAAGAGGTCGTTTCCCTGCACACTGAAGCAAATAAATCCAGTCTGCATGTTGTCAAAGCAGTAAAAGTGAGGAAAGCTTGTAGAAGACTTGGAGATTTAAGTTCTTCTCTATTTTATATTTTGAATTAATGTCTGATATTTTTCGTTCCATAAGAAAATTACCAATTTAACATGTGAAACAACAAAGATTTTGCAACCTAATTCTGTTTTTTAAATTGTCAAAACTGGAGAAGGAGAAGGAAAAATGAGCTAAAACATGCATGACTTTAAAATTATTTTATCGCTTCAAACATTGTGGTTTGATTTTAGTTTCTAACTGGAAACACTCATGTATTTAATGAAAACTTTTTTTGACATTTTGTCATTAGTCAGACACCCCATAATGTGTTTTCCCTGTGATTGCAAGTTTCGTTTAATGGCAGCTGGTTGACACTGAGCTCCTGTGGAGGTGTTTTTTTCATTTACGTGCAGAAACGAAAAGGTGAAAGGATTTGGATGAAAATAGGGAAGCAGGACGGCGAAGATGAATGGGAAAAAGACAGGACACAGTCAGCGGTGAGGATGAAGAGTAGATGAGGAGAAGGGAGAGCAGAGAAGGGGGAAATTAAGCCAAACAAGTCAAGGCAGGCCGGAGTGCCAGTCACTGACTTACAATAAAGAAGCAAAGTGTGAAGGGAAACAGCTATGACACTAGCAAAAGAAAACAAACAGGCACAGAAGGAGAAGATATTCAGCTAAATGTGATATGCAATAAATTATATTAAAACAAGTTGCTTGAACATAGGAAACCATAGCAACTAATATGTAACTATTATTTACTGTGAAAAGAACAGACTTATCACCTCTGTGCTTTAACTCTGACTCAGGGGTTTCTAAACTGTTCATACTAACAGCTTAAGTAATTGTGAAATGCTGCTAGAAGCACATTTCCTCCCATCAGGGCAGCACAGGAGAAGTTCTGAGCCTTTAGCATGATTTTCAGCTTTCTTCTTGCTCATTTCTGGAGGTTTAGAGGCTCAATGTGACACCTGAACAGAAGCTTTGATCACCATTCAGTTTAGATTAACATCTTTAAGTTATATCAGGCCCAGGAAAGGTTCATTTCCTTTATTCTGACAAATTACTTATTATGGCATCAAGCTTGTAAAGTCATTTTGTTCTTCTTTGTATCTGAAGGTAAATGTGTGATAGAAAGCAACTCTAAATCCACCGCCCCACATTCAATAAATTGGAGAAGTGTGATTGACCACCCTCTGTGCACTTGCAGCATCCAGACCATCTGGGCTTCAATTTACATGAAAAACCAGAATAATCATGTGTCAATGTGATCTCCCCACTAACACAAAGCCTCTTCTCTTCCTGCTTGTCAAAACTTCTTCTCTAGAATTTATTGATAGCAAATCAAGCAACAGCAAAGCCGTGTCGAATTATTTTTCTTTCTTTTGTTTCCAATGGTATCCAATATGTTATTTCAATGCTTAACGTGTTCATTCAGCCGATTCTTCACGGACGGCTTTACAGGTCGGAGATGAGTGAAACACTTGAATGTGGCTTTTATTTTTTATCTGTGTGGAATACCTGTTAGGTAGAGTGACGTAAAAAAAATGTTAAAGTTGCACAGAGCAGCTGCAGTTGGGCTGCACTCGTTACAAAACATTTTTTGCAGCCAATTAGTATCAGTTAAAGACCCACTCTGATGAAAATTGTTTTTTTCTTTTTTCTAACATGTTCTTGTTTCATTTTCCTGATGATGGAAAGCATATATGAAGAATATTAAGCTTAAAATTGGATTTCTGAGTATTTCTTTATTCAAATTGCTTTTAATCAGGAGCAGATGAAAAAATGCAGTTAGAAAAAGATCGTCTTTCTGACGTAGAAAATACTTTAGGCGAGCTACAAGTTCCCTGCCTTCCCATTCTGATACATCCACTAGCAAACAAATAGATCCACGTACGTCTTCGTTTTCCTCATCCGATCTGGCAAAAACAATCCAAACTGTACAGCTGGGGAGCTCCAATATTGCTCACCATTTTTGTTGCACCAATAATATTAAGTTAGGGGGTTGAGGGGCTGTAAGCTAGAGGTAGAGTTTGTAAGTAGAGAGCTCTTAGTTATGGGTGATGGGGAGTGGGGCAGGGCTGCTCCGCCCAAATGCAGAATTTCTAACAGACTACTGCCGCTCTGCAGAAATTATGTTCAAGAAAACGACAGAAGTTTTTTGATTCTGGCTAAAAGCGGCATTATCATAATTAAAAAACAACAGGCAACACTTTTATCATAGATCAAAAGATGACCGGAGTGGGTCTTTAAGTTGACTACATACAATCGTTGTGAAATGAAACCTGTCGCTTCCCGCAGATCCAGCTGTGTGCTGCTGTTGGTCATATTTGTCACCCCGTCGCACTTACTATGCAGAGGGAAAGGTTAAACCACACCCTTGGATCTGTCTCAGCCTGATGCATGGGCTGGTAACACGGGACGCTGGGTGACCTTTCAGTACCTTGAATCAAGAGACTGCCCCCCCCCCACTTGAAACGTTTGAAAACTACCAATGGGAGAAATTAATTGCACAACAGAAAAAATGTCTTTCAACTGCCTTGGGGGGGAGAGGATTTTTCTAAAAATCGACAACTCTTGATGGATGTTAATCATGATTTTTTTTCCATGCTGTGATTGGGTAATAAAGCATTATAAAAGGCCCTGCTATGTAAATTGAGCAGACTCCTGTCTGTGTCGAGTGACATCCAGAACATTCTCAGGAACAGGAAAATGAACTTGGGTTAATACAGAGGGATGAAAACAGGCAGTGGAGGTGTAATAACTTCCCCGAGAGACGCTGTTCATTTTTATTGCCAAGCATTTGTACGTGTAGGTAATATGGACATGGGAGGAAGGCAGGAACGCCGTGCATAATGTGTACAGCCGCAAACACAAAGTGTTTTCCCATGACGGCTGACCCAAATGCCACAAATTCACATATGAGTAAGAAATAAATTGTCCAAGAGCTTGCAATGCTATTGATCTATCTTTTGCATATGATTATGAAACATCTGTTCCTCATCGCTGCAAGTTCAAACCCACATCTGGTGGATTTTCTGGCGTTTTAGAGGACTCCCTCTGACAGACCTCTTGCTTCTGACCATGAATAGCCACTCGGTTCTGCTCCTTGACAGATCCACCCCTAGCCAGACACACCACTTGCAATTAATGATAAATTCATCTCGGAGACTCAGAAAGCAGCTGGACACGCTGCAAGCAGACCCAGTTCACTGCAAGTCACCTTACATATGTCGGCCTGCCTTCCTGCTCAGATCCCCCCCCCTCCCAGCACCCTCTCTCATCGTGGGCTGTTTCTGAATCTCTTGCCTCCTCTGACAGCTCGATTATGTTTGTTGCTATTCTTATCCTCCTCTTCATTGCGTGGAATGTGTATATATCAGAGTTCTATATGTACAGGGGGAGCTGCTGTTGCTTGCAGGCATATTAGCTTGCTGATGCCACTTAAGCCTCTAATAAAAGCCCCAATGACATGGACTATTACTCCAAACACGGTTATATAAACCCAAAAGGAATCCCCGATAGAAGAATCCCAACATAGCTGCAGACATCTTTCACAGTTCAATTCTGCCATTGCTTGGAGACGGAAAAAAAGTCAACATTCAGATACATTTTTGAATTGATTTGTTTCCAGATTGTGGCTGATGGATCCATGAAGGAATTTCTTTTTTTCCTCCATCCATGAGTTTTCTTTGAACATTAACATGGAGCTCCAGAAATGTGGTTTCAACAAAAGAAGGGATATCTTAGTATTTATTTTGTGAAAAAAAGGCTTAAGATCAACAGTCCAGTGTACAGAGGAAGCTTAATCTGACCTGTGATAAGCATAAAGTCAGTATTTAGACTATAAAGTGCATTTGCCACTTTTTCCATTTTCATTTAGGTCATTTAGGTCAAAATAATCCTGATCTTCGCCTGCTGTGTCGATGGAGACAAATTCTCATGTCTGCACAGTTTGTGCCTAAATGTTAACATTTCCCCAATTAAATTAGCTTTAATTTGGGGGGAGAGGGGCTCCAGCATAGCAGACTTTGTGGTATTTCTGGGCATTAATCTCAATTATATCCCCTGTCAATCAGGATTTTCTTCAGAAGAAGCCAACATTACTGATTATAGTTTTTGCCATAAATCATCAGTTATAGTCCAGGAAATTAGAAATTCAATCACTTACAGAAGCAAATGAGTATTAGAATAGAATATTATTCATTTGATAATCTCTAAATGTTTTCAAATACATTTTTGCAAACAATTATAACAAAAAATATATTTTAAAATGTGCATTTATGAAAACAAATCTAATCAGCTCATTTAGCATCAACAGCCTGAACAAATCCCTGCAGGTTTCTTTTCCCCAGTGGCGACGATAAGATGCCAAACCACGCAAATGGGGAGTTTTGACTTGCAAATCCCAAATCTTCTCCTATTTGCATAATGATCTGGTCACGTTTTCTATGTAAGATTCTGAAACAACGAAAAGTTAGAGAGGAAAAAAGAAAAAGCACAGACCACGACTTACAGATTTGAGAGGATGCAGCTCCTTTAAAGGGTTAGAGATAGACGAGGAGGAGAAAGAGTCCTTCCAGCTCAGTCCTGCGCTCCCATTAACGCAGCGTCGACACAAACTTTGCCTTTGCGTCCAGGTAAAATAAAGCCACAGTCAAACAGTAATTCAAAAGAACAACTACAGAGGTGAGTTCGCGCACATTTCCATCTTTTTTACGGATTTAAATGGGTCTGGAAGAAGTTGATGCGCGGCAGGGAGCTGCAGCCGGTGCGCGCTCTGACAGTTGACTGCGCGTAATCCAAGATCATCGGGCAGACTCCGGTTTACGCGGTCCAGGCAGCGGAGTGTGGAGCCCCTCCTCGACTAACCTCTGCTGTGTGCGTGTATGTGCGTGTTCGGGGAGGTGGGGGCTGACACACCACACACACGCACACACAAGGGTGAGAAACCTCTTCACAGCGGATTGGACGGTTGTCTGGACGGGATACAGTGTTCCTATTTTGAAAACACTTTACATATAAATGAGGATTCACATTTGTCCCTTATGAAATTATAGTTGATGTTTTGTGTTGTCTGCAGGTTATTTTTTGTCTTTCATTAAGAACATTCAATCAGCACAAGAATTTTCACTTTTTCCTGTGCCAGTTACATAATGCTATAAGTGAAAATATTAACATTTTAAGACGATTCTAAAAATATACATATATAAATGATTATCAGATAATCTGTTTATTTTCTTGTCTGATTTGGATTCAAAATTAAAAATGGTGCCTTATCATAGGTAAAGCTATTATGTTACAGGTCATTTTCTGTCTAATTTTTGTCTTTTTTTTATTTGATTATTCTATTCCTTGGGGAATCTTTAACTTTGCTGGCAGTTTTGGTATCATATGTGCAAATGTTCCCATTGGTGATTGGATGCTGCGCTGCTCTGCTTCAGATGCATGCTGTGCTTCTATGTCTTCCATTTTCTGGCTTCCTCCTCATAATAGATGGGAATTAACTCCCGCAGGTTTTTTTTTTAAACTCCAGGAGAATGAAGGAGGTATAGAATACAAAATGAAAAATTGCAGAACATTGGCAATTTTTGCACTTTGTAATCAGTATTCAGGCATGGTTGTAGATTTTTTTTATATAGAATCAAATGAATATCAATAGTAATGTTTTCATTTCCTTGTTTTATCCCTCTCTTTTTAGGAAAAAAAATCACATAATCCTTTGGTGTTTGTGCTCAATGTTGAGGAAAGTCTTTTTGTTAGGCTTAGGCAACCAAATGAATAACTCCTGTTAGTAGAAGGTTGCACCCAACTGATGGAGACCAACCAATCAACCCAACAGAACTGATTTTTCTTAACCTCTTAATGCTTATTGATGCAAATATGCATCAAGTTACTTCTGCTCCAAATTTACCAGCTTGAAAATCACAAGTGATTTCTTTTATTACTATGGATCTTTAGGTGTATTTTAATGAGTATTCCTAAAAAAAATTGACCTTCCCTTTCAAAGCCTTTCTAACTTTGTTTTTGGCGTCATGGTTTGACTTTTAGCAAGCGGGATGCTAGAAAGAGAAGACATCTGTGGAACCAGCTCCACAGGGAGTTCTAGTTGTTGTCTTTTATTCTGTAACTGTGTTTTTTCCTTCTTAATTCCAACACAAACAGCTGTTTCTCCCCGATTCTCTGTCACTCTGGATTTGACAGTCATCGTTCTTCATCTCGCCCATGTTCACGCAGGCACAGAAACACCAGCAATGTTTCGGCGGGCTTGGCGTTGCATCTTTAGAACACATTATGTCAGCTCTCGTGTCCAAAGCCATGTCAAAAACAAGAGGTGTTCAAACTTGCAGTGAAGACAGGACAGGCACCTAGAGGAGAGGAGTGGACAAACACAATCTACTTGGGAATGTTAATAACCTTCTCCTTGTCTGCCACATTTTCTTTGCTTGCTTGCACTTTCATGTAGGTTTGCTGCAGCCATTCCTAACCCTAACTTGAGCTTGTTGGTGTAGAGGAAGCACATTTTGTTTCCTCTGAAATGTCCTCCTGCTTTTTCCTCCCAAAGTGCAGTAAAAACTCAGCACTGTACAAGAAATCTGTCCTGGCAGCATGCCCTCTTTCCCTGATTCACATGGATGGTGGGCTGGCGACTGAGCTGCGGTTAGTGGACACTTCCACGAAGAAAGCTCACCCAGCAGAGAATCCCCTCAGCTGTGCTGATGATGGATGGATGGTGAAGAATGAATGAGGGAAAATGGAGCTGGAGAGACGCCTTTTTCACAGGGCCCACCGTGCTCTGAACCTAGAGGATAATGATGTGAAAATAAAGACCCTGTGGACTCGGTGCCAGAGTCAATGCTTCATTTAAAAATAAAGGCAGCATCCTTACATTGCGTTGTGCATGAGGGAACACACTTTTAAGCCTCAGAAGCTGCAAAAAAAAAAAAAAAAGAATGGGAAGCTGAAAGCGTTAGGGGTTGAGCTTGTTAAAGTCTGTCTACTCTAGTAATGAAAGATTTTGTGACCAAAGGAATGCTTTAGCGAAAGGATACTTTGAGCAAAACTGAGCTTCCTGCTTGATAAAGCATATGGCATAAAAATGTGATTTGGAGTTTTTTTTAATCATAAATAAATAATTTTAAAAAATCGAAATTCTAAATTTGAAGCAGAAAGACTGCAATGGATTTGTATTTTACCTGTTTGCAATAAACAAAAGACTGTTAATAATCCTAAATTATTGCAGTTTTATGTTTCTAAACAATTTATTGGGATCTTTGAACCTTACAAGTAATAGAATTAAAAACTTTGCAGCTTGTTTCTAGTGCCCCCAAGTGGATCAAAAACCACACTTAGGAGTTTCTAATGGATGTTGTTTCGCTGTCAGGTCAGGCCCAGACACGAGCATCCTGCTAACACTGTAAAATGTCTTCATTTGAATCAGTACAGGTTTGAATTCTGATTTCTAAAGTCAGGAATTGGATAAAGGAGACTGACTTTGAGTTATCCTGCAAAGTCTGACTTAAAAACTCAATTTGCTTCTTTCCATTTTCTCCCATCTTGGGGCTTTAGTCGTGATTTGCATTTTAACTTTTAAAGTTAACATGGTGGTTTACTCCGTCTCCTGCAGTGGGGATCTGACTCAATCACATTTTTTGTTAACTCTATCTGCTTTTGTTGGCCTCACAAGCAAAATCCTTTTCGTCAGTTTCATTAACACCATTTTTTAAACAAGTTTTTTTCTAAATCATACCACCAAAATGGGTCTTTTTTTATATACTGTTTTGTATAAGAATCGACAAACTCTGCTTAATAACAATATTTACTTCTCTACTCTTGGTCTCTCTTTTGAGTCTCCAGTTTGTCAGCTGTGCTAATGTAAAGTGTATTTGCTAAATCAAAAAAAAAAAAGGAATTATTAGGCAGAAAATTTAGTCACACTCATGCGTTAAGTTGCTGAGTCTGCAGAGAACTCCAGCACCTAAGCTCAATTTGAAGTCTTTGACCTTCAGGAAGTTGGTAATTGAAGCACACAGGCAAAGAGGGAAAAGAGCCACCTGCTCAGATTAAAATCGTTTCTGTTTTTTTTCTTCCTTTTTCAGTTCTTTTCAGCTCTGCCAGGAAAAGGGACTAATCATCACTTGACTTGACTTGGGGGGGAAATGGGCAACTGTATTTTCTCCTTCCTGCTAAAATCATTTTTAATCTTCCTGACCCTTGATGGAAACGGATTGTGACACATTTGCTGTAGAGTGGAAGAGTCTAAGTTATTTAGAGCCCTGAGTCATCTGCTGCAAAAGAGACGCTATTCTCCACCAACAAAAGCCCAGCTGTTACTGTAAGGCCTTGCATACAAAACTGTAATCCGGTGAAATATTCCTTTTTTTTTTTTTTTTGCCTGAGATAGGTCTGAGACCCTTTTTCTGAAAGGTAGAAATTCATCTCAAAGATTCATTTTGTGCAGCACAGCCCACCCACAGCAGGGAGAACAGCAGGAGATCAGTGTTAGCCTTTTTTTAAACGTCCACACACAACTCTCCCCCGTCACTTTCTGCTGGCATTTCACTGGAAACCAGAGGGGGAGTTTTAGCTGCAAAAGCTCTCACAAACACCTAAAAAAATTGACTTAGCTAAATAATTAAATTCAAATTGCCACAAATGATCATTTTTCTTATATAAACCTTTTTGAAACAGTGGAATCACCTAAATCTGCATCCCAAGGCACATCCATCTGCTAATGCCAGCGAGGAAGAGACTTTGCACTTAATGGAACATAAGGTGATGAATGTGGGGGAAACTTCGATGCCATGTCGGTGCGGCTGACAGCTTTTGCTCTGTATTTTAAACAGACTGACAGTGAAAAAATAAATCTGAAAATAGAGGTACGTGTTCATCTCCTGTGGTCACATCTGCTGCAGGTTTTTTTTTTTCTTAAATGGCTCAGAACAAAATGGCCAAGAACCTTTTATTTTCAAAGAATAAAACCCTTTTTTTCATATTCATTCTGACTAATTTGACATTTCATGTAAATTGCCCTAAATTTCAGGATTAATTAAGCTTTTAATGGTTGGACACTATATTTGTAAACAGAAAAGGAAATTCTGGACCCATGAATCTGGCAGAAAGCAAAGGCAAATATGCGTAATGTCAATTTAACCCTAATTCTGTTTGTGCGTTACTGCAAAGGGAGTATTCATGAGAAAAAACAAAGCTGCCCAAATTTATAAATGCCTTGGATTTTTTTTTCCCGGTAACATCACAAGAATTACTTAAAAAGGGTTTATCAAAGAGAAAACAGACGCGATTAGGGTTTGTGCCCAAAATAAATAACAGAAATGTGTTGATGACATATTTTGCAATGAAAAGTGCTAGGGAAATGAAATGGCACAGCATACCTATCTATTTTGCAATTTCATGCATGAGTTTTTTCATGTTCTAAGCAGAAATCCAAGTTAGATCCCTTTCAAGGTTCCTGATGATGTTGTATTTAATCCTACCACCAGAGGGCGTTTGAGCTATCTACCCTGCATTTACCTGACACACTTGCACAGCTATTAAAACAGTAGATTCCTTCACTAACTGCAAATCTTTTGCATGATGATGAATATTGAATATATAAAGATGAAATAGAATCTCGACTCAGTTGTTGCTCTAACCTGCAGGAGCCACTAAGCTGGAGGTAATGAATTAAAATGCACCAAAAAGTTGTAATTTGCTGCCCATCAAACCATTAATACACGCAGATTTAAATTGTAAGATAGTTCCACATCAATTATTTCTTGTTTTGCTTTCAAGCTTGGGCAAAATTTCTTATTTTAGGCAACCATTTGTGATGTTTCCATTTGGTTTTTGGTCATATTTTCTAAATACAAGCTGTGCTTGTGGGTAAAAATCGGTTGTCAACATGCTACACAGTTAAAGCTAAATCTTGAAGAAAGTAAAAGAACCTTGTTTTAAGAAAAAAAAAAACGTTTTTCTTATCAAGAAAGTAGTTCAATGGCAAAATAATCTTATTAAAAGCAGCCGAAACCAAAATGTTCCTGCCTGTTCATCTGTGAGACTTCCAGACCGTGTGGCCTCAGAGAAGCTGGGATGTAAACACACTGAGAACATGACAGCCTCATTCATTCTGCTGTCAAAGAGTTGGTTTAACTCTATTCCTTGAAGGCCCAACCAGAAGCACTTTTCCTTTTCCTTCTATTTTTAGCCAGACCCAGTGGGTGAGTGGTTTCCTTTGATATCGGCCATAAATATTTATTGTCTGCAAAATCCCACTGCACTTCAGTTCTATTCTGAGGGATGGAACCTTTGTTCAGCTTTAGCAGTGTTAGGATGCTGAGAGCTTTTCATGAGCCATCTGAGAGAAGCATTTGACCAACAAAACTACTATAAACTTCCAAATTCTTGTTGTAGTCTTGATGTTGAGAGGGCATCTGTGGCTCCATTCAGCTTTCATTGCAAAACTGAATCGTGAGAAAGTAAAAAGATCCTTTTTTCAAGAATAAAAATAGCTTCTTTTTTCTGTTTTGCCTCATTAAGATTTTTGTTTTCAACAAAACAATAATTTCAATTTAAGAAACCATGTCTTGATTACTGGAATTAGTTTCTTAAAATAATAATTCTTGGTAAAAAAAAAAAAATAAATACATTTTTCTTATCCCAATGGAATTGTTTTGCCTATTTAAAGAAAATCTCCTAATGGGGTAAGCATTTTTTAACCTATTTCTAAAAAGTGTTTTTTCTGGGTTGGATTTGTAGTTCATTCCATTTTTTTCTCAAATATTATGAGAAATTATTTATGAAAAGTCCTGATATACACTTTGTTTTTCAAAATCTGCATCTTCCTGCCTTTTGACCAAAGGTAAATGATGAAGCTGAGGTTACCTTGTGCTCTTTTAGGATCACTTCCATGTAAGTTGAAGGCTATGCTGAAATAGGCTGGAGAGCATTAGCCGATAAGGAAGGGAGCCAAAAGCATTAGAAGGGAACAAAGAGCTGCCTGGAGATAAGGTGAAAGTGAATGAGATAAAGGGAAAGAGACCAGACGAGCTTTTCTTTTTCTTTTTTAAAGGAAAAGTAAGATAACTGATGTTTGAATGCACCCACTTTGCAGTCCTTGTCATGCTATATACTCATTAGAGCAGGAAATCACAACAAAAGCTGATTGTTTTATTGTAAAAAAAAAACTTTTTTTTTTTTTTTTTACAAAATATGAATAAAAAACAAAAGTGAAAACATTAGATCAGCAGGAACTAGCATCCCTCATAATGCAGAGAAAAATCTCCCTTTTAATGAAAAGTAAGGCATCAGTACAGTCATAAACAACCTCGTCAACATTTTAGCAATAATTAAATTCTTCAGTCGCAGTGAAGGAGCGAGAACTCGTCACTGTCACGTCAATCTATCCACGCAAGGCCATGAAGCGAGTCTTTTTATTCCGCTTCATGAGACGATCCCTCCTTTTGAGTCCTGTGTGCTTTTTGGCTCCTGAAAGGAAATAGTGCAACAACAGATTAGCTGAAGCTGAACTTCAAGTGAAGGTTAAACTTCAGAGTAAAGCAAACAGTTCCTCCCAGAGACAGACTCCTATTTTAGTCATAACATCACTACTGGACGACTTTCCCCCCTGATAGAGAAATCGTATTACACTGTTGTCTCCTCCTTATTCCTTTTGGCTAAATTGGAACCAGTAAATGAGTTCTTGTCAGTTTAAAAGTTTTTGTCAAATATACAAAATCGCTTCTTTCAGCGTTTTTACCTTCAACACAAACGTCCTCGCAGCTTTGACGCGACACAAAGTTGTTGCTGCTCCCTCCACAGCCTGAGTACGCAAACTCCTCACACGTCTTGGTTGCTTTGTTGTAGTAGAACCGCCTTATGGAGGCTGAACACTTTCCTTTGTCCAGAGGATCCAGACAGAGTATGGGAACAGCTGTGGAACCCACAAAAAGCACGGTTAGAATGCTGCAGGAAAAACTTTCCTCGGCTCGGAAAAAGTGGGATCTGACGTCCCACTGACATTTTTGTGGACTGCAGAAATCCATGCAAGATGTAAGATCCCTGAAGCGGTTGGAGTTTCCCCCGCAGCCTCCGTAAGAAAAGGGTTCACACTGCATGGTGCTCATGTTGAAGAAGTAGCTGGGAAAGAGGGCCCGGCAGTGACCCTCCTCCTTGGGGAACCTACAGATTTCAGGAACCTCTGTGAAGAAACACGAAAGAAAATGTTTTCAAAAATAAAATAAAATCCATATGCCGGATATATGGACAAGGGAGGAACATGTCCAACTAAATGCAGAATGTGACGGCCAATTTAAGTCCACAATTAACTAAAGAAATAAAAATAATTATAATTTACAAAAAAAAACTAGGTTAAAAAAACACAAAAAATGAATGGATGCAGCCTAAAAAGGAAGAAAACCAGTACTGTTTGTGCCTGTCCCAAGCCTGGTAAATGCAGAGGGTAGCGTCAGCATTCAACATAAAACTTCCAATAGATCAGATGAGAAGACAGACATATGCACAGATGAACTGATGTGATGTTTTTCTTCACATTTCAGCAAGTAACTCACTTGGGATCCTAAAACATGTTTTCTGGCACTTTTGGAAACTCATGAAGTTGTTTGCGTTGCCATGGCAGCCTCCATAGTAGAAAACCTCGCACTTCTGCGTGATCGTGTTGTAGAAATAGCGTTCGATTTGTCCTCTGCAGGGTCCTTCGTCCACTTGAAGAAGGCACGCGCCTGCAGTCAAAGCAGACACGAGGATGTGAGAAGTGATACATGAACGCGCATCAAAGTAACTCTTGCTCGGTCAATACGCAGGAAATAACCCGTTCTTATGGGGGTTTAACATTTTAAACCAACGAAGAGTGGTGTTAAACTGCTACCTTTAGGTACCAAAGACAGTCCGCCGGGTAACGAGGAGAAAAGTGCAAAAAGCGTCAACATCCCTAAACTCCATAGTGGCGCGTGTTAGTCCCCGCGAGCCCTTTTCCTCTCTTCCTGCGGACACTTTCAGCTTTATAGCAGCGGTATCGCCACATTCAGGGGCGGGGATGCAGTGACTCACTTCCACTGAATGTGGAACCTCCTTACTTGACCTGATCACCCTGCAGTGACATTAAAAGTCATGTTTATGTTGTCATTTTTGGTAGAAAGTTGTGTATGTGTGTGTGTGTGTGTGTGTGTGTGTAAGGGGAGGGGCGTGACTAACTTCTTTTGTTCTGCTTCCAATGAATTTGGAGATGGAGGTGATGAAGAGGACACAGAGAGAAGAGATCTAATACTGGAGACATACTTTATGTCTGTTTTCCTCAGAAATATTGTGGGGTTTTTTTACTGGAAAAATTATGATTTATCAGGTTAGAAATGCCAGGATTACAACGTCTTTTAGGTATTTGATTTAAACTGATGACTAGCAGTGGCTTATATTTACTTAAGTAACTCTTTGAAAAGTGTCTATTTACTTTTTTTACTCTAATGTGAATACATTATTCATAATATTTATGTAGGCTTCTGTAGGCTTGACTAATTAATTCGTAAAAATAGAATATTTTAACTTTTATTTTAGGCGACACTTCTCTTTCTCAAGTGTGATTTTGAGCCATACTCAACCTCTGGTCATGACGCTTGTCAAAATTAATTTCACCAAACTCACTGAAACGTTTCACAAATCTCTTCGGTTTAAACCGGTGGAGTGGATGTCACTGGAAAAGTGCCATGCAGTCATGTTTAGACAAATGATACACCTTCACCTTGACAGGTGGAAGCTAAATACAGATTAACCGTCTTATCAAAATGACCTGCGAGGCAATGAGAAGCACAACGCTTGAACCCGTAGTTCATGACAGGAGACACATATAATCAAAACGGCACTAATCCAGTTTGGGTCTTTAGAATCCATGTACAGCTTTTTGATTTGTTTGACCCTTGAAGAAACCCCGAACAAACACACATCTTCATTCTGTCCCTCCATAGCATGCTTGAGATAATGATATGATCATTCAGAGTGCCCCGAATTAATCTGATTACCAGATTAGAATCTGTTTGTTTGGATTACTTTATAACCCGGATTGAAGGAAAGGACTGGGATTCTTCAGCACGATTTCATTAGTGAAGGACCGCTAACGGTAACTAACCGTAAGTCCATTTTTGATTTGAGTGAAATCAAGGTACTTTGAAATCTTTAGAAAAAATGTAAAGCATATCTTCTCTTAAGAGTTAACTCTTTTGACAGAGGATGCCGGTCATCAATGTCGACGACCTCACAGACAAGGACAAGGCTTTAATGGAAGTAAACCAACTCAAAGTGGAGGTGAAACTTGAAAGGTGGTTGGTAAGTTTTTCTTTTTTTTTGCTTTGTATTTTTTAACATGAATGGTGGAAATGTTTCATTTTCAAAACTATATATCAAGAATGAACTTCAAATGAACTTTCATCACATCTATCCCATCATCTTTAGACATCTAAATGCTGTGAGGAAATCAAGGAATACATTCAGGAAAGAGTGGACGAGGACACCCTTGTGAAAGGCATTTCAGAGGAGAAGAACCCCTTCAAAGAGAAAGGTGGCTGTGTCATCTGCTAGAACGGACCTGAGCTTCTCCTATCTCAGATTAGCACCCAAGGACATTCTCCCTCCTCTTCAGAAATGGATTTGCAAGGAGATGACTAGATGGATACAATTTATGAAACTGCACATGCTCCCATGTAAATGATCCCATTTTTCTCGACAGGTTTTTAGCCTTATAATTAAATTCTTCAGAAGAGTATTATAAATAACAGTTTGATTTGGTAAGATAACGCTTCCCTCTTGTGTGATGTACATAGCCTGAGCGAGTGGACCCCTGGTTTGCTTCATACACTGAAGCAACTGTCATTAAATGTGCATGTTTACAACTCATCTTGTCTCTGTGATTCTTTCAGAGCTTTTGAACGATGTTGTAGAGGAAACACAATGAAATCCATCAGCTGGCATACTCAGAGTTTAAATAAAATTATACTTCCAAGGGCGGCTGTGGTGCAGCGGTAGGGCGGTCGACTCACGATCGTAATATTGCAGGTTCGATTCCCGCCTTGCACGCCCATGTGTCGAAGTGTCCTTGGGATAGACACTGAATCCCACCTTGCCTCTGGTGGGAGGCTGGCGCCAGTGTTCATCAGCGGAGCCGCTGCCAGTGTGTGAATGTGTGTGTGCATGGGTGAATGGGACTGTGACTGTAAAGCGCTTTGGGCCTTTGTAAGAAGGTAGAAAGCGCTATATAAGTATACGCCATTTACCATTTCTAAACCATATAGTAAAAACACTAGGTGCTTTTTTGCGATTAGTTTGCATTTTTCCCTTCAAAACTTCTCATTTAACCTTTTCTGATGCAGTTTTTTAAGATTCATAAAGTAAATTGCATGAACCAACAACATTTTCCTGATTTTTATAGCAAATCTTGACAAAATGAAATCAAATTATGAAACAAAGATCACTACTTTAGGAAAAATATAATTGTGGATATAATTGTTAATATAATTTATGTTTAAACATTTTCATCATCAAAATAAAGTATACCTATGGACTTATTAAAATATTTACAAATTGAGGTGTTATGTGAAATTATGTTACTATTTTTGTATGATTCTTTTTTGATAGTTTAAGACTAACGCTTTCTTCATAACAGGGATAAATGAAGGTTTGTGATTTCTTTCTCTTTCTAGAGCTCATTTTCATTCATGTTTAGGTGTCTTGATATTTTTTCTCATACTTGATTCATTTTATTTCAGGACGAAAATGACAAATATTTTTTTACACTGGATGATTCTCAAGATTACCACTATATATGCAAATATGTGCCAAAATGTTGATGTATTTGTTGACATCCAAACTAAATGGTACAGATGTTACAAAAAAAGACAGACATAAAAAAACGAAATAGAAATAAGTCTATTGCACCTGAGTGCAAGTAAAGTGCTGCTACAAAGATGAAAGCTTTTTTATGGTAAAAGTTATATGCATTGATCTTAATTTTGGAACGTTGTTTTTCTTCCTAAAACTAAATGTACATCGTTAGCGCCAATTAAATATGTTTTTAAACATTTCTATACTTTTTTTATTTTTGTATTTTCCCAGGGGGTGAAATCCACTGTTCACTAAACTACGGGCTTTTATCATCTCCGAGTTTAAGGTTTTATAGAAAAAAAAAATAATACAAGTAGCCCTCCAACTGCGCACAGAGACACGCGCATGCGCACTGCTGTCTTCAGAGATGGCGCTGCGTGAAGGATCCCGGAGGTTAAAGCTGCTGTTCCGCCTTCGTCATGTACCCCAGCTCTCTCGGTTTGTCAGCGTCCGCTCGGTGTCTGAAAATGTCTCATCTAAATCCAGTGCCTCAGAGACCGCGGACGACCACCTAATCTACACACCAGAGCACTTTGCGTTAAAGGAGGCCTTGAGAAAGGTATGCACTAATGCAGGAGGACCGCCGACACTTAAGATGTTAAACCGGCTCAAAATAACAAGTTTATATCACTCTAAAAGCGAAGGTTGAATAAGAACAAGCTTTATTTTTGAGACAGCACCAGTCTTTTGCTTTAAATTGAGCTTCACGTGAACCTTAAATGGAATGTAGGTGAGAGATCACAGTGCTAAACACGTTAACGCACATGCAGCTAAACAAACGCGGTTAAAAGTTACAAACGCACAAGCCGGTTTGTTTTCGTGACTCCCTCCCACATGTGTGCGAGCTGTGTTCGATGCCACACGTGTCCCAATCCTCCCACTTACTCAAGAAAAAACTTTCTGTCCATCAAGATCCACCACGCGCTCATTCCAGTGTAAACAGATGACGTCATCCTTCATATGCTCTTCTCAGAGTGACCTACGGTCAGGGATTCTGCTTTGGCTGCAGTCTCTGAGTTTAAATGGATTTGTTGTTTTTGTGAAAGAGCAATGTTCAAAATAGCTTAGACAAAATAGACACATTTATCTAAAGTTGTTTTTTTGTTTTTGTTTTTTAGTGAAATAAGTTATTTCCTTGAAGCTGTTAGACCACCGTTAATAATAAACGTCTGGGTATAACCTTTGTGTGCTTATCTTTGCGTACGTTTTTGTCATTCAGAATGTTGATAAGAACCTTAAATAGTCCAGATGTGCTGACTCTGGCTGATGTGCTGTTGTTTGCTGTGTTCTTTTTTTAGCTGTTTTACAAATAGCAGGTAAACAATTAGGTCACTGCTAAGTAAAAAGTTAAGAAAAACTAATCTCAGTGTTGTTCCTCCACAGCTCTGCTGGTCCAAACAGTTGTCAGCTTTAGAGGGCAATCGCGTATTCCACACAGAGCCCAGTAGGTTTAGATTATTTCCATATTACCGTTTTTTATATTTAATTGGGTTTGAACTGTACGGCATATTTGCCAAGTGTGACAAATATGCAGTCAGAAATGAAATCAGGACAGTTGCAAACACTGTTTCACACCACAGCTTTTGTTTGAGGAGATTAGGCTGCTTTCTTTGGATTAAGAAAAATGTCAAATTATCCTCCTTTTTGTGGTTGCATCTATGACTCTAGAATCAAGTTAGACTCCTCCCCATGGCTCCAATTATAGGGGCATTTGAAGCTGTACTTATGTCCACAAGTGTTTTTCTTTTTTTTTAGATTGGAACTGTAGCGATTTAGGGCTAGCTATTCTTCTGCCAGTAGCGTAAGCCGCGTCGTTCTGTGGCGTGAAGGAGAAACGTATTTCTTCACATATGTGTCCTCTGAAGCACAGAAGTTCACTTTTCATTTTAAGTATTGACTTTTTGCATAACTTTTTAACATTATAAAACCGATGCTATGTATTTTTCAACCACTGAGCGCTAACATAGATGACCGGCGACTATTGATGACATCATCAAGCGGTAGTAACACACAAATTTAAAGACAAAGGCTGAATTCCCACCTTAACCCCTAACTACTAAAAAACTAGTAATGCTCACTACTTTTTTTTTTTTTTTTGATGACGAATATGACGTGAGTAATTTCACAAAGTTAAAATCTAATTGATTTGAGCGTTTTGCGTAGATAATTTATGAATCCACTGTCTTCTGAAGAAAAGACCGTTGATGGTTTATTAA
Organism: Oryzias curvinotus; assembly: GCA_023969325.1. NCBI lineage: Eukaryota > Metazoa > Chordata > Actinopteri > Beloniformes > Adrianichthyidae > Oryzias > Oryzias curvinotus. The sequence goes on from CM043716.1 coordinate 26,537,851, forward strand.
AAAATAAATTTAAATACATTTTTGTGGCAAAAATTGTTCTGACACAATGCTTTGTGGTCTATATTCAACAATCTAGTGAGCGTCAATACACACTAGTTTTTCAGACTTCTGGGAAATTTCTAAGGCACTCGATTTTTAGATTTTAGATTCGGACAGCACTACAAAAGGGCAAATATATAGTGTGTATATATATATATATATATATATATATATATATATACACACTATACATATATACACATATATATATATATATATATATATATATATATATATATATATATATATATATATATATATATATATATATATATATTTTTTTTTCTCTACTTGGAGGGATAAATGTCGGGATAAATGAGAAGCCGTAGGGATAGGGAAGCCATTTGGATTTGGCCTTGGTAAGACCCTGTCAAGACTCGTCTTTTTCTAGTAATCACACTGACTCATTTAGGAAGCAAATGAAATAAATGCTGCAGGACCCCAATAAAGAAAGGTATGATGCAAAAATATTTCAGTAAATATGGAGGAAATCTTTTGTTTAATGAGCTTTTTTAAGGAATACCAAGATGATAAAAATAAACTGGCAATGGACATTGGGAAGCATGAGTACCTATAAAGGAAATGTTAAACAATACATCCACAGCGCCCAAAGGAAACCTCAGTCTGTGAGGCACATTAAAAGCACAACATTGTGTTTATAAATTGTTTTAAACAGGTCCATAGGAAATCCCTCAGTTACCGCTCAAGGATGGACTGTCCAGTATTTGCTCAATTCCTTTGGTTTTACATTCTCACACAGCCAGTCTCTGTGACAGATCAACACATCTATAACAATTAAACAAACTCATGCCAAACATTAAAAAGAGACTGCTTTGTTTTAGCCTGGGATTTCCTGCACCACTCCAAACCTAGACCTTACCCCCAAAAAGAAATTCATAAAAAAAAAAAAAAAGAGTACACTAAGCAAGGCAGCAGATGTAGGATCCAAATATTGTTCAAAGATACAAAAGGCCTTACAAACTAGAAATTATTTTCCGCTTGAAGCAGCTGTATAGCATATAGGCTAATTTTTGTCAAACAAATTTTTGTTTTTTAACTCTGGAACACCAGAACTTCAGCTCTAGAGTTGACATTCTTTGGACTACGGTAACTCTTTAACTGTTTACACAATCATCGTTATTGTAGCGGAAGCAGAGAAATACAGCTTTGCCCCGTTATGCAACACTTTGCATATCAGTGTAAAGCCACTTTTCGGATTGTAAACGGTTGACGAGTTACGGTAGTTAAATTTGTTATTTAGTTGTTGCCGGCAAATTCTCTGGTGTTAAAGGGTTAAGAAACGCATATACGTGTATAAAGAACATACTTGTTGCATGGAACTCAAAGTGGGAAGGTTTTGTTGGTATAGTGTGCAATATTTTATCGCTTTTATCATCAGAAAACAATATCTGACTTCACTAAGTTATACTGGTGTTCTTACAAAAAGTAATAATTACACTTGTGTTGCTGTTGTGGCACAAGCGGCTATGTTCCCAGTTGTTCACAGCCTTCATGATCAGTTCATGTGAATCTCTTCTGTGCAGTTCAGGGTGGCTAACACTTAACAAAGAGGGATGTATTCAGACAGTGGTCTGGTTTTCCTTGGAAACCAATCAATAGAAGCTGTTAAGGTCCTGATGCACTGCATCGATCTAGAGAGTGTGTAGTAACCGAAGACCACACTAAATTTTTCCTTACATCACCTGCGTCTGGCTGGAGGAGTTGCCTCTAAGGACAACATAAAAATGGCAATCTGCAGAGATGACCGGTATCTTATGAGCATTTAAGGAAACAAAGCTGTGGGTGTTGCATGTTCTTCTCGTGCATGACTGGGTTTTCTCCAAGGACTTGGGTTAATTGGTTAAATTGTCCCTGGTGCTGGGTTGGCTCCAGCGATCCCTTGATCTTAAATGGAAATATAACATGTTTAGAATAGGGATGGATTAAATGTCACATCACAGTTTAACAAGGTCACTTTATGCTCTTAACTTGCTGTCGATTTGCTGCTGCCCGCTGCTGAAAGGGGAGGTAACACCTGGATAAGGCATGTACAACAGAATTATGTGACCTTAAGAAAGTTGTGGCCCTTTGTGGGTCTGGTTCTGATCTTCACCCTCATGTGCTAAACCTTTCTACCCTTTTCCATGGTCCCCACAACAAAGGGAGCCTGATTACCTCTCTTGTACATTTTTCAACCCCTCCCTCTGGTATGTATTGGACTTTTTTTGCAAGGTGGGCTGGAGATTTGCCTGGGGTGTTATGTGGATGCCTTCTGGGTACCCCTAGTTTGTGTGTGGGAGTAATGGTAGGGAATATTCTGGACACCTGGGTGGTGCAGCCCCTTTGTCTGGGGTTGGGGGGCTTTCAGGTAGATGGGGCTGGACCCTGAGCACGTCAGAGAGGCTGGTCTCTGCTGTGGGTGAAGCTTGTAGCATCCTGTGCCCTTTTACTCTTCGGTGCTAGAGTGGGGCTAAAAAGTATGTAGTCAGCCACCAATTGTACTTAAAAAGATGAGAGAGGCCTGTAATTTTCATCATAGGTATACTTCAACTATTGAGAGACTAAATGAGGGAAAAAATGCAGAGAATCCCATTGTCTGATTTGTAAAGAATGTATTGGCAAATTAAGGTGAAAAATAAGTATTTGGTCACCTACAAACAAGTAAGATTTTGGCTAACCTGTAACTTCTTCTGTGAGAGGATCCTCTGTCCTCCACTCTTTACCTGTATTAATGTCACCTATATAAAGATGTTACGCCCCCTTCTGGGTCTAGGGGCACCGAGGCGGCATAACATAAAAAAGTAATGGTTTTGGCTACCAAAGTTGACTAAAACACAAAACACCAAACGAATGTCTCCATAAAATAACCAAATTTATTTACAAAGAAACAACAACCAGCAATAACTAAAAGTGAAGCAAAAGGCTTCAGGGTGAACCCAGGCCAAAATAACAAACAAAACCCCAACTAACTGAAACATGTTTTCTTACCTGTACAAAGGAAAAGGGAAAACAAAGACAAACACTTACCTCCCTAACCTAACAGAAACAGGAGAAAACAAGTACTAAAGAAAATGGCAGTTCACCCCTACAGCTTCACTTAAACAAAACTATAAACCAAAAGACTAATCAGAGTGGGCACTGAGAAAAACTACGAAGGACTACGAAGGACTACAAAGGACTACAAAGTAGGGCTGGGCGATATGGCCTAAAAATAAAATCTCCGATTTTATTTTTTTTAATTCGATTTACGATTTTTTCCCGATTTTCTTTTTTCCCCCTACTTAGAGAAAGCAATAAGTACAAACGGCAGACAACTTAAAGCAAATGTTGCTTTTATTTAATCAAACACAAGACAAATCTAACCCCCATTTCTGGATGAATTATAAATAAATGAACACACTCTTGGAATCAAAGTTAAGTATATGATTTTTCTTCTTCTCACTCCTTTTTGGACTCGTGTTTATATAATTTTGTCTTGTTGTATATCATTTTTGTCTTGTTTTTGTCTTATTTTGTTATTCTACACTTGTTTTCACTTATCCAAAATAAAAAGGTTACTTCCTTAAAGTTCCAGCTGTGTTTTCAGTCACACTTTGTAGTCTAGACTAAAATGAGACAAACATTCACCTGAGAGTAGCAGCATTTTCTAAAAAGTTAACAATACAGCTCATATCTGGGGTCTAAGGTTTTAATTCAATTAATAAACCCCGTCTTCTCCACGGAGAAGATGATGAAGCATCAGGAGTCATGGTCAAGCCCCCCCCCCCCCCCCCCCCCCCCGCGGCCGCCTCCTACAAAAACAAGCTCCTACGGCAGCCGCGTCGCAAATGAATACACAGGTAATAATTACAACGCAGTATTCTTTATTAACAAATAACAGTAACAACTAACTAACTAACTAATGAACTAACAATACAGGCGTTGTAGAATGAGTATATGTGTGTGTGTCAGGGCGCGTGCATGTGTAAGAGGACTGCGCGCGTGAGAGCCTTTGACTTCGATGGGCTTTAGGCAGCGTGGGGTCTCTCTCTTCCTCCACATCTGTGGCAGCAAACCCATAACAGTTCCAAACAACAGATGATTTTAGTCCTTTCTTGGGAACAAACTGCCCACTGTCACCGGTAGCCATGCTGTCGCTAGCTGCTTCGTGTGTCGATTGTCGCGTGTCGCCGTGTGATAATAAAGTTATGGAAGCTCTGAGGAGCCAAAAATGCGCCACATAAAAACTCGATTTAGTTATTTTTGAAATCGCCCGTAACAAAAAATTCGAATTAATTCATTTGATCGATTTATCGCCCAGGCCTACTACAAAGTACAAAACAAAGTGCAACACAAACTAAACAGGTGGTGAATTACAAAACAAAATGGAGAACAAAACAAAATGGAGAAGAGGGCCAAGCTGCCATGGAGACTGTTGCAGCAAGGCTCCCTTCCCACCGACTGGATGTCCAAATGGTGGTTTTAAAGGCTGCCTCCACCAGCTGGTCCAATGGGAGGCCATACCCTTTCCACCACACCTGAAAATAATCAGACAAAAACAGACACAAAGATCCACAAAAAACACAAGTCCCACTCTGATAAAGAAATAATACACAAAACACAGAGCAAACAGAATCAAACAAAACCAAACAAAACCAAATACGGCCACAGCCGTAACACCCCCCTACCCAAGATAAAACTTCTTTCCAAAAGAAGGTTTTACCCCAAGTGGAGCACACACAAAGCGGCAGCTCTCACAGAGCACACCACACACCGGCCACACAAAAGGCATCACAGAAACTCAGGACGCGTACCCCTCTGGGCACGCGACCGTCACAGAACACATCACAGAAACTCAGGACGCGTACCCCTCTGGGCACGCGACCGTCACAGAACGCATCACACAAACTCAGGACACGCACCCCTCTGGGCACGCGGCCGTCCACTCGGGACGCGTACCCCTCTGGGCACGCGACCGTCCAACTCGGGGTGCGCGCCCCGCAGGACACGCACCCGTCAAGACTAGTCTCACACTAGTCACACCGGCACACAGGACTAACTCAAAATTAAACAAACAAAACAAATGTGTTGCACCGAACAAAATTAACTTAACAAAGTTTGGTTAACAGTTTTCCTGTCACACAAAATGTTGGCAGTGTGCTTAAAGCACAAATTTAAAATGTTTTGGCCAGGCCACAATGCACTCAAAAGTGCCAGTACAAATTCAGAGTGACTTAAGAGTAATGTTTTTACTCACATAATTTAAAGAGCAGTAGACGTTCTCTCTGGCAACCCCAGTCTGGAGCAATAGTGTTGGGTCTGCCCTTGCACCGGTTACGGCTGCAGGAACTTACGCACCTGCCTCCGCCCAATTGGGTTAGTGGCATTGGCAACACCTGCAGTAGCCTCCACTCCTACACCGTCGCCTACACCACCTCCAACTTGTCTCCAGCCAAGGTCTTCCTCGGGTTGGAGCATTCCTGCTCAGACAACTGCTCTTGGCCTCCAAAGAACAAGTCAGTCACAGACTTCAAAAGCCAATGTTATGGCCTACAAGCAAAAAAACAAACTGGTTAACCAAGTCTACAAAGTGAACCAAAAACTGTTAACCAAAGTCTCCAAGCCAATCAAAACTGAACAAATCCCACAGAGAACAAATCACAAAGTATGTTAACTCAAATGGTTTCAAATATCCCGGACGAGCCCCCAATTATGTTACGCCCCCTTCTGGGTCTAGGGGCACCGAGGCGGCATAACATAAAAAAGTAATGGTTTTGGCTACCAAAGTTGACTAAAACACAAAACACCAAACGAATGTCTCCATAAAATAACCAAATTTATTTACAAAGAAACAACAACCAGCAATAACTAAAAGTGAAGCAAAAGGCTTCAGGGTGAACCCAGGCCAAAATAACAAACAAAACCCCAACTAACTGAAACATGTTTTCTTACCTGTACAAAGGAAAAGGGAAAACAAAGACAAACACTTACCTCCCTAACCTAACAGAAACAGGAGAAAACAAGTACTAAAGAAAATGGCAGTTCACCCCTACAGCTTCACTTAAACAAAACTATAAACCAAAAGACTAATCAGAGTGGGCACTGAGAAAAACTACGAAGGACTACGAAGGACTACAAAGGACTACAAAGTACAAAACAAAGTGCAACACAAACTAAACAGGTGGTGAATTACAAAACAAAATGGAGAACAAAACAAAATGGAGAAGAGGGCCAAGCTGCCATGGAGACTGTTGCAGCAAGGCTCCCTTCCCACCGACTGGATGTCCAAATGGTGGTTTTAAAGGCTGCCTCCACCAGCTGGTCCAATGGGAGGCCATACCCTTTCCACCACACCTGAAAATAATCAGACAAAAACAGACACAAAGATCCACAAAAAACACAAGTCCCACTCTGATAAAGAAATAATACACAAAACACAGAGCAAACAGAATCAAACAAAACCAAACAAAACCAAATACGGCCACAGCCGTAACAAAAGACACCTGTCTACAACCTCAAAGAGTCACACTCCAAGCTCCACTATGGTCAAGACCAAAGAGCTGTCTAAGGACACCAGAATCTAAATTGTTGATCTGCACCAGGCTGGGAAGACTGAATCTGCAATAGATACATAGCTTGGTGTGAAGAAATAAACTGTGGGAGCAATTATTAGGAAACAGAAGACATACAAGACCACTGATAATCTCCCTCTATCTGGGACTCCCTGCAAGATCTTACCCTGTGGGGTCAAAGTGATCACAAGAACAGTGTGCAAAAATCCTAGAACCACATGGGGGACCTAATGAATGACCTGCAGAGAACTGGGACCAAAGTATCAAAGGCTACCATCAGTAACACACTACACCACCAGGGACTCAAACCCTGCAGTGCCAGACGTGTCCCCCTGCTAAAGCCAGTACATGTGCAGGTCCGTCTAAAGTTTGCTAGAGAGCATTTGGATGATCCAGAAGAGGACTGGGAGAATGTCCTATGGTCTGTCTAGTCTAGACAAGACTAGACAGACCATGCCTAGTCTGCTCTTGGATTTTGTATTTGTGGGTCTGTTTTGAATTGTGCTGTCAGTAGGATTGTGTGTTGTGTCTGTATGGATGTTTTAATTTGTAGACATGTGTGTTTGTGCACACTTCTTCCTCCACTGGGAAGTACTTGCAAATGAAAACAATAATGATTTTATTCATGGAACTTTTTGCTGAAGTTTCCTTCCTCCCTTCCCCTTTTGTGTTTCTATATTTTCCCATCCTCCTTTTAGCCATGTCACCCCTCCCTACTTCACCTCTCTTTCGTCCAGCCCAAAAAGTAATACTATGAGTTAATGGAAATAAAATGTTTGACATTTATACACCATAGGTGATTTTAGGATTTTACCCCAAAGCTTAAATATGGTTAACTAAATTCGCAAGAAAAAGTTAGACTTTGGTTTAATCAGCGGCCTCACAAAGATGTTTCTTTTTTCTTCATCAAAGTCTCAATCTGTCTTTTCATATCTTCTTTTCTTCCTCTCTTTGCTGAAATTTGCATATAAACAGTTGTGAACTATTTGATTGCCGTAAAAAAGGCAAATGCAATATTCCAGACCCCCAAACAGCATTCCCAGCACCTTCATTTTGTTCTCTCTTTATTTTATTTTTGTATATGTTCTCTTTGTGTTGTCAAAAACACAAATGTCACCAAATGTATTATCCCTGCCACTCCTCCCTGCTCTTAATAATGCGCTGGTTGTTCTATTATTAAGAGCTGACAATATGTCTCCCCTGAACCCATTTATGTGTGTAAAAAGCAAAATGATATGTTTTAGGAGGAACAAACAGGTTTGTTCTGAAAATATTTGACCATAAATGGAGTTGACTGTCGTCGAGCTTTCTCTTCAACCAGATTGATTAATGCTGAAATCAAATGAATGCATTTTTATAACAAAGGCACTCATATTGTCCTCACAGTAACTGAGGCAAACAGCTGTCTCCCGCTCTTGAAGCAGCATGTTTTCCCTGCAGTGTGTCCAGTGCCACTGACAACGTCTTCAGTGCTGTTTTATCTATGTATAGGATCTTGTAATACCCACCAATTTTGTGGGACAGTGCATCTTCTCACAATCAGCATGCTAACAAAATAGGGCCACAATGGATTGCTTGCACCACAGTGCAGCTGGCTACCTCTGGGCCACAGGGCTTTTAGGGACCTGCTTTAATTGATTATAATGGTTTTCTAATCAAAGCACCACCGCCATGAGTCCATGCTGCTGTGCAACCAAATGAAATTGTCTTCAGTTGGACCAGGTTTTTCAATTTTCTTTCTGGCCTGAACATCCTTAACAAACAAATTGGCACTCGTTCCTATTATCTGCTTTCATCATCATTTGCGGCTACCTCTTAGGTAGCTACTTACCTTTTCAAATCACTGCAATTTTTGTTATGAATACCTCAAATTGCTTGGTTCTCTGGTGTGACCTGAGATTTTAATTGATCACATCATTGAAAAACTAGGTCACATAATAATAATGGATTGGATTTATCTTTGCCGGCTTGCATGTCGGGAACCAGCATAGTGATCGGGATTGGTATATCCACCAGTAGCCGGGACGGGTACTATTTGGCGATTTGGCTCAGACGGTTCAGATGGGTACCAAATTGTGCCACACTGCAGGACCCCAGAAGGCGCCTGTATCATCGATTTAACATTGAAACTGGCCGCCTCTACGATGATTGGTGTTGAGAATAGAGACTGTCAGTTGATGTAATTTGTGCCCCCCCTGTGTAAAGCTCTTTATTTATGTTAGACACAGCTTGCACAAAGGGGGGGGGGGGGGGGATATAGGGCAGGGCTACTCAGCTCAGCATCAATTACTATGTAGACGAGAGTTTTGCTTTAGAGGCTTCAGATCAACATACAATATGGCTTTTTAAGACATTTAGGTTGTGAGATTTTAGTTAAAAACTTCATAATCATAATTAAAACTCCACTGGAAATGTTTTTATTAATACAAATGTTCACAGGGGACTTTGCAGGCGTGCCTTTTACCTGACCTTTTTGGGAGTGGTTCAATGTTGTAAGTGGTAGAGGATGGAAGGTGGTCTGATGGTGCAGAATGTAGTATGATATGTCACTGGGTTGTTGTCACAGATGAGTTTCAGACTTTAGTATTAGGAATGTTTAAAAGCATCTTTTGAAAACTTGAGTTGAATGAAATACCTTGTGGATTCCTGTGGTCTTACAGTGCTGCATCATTGCCACATTGCAATGAAGTGTCATAAAATGACTGCTTAAATAAAAGCTAATAATTTGGAATTTTTAAAAAGAAATTACAATCTTTCAATATTTCAAATATATTCATTGTATTTTGTAACTTTAAATATAGTTTATCTTTAAAATAATGCACATGAATATTTCTTTTATCAGATCTAATTCAGACTGAATCATAAAGTAAGTCTTACAGGTCATTGTATTTCAAATCAGCTGTAGAGAAAACCTTAGTCTTGATGAAAAAACTAGAGTTTGTTGTTCAAGTTTAGGCATCAAAGTTGAGATTTGACATTTTAAATTACTGAGCAATGCAGTGTTTTTTGACTTTGGTTCAGCACACGGACTTTCAGTTTTATGAAACTGTTCTGGTATGTTACACAAGCAGTGCAAAATAACATTTTTTAAGGACGTTGATTATTCTACTGTGATTTTTCCAACAATTAATCTTTCCTCCCTTTTTCCTCCTTAGGATTTGAACTTTGAGTACACATTGTAGATTAGGGGCAGTGAGTTCTTGCTTCGTTTTTTTACTGTTTGTTTTGGAATCCCTTTTTTGTGCATGAGCCTTGACTTTGTTCCATGCTAGGCTTTCTGTTAACAGCAGTGCCACTTTTCTGTTTTGGAATGTGGAAAGATGACATCCTGCCCTCTGTGAATCGGGATGTTTTTCACTTTTCTTTTTAACTCCTTGTTCTAGATCTCTTGGCAAGCTTGGATCCATTTGTTTTGGCAGAAGCAAAAGTTGACACTTTTTCAAATGTTAAAGAAAATCTTTCAAATTTTTTTCTCTACTTATGCTTTTTAAATTTGTTGAAATGTATGGCATTATCAGTTTATTTCCGTGCAGATAAACATAGAACCCATTTAAATTTTAATTCACCACTGCGATGTTAATATTGGGTTTATTTTAAGGTACATTTTACAGATACTATAACAATGAACATATATTTTTGTTTCTTGCTCAAAATCACCTTGTGGCAACAATTGGCGTCCTGTGTGTTCAATAGTATTGCTGACGAAATCTTAAGTATGTCATGAATCAGATGGATGATATTTACATGAATTGTAACCAATGCGATGGGATGAATAGCCTGTTCTATTTGAAAAATCTCTACTGGCATTGACTCGTAATAGACTGTCAATTCACAAGTGCTTCTCCAGCTGTGGACCATTTCCATGTGCTCGACATGAGTCACAGTCAAGGTTAACGTGTTCCGACATTTATTTCAGAATCTGGTTGTAACCCACTGTGCACTCATCGCACAGGTTTTCATGACTCATCACAACGCTGGACACAGGAGACAGAGACGTAACAGAAATGTGGACCTAAGAGACATACCAGAGCAAATTTAGTTATTTATGTTTATTAGATCAACAACTTAGTGTTTTCTTTTGACAAAAGTTAATATTTAATCAGTGACAGATTATCTTAAATCTTTACTTTTGGTAACGTATGAAAAACAGTTGGCACCATTTTCCTTTAAGGTGGATTTACATTGGCAGGTCGGATTCACAGCAGGCTTTAACAAGCGTGAAATCTCACCTGAAATGTGGTGCGGATCAAACATATGAACTAGCTAGGATCTTGCTTCTCTTTGAAGTAGGGGTGTAACGATTCGTTTTTACAATAATACGATTCATATCATAAATCGTGGTTATTGATATGATTTATTGTAGATATTGAATGATCCGATTCACTGACCTAAAATGGATCCAGGACGTCTTTAGCCAAAGATTCAACCAGGGTGCCTCTGAGTAATACTAAGTATTTATTCTTAACTATAATACTTTATGAAGTGAAATAAAAAAACGTAAAAATGAAATACATGTTTCCACTGGTAAAAAGTTTTAAATTAAGCTGAGTATATCTAGTGACCGGCCCAGTTTGCAACCACTAACAGGTTACTTCGGGTGTAGCTATTTATTTGATTTTCAGATCATAATTTGTGGTTGGCGATACGATTCATAGATAATTTTGGTTCATATTGAACGATACTATTCACTGACGTAAAATGGATTCAGAGCATCTTTAGCCAAAACTTCAACCAGTGTGACCCAGAGATAAATACCTGGTACTGAACAGTGCAGGTGAAGTTTTAAGATTCCTTGTATTTCTTGCGAGTTAATCAAATGTAAATTAAATATGTGTATAATTAAAAAGTAAACAAGAGTTAATGGGAAATCCATTCACATTTTAGTTTCATAACGTTCAGTCCACTGTTGTATTTGGACTGGAATGATGGACTGATTATTTTTTACTGCCATTACATGTGTGTTGTCCGTTGTGATGTACTTGGTCGTTTTTACGTTACAGTAAAATAAACCTACTATGCTTCAATCCAAATGGTATTGTCTAATATCAATAATCGATTGATTTCATTTTGAAACACATATTTTAGACTTTAAGGTGATCTGATTGGATAAAGTACTTGTCTCAGAAAGATAAATCTGGTTGGATCGTAGGAACAGAAATTGATTAATCGTCACCCCTTCAACATTAAAGTAAACCAAAGAGGGGAGGTGAAGCAAAGGGAGTACACGACATTAAAGGCCCGTACACACCGGGACGAATTTCGGCGAAATTCGCCTCGTGACTAAACAAAGGGCACCAATGAGAGTGTGCACACCGACGCGAAAAAGCGCCACGCATCAAAGCGTCAAAAAAAAAAAAACGCCTCGGGTTCGTTTTTTTTTTTTTTGACGCCTCGCGTCAAAATCTATTCGACCAATCAGAATGGCGCTTTTGTACACGTGTTTGGAGCTTCTGAAGTTACAGTAAAACACAACTTGGGGGCGCTCAAACACAACACTGCCTTTCTGAGCACACATACCAGCAAAGAAGATAGACGCCAAGTAGCGGCTACACTGCCGCAAAGAAATAATGACGGACATTCTAAAATATCCCCGAAAACGCTCATGAGACATTTTCAGCTCTTGTACCAGTCGATAAAACTCACCATGTTCTTCTCTTCTCGTAACTATGGGATGTACCCAAAATCGGCGTCTTTTCCGGCGTCTTTCATCATTCAACAGAACAATAATGTCTTCATCATTGGAACTGGAGCTACTGGTGCTTGAAATATTCATGTTTTCTTTGTGTGATTCTGACAAGCGCGTAAATACTGGCTCTCTTCTTCTGAGTGAAAACCACCTTGTGTACAGGAATATTTCTGTTTTACATTAAGCGCCATCTAATGTCAGGGAATGAAATTGCATGTTGGCTCGGCTCATCGTCAGCGAAAATCGCCTGGGTGTGAACACAAAAGACGAGGCGAATAACGCCTGGCGAATATTCGTCCCGGTGTGTACGGGCCTTAAGGCCGGAAATTAGGAGGTGAGAAATAAACTGCACACAGTGCAAAATGGAAGAAGCAGCTCCAATTAAAAAGTAGTAAAATGTTTAAAAGAATGTCTGTCACAGTAAGAAGTAAAGGCCATTACTACAAGGGCATAACCAGAAGATCAGTTAGACTAGCTGGTTTTGCTAGTTTTTGTATTTTTTTTTTTTGCCCATCTTGGTCTGGCACTATTTCCCCCTGGTGATCGCCATGTGGAACTACGATACATAATTATTCCAGGCAGTTTGATCTACTTCAGAATCTGACTCACTTCTAAGAAAGCTGTGTGTGAATGCAAACCAAACTAGATTACTATTTTTAGGGGGATAGTAGCTTCAGAAAAATGAATTTTGTTCTTTTGGCACTGCTGCTCTTAGTCTTTCATTCACTCTAGGAGTATGCATTATTGCAATCTTATCTTTTGTGGCAGCTGTACCGAGTCTTTGTTGATAGTTGATGGATTGGCTGCTGTCCCAGAGGAAAGTACAAGTTTGAATTTCAGTTTCAAACTTAGTTTTTTTTTTTTTTTTTGCACTCTAATCTAGAATGTTTCAAAGGACTTTCATTGTACTCTATGCTATAAAACGTAAGAAACAGAGCACTTTTTTTTTAAGGGCAGCTAATGAAGGGGGAAAAGGTAACACTATAGAAAACATTATGTTTTAAATAAGCATAATCTAAAGGGTAAACAAACTAGAAAACAAAGCAATGTACAGAGCTGGATTTATGACAAAGCTGCTTCTTAAATCCAGTGCTGTTGGAAACTGGCCAGGAGTCTGCAGAAAAAAAGTTGCGCGTTGCATCTGTATTTGTAATAAACAAGCTAGCAAAGTTCATATTTTTTTGTTATTAATGTTTGAAGCAAAGAAAAATGATAAGAAACAGCACAAAACATCCATTCATGCCTAAGATTTGCTAAGATGAGTTCCAACTAATTAATTTAATTTTGTTCTGTAGATCATCGACCAGGAGATCAACCCTTATGTGGATCAGTGGGAAGCAGATGGGATATTTCCAGCCCACAAAGTCTTCAAGATCTTGGGAAACGCTGGTTTCCTTGGAGTCAACAAGCCAGTTGGTAAAGAATGAACTATTTGCTAATGTCTAAATATCCAGATGTATTGAAGGGGCCTTCATTGTCTCATAACAAGGCTTGGTTTAATTGAAAACATTTTTTTCAAACTAATGTTGACTTGAAAATCGTATAATCCATTCTTCAAATCAATGAATACATTTACTCCTCAATAAACATTTATTTTACCTTTTTACAATGAAAACATTTTTGTTGTTTTCCCTTTTCCCAGTGAACTCATTAGTCACACAAAAACTGTTTTCATAATCAATCAAAGTTGGTTTTCCAATGGAGTTTTGGAAATGAATTATTACTTAATCTAATTGCATCAAATTACTTCATTATTTGATACCCAGTCCCATGCACAACAGAAGCAGCTAACTAGATGTCTTATAACCACATGTGTACCCAGCTGTGTTGTCGACTCAACTGATGCAAGGATATTACAAAGCACAGAACAGTACTCTACATTTTTCTGTTGCCATGCTTTCTGTGTATGACTGAAACTTGTGAGTAAAAAATGGACTTTCGGCAGATGATTTCACCTATATTTGGTGAAAAACTGTGCCACAGGCTCTGAAATGTGATGCAGAAAGCGAAACATGTACACATGGCGTCATGTAAAGGCTCCGCAGAGGACTGCACCACAAATCTGTTGGTCAGAGAAGAGGGAGGGCGAGGAAACTGAAAAGTGCTGAGTACACAGGCATTAGGCATTACTTGACAAGATTAGAGACTTGGATCAGCCCAGCAGTAGACTGGGGGCTTATAAACTGTTTTATCAGGATGTGTGAGATCATGTAGAAATATATCAGAGGTAAAATGAGCAAAAGAACTGGCGGGTTTAGGTTATTGGCATGACTGGTTGAAAGTTTTGCTTAAAAAAACAAAACAGAAGAAAAACAGAAATAGCAAATGTTGTAGTTCCTCATAAGACCACTAGGGCAATGTATTTTTTATGACTGATTCACTGTAAACAGGGAGCTTGTGGCTTGCCATAGTAACTTCTAAATCACTCTTAAAAGCTATTTTCTATTAAATATGTGTGTTCTCTGGATTCCCAGCAATTTCAATAAAGAAACACTTTGAAATGCAATTTTAGGATTTTCTGTGTAAATGTCCTCCATCATCAGAAAAAGGCCAGATGAACAAAAACACCATTTCCATTGGAGTGGGTCTTTAAATTCTTGATTAAAGACTTGCACTAAGACTTGAACTATTCTTTTCTCAATATGTTGGCACTTTGTGATACTTCGTCCTCTTTTTTTTTTTAATCCAAAGGTATTAATGAACCTTTTAACACATATGATTCAGAATGCAACACCAGGTTTTTAGAGTTTTTTTTCTTTCTTAATTTTTGATTATAATCACTAAGAGAAGAGAAAACACACAGATATTTACCCCTGCCTGTGCTGCTTATAGACTAAGCCGAACACTTTCCCCTTAACATTTACAGTTAAATAAAAAAGCAGGACGTTTTTCCAGGGAGAGGACCATGATGACCCTTGGCCCACTGCCGGTTTCCTTCAGCTCCGACAGGGAGCTTTCTGCAGATTAGTACATAAAAATGACCTTGTCCCCTTCCTAACCCACACATCCAGGCAGCTTGTACTTTTTCCTTTTGACAGGCTGGATTTTTTGTTTTTGTTTTACGATAATACACTTTCAGTGAAACTTTTTGGGTTTGTTTCCAAGCTGTTTTCCTTGTTTTTATATTTCTTTAATGATTTTAACAGTTTAAATGTAAAAATTCCTGTCACTCTGATCATGTAAAGACGCCATACAAAAAAGCAGATTGAATTTTGAAAGTTATTTCTACTGCAAACAGATCTTACAATAGAGAGTTGACTGTACATTAAAATGAAATTTAATGAACTTTTATTGATTAGAAGGGTGATTCTGTCTTCAATCCAGGGCTTTGTAATTTAATTTAAAAAATTGCTTTAGAAAACCAAACCAACATCAATAATTTAATAATTTTTGCATTTTTATTAGAATGCAGACATTTATAATTGGACTAAAGAAGCCATGTCCTGACATTTGAAGCAGCTATTTCCTGTGATTTCTGCTTTTGCCATTGTCAGCTAAACATATGTGAATGTCTCATCTTGTCTGAAATAAACAGTTTTAGCGATTCTCAGATTATTAGCTGTTATATTGACAAAACAGGGCTGTCCAACTGTGGTCATCGAGATGCCTGCGTCTCAACTCTCCCTGCACTTTTTGCTGCTGATAACCCAAATCAGGTGTGTTCAGTCAATCAGAAGGAGGAGAAACCTGAGCTGCTGACCAGCAGAAAGCAGGGGAGAGGAAACTAAAAAACAGCGAGGATGGTGGCTCTCAAGGTGTGGGCAACCCTGTATTAAAAACTATAAAAAAGTGAATTTTGTGGTTATTTTTTTCCACCTCGCCGCCATATCAGGGGTTGACATAGCCCAGAAATTGCACGCCCGGGCAGTAGTTTAAAAGTACGGCCGAACTGTCGAAGGGGACGCCGTTCGCAGGTGCTTGCAACTTAGGGGGCCGGGGCATGCCCCCCGGAATTTATTGGTGCAATTTGCGCTTCTGTGCATCTAGCACTTATTACACTTTTCAATACTGAAAATAGAGAATATCAAACTTAAATCTGCTCTAGTCTGTTTCAGATGTTTTGAAGAGAGCACTGCAGTGTAGCAGGTAACACTAGTTCAGAAGTTTTCATGCTGCTTCTAATCACTGTTTTCACATTTGTTCCTAATCAATAGTTAAGAAGTTTTATTTACTTTTCTGCTCTGACTGCCTTGACATTCTGCTTTTTGTTACCGTTGCAAAGTTACATTTACTTTTTAGTTACTTTAGTTAAAAATTAAAATAAAAATACAGGTTGGAAGTAGCAGTGTTAATATTTACGATTAACATAAGCTGCTTAGGAAGAGTTTTTCCTAAAATTGAATAAAAAGTTAAAATATGCATCAAAAGACAAATTTGGGTAAATACAATAAAGAAAAGTTTTAAGAGAAAAAATAAATTGTATTGCACATTATGCCATTTTACAGAATTGCACACCCAGGTGAGGTATGCAATTGAACAAAAACAAATAATTGCTCCATCCAACATATTCCTATCTATTCCTGCCATGTCTTCCACATCTCTGACATGCTTCAGTCTCTCTTCAGTGACAGTGTTGGATTTATAATCAAATGTAATAATAACCCACTGGCTTGTGCCTTTATTGTTACTGTTTAACATAGTTTTGTATTGAATTGTTACATTCAATAAAGTTTGAAAAAAAAAAGTAGTGAGCGCGTGCCGCGTGGTGCTCGGCAGTGAAAGCCCCGCGCGCAGGCGGGAGAGAAGGAGAAGAGTGATCAAAGGTTTCCCATAGAAACCCTTGAAGTCTGAACACAGGACTAGCAGAAAAAGTAAAGTATGAAGACGAGGTAAATCTACACGTTTTCGCAAAATATACTTTATTGAAAAAGGTGAAAAATATATTAACCGTTAGATATTTTAGTGGCCCGAGCGGACAAGTGAAAAATAAAGTCTTGTGGTCCGCACTGCTCGAAAAACAGGACCGGGCCAGCGGACAAATGGCTATGTCGAGCCCTGTATATGCCACAAATGTGTGCGTTTTAGTCTGCACCATATATGCTGCTCCACCCTAGTATAAACATCTAGAGGAGAACATCTGCAGCTCCGTGTGTTTGGGTGAAATGTGTGACAGTTTTATTTCTCTCTGCTTGCTTTTTCAAGCAGCCAGCCTGCTGTTTTGTTTCAAGTAGGATAAACCTTGGTGCTTCCCTTTGTTCACATGAGCCCCTGCTGGGTTTGCCAGACTCCATACTTATCACTGCACAGGCTGCACCTGTTTCCTCTTATGGAAAAAAAACATTACCTTTTTAACTTGTCCCACTGCAATTCTTTCTTTCGGACCGTACTTTTCTTTTTTATTCCATCTTTGACGTCCTGCCAGACTTTGCTTTTCAATATTCCATAAGCAGTCTGACAGGTGATATTAGACCGCTTTGCCAGGGTTGGAGACTTCAATATGGTCAATTCTCTCATAATTATTCATTGTCAGTCAGCCACCGCATCCATTATTCAGCTGCTGGCAGGCTGTATTTAATCACAGGACATTTTAGCGCTGAGCGGTCACAAATGCCCAGCCTTGTTACTTTCGACTGGCTGGATGTTATCAAGACATTTATCCAAAATGAAGAACTGTCAGCCGACATTTGATTGAGCAGTAATCAGATGGCGTTGTCCAGGTTTCACGCTTGAGTCTCGATGACAGCTGCAGATGAGGAAATGATGATTTCTTGTTGCCTCACACAGGAACTCGCACTCACAGATGAACTGGTTAGATTTTCTGTGTTGGGGAAGACGAGATCTGTGTCATTTTAGGTTGAAACTCAGGAATCAGAGCATGACGGTATTGAGGTGACGATACTTTCTGTCTAAGACCAATCAGGAAAAGCAGGTTTTTGGATGTATTTCACGTTTGACATTTGAGATCCTAAAACGATGATAGTATTGCCTTTTTACGGAGCTTTCTAAAAGCTTCTTTTAGAACTGCAAAATAACATGGGATTTGCTATTTTCTTTCAACTCAAAAGTGATGATGTGACGTCCCAGACATTTCACCCTTGGTTTCACTCATACACAGAACTTACACCAGAACTCCTGTTTAATTTCAGAGACGACCAGTGTAAGTAATTCTGCAATCCTCCTTTTGTAAGAAGGAGCTTTCTCCTGCCAGCCTTTCAAAGTAAGACGGTACTGTCATGAAATCTGACTGGAACATGCCATTTAGATGTTTCTCCATACCCAGCAGGCGTGCAATAATTCGCTTTCCCCACAATGCAGTTGGATTTTTGGGGTCACGGTTTTGTTTCGGTTTGACATACAAAAGGCTAAACATTATTTGCTTATGAGCAAGTAGCAATGAAGAAAAACCTTTCTGTTATCTTATACTATGGTGCAATGTAGTAAAACAATACATAATAAATTCTTCTTAAAGTTAGCCCAATTCGTGTGTTTGACACATTTAATGTAAGCATCTGGTATGCAGTAGAGATACGATTCTCCTATGATTTGATTCAGTGGTTTAAGCTATGTTTTAGTTGTAAACCAGCTCCCATATATTCTACTTAATGGATAGTTTAGAACTATAAACTTGAACCTGATTGAAAATTTCATGACAGTGACATTTTTGGTGATATCTCTCTTATTGGCATGTAAATCTCATTTAATGTGGATATTTTAGTTCTGTAAACTGCAAAAGCTTTTGCTTTTCTGCCTTTTTCAGTGCTTTTCTTCTCCATTGATGGCATCTATGGTCCACTAGTTCTTCCATACACGAGTCCAGCAAAAAGCTTCCACTCATAAACCTTTTCAGGAACATTTTCTTTCCGTCTTGTCTTTATTTGCATCTTCCTTTCACCAAACAGATAGAAAATGGAGCATGAAAGCGCTTGTTTCTGATGGATCTAAAAGGAGAGAATAGCAGACTCTTCTCTTATTAAAAATGGACAGGTAGTCCAGGTAATGACAACATGCTAAAAAGGAGGTAAAGGGATGAACCTGCATCTGTAAACATGTGCTCCACAAACCCATTAAGGACCTGAGGTCTGTAAGCGTTCCTGCACTAACAGTGGAGGAAGGAGACATCCATTAGTTTGACACTCATATGCAACAGATTATATCAAGTCTAAAAAAAAAAAAAAACTAGTTTCATATAAGTATATATCCGTTTACATTTAATCTCATGATTCATATCGGATGAGATGACACAGAGCTGGCTCTTCTGGCTTCCCAGCAGTGCTTTTAACACACAATTACAGATGTTGCAATTAAGGATGACATAGCAGTCATTAATCTGAGTGCATGCATCAGTGCCGGTGGATCACTTCAGAATATCCTGCCAAGATGTTATCACAGAGATGACAAAAGAGAATGAAGTGGAGGAGAGGATGGGCAGTTACAAGGAGGCTCTTTGCTTTATGGCAAAGGAATTTACTGAAATAACTTTGGCTTTTTCTTGCTCTTGTGCAGAGTATGGAGGATTGGGACTTGACTTCAGCTACAGTGTTGCCATGGCGGAGGAACTGGGTAACATCCGCTGTGGAGGCATCCCCATGGCGATCGGCGTCCAAACCGACATGACTACTCCAGCATTAGCCCGGTAGAGTCTGTAATTATTTTACAAGTCTTGTGTGTGGCTTTACTGTAATGGTTGCACCAACTGTCAAGGATTTTGTTTGTTTATTTTGTTGCACAAAACCAGTTTTTTTACAATTACATAATTATATGTTCGCTCATTTCAATTTCAAATTATATACCTTCATAAAAATCAGAGCCTCCCTATTTACTAAGAATATACTGACAATAAAGCAAATGTTTTCGTTGATAATTATGAATATAAAAACTTTACAATGTGAGACAAAGCTATGCAGGAGTACAGTGGTCCCTTGTTTATCGCAGGAGTTCTGTCCTGAAATAACCTGCGACAGGAGAAATCCACAACGTAGGATTATAGATGTTTTGAGGCTGTAAAACTCCTCACTACAATTTTCTCAGACGGACGTGAACGCTTTAACGCTTTTCTCTCGTTTAAATTCTCAAAATTTAAACCGTCTTGAAAAAATAAGTCCAGTGTTATTGCATACAAAAATAATAATCTGCTCACAAAGAAAGATGTATGTAAATTTGACAAACTGAACACATTCTGTACAGGAGACACTTGCACGGAGGAGACTGATTGATAATAGGGCACAGCCAATCAGTATGCAGAACACATACAGTGCGCTGTTTAGAAAAAAAAAAAGCAAAACGGCGAGACCGTGAAAAGCAAACCCCAATATAGCCAGGGTCCACTATATAACAGGCCGTTTTCTTAAGAAATAGTTCCTTTTGATTTTTGGAATAATCCTAATAATATATTGAATGCTAAAGTTATGTGACAAATATTTAAAAAAATGATTTAAAATTGTTACGTTTTAGCTGGGTTTGTTTATTTTATTTATATATCTTTTCTGAAAACGGTCTTTAAAACAAGATATATTATGGCTTAAAGGTTTTCTTTTTGTTTTTTTTGGTCATCTCATAAACTGCACATAGTTGCAGACCTTCACAGCTGTGTTTCCTTTTTGGGTGTATAATTTCCAGATGTTTGAAGGCCTCGAGGTTCATCTGTTCCAACAATGGCATGTTGCGTTTAAAACATCGGGGTGCCACAGAGCGATGGCAGAGCTCCAGAGGGAGGCGGCCTCCCTGTCCCAGTTGTGAACGCGCTTTGATGTGAAACGGACAAAATGGACACATAACCACTCAATATGTTGTGGATTTTATTATTAATATGATTGCACTTTTTAATTCCCCATCTGCCGCTTTAAACAGCTTTTGGAGTTAATTTATTTAGAAATGTCTTGTTTCATCAATCGTAGGGCCTTGGCTTGAATTTCAGATGTTCTCCTGCTTGAAAGCCGCTTTGACACGAGGCAGAATTCACTGCAATAGACAGCTGGACTCTCAAGAGCTTAATTAAGACATCTAAAATTGCCTTTAACGAGGTTTATGAATAAAGAAAACTGCAGAGGAGGGCGAGTGGTGTCATGGGAGCCTCCCTATCTGTCCTGGGATTGTCATTGCTTCAAACATGGCAGTCCTGGAACTGCGGCTGTGTGTTGCCAAAGTTGGAAAACAAAATGGGACAAAATGATATTCAGACTAGAAGCAGTAAAAGTTAAGTTATTGAACGAGGGCTTTTGTGTAGTTGTTGTGTTGTGGTTGATTATTTCTATGCATTTCTGGACATAGGTTTGGCTCAGATGAGCTGAAGAAAGAGTTCCTCCTTCCGTCAGTCATGGGGGAGAAAGTGGCTTGTCTTGGGGTCAGTGAGGTCGGAGCTGGCTCTGATGTCTCAAGTAGGTCTTTTTCTTCACTGTTTTCCTATCATTGATCATCTTCTAACTCTTTTCTGTGTCATTTTTTTTTTCAGATAAGGGCACATACACATTTTTTTTTTTTTTTTAAACCTGCCTTCTTTACATGAGTTTCTGCTATAACCCTGTAACACTGGAGACGTCACTGACGACACATAAAAAAAACACGCTCTTTGGCCTCCTTGAACCTTTTACGCAATTATTGTGACTCTGACTGAATTGCATTCATTGTGTAAACGGTTGAAGAGTTACGGTAGGTCAAAGCATGTCTCCACAGCGTTTCTGTTATTGCGTTGGTGGTTCGTTAAAGACCCACTGCCATCAAAATGGCAGTTTTTGTGTTTTTAACGTGTCCTTGAGCCATTTTTCTGACGACAAATATCAAGAAAAAAAAAGCATAAAATTGTATTTCTGAGGCTTTTTCTATTCATTTTGTTGTGAGTTAGGAGCCTCTTAAAAGTGTCGTTTTGAAAAAGCTTAACTTGGAACGTAGAAAATACGCCACAAACTCCCTGTTCCAAGCTCTCAGCAGCAGAGAGGGAAAGGGGGGGCGGGGTTGCTCTGCGCCAACAGTGCCACCATCAACTCAGAGGCAAATTTCTAAAGAACTACTGCCGCTCAATGAAACTATGTCCTACAAAATGACTCTGGTGTTTTTCATTAGGATTAAAAACAGCATCACCATAACTTAGACTTTTAAACTAGCTGATGAGTGGAGTGGGACTTAAACCTTTTAAGATCAAGTATAATTTGGTTTAGTTGTCCTTCTTGTGATAAGCATGTGGCTGAAATATCTACCATACATCTTCCAGTAGTAGCCCCGGCTTTTATTCCAATAATGTGGCAGCCGGCCAGGCATTTTTACTAGAGACAGGCGTCTTTTGGAAACCGGCTTTTATTCCATCACAGAGAGAATGGGGATGGCTAATGGGATCGTTTAGCAGGGAAATGCGGTCAAGAAACGAAGAGAAAAACACCAGATAAACATTTCAGGATTAATTGAAATGATGAGAACATTCTATTATGTCATGATTAGCGAACGCTTCGTTTCCCTTTCAGCATCGACCTCCGTATCACTGTTGGAAGACATACTATATTTTTAAACAGGGTTTTTGCTCCTCCATCATCATCTTCTACTCTTTAACCAGGGCAGTCCTGACTTATGTCTCCTCCGGTTTTTTCTGAATGTTTTTTGGGCAGTCCCTTTTGATATTTTATTTTGTTTTTGCTATTAATCACCACTACCTTTTTCAAAATTCCATTGGGAGTGACGCGTGACTGCTTTTTTTTCGCCCCAAAATGCACTGTTTGAACCTACCAAAGTTTTACTCTTTGTAAGCACCACAGCTAACTTCACCAGGTCAACGTAGCCCCCCCCCCCCCCCCCACTACCACCCATTTATAGCCTGCTTTGGCCCCTTACAGTGGGGCCAAATGAACATCCACAAGCAGAAAAGGGGCCGAATATTAAAATGAAGTGGTTTGGGCTGTAAGCACCTGTCATCAATAAACATTTTAAAAGGATTAAAACCAACCTGTACATCTTGTTAATATTAAATACATTATATTATACCAACACCCGCTTAAAGTGACACCCAACTGTTGTTGTAATCTTCTGCACACCTGCTCCTCTGCGATTCAGGCATCAAGACCAAGGCTGTGAGAAAAGGGGACGAGTATGTGATAAACGGGGGGAAAATGTGGACCACCAACGGCACTCAGGCTGACTGGATGTGTTTGCTCGCAAACACCAGTGATGGGCCCCCTCATAAGAACAAATCTCTCATCTGTTTGCCCATGAATCTGCCAGGTAACTGTCAAAACGTAACTGTAAATTTGAATATTCATTTTTTGCAATGCTAATAATGTATGGAAGTGAAAAACAAGCATAAAAAAAAGTGCTCTGAAATTTGAAAGTTTCGGGTTGTTTAAAATCACTTGTGTTCAAAGGTGTTCACCCCATCTCTTGTCTTTCTTAAAATAGGGGTCCACATTGCCCGTAAGATTGATAAAATGGGAATGTGGTCATCAGATACAGCTGAAGTGTTTTTTGATGACGTCCATGTGCCTTGCAAGAACATCATCGGAGAAGAAGGCATGGGCTTCACCTATCAGATGCTGCAGTTCCAGGAAGAGCGGCTCTGGGCGGTGGCCAACAGTGAGTGGAGTGTTCCTGCTAAAGTCAGGCAGTGTTTGCTCATCCGATGGAATCCTCTTCTGTTCTTTCCCCATCATTTTATTTTCTCTTCGGTTTTGGATTCCTTGAAAATGAGTTCCAGTCGGATAAGCACTCAAACTTCCGTAAAAGTGACCTGTTTTTTAAATGTGTGGAGCAAAACAGATTCTTAAAGAACGTGGATTATAATTAGGATGTATTTGTTTAACTAGTCCTGAGGAAGGTTGTTAACCTCCTAAAGCAAGCATTGACCGGAAAGTCCAGATGGGAAATAAATATAATTTAAATGTGAAGTAATGTTCCCATAAGGATAAAATGAACTGAAAGCTGCATAAACAAATGCAGCACTTTTAAGTAATTCATTGAACATATGACGTTTATTAGAAATACAAATACATATTTTGTCTCTATTATTTACATTTTGGAATTTTCCTCTTTTAGTTGTGACCACTATGGAAAATATCATCCAGGAGACCATCCAGTACACACGGCAGAGGAAGATCTTCAAGCTCCCCGTCCTTTACCACCAGGCCGTTCACTTCCGGCTGGCTGAGCTTCAAACCGAGGTGGAGCTGCTTCGCTCCCTCCTGTATCGGGCGACAGGTAGAGTCATTGGATTTTCATGACAAGAGTAGAGAAGGAGAAGCTTGTTAGTGTGAGTGAAACCATGTCTGGTCACATTTTCTTCACCTTTTACTT
Source organism: Oryzias curvinotus (assembly GCA_023969325.1). Taxonomy (NCBI): domain Eukaryota; kingdom Metazoa; phylum Chordata; class Actinopteri; order Beloniformes; family Adrianichthyidae; genus Oryzias; species Oryzias curvinotus. The sequence continues at coordinate 26,562,334 of CM043716.1, forward strand.
CACGTTTATTCAAATATTCACCACTTTTTCCCCCCGAAATAATTAATTTGATATTTGTCTAAACTGGACTAATATCTGCCTAAATTATAGGAGTTTCTGATCTGACATTTTCCGCCTGAATCAGTCGTTTGAACAGATTTCCTGATCTTTAGTTTTCACAACAAAGGGTTTTCCTGTTTTAAAATGGAGAAAATGCAGCACCTGGCAGTGCAGTAGCTTCTGCTGCACTAATTTCCTTCCTGACATCCTCAAGATTACTTCTAAACATTAAAACCCATAAAATGACCTCATTGTGGTGTTTTTATTTTTTTTTTTGGATTGAACCTTAAATTTAAAATCTTCTAAAAATGTTACGTGAGAGGAACTAGTCTTTGTTTAAAGTCAGAGGATCCTGAAATTTCACTGGATTTTAAACTTTCTTCTGGACAAACACAAAAGTTCCCAAATATAAATAATCATTCCGTTTATGTTCTTTTAGCTTTTCACTCTAGTGTGTACGGATCTGCCTCAAACTGTTAGATTTTTTTGGATTTTGTCTCAGGCTAACCTTATCTCCAGAATGTGATTTATTCCTTGACCTGAATGTGCAGCATTGCAGAAAAATGACAGCCGTCTGCATGACCTGTTCAGTCACACGAAAGCCATAGTTGACTCAGCTCTGCAAGAATGTTCTGAATTCCGAACAAATGACCTCTGTTTTTTGGAGAAATCAGAACATTTGGTCTATAATAAAATATTATTCCAGTGGTAATATTTTTAGAATGAACAGCGTTCCCAGTTCCTTCACACATTCTGCAGTGTTCATTAGTGAATATTCGGGTGTTGCGTTCTGCAGGTAATTATCGGTAGCCGGCAGCTTTGAATGAATACATCCATCTGGTAACAGTTTGAGAGCAGTTTCTGCATAAATCCAAGCCTTTGCATCTGTTTGGCACAGGTGGATAAGCACACGGCCAACAGAAGTCCCTCTGGGAGGGAACCATCTCAGCTTGATGAGCTGTGTCTGAATGGGACAAAAACAGGAATCCCCTCTGCAGACCTTTAAGCATCTCCAGCTACTGTTTCACTTCCCTTTGTCTGCTTTTTTCTTGTTTTTTCCTGCAGCGTTGTACATTAAAGGGAACGACGTGACAAAACTGGCATCCATGGCCAAATTAAAGGGGGGCCGCCTGGCCAGGGAACTGAGTGACAGCTGTCTTCAGTACTGGGGAGGCATGGGCTTCACCAGTGATGTGATGGTTAGCAGGTTTTACAGGTGAGACTTTGATAAAGCTGCACGTTTCTTTTTTTTTTGTGTGTGTCTCTTTTACTTAAATAAATCCATCTGGTTTTGATGTGCTTATTTTACAAAAGGGTAAAGATCAAACCATAAATTCACTCTGTGGCTTCAACATTTAGGAACATAATACTCTGATATCTGAGGGTAAATTATGCTAATGTATTGAATGTTTCTATGGTTACAAGAACCTCATGGGGAAACACAGGAATGTGTTAACTTGTACTTTTGAAGCCATTATAGCATCAATTGGTACCAAAGACGGGGTTTAGACTCAGGTCTCACATGAATTAAGACTCAACCTCAAGAATTGGAGGTTTTAGACCTATGATAAAAGGTTCATTTGTTTCCATGGAAATCATTGTCGGGTCTAAAAATAAAAGCCTCTTGGACTGAAACACCAGCTGTCTGTTTTTAATAGACAATTAATCAATAAAATGTTCATTTTTACTGCAAGTCTTAAGATTTGCAGTTTAATTTAAAGTTTGACAGACAAGAGACTTGAAGTTGAACTTTCATGCAAAGACTGGGCCTATGAGCACCTGAGTGACAGTTAATGACAGTTTGGTTTTTTCCTCCTCCAGGGATTCCAGGTTATTGTCCATCGGCGCCGGAGCTGATGAGGTGATGCTGGGAATAATCTGCAAGTTCATGGACACTTTGCCCAGGAAGTGATGTCATTTGCAGCAGATTCCTGCTCGATGCCACAGACGATTAGAATTAATACATGAGTGCAATTTTAAACCATCCTGACCTGTTCAGATATTTGTAATGAAAGTTAGTTTGGAAATCTCTTGTAATTGTTTGCTTCTTTTATTGATGAAGTTATGTAAATCACTTTGAACACATCCAGCATGGAAACACAAACGATACCATAAAATCTGTTTATTTACATTTTTACTCAAGGATGAAGGTTTCTGTGCTGATTTACAATGTCAGGTGATGTAATACAGACGTGTTCCTTGTGTGCTGCACTGTGAGTGTCCACATTTATGGGACTGAACAGTTCAAATAAGATTGCAATAATTTTATATAACAAATGTTTATGCTCATAGTTTGTAAATCTGTGGCAGAAGAATTAAATGAGCAAAAAACAATGTTGAAATTGTGTTTTTATAATGGAAACTTTGCTCTGGCAGTATTTCAGGCTGTATTGTGAAGTTTTGGTTTTTAGGACTATTGGCAGCCTTTAAGTCATTTGGCTGTCCAAAACTCATCAGCATGAGTTGTAATTACTTGTATTCAAACCTGTCCATATCAACTCCCTCCTTGACACAAGTACACCAAATTGTGTTGAATTATTCCACAGCTCAAAGCACTTTAACCAAAACCTCATTTACAAAAAAATAACTCATCAGCAGCTGGTTAATTTTCCACTTCTGCACAGACTGTGGCTGCAGTTGCATCTTTAATTGTTGATCCTGTTTAATCAATATAACTGAGCTGTAGCTGTGCAACACAAATACTGATGTTAGGTATACAAATTGTACACAAGGTGCTTTCCTGGGTCATTTGCCTCATTAAAGACGAACACTTTGAAAGTCCAATTTCCGGCCCTTTCATGGCTCATTTAGGGGACATCAGGAAACAAAATGATCCGAGAAAAAAGAAGTCCCCACCTAACCAATTAAACTAAAATGTTTGTTTGGGTCAGAGCTGCTAGTGAACGGGAATGAAGACGTGGAGCTACGGGGGCAAAGTCCAACAAGATGCTCTTATCACCTCAGCTTGATGAACCAGTAGAGGACAAAGAAGACAAAAAGGCAGAAGAGCAGCATGTAGCAGAGCAGTTTGGTCTGGCTCCCTCTGGACAGCTGCTTTACTCTGCCGATGGTGGCTCCCAACAGTCCGCCTGTAGAGTCAAAGTCTGAGTCCTGCGAAGAGGTAAGGGGAGGGGTCAGGAACCCGATTCAAATCCAAGAAAATGTTTTCTAAGCCGGTACTATTAAAGTCCCCCTCTTTGAGCTATTGTAAAAGCGTCCCCATTGGTCCTTTAATTATGATTCTGCTGTTTTTAGCCAGAATCAATTTTCTACATCATAAATAAACTCTTTTTCAAGCTTTATTTATTTTTTTTATCAGCTCCTGATTTCAAACAATTTAAATAAAGAAGTACTCAGGAACAGAAGTTTAATCTTAGTTTCTCTCTACATGCCGTACATCATGAGAAAGCTGCTACAAGGAACATGTTAAAACCATTTTTCATTGAGTGGGGACTTTAAGAGTAGCTGTAAAGTTACTTCTTTACCATTTAAATACAAAGTGAAACCCACCATATCTTCCAACATTTTGTTCTGGTATTTAACCTCTGTTCCAATATCAATAGTCAGCTGGGAATGACAAGAGACAGGAATTGACTGTTAGATAAGTCAAACTTGTAAAATAGCTTTTAAAACTTGAAATTGGTAACATAACAAGTGAATAGTTATTATGACAGATGAAGGCACAGCTTTGTGTCGCAGCTGATCTCTTACACTTTTCAAGGCGCTGACTTTAGCTCTCAGTCCCTCCTGTAAATGATCATTTTCCTCCTCATAAACACTGTAGCCACTCGCCACATAATTCCCGGAGCCTCCTTCACCTACACAAGACAACAAAAAAACAATATTAAATGCTGACAAAAAAGCCAAGAGCCTTATTAAAAATGTAACTACGTATCTGAGTGTTGCATCCACCCACAAGTGAAAACAACATAGCTAACAACGCTAGCTAGCATGTTAGCTCAGCACGAACTGAAACTTCCCAGTTTTAGACTCGTTTCTTACCCAAACCAGCGCGTCTCATCTTTACTCACTGAAGCCGAAAATGTCCACAGTATATTCCGAAGAATAGAAGAATAAAACAATGAAAAGTTTATAAAGAATCCGAGGTCTAGTCTCTACACACAGGGAAACGCCACGACATCATACGGTGGCCGAGAAGGACAATTCCTAAGTAATAAAGCAAAAGCTAAAAATATTTTTTTTAAATCACTGAAGTGATTCCCAAATACCCTAAATACCCAAATATTATTCCACATTTTGAAAAAGTAGTATTAATAAAATAGAATATTTTTATAAATTAATATATATATTTTTAAATAATTTGTGTAGTTTCTAAAATAATATTGTAAATTACATTGTTACTGAATAAATAATACAGATTTATGCTATTTGGTTTCTTTCTTCTTTTAACTCTAAATTACGAGACCCAAGAATCACACATGAAACAGGATTTAAGTATTATGTCACTCCTAAAACACCATGTTTGTAGCTGCAATAATGCTGTTGATTTATAATATACTTTTCTTTATTTGCATTGTCTGTTTTCTAATCAGAATAAAGTCACTGTGCCTTAAGAAAGAAAATGTTGTTCTTTTTCTTATCTATCATTTGAAAATTGTTCAAGAGAATCACCATTTGAAAAACCCACTCAGATGAAGACTGTGTTTTTAATGTTTTTAACATGTTCTTCTGGCATTTGTTGGAAGATGGAGAGTAAAGATATTTAGGCTTAAAATTGTGTTTCTGAGTGTTTCTTTATTCAAATTGTTGTTAATCAGGAGCAGACAAAAAATACTGGCCCCTACCTCACCGCTGAGTTCTGATGGATCCACTATTTGATGACTGGATTCATGCGCGTCTTCGTTTTCCTTGTCTGATCTGGCGTCTGGATCAAAACTGTACGACTGCATAGCTCCAGTATTGCTCGCCATTTTTGTTGCCCAGTGGGACATGCCAGGAACACCTCCCTAGGGAGGTGACCACGCATCTGGACCAGATGCCTGAGCCACGTCAACTGGCTCCTCACAATGTGGAGGAGCGGCGGTTCTATTCCGAGCTCTCTGCAGGTGACCGAGCTTCTCACCCAATCTTTAAGAAAGCGCCCGGCCCCCCCATGGAGGAAGCTCAATTTGGCTACTTGTATCCGGGACCTCGTTCTTTCAGTCATGACTCAGAGCTTGTGACCTAGGTGAGTACTGGAACGAAATCGAGCAGTAAATTAAGAGCTTCAGTTTCAGATTCAGCTCTCTCTTCACCACAACAGACTGGTACAGTGACTTAATTACAGCCACCACACAACAGCGGTTGCTGCTCCAATCCAGAGAAGGAGAGAGGAAATCCTGTGGTCCCTAAACCAAACCCCCTCCATCCCCCAGCCGTGCCTAGAGATCCTGTCCATAAAGATTACTAACAGAACCGGTGATAGATAGCAGCCCTGATGGAGTCCAACATGCATCAGGAACAGGTCCAACTTACTGCCACCTTCTCTGTATGACTGGATCAGCCCTCAGTAAGGTCCCAGTACCCCATACTCCCAGAGCACCGTCCACAGAAAACCCCAAAGGACGCGGTCAAGCGCCTTCTCCAAATCCACAAAGCACATCTGGACAGGATGTACAAACGCTCACGATCCCTCCAGCACCCTAAAGAGGGTGTAAGGCTGAAGCAAAAGCAAGTTCTGAAATTAACAATATGGCCCTTAGCATGTCCCTCTGTATGGATCAGCTGTCAATGTGTTCGAACCCCACTGCACATGCAGGGTCTGATTCTAATTGGTTTATCAGATTTGTACTGTGAGCTGCAGTGATGTGTCTGCAGAAAATGAATGCAGAAAAGTCAGAAAAGGTCAATCTTTGTTCACTCAGAGTTACAGAATTCAGATGAAAATACTTTCTTTCAGTCTAAAAAATACATTTCACAAAAAAGTCTTGAATCACAGAAGAAACATGGATGAGAAGCAAACCAGACTGATACATAAATAAATTCCTCACCATCTGTCATTTTTTACTGTGCCTCACTAACCTCATTCAAATCAGAAATTAGAGAGAATCATTTGATCAGGCAACAGTTATAGAGTTCTTCCCAAGCATTGTCTCCTTTGTTTACATTTGAGTTAATAATTTTAATTTTTAAGTAGTTCTTGGTTTTGCTCAAATACTTAAATTTACAAATTCTTTCAGGATGATTTTTTTCAGGACTTTTGCGCTCATCTAGTGGATCTGCTAGATTAAGTTTAATTACTTTCAATATGCCAAAAAAAAAGATTAATTACTGCCGTCTCTCCTTCCTTTGTTTGCTAAACCAAGACAAATGACTCCCTTTAACCCCAAAATAACAACAAATGAAGACAAATCAAGCAAACTGTGGAGCAACATTTCATTTACATTTGAATTCTATCATAGCAAAAATGAAATTAAGAAATAAATCAGATTAACAGCAAAGCCACATATCCACTTTACATCCTGTAATCATCTTTGAAACACAATGGATGCAGAAGTCGCAAAAACCTTTGAGGATATCTTCCTGCAGGAGCAGAACATGGGATTATCAGGACAGGATTGCTTCAATGCTTTTTCCAGATGCAGATGGATTGTTTCCTTTAAACATTTTTGAAATGCAATCAGAGGGCAATAAAGACAAATTTTCTTTGCGGGTTGAAAAACAGGGCAGAAAGTTAAATCCATTTGCAACGTCTGGGGGGAAAATGACTTCTCAGTATTTCCAGAATCTAAGAGGTGCTGTTTAGCAGTCATTTCCTTTCTTTTGCCCTCACCCTCTGACATTTACCCACCTTTGTGTCACTATTAGAGGCAGCTGATCTGATTTGAGAGATTTGAATGACTTTCATGACGTTAATTTGTTCTAGCCGATATGTTCTAGATGAATATACGTTTTAGCTGGGATGTGCAATAATGTTTTTTTAGGGGCGTGACAGTCATCTTTTTTATGTCAGTCTGAAAAGCATCAACCGTTTGGATGACCTTGACAAAGGAGTCAAAACAAAATAAGGAATTGATTGAAGTGTGCGCTAGCCTCCTGGCCACCTTTGTGGATCTGAGAAGATGACTGTTTCCTTGGAAGGGCCTTTAGAGTAAGGAAAAGCATGTATTTTTTTTTTAAGTTACTATTGATCAACGTGCACAGTCTTTGAGAACTTCTGAGTATAATTTTCATCCCCTGAGAACCTCTATAAACGTTTAAATTAGCTCTTGGACGATTAGAATTGGCTAATTTGTAGTATATCCTGCAGTTCTAAAATTAATTAATTGTGTCAAGAGTTTTCTGTAGAGCTCCACTTGCTAATCAAGCAGTTCACAATAATCCTGGGACTTTATAGGAGACATTGATGAGAGTTTAATAAGAAGAATTTGGCTGTTTTGCACCTAACAAAGTACTTCTTTGTTTCATGAGAACAAAGTAGATCTGTTGGCATGATGTTTTTGTATATCTAATGTAGAAACAGGGCTGCACCTAACAAATATACAATATACAATGTACAAACCCATCTAGACTATATACACCAGATAAAAAGTAGAGACCAGCCAAGGATTTGAAAATACAAACTAAACTAGACCATTCAGTTCAGACATAAAAAATGGACCTGAAAACACCAGACAAAACGGCTGGACCTGACCGGAAAAAAAGGCAGAACAACACAGCCCCGACAAAAGACCAGACCATAGACAAGACAAAAAGGCCTGACAAAAAGATCTGTCCAAATCAGACCCCAAAAAATGAATGGAATACATAAACTAGGGGCTGCACGGTGGTTAGCGCTCTTGCCTCACTGCAAGAAGGCCTCCAGTTCAAGTCCCGGCTGAGGGACATGAAAAACATAACATCAATGTGGGACCTTTCTGTGTGGAGTTTGCATGTTCTCCCCGTGTATGCGTGGGTTTTCTCCAGGATCTCCGGCTTCCTCCCACCCATCCAAAAACATGCTTCATAGGTTAATTGGCAACTCTAAATTGTCCCTAGGTGTGAGTGTGGACTGTGGACATTCTACCCTGCGACAGACTGGCGACCTGTCCAGGGTGTCCCCTGCCTTCGCCCACAAGTGGCCGGGATAGGCTCCAGCAGCCCCGTGACCCCGAAAGGGAAAAACGGAATAAAAAATGAATGAATGAATGAATGAATATATAAACCAGATCAGATGATCTGTACTAGGCAAAAATACCTGACTAGATCAGATCAGGCAAATGACTAGACCAAAGGGACTAAACCAGACCAGATCAGACAAGACGAAAACCAGACCGTATGGACTAAACCAGACCATTCAGACCAGACACAAATAACTGACACGATCAGGCCAAGCAAAAGACTGTACCATAAAGACCAGAAAAGACCATACCTGTCCAAATCAGACCAAATAAAAAGTATGGACTTTACAGACCTGACTAGATTTTACATACCATGAAGACCAGACAAAAATACCTTTCTAGATCAGTCAAGAGAATGGGTCAATGGGACCAGACCATGGGGACTAAACTAGACGACACAGACCAGACAAAAAGACCATACCAGACTAGGCCTGGGCGATAAATCGATCAAATGAATTAATTCGAATTTTTTGTTACGGGCGATTTCAAAAATAACTAAATCGAGTTTTTATGTGGCGCATTTTTGGCTCCCCAGAGCTTCCGTAACTTTATTATCACACGGCGACACGCGACAATCGACACACGAAGCAGCTAGCGACAGCATGGCACCGGTGACAGTGGGCAGTTTGTTCCCAAGAAAGGACTAAAATCATCTGTTGTTTGGAACTGGTGTGGGTTTGCTGCCACAGACGTGGAGGAAGAGAGAGACCCCACGCTGCCTAAAGCCCATCAAGTCAAAGGCTCTCACGCGCGCTCGCGTGGCACGCGCCCAGTCCTCTTACACATGCACGCGCCCTGACACACACACATATACTCATTCTACAACGCCTGTATTGTTAGTTCATTAGTTAGTTAGTTAGTTGTTACTGTTATTTGTTAATAAAGAATACTGCGTTGTCATTATCACCTGTGTATTCATTTGCGACGCGGCTGCCGTAGGATTTTGTTTTTGTAGGAGGCGGCCGCGGGGGGGGGGGGGGGGGGGGGGGGCGTTGACCATGACTCCTGATGCTTCATCATCTTCTCCGTGGAGAAGACGGGGTTTATTAATTGAATTAAAACCTTAGACCCCAGATATGAGCTGTATTGTTAACTTTTTAGAAAATGCTGCTACTCTAAGGTGAATGTTTGTCTCATTTTAGTCTAGACTACAAAGTGTGACTGAAAACACAGCTGGAACTTTAAGGAAGTAACCTTTTTATTTTGGACAAGTGAAAACAAGTGTAGAATAAGAAAATAAGACAAAAACAAGACAAAAATTATATACAACAAGACAAAATTATATAAACACGAGTCCAAAAAGGAGTGAGAAGAAGAAAAATCATATACTTAACTTTAATTCCAAGAGTGTGTTCATTTATTTATAATTCATCCAGAAATGGGGGTTAGATTTGTCTTGTGTTTGATTAAATAAAAGCAACATTTGCTTTAAGTTGTCTGCCGTTTGTACTAATTGCTTTCTCTAAGTAGGGGGAAAAAAAAAAAATCGGGAAAAAATCGTAAATCGAATTAAAAAAAATAAAATCGGAGATTTTATTTTTAGGCCATATCGCCCAGCCCTATACCAGACTAGACCAGATAAAAAGGCCGGACCAGTCCAGAACAGACAAAAAACCAGACCTTTAAGACTAGACAGATGAGAAAAAAACCTTTCCAAATAAGGACCAGACATTAAGACGGGACCATAATGATCGGATCAGTCCATCCATACTGGACAAAAATACCAGACCAGATGAGTCCTGACAAAAGATTAGATCATAGAGACTAGATCAGACCATACAAACCAGGCAAAAATACCAGACAAGTCTTGACCAAACAAAAAGCCCAGACGAGTCCAGTCTACACACATTCTTAGACAAAAATGTATCAAAAAACTACTCAAACAACCAGACTTTAAGGTAAACCATCAAAAAATTCTTTTTTGTTCATACTTTTCTTATCTTAAATCGTTTTTTCTTTCACAGCAGCTGTCCAGGGCGTCCCCTGCCTTCGCCCACAAGTGGCCGGGATAGGCTCCAGCAGCCCGGTGACCCAGAGAGGGAAAAACGGTTAAGAAAATGAATGAAAAAAAAAAAATGAATGAATGACTCAAACCAGTCACTGCTTACCAACGTCATCTGGCTCCAACATGGCAGCACCGTGCCGTGAAAAAGTGGTGACTGAATCAGCTTCATTTGGCTGGAGTCGGAAGGAAGTCACACTCACTCTGTCCAGTTCTTGCATACAGTCTGTTGTGAAAAACCAATGTATATAAAAAAAAATCCTGAAAACAACAAGTCTGTCCAACTTTCATGATCAACTGTAAGTTGTGGGAAAAATGTCATTAAAAACATGCACATTTTTGCAGTAGGTCACAGGCCAAAAAGCACAACATGAAGTAAATAACTTCCATTCACCCGGGGATTTGTCCCCGTGACTCATGAGGAACTATGGGAAATGAGTCTGTGTGGCACTGTGAGGCAGGATGATAATGAGCTGAAAATGAAACTTGCTCTGCTTTATCTGAGCTGAACCTCCACTGATGCTTCAAAATGTTTCATTCACCCTAATTAGCATATTTTTTTCCAGAGCCCAGAGAAAGGATGAGTAAGATAACAAACGAGGACAAAGGAAAGTGCAAGCTGATAGGAGAAGAAAGCATTTTAAAGATGCAGTTATGCTTCTTAATGTTCTCGGAGGAGAGGACGTCTGCTTAATGCTTTGTATACACCAGTTATATGCTGACCTTAGCAAGAACTGCTTTTTTCTCGCCAGTTTATATGATCTTAAAGGCTTACTTTACTTTCTTGGTCTAGTAAAGAGACAGATGAAAATAAGGAGAGAACGCACGTTATGTATTTATTTTAAAACAGATTATACAATTCTGGGATATAATGGCAATTTAGGCAAATAGTATATTTGGTTGTATTTCTATATTTTAAACAGTTCATCTTATCTGTTCTTTACACAACGCCAGTTTTTTTTAACCAGTTACAAGTCACGTTAAAGTTCCACTCCAACTATATTTTGATCTATTGTTAAATCATTCCCAGTGGTTTTTAAATTATGATTATGCAGTTTTTAGCCAGGGTAAGAAAGCCTTTTTCGTGTTTTAAAGACAGGCTTTCTGCAAAGCGGCAAGAGTTCATGAAAAGTTTGCCTCTGAGTTGAGGGCGGAGATGGTTGGCACGGAAGTAACTCTCCACTGATATCCCATGATCCCTTTGTTTACACAGTTTCCCGCTAGTTTACAGCCTCTCGCAACCACAAGCCTACATTACCAGTGCAACAAAAAGGCAAGCAATATTGATGTATTGCTTGCCTTTTTTTTGTTGCACTGCCAATGTTAGGAGAGAGTGTAAACAAGGGCATGATGGGAAATGAGCACAGGCTTTCTCAGGGCTCACAGTCCTGCCCACAACTCAGAGGCAAAATTTTGATGAACTCTTGTCGCCCTGCAGAAACTACATCCTGGAAAACAACAAGTTTTTGGGGGGTTTTGGCTAAAAACAACATAATCATAATTAAAAACTCTGAGAACGCTTTTACAATAAATCAGAAAATAATCGGAGGGGGACTTTAAAACTGAGGATTTCATTCACAGAAAAGCAGTTTCTGTTTACCCCTAATGATTTCATCTAAACTAAATCTAACCTCAAAAGCAGAATGTCATTCATGTCAAAGATGAACTTAGTTGACATGTTCCTGGAAGACATGTGTCCTTTGCTGGAGGTCACCGTAAATCTATGCTAAATTCATCTGAGTAATCACGTTCATGTCTTTTTTTTTTTTAATTTACTTTATAAAAGTGCTTCTTCCAGAATGAAAATTCCCCAAGGGCTTTTCATCAGAAAAATGGCTTTCAAAGTCACTGGATGATTTGGTTCAAAGATTTGCTTGGCTTTCCCAAAATCTGCTAAAGCTTTGGCTAGAAATCTAAATCTATGTACAAAAGATGCACAGTCCCACTGAGGAAGATGTTAAGCATCATCAGTTTCTGATTTTATTTTTTTAAAGACTACTAAATTAAGTAATTTACAGTCTACCATACATGTTGTTTCAGACATAAGCTGTGCACAACATTTACAGATTGGTTTACAAAATTTCATTTCATGCAAGGTTTTTTTTTATACCATCTGATTTCTTTCACTAAGCTGCCTGCCACTCATGCAAATACAACACCAGTGAGTCTAAAATCTGATGGTGAAAACGAAAAGAAAAGGTCAGGCACTTTTTCAAACGCAGTTTTATAAAACCTCCCTTTTACTTCACAGCTCTCCCATGCTGATCTGCCCCCTCAGGGGATTCCCGTCTCTCCTAATGAACTAGACTATTAGTCAAACTAAAGAAAGCTGTCAGCCCATTGAGCCCTTGCTGTTCCACACTTATGCTTTGCATGTAAGGGTATTCCGGTTTTGTAAGTCCATATATAAATCCCATATATTTCTGGTTGGAGGGTTTTCTTTTTCAGCTCAAATGTTTAAAATAAAAATTTCAACCTTTACTGCATTGTGCAGCTGACATCACCTGACAGCGCTAATACAATCTTCATGGACTGTATCACTGCAGACTTTCAACTTTAAAGCATGAACTTGTGGCTTAGTAAACTGCAGTTTAAAGTTAATATTGACGTCACTATGAAAACAATTCGGTGAAAGCATTTGATGATAGAAAATTGTCTGGCTGCTGGCTTTTGGGTTTTTGGGCCCATGGAGGGTCGTAGAGGGGAGCGGCTGCATCTTAATGAGAGAGCAGGTCTCTTGTTGTTCCCTTGAGGCTCGTACAGCCGCCTTGAGAATGCAGAGTTGAACAGAAAAAAAGAGACCATCATATGAAAACAAGTAATTCTATAAACTTACAAGCTTTATAATATCTCAAAAACTTGTTTTCTAAAATGTGAATGTCAAAGTACGAGGAAAGACATTCAAAATGGTAAATGCAAACTGTGGTATATCAATAAAGATTTTTATAGTTTATTTATTACAAGATTTTCCAAGCTGTCATGTAGTTTTTAAAAAAAATCTGTACTGTACATCTGTACATCTGTGCTGATGTATCTGCACCCAATGTTAAAGTGCATAGGATAGCACAAGGGTTAAGAGAATTCTGCTAATGTCCATGTAGACTTGTTTGTGTGTGAATGCTTTTGGAGCCAGCAGGTGTGTTTGTCACATTTGAGTGTGTGTTTGTGTGGACAGGCCCCGCCCATTTTAGATTTTTCATGCATCGTAACCTGTCAGTTGTGATTCTAAAGCTCCAGCAACTTGTTGGTTTCTGACGCTTCATGATTTTACCCTCGCTACTATAATCACCCCTCTACCCCCCTCCCCCCCTTTATCTGTCATCCCCCTCTCTTCTTTTCTTCCTTTTTCTTTTCCGTCCGGTCCAACAAAAAAATATTTACAAATATAGTTAACATGAATAAAGTTTAGCTGAAATTACAAAAGGGGTTTATTTAAATATACCTCTGGTGTCTCAGAAGATTCATAACCCCTGTTGTAAAAGTAAAATATGTCCAACACAAAAGGCTTTCAGCTCTCAGCTGTTGGCTTAGCTGTTGGACAGGACAAGTAGAAAAAGAAAATTAAAATAAAGAGAATTCTTTTAAGAAAAGGTAGCTTTTAGGATGACATCACAGCACCGCCAGGCGTGTGCTGCACAACTAGACACAGAAAAGCCTGTAAGAAGCGTTTTCAGCTGTGCTAAAATAAATATTCTAACAAATAAACAGGTGGACCCTTTTTTCTGTTTGTAAAACGACAATCGTTGCTTTAAATTCGTCCGCAGCAGTATATGATTTTCAAAGTCTTGTATTGACTTATTTTATTTTATGTAATTGTTGTTTTGATTTGAATTAAAACAATTGAACAATTGAACATACATTCCTACCCTGTTTACATCATGTGACGACCAAACAGTGGCCATTTGGTTCCAGGACCAGGGTCCGCTTGGGTGTATTCAGAAAATACACCCAAGCGGACCCCCATTCAGAAAATTTGTTCTGGATTGTCGGGGGAAACGAACTCTGGAAACCAAATGTGTCCAGTCTGAATACATCCTAAAATACTCAGACCAGTCCATCTGGTACCAACAACCACGCTACGTTCAAAATCACCTTTCTTCCCTATTCTGATGTACTGCAGCAGATCATCTTGACCATGTGTTCATGTCTAAATGCATTGAGATGTGATGGGACCAACTGTTTAGAAATCTGCGTTGATTGATGAACAGTTGGACAGGTGTGTCTACAAAAGTGGGTGCTATGTGTAGTTTGTGGTTCTCTCACTCTTTAAGAAAGTTTAACTTAATCAAAAAAATATGTTCCATCTCCATTTTCAGCAAGTAACGTTTCAGTTCTCACTTTTTAACTACAAAACTGTATCCAGGATTAAAGTTTTACAAATAAGTCAGTTGAGTCATAACCTTACCCTTTAAAACAACCAAACAAAAGTATTTTCCACAACTAACAGCAGTAAAATAAATCCAATGCACAAAAATTGTAAAACAACCATAATCATAAATATTTTTCAAAAAGTCAAATTTTGTAATGAAAGTTGATTTCCTTTTTTAGTATAGTGTCTGTTCACTGCATGACTTTTTCTTCAGTATGTTAGCAAACTGCGTCTTTTACTGTATTGGAGTAAATGTTATTCTTGGGATGTTTGCACATCTTCATCTGTTTTGGGAAACCCTTCTGATGTGCAAACACCCAAAGACAGACACAGCAAAGCTGATGTCCAAGGATCGGAAGTCAGGATATAAAGTTTACACAGCATGTGTCTGTGGAAAAATCTTATAAAAACTTAGATTTGTTTATTCCCAGCCACAGAGTTGTTAAACAGCACTGCAGTCATTCACGCTCAGTTGGAAAATGCTGCTAATAATTGCTCCATTTGTCAAAGATTTTCCATTTTTGCTGCTGGCTGGACTCTTTTTTTTTTTCCTTTTCTTTTCTTTTCTTTTCCTTTTTGAAGCTCCTCACCACATTCTTCCTCACAGTTCCTTTGTGTTTTCAGGCACTGTCGAGCATGCACCGTCTTCCTCCCGGCAGCTTTTGTTTGTCATTATGCAGACGCACGTTCAGAAAGTATGACTTTAACAACTGGTTGCAGCACACGCCTGTTCCCACGGTGGCCACTGCGTTGGTTAGATTTGCTGAGCATTCTGCTCACAGCTGCACAGCTTCAGCGTGGCATTAATGGCACAGATTGGTTTTTTTTTCTCAGGCTCTTGCACTGTTTACACAATTACGTGTGATTGCCTTACAGAGGTTGAGCCTCAAAACTCAGCTTTAATTGTTTACAAGAAAAGATCAGGGTCAGGTAAAAGACCAATTTACTCATTGCAGAAAAGCCAATAAAAGGAAGTGACTTAACTTGTTGTCTAGATGAAAAGAAAACGTGTTGTCAGCTTGGAGAAGCCCATCCAAACAGCTCTTGTCTTCAAGGTCACAGAACAATTCACGCTATTGTAGAGAGAAACAATAACAGAAAGGCTCTTCTAGTAATTGTAGCAGCACTAATTGGCTTTTAATACATAAGCACTTGAAAGAGAAAAAGATTTTAAGGCGGGAAGACATAATTTAGCTGAGTGAGTCATAACCCAGCCGAAAGCGGATTGAGCGTGTTGATCACACAGAAGAAACTTCTCCTTTGTCTCCCTGTAATTCCTGCATTTGTGCTCCTTCTGCCACACGTGTGCATTCACACCAGACTTTTCTGCTAACAGCTGGGGTAGAGATTAGAATAACTCCAGGGGGAAAAGAATTACGTGAGTCCACTGAAAATAAATATCAGTATATTTAAAGGGTCATAATACTAATAATAGTTGCGAAAGCTATGGGCTTCTGCTGAAAACCGTGTCAGTGTTTGCCACACTTATATGAGTGATAAGTCTGTGAGAGCAGTTAGTCCTTCATTTGAAGATCAAAGCAGGGTCACTGCTTTCATGGAAAGATGAACCAGCCTAGCTGGTTTGTGCTCATGCTCACCATTTTCATCAAAATGATCCTTGAAAAATTTCCTTTTAAAGACCTTGCTACAATAAAAAATGTGCTGTTAGTCTTTCAACATGTTCTTGTGGCCTTTTTTTTCCTGATAATAGAGGACATATATAAAGAAAATTAAGATTAAAATTGCATTTCGGAGTTTTTTTTATTCAAATCACTATGAATCAGGAGCAGACGAAAAAAGGTAATTTAAAAAAGATCAAATTGATTGTGTAAAAACCAGTACACTTCCTGCTCTGATTCATTCTGATACATCCACTTACACACAAATAGATCCATTCTGTCTCTGTTTCCTCATCTGAGCTGGCCTGTAGCTTAAAACTGTACGACTGGATAGCTTTAATAATGTTCGCCATTTGTGTTGCACCAGTAAAGTTAGGCCCGTGTTGAGTTTGCATGTTCTCCCCGTCTCCTCCTCCTGGGTTCTCTCCGGGGTCTCCGACTTCCTCCCACCGTCCAAAAACATGCTTCATGGCTCAATTGGCAACTCTAAATTAAGTGAGAGTGTGAGAGTCCATGGGTGTATGATTGAGGCCCCTGCGACAGACTGGCGACCTGTCCAGGATGTCCCCTGCCTTCACCAGCAAGTGGCGGATAGGCTCCAGCAGCCCCATGTCCCTGAAAGGGACAAAACGGAAGAAGATGGAAAAAAAAAATAAGAAATATTAAAATGTGCTGGATTAAAAAGTTACCAGTATCTCCAGAAGTGACAAATAACATTTACTAAAAATAAACTGCATGACAAAAATCACATGAGAGGAAAAATATTTACTTATTGGGTTTCATTCCAAACTCACAAAGTACAAAAATAAAAATTTTTAATAAAAAGGGGGGTGAAGGTAGAGCGGTTACACCAGGGGTAGGCAAACCTCTTGACTCGTGACCCCCAGATGAGGGTGTTTTGGTAATTCACCTTATTAGAGAAAGAAATAATATGGATTCTGGGCCAAAACACTCAAAACATTTCGGTTAAAAATTAAGATACATCTTTTAAAAAAGAGCATTTTGGAGTTTTAATTTCATAATTTGTGGCTTTCCTTCTTATTTCAGTGCCAGTTGCACTGATGGGCTGATGTCCCTCAGAGAAATATGCAAATGTGGTGAAACGCTGCATTCATGTGCTGTTGGAATGATCAGGAAAAATGACTGTCCGACTCAGAAAACATCAGAAAAACATCAAACCTTTCAACACCACATGAATGCAGAAAAACCTTCTGCACCTAAAATGCTAGTTTATTTGTTGTACACCAGAGTTATAGGGAAAATGAAACAGTATGGACTAACAATATAATTTATCCCAGTTTGGTGGGTCATATTCAATACGGTAGTTTGAAGGGTCGCATGTGGCCCAAAAAGTATTAATTCCTGCTTGCCCATGTGTTGAAGTGCTCTTGGGCAAGGCAGTAAACCTCACATCCATGGTGTATGTGTGTAAGTATACACCTGATGTAATTACACACCAGTTTATGAATAAGAATTACAGTAAATGAGCTGCAGAACTTTGCTCTCATGAGACTTTCACTTTTTCATAAACAATTTACACAATCTTATGTTGATTTTAATATTAAATATGAGGAGAGCATCTACAAATGTTGCACGCTGATTGCTCTGAGCAGACAGGTCTCAGTCAGAAACCCTTTTTTTTTCTTTCTTTTTGTCTTTTAGTTGAACCTTTTACCCGGATATCTGAATCAAGAAGTGCAGCTCTTGTTATCGGAAGTTTCATCCTCATCCTGTAAGAAAGAAAAAAATATATATCAGTGTGCTTAAGGATAGAAAGTGTAGGAGGAGCAGAAGAGCTCCCATCCTGCTTTCATAATTCTTCAACATCCTGACCCACTTTCCACCATGGAAATTGTACTTTAACTATACGAACTATAATCAGATTATGAAACCCAGCTCAGGTATTAGTGCTGACCTGTTTAAGAAGAAAGGCCAGTATGAATAAAGTGAAATTATGGAACCATACCGTAAAAAAAGAAAAGAAAAAAAACTAAATCAAATACAGTTTGCTGCCCTGTGAAATCAATAAAGTTTTTATAGATGTCTTCTCATGTACATTTTTTAACAAGAATGATGAAATTAACAGTAAATGACTTTGAAGGAGGATTTAGGCAGCAGTGAGAGCAAAAGCAGAACAACAGTGCCACCTAGTTATCCTAAGCCTCAGCATCTCTGTGAAGCAGCAGTTTTCCCTGCAGAGTTTCCATCTTTGATGTCAGCCGGAGTCATTTAAGGCCTTTACATCAAGACTGATGGACACAATAGGAGTGATTAGCATCATCTCTCTGATTCTGATTTGTGTAAGAAAAGAAAAACAGGCTGCCGGCATGAATACAGAGCATGTCTCAAGTCACTTTAGAGGAAACAAGAAACTGACACCTCATTATGTGCTCATATTTTACCAAGATTATAATATGAAATAAAAAAATGAATAGGATCCAAACACTCACAAACTAAAAGGTCATATAATTGGTCAACAGTGATTACAAACTAGTATCTTATTCAATTTGTTTTCTGCATTTCTTTTTTAGCCGTGATCAAATATTCAGAGCCACTTCATCAAGTAAAGTTTACAGCAGATAAATAAACTCTGGAACTAAATTAAAAATGTGTATTCTCTCTTTTTTTATTTAACTGTTTGGGAGGTCTCTTTTGCATCTTTTATTTAGGATACGAAAATAGCAATTACACAAAAGGTTTTACTTTTCCAGTAAATTAACTTGGTTTTCTTTGCATAAATCAAAAACATGGGGCAGATCGGATTAACATTTTTAAATTCAAGACAAACAAATACAATTTAAATGAAAGAAATAAAAAAATTAAAAGGTTCAAAAGAACTTTCCTAGCTTTCCCTAATACTCCACTTCAAAAACCAATGAAATAATAGGCAGCTAAAGTCATAGTTGTAGCAGTTTAACAATAAAATATAGAAAAAGGGAACGTTTTGGTTAAGTTGTATATTTCCTGATATATGGTTTTGATTCTGGGATGTAAATACAGTCTGCTGAGATCCTGACTTTTTAATTTTTCTGGGCATTGTTTACTTGTTTGGTTGTGACTTGGTAAAAAAATATATGAATGCAATAAAAAAATAGAATACATGAATGTTTGATTTAACTGTGTGACTGTTGGATTTTTGTTTCCTTGCAAAAAAAGAAAATTGAGGAAATATTTTCTCTTTCTAATTTTGCATTTAATTGCAAGAAGTTACAGCATTAAAAGCAAAACTACAAAAATGAGCAATCACGTTGAAATTTCTTGGTTTGGAACATGTAGAGTTATCTGGGTCACTGTGTAATGAATGCAGTTGAATGAAAAACCTAACTTCCAGCTAGCCTACAGTGTCACAGAGATACTTTTGCACTCACAGACATGGAAAATGTCACTGAAGGAACGAATAAAAGAAAACAAAACAACTTGAATTCTTATGCAGCATCAGTTTGCTTGAGGGTGGTGGATTTATGAAGTGCAGGAACTCTTTTTCAGGGCTGTTATTTTATCTAAAGGCTATCATCTTTCATTGTTATGCTGCAGATGATAGTCTGCTTTTTGGTTTGCTTTTGAGGGTTTCTTCTGCTTGTATGGAAACAGGCTCATCCAGGCAGACGGAAGAACACTCAGAGGAAACAAAGCTCTCACAAGTAAGTGCTCGGTGTGGGGAGAGGCAGATGCGGCCCTCTCCCCACAGATGCTTGTCTGTAAAACTTCTGCTTCCAGAAAATAACATCTGAACTGCTGCAATAAAAGCGAAAGAAATGTTGCTGAAAATACCAAGTTTCACATAAAGAAAGGAGACAACAATTGGGTAACACATTTAAGATAGTCTCTAGACTTTATTGTTGGAAAACATATTAGCTTGTGCTTTTTTGGAACCCCTATGAAAAGGAAGGTTTCTTTGTGCTGCTTCTTTTTGAGTCAGTTCTGCTGCATTTCATCCTTGCTCAGTCGTCTACCTCCCTGTCAGCCTCAATATTTCCCTCAAACGCGTCCTATCGTGCGGCAACATGCCACTGTGAGATCTCCAAACTGAAGGTCAGGGTCACAGGGGAGCTCGATGCTTAAGTAGCGGTGAGTGGCACATCTGAGTTGTGGTTACACAAGTCCCGGCGAGAATGGCGGTGGTGTTAGATTGGAGCGTCCTGGGAGAAGGGAGAGTTGAAGAGCTCAGCCAAAGCCCCTTCAACACATTTACATCAAAGCCTCTTTGTGTAATCTTAAACCTCTGACTTCAGGATTCTTTTAGGGGATTGTAATTCAAATGAGCACAAAAGCCGCGCTTTGAAGTAAAAGACAGGATAACAACACAAACGGACAGTAAAAATGTAATTAGAACAATATCAAATATATGTGACGACAGACGGAAAAAAAAGAAATTTACATTTAAGGAGATTACAAGGCTATTTCTGAGGAACATGAGTTTGGTTGACCTAAACCAGGGATCTGCAACCTTTCACACTAAAATAAGATGGATGGATGGATGGATGGATGGATGGATGGATGGATAGATAGATAGATAGATAGATAGATAGATAGATAGATAGATAGATAGATAGATAGATAGATAGATAGATAGATAGATAGATAGATAGATAGATAGATAGATAGATAGATAGATAGATAGATAGATAGATAGATAGATAGATAGATAGATAGATAGATAGATAGATAGATAGATAGATAGATGGATGGATGGATGGATGGATGGATGGATGGATGGATGGATGGATGGATGGATAGATAGATAGATAAATGGATAGATGGATAGATGAAAACTTTATTGATCTCCCAAAGGAGAAATACAGGTGTCCGATAGCAAAAAACACACAACCACACACAAAAAGCAACAGTAAAAAGATAGTTCACAAAATAATATCAGTTCATATCAGGCAGGTTCATTAAAAAACCTGAAAGCTGATGGGACAAATGAGTTCTTAAAGCGTTCTGTCCTACAGCGTCCTATAAGCCATTTAGGTCAGTTTCTCAATGACCAGAACCCAGTGAGAGCCACAAAGTTCCACTTCACTATGTAGAAAAATACATTTTAGTTATGTTTTTTGTGGCCATTAAGCCATTCTTTTTATCAAATGTAGCTTTTTGATATTACGATTGCTGAATTAGAACAGCATTGTCTTTATTTTGTAGATAATTATTTTTATTATTATTGTTTTTTTTGTTTACTTTTGACAGCAGATCAAGTTCCTTTCAAAATAAAACACATTGGGTCAAATAAGATCCTTGTGCTGCAACAGAGAGTTACTTAAATTAAGAAAGCAAGAAAGCCAACTCAAATGTGGGAACATTGGTGTAGAATGCAAATAACAAAAAAAAAAAACATACATGTAACTGCAATTATGTACACAGACCATGTTGTTCAGCAGATTATAACAACATGAGCCTAAAGTTTATTCCAATAATAAACAACTCTGACAGTAGATTCAACGTTTTACCATCATTTTGACCAGATTTCTAACATGCTTTTCACCGATATGCAACACATTACTAATTTAAAGGGTTGCACACCGGCACAGAGCAGATTTTCTGTGCAACATAATCTTCTGATTCACGTTTACAGTTTTAGTTTTACAAATCTGACCCCTGGTTCAAAAGATGTCAGACTGATGAAAAGGTTGAAGACATTTTTTGTCAAACCTATATTTTATTGACAACTTGTGAGGTTATTTGTTTGCATTGGACATTAGAAGAGTTAGTAACAAACCCATAACAGCCACACATGTACAGTGAACCAAACCTTACAGCAATCTGGGATTACCTTTATTATGATACATGAATGTAGAATTCTGCTCTATAAATGCTGCAGCATTTATAAATGACTCACACATTTCCACTCTGATTGGCATTACATTTAGATGTAAAACAACACAATTTATTTTAAGTTTCTACCAGACTTTTTTTTATTTTTGATACCCAACTGTGCTGTGCACTGAGCAGGGTTTCTAGTAACAGTCTGCGCATAACAACTTCCTTTCATAAACAACTTTCTAAATGTGTTTTTGTTAAATCAAAATGATGATGCATGAACAAAGTGGGGTCATGACGAGAAAGCTAATGCAGAAATGTGGTTTGATCAAACATCGACCTGTCCATGTGGCGTGTTAATAACCTGTTTTGTAACATGTTTTTAAAATGTTTGCTAACCTCAGGCTGAGAGATTTTTCATGTCCATCCAACACTAATCATTTTAGACTTGTTTGTTCCATGAACCACATTATGTTAATCAAATTTTGGCTCAATTTCTAATGAACATTAGAATGTCTTTACTAGTTTTTTATAGTAAATTTAGATGCACATATTCCTAACCTAGACCATAAATTTGACTGGTTTAGATTTAATTTAAGCTTTTTTCATTGATGGATAAATCCTTTGACCTTGATTTTACCCAGCTGAAGGATAGAAGAACACAACAGTCTATTTCTTCCATTAAGTTGAGCACATCCTGGAGGGCTGTGAAGAGGACATGGTGGCCCTCTCTACTGCTATTTCCCTTTTGTTAATTAGTCAAACCCTCCAAGCTGCTCGTTATCTGGCCCTTCAGATGAACTGTCACAGCTCCAAAAACATTTTATTTCTCCTCAAGGGCACGTTTTTGATAACCGAGCCAATTATCATGTGCATATTTATCCGTGCGTCCTGCTCCGTCCATCTGCCTGTAGCTGCCGGTCTGTACTGGACTCCTCCCTTGAACTGGACTGTGAAGTCCTGACAGGGTTTCAAACAAATTTCCTGTGTGATTGTCTGCTGCCACAAGCTAATCTATGCAGTCCAAACTTCTTCTTTTTTTTCATCCAGACACACAAATGACACACAGAAAATGACTTTTAGTGAACAGCTCAAACACATTAACTCAGCCCTATGTGGATGGATAGCAAATGAATCAGGGCTGAATTATTACTAATAGAAAACAAGCAGGAACATAAGAGTTAACCGGGACCACAATGGTTGAGATGTTGGCTAACATGGACATTGATTTCAGAAAACCCTGTATGTTATCCCATATAACTGTATACCGTAGGGTGCTCACCTTTTCTGTACATCCCCTCAGGGGTCGCCACATCAAATCAGACTTCACTGATCTGCACGCTAAGCTCATCATGCCCCCTTGGAAATGAAACAAACTGTAGAGGTGTTCAGCCAATTTTATAGGTGTGCGGTGGTCCTGCACCCTCTGCAGAGGGTGGTTGGAGCTGCTGGAGGATTGTGGGATGCAGCCTACAGACCACCAGACATCTAAACTGTAAGATGCAGGAATCAGGCCTCCTGCATCCTGAAGGTAAGGCAAGAGGGACCATCAGACTGAGGAAGATGTAAGACTGCTTGACCCAGGATGACCCCCTGTAGCCCTGCCCCTTTCCCCTCCCCTTTTTATCTGAAACCTATGGTAAATGGCATACACGTGTATAGCACTTTACTACCTTCTTAGAAGTCCCAAAGTGCTTTTCATTCCCATTAAACCATCAGAGGTTCACCTCTACACCACAGCCACTCCATGGACCCATGGACCAACATGTCATTCTATATCATTTTACATAGCGTTCATATTCGTACTGTGGGTTTTTCTATCAGAATATTCTATTTTTAATTGTATTGGCAGACAGGAGGATGTTGGCTGAGCTAACATCCATCATGAAGAACCCCTCCCACCCCCTGCAGCAAACTGTAGAGGCGCTGACCAGCTCCTTCAGCACCAGACTGTTGCACCCACAGTGCAAGAAGGAGCGCCACCGCTGGTCATTCCTCCCCACAGCCATCAGACTGTAGAACACGGTGCTGCAGAGACACACTATGTACCCACACGGTGTATTTTTATTGCGCCGTAATTGGCTTACTAGGAATACAACTTTCATTTCACTTTGTGATGATTTCACAATAAAAATCCTTGAACATTTGAATCCAAATAACATCTGGTTTGGAGTGTTTCTTTTTTTTCCATCCTTCCTCTTTTGTCATAACCCCAAATTCATCATCACATTGAGAAAACATAAACAAATAAACCTGCTTGATCAGTTTTTAGAAAGACATCTGAAATTTTACTTTTATAAAAATACTGTGTGTTGTTTAGAAAACCAATCAGAATAAAATACATTTAAAAGACACTGTGAGAAAGGTGCAAAAAATGTAATAATAGTGCAAAAATGTTAAGTTTCCATGAAGGAAACACTTTCTGATATTTAACTGCCTCACTTTTTCACAATCTGCATGCTTGGGTGGAAAAATTCCCATCAGAACAGGTGACCTTTGAAACTTTTGGAATATAAAAAGCAAATACTCTAAAACCATTTGTTGGTTACACTGTTTGAATCAGCAAAATGCATTTTTGAAGAAACATTTCTGACTGAGTTTAAGATTTTTGCTTTTAAATTTCAAACTGTTGGTCTAAAATGAACTAAACCATTCTGGCCAACGTGGCCTGACGTTGTGAGTCAAGGCCACTCACCACGTCTATAAAACCTTAATGTACTTTGTATGAACATTGGAGCTTGACAGAAAAATCTGAAAATGACTCTCACCAAAGGCATTACATAGACTGTGGTCATTAGAACAAGGAAGAAAACGAATGTGAGTCGAGCCCCTGCATGAAATCATCAGTGACCTGATCAGCAGAAGAGTCAGGTTGTTCTGATTCAGGTAATATGTACCTGTAATGCTGTGAGGTCAGATGATTTCAAAACTAAATATATAAAAGAGGTTGTTATCTGCCTGGACAGCAGAATCTTGTGACTGTATTCTTTTATAAAGTTGGGGGGCAGGGATCAGTCTAGAAGCTGTCCTCCAAAATGCCCTCTTTTCTCTTATTAAAACCCTTTTTGTATACAAATATAATAAATACAAATAAGTATAGCTTACAATACAGAAGGGGTGAATACAAATATACCCCTCATGTGTCTGAAGACTCCTAACACTCTAACAGTAAAATTTGTTCAACACAAAAGGCCTTCAGCTCTAATCTGATTGTTGGTCGCCCGGGGGGCAGTGGCTCTCTGCCTGCTGCCGTTTGGCGTTGGGGGGTTCCGGCTGCCGCTGCTGCTGCGGCGGGGGTCTTGGTGTGGGGATGGCTGGGCACTCTCCCTCCTTCTTTTCACAGTCCACCCCCCATTTTAGAAGAACATAAACACTCACCTGAGCACGGGTGTTATAATAGTTTGCATGATTGAATAAATGAAATATTTCACACCAGTTGGTTTGAAGGCATAAGTATGCGTGTGTGAACAATATCTGTGTTGTGTACATGTTGACATGTGGACATTTCTGCAGCTAGCAGGTATGTTTATAATATTTGTGTGTGTGTGTGGACAGGCCCCGCCCTTTGAGATTTGTACTACATTTGAACCTTACCGTAGTGATAAACATCCAGTAGCTTGTTGCTTTATGCTGCTTCATGGTTTTACCCCCCCCCCCCCCTCCTATTATCACCCTCCAATCCCCCCCCCCCTCTCTAACATCACTCTCTCTTCTTCTCTCCTTTCCTTTTCCGTCCGGTCCAACACCAAAGATTTTCAAATATGATGGAATTTAATAAAGTTTGGCCTCAACCACAAAAGGGGTTTATTCAGACATTCCTCTGGTTTGTCTGAAGATTCATAACCCCTGTTGTTAAAGTAAAATATGTCCAACATGTTGAAAGAATGGAAAGGGAGCGATTGGTGAAAAAGGTATATGAATCTGATGTGAGTGGAGTGAGAATGAGAGGAAGACCGCGAATGGGATGGACAGAGGGTGTAAAAAGAGCGCTAAATGCAAGAGGGATGACTGTGGTGCAGGGGAGAGAGGCTGCTCAGGACAGGAATGGATGGAGAGAGTTTGTGTATGAATGAATGGATGAATGGACCAATGGATGGGTGTGGTAGAGTTCTGGTCTTTGGATGAAGCGGCAAGGGGAAACCAGCTTTGGCTGAGGCCCTGCTGTAGAGGTGCTCACACTGGACTGTGCAGCTGACCCTGGTGCAGTGTGGTGTGGCTTAGACCAGGCCTTAGACCAGTCACACACACACACACACACACACACACACACACGCACACACTGAAGGAGGAGGGTTTGGGGAAGAGAAGGAGGGAGGTAAGAATGCGTGCCCTGTCTAGGCTACCCCACCTTGGTGGGACACAGCCTGGGTATATAGATAGATAGATGTCCAACACAAGAAGCCTTCAGCTCTCATCTGTCTGCCCAGCTGTTGGACAGGACAAGTTAAAAAAAGAAAGAAAAAAAAAGAAAAAGAATCTAACTTCAAAAAATGATTATTTTGGGAGAAGATGTAATGGTGCTTAAAAACATTATATTAGACCTAGAAACTCTCACAGTATCCTAAATTTGTCATAGCGATGTTCCTTTGTGCAGTGACAGAAACTTGACCTTGTTTGTAGTGCAGTGGTATCCTCTGGGGGAAATTGCAGATGGGTTTTCCCGTCTTCTGATGTTTTACTTTATATGTGCTGCTGTACAATGGTTCTTGCTGGAAATTTTGTATGTTTTGGGTACTAAGCTGGTAGTTGGAAGAAAAAAAAAACCTACATGGCTCTTAAAAACTGAAAAAGCCCAGCTGTTTGCTTGTCTGGTTTGTTCATGAGCACTGTGGCCAGTAGAGGACGCTGCTCTCCCATCGATGCTGCAGCAGAGAAAAGTGCTGTTTCCATGCCAGGGTTAAGGGAGGGCTTTCAGTTTATGTCAGTGGAAACAATGTGTTTCACCACAACATAAAGAGCCAAAGCAGAGAAGAACCATGATTAAGTCTGCAATAAAGGTTTTCATTTAAAAAAAAGTTTTGGGATGCTTTCGGATGAAGACTTGTTACAAAAAGGGGGCAAACTAAAAAGAAAAATAATAGAAATAATCCACGTATCTTTTGTTTACTTTGTTTCACCTTCTGTGTTGTCTTTATTTAGTTTCGAAGAAGCTGTAAACTCGGTTCTCCTCCCTCTTCATTTCAGCAGATGGTCGGGGCAGGCCCTCAAAAGGATTGTGGGAGGTGTTTAGACGCCTCTCACGTTGTTGCCAGAGGGAGCTGAAGTAAAATGCTGCGCATGTTTAAATGGACTCCAATGCTGTAAAGTATAATCAGCAGATAAAACGACTGCTCTACTGTTTCTTCAACAAACTATACTAGACTACAAGTACAGAATGGGTTATTCTGAGAAGATGCTGATCTGACCGGGGACTACTATATTCTTAGCTGTTTTCCAATAGAAATAGTTGTCAAGTTTTATCCAAAAAAAACCCCAGAAAAGTCTTATCTACACATCTGTCAGTGACAAAGAAAAGGCCAGCTTTGAAACCATTGCATTTAGGGATGCAGTTAAGTTTATTTTCCATATTTATTTTCCAATAAACCTGAGTGAAAGTGACCTTAAGTGGAATTCCTTCTGGGGAAAACCTTTTTGTCTCTTTTTGCTTTCATTGTTTATTATTGTTTTAATATTTTATGATGATTAAAAATAGAACGAAAATGAAACTTGGAAAAAGCTTTGTATCCCACTATTTTATAATGTTATCAAATTTGAAAGATGAAAATTTAAAAGAAAGAGAATCTGACCATCTTCCTATAAACGCCCCTCTTACAGTTTAAAGGGTTTCCAGCTTTATTCAGGTGAACGCAGCAATCAATCACACACATTTACATCTTTTTCTCTACATGCATGCTCTGACAACAGTGGATCATAAGTCTAGATGTCAAACAGGAAGAAGTCTGTTTTTATTATTATGTTGACTCCACACAGCAAAGTTCCAATTGGAATTCAAACGTTTTTGCTCCTGCTAGTTTAAACAAAAAACATATTTTTTTCTGAAATCATTGAAAAACCTAATTTGAATCTGAAGCCTGATCCCTGTCCAGTGTGTCCGAGTAAGAGTTTTGATTAAATGAGAGAGCAGAGCTCTGTAAAGACAGCCTGTGCCTGAATTAGAGCAGCTGAACCATCCCAACACCCTTCATGCGCCGCTGTGTGGTCACCAAGGTGGCATTTAGGAAGCAAGTTGAGTGGACTCAGCTTCCTTCTTCCAGACATCGACCAAATCCTACAGTAAGAGTAAGAGAGTCGCCAAGGCAGGACAAACTTAAAAAAGAATAGAAGGCCCACAGAAATACAATCTCTGTGAAAAATGAGAGAATGAGGAAGAGGAGAGGCTGACGAAGAAGTGAGGGAGGAGAAAAGGACAGAGAGACAACGTGGCAGGAGGTTTCCTCTGATGTAGACGTTGGATGGGATGATGGGAGTCTGGGTTCATCCTAGGATGAGGACCGGCTAAACGCTCTGCACAGCCTCTCATGAGTGTGTTAAAACTAAACAGTTATTAACCATCAAACTGCTTTAACTGCTGTTTGCAGTTGATCCCTAAGAGCTATTTAGTTTTCACTATCTATGTGGTTCCAGATATGTAGCATTTCCCCCACAAACAAATCCAGAAATTACACACTGTGCCCTCTTGTCTGCATACAACCTCATCCATTTTATATCTTTCTCTTTCCAAAATGTAATGTATCCCACAATCGTCTGAGCGCAAAGTGTTTTAGGAAAGCAGCAAATCCTGTAAAAGGAGCAAAACTGGAATTCCATGTTTAACTTTTGTTCAAAGAATAAATCAAAAGGACACAAACGTAACTGTTTACACTAAAATTTTTGGATGACTTTTGAGCCAAGTTATTAAGGATTTGGTTATTGATCTCTTTGGTCAAAATTGATCATTACAGAGTAAAAATTGAAGGAGAAACCCATCAACAAGGAGAAACAGCACATGCTGTTAAAAACCAGGTATACTGTAACATACAATGGGGTTTGAAAGGTGTTTTTATGACCGCTTTCCTGTCAAAGTTGAGCTCATACACAGAAACCTCGACAACAAAAAGAAACTAAAATAATGTTCTGAAGAACTATGGAAGTTCCTGTATTTTTTTGTTTCCCCTTTTGAAGTAAAGCTGTCACTCATCCTCCAACAAGCATTATTAAAAAGCAAATCCTCTTGTTAAAATTTCAGAATGTAGATGATTTTTTTTTCCCCAAAACATGCTTTACAAAAATGATTTTAAAAAGCAACATTAATATTATAAAAGCTTCATTGTTTGAGTTTATTATAGTTCAAATAAACAGATATTCATGAAGACGTTCTTAAATGTAATAAAGATCATCTTTGAATGTAAATTCATCTAATATATAATGGTTTATCTAGTAAAAAGTAACGGAGTAACAAGTTATGTCTGTGTTTTTCCTCCAAAATGTAAGAAATAACGAATTTGGATGAAAATTTTTTAAATCGTGTTTGAGAAAACTAGACAGATAGCACAGCGATGGAAGTCTCATGCTGTAGGGGAGGGTTGATCTCAGGCCATGATGGCGGATGTTAAATGACTCCAGTTTGGGTTCTATTGACTCCATACGATACCTGGACCTAGTGAGAGTGACGTCGGTTTCAACCAAATTAAGTCAATTCAGTCACCATTCTTTTCTTTGTGATATGGACGTCGCCATGTTGGAGCCAAGTGTCATCAGTACGCAATGATTGGTCTAAATCGGTCTGAGTCAAAGTTTCTATGGCAGCCACTCTGGCCAATCAGGAGTGAGCTTGCTGGAGGGCCACACTTCTTGACTGCTGATTACACAAAATCTGTCAATCTGACAGACTGACAGAGTGTGACCCAGCAGGCACCAAAGACTATATCGAAGCATCTGATTGGTCAGTTTATAATTTGAATAACATGCACTAAAGAAAAAAATACTAAAGAAAAAAAGTAAGATTAGCAAGAACAGAAACAATAAATGTTTCATATCAAGATGGATAATTCTGACAAATAGAATGACAGAGCAATATCTGTTTATTTCTCTATAGAAGTCTGTGGGATTTTAGTTTCTTGGAGTCAGTGGGTACTTCCTGTTTGGAATTCAATGGAGGAGGGGTTACTCAGTCCATTTTCTTTACAGTCAATGGTTCTATTCCCCAGACGGTCCTTTTTTAAGAATCTCAAGAATGTCTGTTTTCTGATTGTCAGCATTTAACATTGTTTTGAATTCGTGTATTTCCAAAGGGAAAAAAGTGATGCAAACTCAGAGCTCAATTGTGAGTGTTATTTCCATCTTTGAGTTGCATGATCATTTTTTTGTTTTCTTGTTAGCCACTTTCTCCCTCTGCTTCAAGTCTGGCAGACAGAAATGCATTAGCCTGATGACAGCTGCAGAACCAATCAGATTTCAGACACAAACGACTCAGGAAGCTGCAGATAGAGACAAGTTAGGAGGGATGGGGATTGTCTGTGTTGGGGCATGGGGACGGGTGGGAATGAAGGAGAGGTCTGGACGAGGAAGGAGGAGTGACTGTAAATGCGGGTTTCACCCTCTCCTCCTCATTTCCACACCCTTCAGTGAAAGTACTGCACCTTGTAAGAAAAGCCATCCACCACTTTTTATCACTCACTCCGTCTGCACCTCCGTCTCTATCCTCTGTCTGCAGGTGTGCTCCCCCAAAAGGTGTTATCTAGTGACCCTTTGCACCAGCACCCATGAGCCCGTTCCTCCAAGAGGGAATCAGTGGTGATGTACAAACTGCAGGAATCGTAGACAAACACAAGTCGGCTGGTCACAATGCTGAAACAGCTCAGCAGAGGAGCAAAGAAATGGGGAAAAGTAGGAGCGGGGGGAAGGGAAAACTTTGGACCTGTGTCTGTGGAAAATGAATCATGGGGGCCGGCACAGAGGGAGACCCAGAAGAGAAACACATCTGGTTAGGAAGAAAAGGAAAAAAAAGAGAAGAATAGGACTGAGAATGCACCCACGAATTTCAGGAGGAAGAAGAATGTTATGATCTGTTTGAAACATATCTGCTCAGCAAACAAAAGGCTTTAGAAGAGGAGAAAAGAAAGAAGGAAGCAGGTTTACAAAATGAGGTGGGCTGAAAAAGAGAAAATGAAGCCTCTGAATTGGGTTTTTAGAGGGTAATGCCATGTTATTCCGAAGCAGACGCCCCTCCCTAAACGTTACCAGCCCTCCATCATAGGCAGACGGAGGCAGAGGAAGACTCAGGCTGTGAGAGCTTGTCATTATCATTTTTTTTCTCTCCTTATTTTTATGTAGATCAGAGATGAAGACGGGAGCAGCAGAAAGCTGGGAGCTTTGCTCAGCCACGTCATCAGCACGGAAAAGGACCTCTGCATCCCATTGTTATGGAAAACAGGTCAAACTTAAAGGGTCATGGCGATCATTTCACATATCCCACTCAGTATTTTAAGCTTTTAATTCAGTTTTCTGTCAAAAAAAATTCAGAAATTTTTTAACTGAGTTTTCTTTTTAGTAAGAACATCCATCACTTCATATATGCACACAGGTTTCAACTGATTACTGCTGATTTTTTAAAGTTTAACTGAAGGTTTACTTAAAAAAAAAACAATCCACAGAAAAGCACACTGACTGACAGTGGGAAATACACTTTTTCTGAGCAGCTTTGGGCAGCCAGATTAAGGACTGAATACCCAAACCCTAAATAGAAATAAATCCTAGATAAAAAAAACATTTAAAGTCCTACTCTGTTGTAAAATCGTCAGAGCGGCAGTAGTTCATCAGCAATTCACCTCTGAGTTGTGGGTGGGACTGTTGGTGTGGAGTAAACTAGTAACCATGACTTCCTGTCATTTCTTTGTTTACACGCTCTCTCACTAGCTTACAGCCCTCTCAGGCCCAACCCACCATTAACCGTGCAACAAAAATGATAATCAATATGGGAGCCATCCAGCCGTACAGTTTAAAGCCAGATTCCAGTTCAGACGAGGAAAACAAAGATGTCCACGGATCTATTTGTCTGCCAGTGGATGCATCAGAATGGAGCAGAGCCGGGAGCTTGTGGCTCACCAACTGTAGTACCTGTACGTCACTGCTACAAGCTTTTCAAACTGTATTCTTTTATTTACTCCTGATTCACAACGATTTGATTAAGGCAATACTCAGAAACATAATTTTATTATTAATTTTCATTTCCTATGTCCCTCCATCATGTGAAATGAACATGTCAAAATATCATGTAACATGCATTACATTTAAATTTAACAAAAAAAAAAAAAAATGTAAGATTTTTGTCAAAAACCTTTTTGCAAACCCAAAGTAAGCTCCTCTGTGCACTCTACATTGTCCATTTCATAATATTGAATATAATGAAGACTGTGGAGCAGTGGTTAGTTCTCTCACCTTATAATGAGAAAGCTCTGGTTTAAATCCTTTCTGTGTAGAGTTTGTACGCTCTCTCGTACATGTGTGGCTTTTCTCCGGGTACTTTTGGTTTTCTCCTACAGTCCATAAACATGCCTCATAGGTTAATTAGTGACTCCACATTGTCTCTAAGTGTGCATGTGAGAGTGTGTAGCCCTGCAACAGGATGTATCCTGCTTTCACCCCAGAGTTGTTGGGATAGGCTCCAGCAACCCCACAACCCTGAAAAGGATTCAGTAGGTTCAAAAGATTTCAGTGGATGGAGATGACAATAAAGGCATTCAATTTTATTCTGTTTAAAAACAAAAACATAACGATATTTTAAATCGAAGTGCTAAAAAGTACCTTGTGGTACATGTTGCCTACTTGTAGGTCATTATGGAAGTTGGATTCATGATAAGTGTGACATTATAACAGTTTTTAAAACCATTTTAGCCAACTTCTATATTTTAGGTATGTTATGAAAACATTGTGAGTATGCTTTACTTCCTTGTAGCATAGAATCCACTTAGTGAGAACATGTACCACAGGAAAAACGACAGTGATTTGCAATGATCTGCTGCGTTGCGGCTATATATGTGTGGGTTTCAATGTGTGTGTGTAGGCTGTGTGTGTGTGTGTTAACACAGCAGAGCTAACACACACAGCAGAGCTCAGGGGAACTGTTGGGGAAACGCCGCTGTTTCCTGCTCAGTGTGGTCATCCTGTCCGACTCAGGCTAAGAAAACACAAGGACCTGGCCACATAGGTGGAAGATATGTTCACACATCTTTCATCCTCTCTTTAATCCTGCCGTACATTAAAATAAACCAACGTTGCTCTGCTGAACTCTGTGAAGGACTTGTTTTCAATAGAGGACTAGCCTCTTGAATGGTTGAAGTGGTGGAAAGGTGGAAATTTTTAATTACTACATGATTTTGAGTTAAAAAAATCCTTTCCTGCGATCAATAATCAATATATCAGTAAATAACAGTGGAGCAATGCAAAGTTAGAATATGTAAACAAGGTAATAAATACTGAATTTATATTCAAAGTCTCATTCTTTACATGTTTTTGGAGGGGTTTGTTTCATGCATAAAAAAATAGACTGATGTTTTTATTTTTAGCTTTCCATAATTTAAAATTATTTAAAAAAAAAAAGAATAATCGGCAAATAGGGAAATAAAAGGGTGTGTATGTTTTGGTGTGAAAGGGAGGAAAGAAAAACAAGCCTGTGCACGTCCGGTTTTCCTGAGTAAACCCTGGAATGACAGAGGTATTTGGACCACATGGGATCACCAAGCACTTTCACCTCATTGTCATCAAAATGAGGCTGAATGGCTGCAGATGCTACAACTTGTTAAACTTCAAAACAATTATGATGACACACGATACTTTTTGGGAAATATTAAGTACTTTCATGACCAAAAAAAAAAGGTTAAATACTAAATCCCAAACAAATCCATCCAACTGTCCATCCATCCATTCAACCATCCATCCATCCATCCATCCATCCATCCATCCAACCATCCATCCATCCATCCATCCAACCATCCATCCATCCATCCATCCATCCAACCATCCATCCATCCATCCATCCATCCATCCATCCATCCATCCATCCAAATATCCATCCATCCATCCATCCATCCTCCCATCCATCCATCCATCCTTCCATCCAAATATCCATCCATCCATCCATCCATCCATCCAAATATCCATCCATCCATCCATCCAACCATCCATCCATCCATCCATCCATCCAAATATCCATCCATCCATCCATCCATCCAAATATCCATCCATCCATCCATCCATCCATCCATTCTCCCATCCATCCATCCATCCATCCAAATATCCATCCATCCATCCATCCATCCATCCATCCATCCTCCCATCCATCCATCCATCCTTGCATCCAAATATCCATCCACCCATCCATCCATCCATCCATCCAAATATCCATCCATCCATCCATCCATCCATCCAATCATCCATCCATCCATCCATCCAAATATCCATCCATCCATCCATCCATCCTCCCATCCATCCATCCATTCATCCAAATATCCATCCATCCATCCATCCAAATATCCATCCATCCATCCATCCATCCATCCATCCAAATATCCATCCATCCATCCAAATATCCATCCATCCTTCCATCCATCCAATCATCCATCCATCCATTCATCCAAATATCCATCCATCCATCCATCCATCCTCCCATCCATCCATCCATCCATCCATCCATCCAAATATCCATCCATCCATCCTTCCATCCATCCAATCATCCATCCATCCAAATATCCATCCATCCATCCATCCATCCTCCCATCCATCCATCCATCCATCCATCCATCCATCCTTCCATCCATCCATCCATTCTTCCATCCATCCATCCATCCATCCATCCATCCATCCATCCATCCATCCATCCATCCTTCCATCCATCCATCCATCCATCCATCCATCCATCCATCCAAATATCCATCCAAATATCCATCCATCCATCTATCCATCCATCCATCCATCCAAATATCCATCCATCCATCCAAATATCCATCCATCCATCCTTCCATCCATCCAATCATCCATCCATCCATCTCCTCCCATCATCATCATCTCCACCATCATCATCATCCATCCATATCCATCAATCCTTCCTCATCCATATCCATCCATCCATCCATCCTCATCCTCCATCATCCTCATCCATCCATCCACCATCAATCCAATCATCCAGCCTCCAGTCCATCCACCAAATATCCATCCATCCATCCATCCATCCATCCATCCATCTATCCATCTATCCATCTTCAGTATCTGCTTTATTCTTATTCAGGGTCAACAATCTGCTGGAGCCAACCTACCTATGGCTGGACGAAGGGAAGTACAACCTGAACAGGTCTTTGTTACACATAAAAAAAGCATAAATGTAATCAACCTTTTTTAGCTAAAATATAATAACATTTGACTAATTTTATTTTCAAAATTCTGAAACTTCAAACATTTTTTTTATTTGATTAGAATATGCAATAACACAAACTTCTCAAAATTTGGATGACTTTTTTTTTACCAACTTCTGTACAAAATCTAGTCATACAGTACAGTTAAAAAAACAAATAGTGGTAATTTTTAAAAGGCAAGGCAAGTTTATTTGTATAGAACAATTTGTGCACAAAGTAATTCAAGGTGCTTCACAAAACAGAAAAATGCATTCAAATCACATCATAGAAATAATCAACGTAAAATTTACTTTAAAAGAAAAGATAAAATTAGAAAATTGGTTTAAGGAAGGAAAGGACAGAAAAGTGCAGATAGGACCTTTCAGTCATATACACGGCTAAACAGAAATGTTTTAAGTCTAGATTTGAACATGAACACAGAAGAGGCCTGTCTCACAACTTCAGGGAGGCTGTTCCAGATTTTAGCTGCAGAATATTGAAACGCTGATTCCCCTTGTTTAGTTCTGACTCTAGGAATCAACAGGAGGCCGGACCCTGAGGTCCTCAGAGTACGAGATGGTTCATATGGCACTAACTAAAAGAAGTTTCCAATCCTTTCAAACGTTTGTCGGGAAGGTTGGTCCTGATGGACCAAATGGAAGGAGCCTGGGAGCAGGAAAGGGAAAACTTAAACCTGTTTCATTAACACACTTTAACTTAACTTTAACTTATAGAAAAACAGAGAGAACTTGACACTGAACAATTAGATTTGGGAAGAGGACAACAACCTAAGCTGAAACATGATTGGTGGATTGTCAGATACATCTAAATGTCTTTTTTCAGAAGTTTCAATCAGATTCTATCTCCTAATCATACAAACAGGTAAATTCTCTTTCGAATGTGTGTTTAAAAAACGTTAAAGGAAAGTTAAAAAGAAAGGTGCAAAATGGAATGAAGAAGAGGATCGGTCTAAAAGACAGAGATAAAAACTGAGGCAGAAAAGTCAAGAAGCAGGCAGCAACCAGATGCAGTTCTTTCATGGTGGACGTCAGCCAGCAGGCATGCACTCATGCCTCAGCTATGTCATGGCTGCCTGCTCCAGCCTTAAACCTCCTCCTCTTCCCCTACTACCCCCTTTTTCACTTCAGACCTCCCTCTTTCTCTTCGTGTCTCCCTCTCTACGTCTGGTCCGTGTCCTCGTCTGTGATTCTATCATTTGAGTCTCGCTGTCGCCTGCAGATGATGATTGTGTTTGCTCCCGGTGATGCAAAACACACTTTGATTTGAAAGTGTTGCTCTGTGATTGTGTCTGTCTGGGCGAGCAGACCCACAAACCCATGATGGTGATTTTCCATTAAAGTTGGACGCGTGGGGGAGGCGGGACAAAAGGCGCTGGAAAAAAAACCATCTGTGATTCCCAAATGGAATTTCTTCCATCATCCGCCAGACCTCCGAATGTAACCAGCGGAGAAGATCCTGCTACGTCTGGTTTTCAACATCCCAACAACACAACCCCACTCTGATATCCAAATTAAGATGTCCCCAAAACCAAAACTACATGTGCTACTGTTAAAGCCTCCTATGTGTTCATTGCACTTGATGGCTGACAGGAAGCAGCAAAAAAAAAAAAAAACATTTTAATGATATTTTCATATTAAAGCCCATTGTTTTAGGACAAAAGACCTCAGATGACATTGAAATGAAATAGTGGACAAAGAAAAGTGGCAGTAATATAATAAATCCGACCATTTATTCTCACACCACGTGATGATGTCATCAGGTCAGTTAAAGCGTTTAGCTCAACAGGGGGGCAGACTTTACTAATGAGTGTAATGTGGGAAAGACAACCCCCCCATTGAAGGCCTGTTGCAGGGCTCCTTTAAGATGCAATGAGTTCCAGATGCTGGTAAAAGCTTTTTATTGCTGGCGATACAACAACACACTTTTTGCTGCCTTCACGTGTTGACTCACACAACCGAACAGAAGTTAGCATGTTTGACCCAGGAAATCCGACATTCTGAGGACAGAAAGTCCTCTGCAAACTAACGGTCAAACATATGGGATGTTCAGTATACTTTTAGTTATTTTAGCTTTTCTGGTATCAGGAGAATCCTGCTTCTGCTCAGATTTTGGCTGGTTTGTTTACTTTTGTGCTCCCTAAAAATGAATTGAAATCCCTACCAAAAAAAAAAAGATCTTATCAAGATTTAAGTCCTCATTTTAAGATACTCAGAACCACAGCTACAGTATGCAGTGGCGGTTTAAACTTGAAGCTAAAAATTACATTTATAATAAACAAAATGTATTATTACATTTTTAGGACGGCAGCTGGATGGCTCATAGGCTGCAAGCAGGACTGGCGCATGGGAAACGTTTCCCAGGGGGCCCTGTGACCTACGTATGTAGCCACAAGGGGGCCCAAGTCTGAGTCCCCTGTTCTGGTCCCCAGCCTGGATAAAACACAGGGCTGTGTCAGGAAGGGCTAAAAGTGAAAGCTGATTCATTATGGCGACGCATGACGGGAAGTGCTAAAAGGTGAACATTATTTCATTTTGGTAGCACTATGTAATGCTCTTATGATATTCTTTTTGGAACTTTGACCGTTTCTTTCAGTGTAAATCATCAGTATTACATTTATGAATACAGTCTGCTACATTAGCATTTAGCACTGTTTTTACTTGAGAAATGTAATTTAAGGTTTAGCTTTTGATTTGGCACACTTTGACATTAACATCAGGTTTTTGAATCATTTAGTTGTCATCCAGTTTTTGCTGTATTCTTCCGTTTTAGCCAATTTAACTTTTAGACTCCTAGCTTTAGGCCATAGCCACATGCCCCCGTATGGATGGGAGTTGACTTGTACCGGGTTCTGTGGGTTTATGGGTTGTCCGGGTCCGTAGAGGGTTGGCAGAGAGGAGCGGCTGCATCTTAAGACGAGGCAGGTGTGTTCTGCAGTTCCCTTGAGGCTTAAGACCTCAAGGGAACTGCATGAAAATGGAACATACCATTGTTCCGCGCTTGGTAAGTATATCGTAGAGTATTTGTAGGGATAATGTAAGTTACACACAAGTATGACGTATGGGTGATGCTGTCGTACAGAGTTCTTACGTCACACTCTAGTAGTCGTTATTATGCTGCTCGTGCTGCAGAAATGTCAGGGTCGGGGCATCGTGTGGGTTTTTCAGGAATCCTGCCTCATCTGTTGCTGATTACCTGCATCAGGTGTGTTTTGCCAATGAAAAGCGACAATGGGAGGTTAGTTGGAAACCATGTAGGACACCGGCCCTCGAGGCTTGGAGTTTAACGGCTGTGGCAGACTAGCGCCTTACTGCCCACAGGACGCCCCTATGGATGTGCACACAAACTAATTCAATTCAATTTTATTTATGTAGCCCAATATTACAACAATAGTCGTCTCAATGGGCTTCATACTGGTAATTGTATAAGAACATTAAATCACAAAGAACATAAAGTCATAGAATTTAATAGGTAATGGCTAAACTAAACTAAACAGACTAAGCTAAACTGGGTGTTTCTGCCCTTAGACCCTCCTTCTTGGTAAGGAAAAGCTCCTAAAAAACAGGCTCCGTATTCAAACTACACTCTGATTGTCAAGTTTGCTTATTCCTAACAGTCAGGTTACACACTTATTACTTAAATAGCACTAAAAGATGGTGAAAAGATGTAAATTCACGCTTAATTCACCCTTCCTTTGCATTACGTGTTCGAACTCATTGACCTGTGCAAAAAAATGTCTCTGAATATTTTTGCTTCACAGGCTCACTGCTTGATCCACAACCTTGGCATTTGGGTCTCCTTTGTGCACTATAAAGCTTTGGTCATTTTCACCCACAGACAGCCCATATCCACCCGTAAGGGCAGCTGTGACGAAGGCTTTAGCTGTCAACATTATCTATGAAGAAATGCAATGATTTTTTTTACTAATATTTCCTGGTATTTATCTAGTTTTTAAAAAATCTGATAAACTAAGAGGAAACCTGTTGTTGTTTTACAGCTATGCAAGGAGCTTAACTCCTGAGCAGAGCAGTCATAACAAACACAAATCCTCCTGATAAAAAGTCACATCTTCCTTCATTGAATTGTCTTTGCTTCCAGTGCTTTTACTTACTACAGACAGAGCAAATTTGCCACTTGGAGGAAAATAACCTAAATAAATGCCATCTTTTGTCCTTTGCTTCGTTTGTTCAGTCTTTCTCTTCTTCTCAGGAGCTGCTCCGCTCAGGAGTTTGCAAAAACCACAAGACACCGAGAAGCCCGGTCGTCTGCGAGAGCTGTAATAAACATACTTGGTTAGTCACTGACTTCCACACAAACTTCCTGCATGTGCTTAGGGTGTCAGCAGGAGCCCAATGGGGCTTACCTCCATAACGACACACGCTACTCAATTAGTGCACTTAATACTCTTAATGAAGTACATTTATTAGTCCAAACCCACTATAACAACACAGGCTTGCAAATATTACACTGAGGCACTAAGCTAAATCTATTTTCCGCAGCATATGCGCTATAACTCATGTCTCGACAGTTTCCTAATGATTTGACCTGGTCTTTCTGCACTGAAACAAAAGGAGAAAGCAGGAGGTCATACTGGGATTATTTTGCCATCTTTCATCCTAATTGCATAATATTTGCATAAAGAATGAAGATTAAATGCAGAGATGAAAAATCCTCGCTTTAAGTTGTAAGTGCTTTTGCATACTCTTTGACTCTTTGAACCTCTCTTTAAGAAAGGTTTTGTAAATGTATTTCAATTTCATGATATAGAGCTTCTAAGTTGATTTAGTGGGCATGCTAGTGCTCCCACCCTTGAATTTTCCTGTTTTTTTTCTGCAGTTCTGAAGTGTTTTCTCTGGACAGCAAGCCCTAACATTTGGATCCAGACAGGCTGTGCAGTAGAGAGGAAAAAAGACTGAGAAGATGATAGAGGAAAAGAGAAATGCAGGAGGAGGAGGAGGAAGAGGAGGAGAGATGATGATTTGGAGCTCCAAAACTAGAATGTCATCTGGAAGGAAAGGTTTTTACATAGAAAACAAAATATGTATAGTGAAATTCAGCACCAGGAGACTTAGTGTTTGCAAAAAAATAATGAAACTGTTAGACAGACGTTCCGAGAACACAACTTGCTCTTCTAAATCATGAACTATAACATGTTTACCTAAATGAAAAACACTGACTCTATGATGTTTGTTTATAGTGTTTTATGCACAGTGTCCTAAAGTCTGTCTTTCTAAATGTGCTTAAGGCCAATCATTATTGTCTTTTTTCTAACCATTTAGCGACAATATTATTCCAAATTTTCTCCAAATGAACTTTTTCCATGTTCATCTTTCCCTTTTACCAATATAACATCATCCTGTGAAGAATGCTTCACTATTTTCTTCAGTTTAACTGATAGTTGGTATTTTTACATATTTGTTAACCATCTCTCTACAGTTTAATAATATGGTTTTTTGTAGCTTGTCAATAGATTTGATTTGTGTTGTTGGCTTTGACAACATTGTAACACCAGAATTTTAACAAATAAATACCAAACATTGCTATAAAAAGTACATTTGTTTTGTTTTTTTGCACAATTTGATATTGCTAAACAGTATTGCTCCTATTATTATCTGGAAAATCATTTGGTAGAAGTTTAGAGCTGTTAATACATTTCTTGTCATTGTATTGGGCCTATATCATGCTTTTCTTAAGTCTTTTATAATAAATGTATGTGATTATATATTACCTTTGGACTCACAAAAGAACAAATGTTTTATCATCTAAGTTATTTTCTGGTAGTTTTTTCCAATCTTCCTGGAAGGGGCTGTTCTTTACTTATCTACGTCACAATGTGAGAACCCACTTGTTTTCTTGGATTGGGAGGGGCTGGTTTTTTAGAGGATTACTCTGAAATCCGCGAATGGATCAAAATACCACTGTGGGGTTTCTTTTGTGAGGAGGGAACAAAACAGTTAATTTTGCACGATAAATCCCCTTTGACCCACTGCGGGGAAAACTGTGTTTTTGGTGTTATTAGCATG
Organism: Oryzias curvinotus; assembly: GCA_023969325.1. Classification (NCBI taxonomy): domain Eukaryota; kingdom Metazoa; phylum Chordata; class Actinopteri; order Beloniformes; family Adrianichthyidae; genus Oryzias; species Oryzias curvinotus. The sequence continues at coordinate 26,603,624 of CM043716.1, forward strand.
TTCTTTATGCATTTTTCTGGTGAGAGAGCACATATTAAGACAACTAAGATTAAAATAGCATTTCTGAGTATTTTTTTAATTGTTGTGAATCAGGACCAAAGGAAAAAAAAATGCCATGTGGAAAAGCTAGCAGCTGTGATGTAGAAACTACAACGGCTCCATTCTGATGCATCTACCTGCAGACAAATAGATCCATGTACGTCTTTGTTTTCCTCGTCTGAGCTGGAATCTGGATCTAAACTGTACGGCTGGATAGCTCTGAAATTGCTCACCATTTTTGTTACACCTGTAATGCTGGATTGAGGTTGTAGGGGGCTGTAAGCTACTAGCAGGAGAGGAGGTAGACAGATGAATGATGGGAAGGGTTAGGCTCACTCTGCAATAACAGTCTCCTCCACAACTAACAGGGGAAATTCTAATGAACTCCTGCTTCTCTGCAGAATCAATGTCCTAAATTATGACACAGGTTGTTGTTTTTTTTGCTAATAACTGCATAATCATAATTGAAATACTACTGGGAACACTATTAAAATAGTTCAAAAGATGATCCGAGTGGGTCTTTAAGTAACCAGTAAATGAAGAAAGGGCTTCAATCAGAGAGAAATTGAATTCAGGATTCTGGATCTGAGATCACAAAGAGAGAACACTTTCCATGCTGGAAACAAAACAAAACAAAAAAACTGCAGGTTTCCTCCTCCTGAAATCCGACATGACACATTCAAACCTGAAGAAACCAGAGGACCTCAGAGGTGGAGCTTGTGAAGAAGGATGGTGGGAGGAGCAGCAACAGTTTCACTGTTCTACATCTTCACCACGACTTTTTCTCCTGAAGTCTAAACACTCTCCCCTGGATTTTACACCCATGAGTTTTTTTGCCCCCGCCTTAAAAACACAATCTAACATTTTCACGCAAAATATGCTTCTTCTGTCAATTCTTATCCTAAACCTTGCTTTCCACTGAAGTCGAGGCAGTTTGTGTCTTCTTCACATGTTTTCAACGTGAATTTTCCCAGATGTGTAATGATATACAGCTGCAGTAAACCAGCCTCAGAGAGAGAGAGATGGGGGGGGGCTCCAGACAGCTGAACTCCCTTCAATGTGTTCCTCATGTGCGTTGTAATGTGGAAAGGATCTCAGCGCTCTATCCTCAACACACCACGGCCGAGTTTAACCCTTTGAAGAGCACGAATGCGGTGAAGCTCCTTTGCCTTCCTTCCAATCACAGCAGATTCCAAACCCCCCACTTTCTGTCAGAGGTGATGGTTTGGACCCGTTCACAGCCACTTCAGCGTTCTCACATCATTTTGTGCTGTTTATGAGGGTTCAAGATTAATGTGATAATGATATGGCAGTCTGTGTGGTCAACTAATCAAGTTTCATATTGTTGCAAAGCAGCACATCTGTGGTGACGGACCAACACCAACATGCAAAACTAACAGAATTCAACAAAAAATAAGAATAATCTGTCAAACATGGGCAAAGATTAAAAAATTTGTCAAAGCCTTAACTTTCAAAGTTTTTAAAATACATGACCATTTAAATGATGAATAAAAAAAAAGGATTTTATTTTTATTTTTTTTGTATTTAGAAAACTATTTGTTCCCAAAGATTCAACATTATTTAATCCCCAACAGTTAAACGGTTCATCATTGTTACGAAACCCTAATCAAATTCTTTATGATACCATTTTAATGTTTCATTTTTGCTTGTTTGAACACATGTAAGGTTTTCTAAAGTCTTGCGATAGGTTTCAGTTAAGAACATTGTATGTTTTTGCTCTTTTGCTTGTTGTTTGTAGATCTGCTGCTGTGTTTCACAGCACTGTCCTGGTGTTTCCAAGAAGCTTTTTCTGCTGTCCTCATGGCGCCAGTTTCAAGAATAATAATAATAATAATAATAATGGATTGGATTTTTCTGCACTTTTCCAGACGCTCAAAGCGCCTACATTGTGTCTATTATTCATTCACTCCTCATTCATACTTGGTGATGGTAGCTACTGTTGTAGCCACAGCTGCCCTGGGGCAGACTGACAGAGGCGTGGCTGCCATTTCGCGCCTACGGCCCCTCTGACCATCACCGGGATCATTCATGCACATTCACACAGGCAAGGAGGGTGAAGTGTCTTGCCCAAGGACGCAACGACATTTTGGCTGGTGGGAACAGGGAATCGAACCGCCGACCCTTTGATCATTGGAAGACCCGCTCAACCACCTGAGCCACTGTCGTCCCATAATAATAAACATGAAAATGTCTTTGTTTCTGTTTGAAATTGGATTAAAATTTTCTATCCATCTAATTATCTGTTTAAGATTTTTGTGTGTAAATTCAGAGAATAATTTCAAATTTTCTTTCAATTAAACCAACTTTGAGACTGACAAAATACTGAATGACATTCTTTAACTGTGTGCAATTGTCTCAACATTATATATTTGGCGTTAATTTAATAATGTTTTTTAAATAATTAATTACTGAGCTTCGAATCAGTTTAGTCAGTTATTTTGGAATCTAAACATCCCATAGTATTTTTAAATATAAATAATAATAAATAAATAAATTATTATGTTATTTATTTATTTATTTTTTTAATGCTTGCTTGTTTTTATATTTTGTTGTGTTTTAATGTAAAGCACTTTGTGTTATATTTTTATATGAAAAGTGCTTTATAAATAAAGTTTGATTTGATTTGATTTGATTTGATAGTTTAACTTATTCTTCATGAAAGAGGTTCAAGCCCGTTCCAATCTGACAGGGCTTTTATGTGACCCAACAAGCGTCATTGCCATCAGGCATCCAGAGGCAGCAGGAGGCAGCCAGAAGCAGCAAGGCAGCAGGGAGGCAGGCAGGGAGGCAGCCAGGCAGCGAGGCAGGAGGCAGCAGGGAGCCAGGCAGGACTCCATCCATTCACCAGGCATCATCATGCATCAGCACCATCACATGTCATCAGCCATATCCATTCATTCAGGCATGCAATTCTTCCCATTCCCATGTCATCCCCATCCATCATCATTCATCCATCCAGCATTCATTCATGCATCATCATTCATCATCCATTCATCCATCATCCATTCATTCATTCATTATTCATTTTATGCCATTCATGCATTCATCCATTCATTAGATTCCATCTATTTCATTCATTCATTCATTCATTCATTCATCCATCCATCCCTCCATCCCTCCATCCCTCCACCCATTCATCCATTCATCCATCCCTCCATCCATTCATGTTCAGAACCCACTGAATCCCTTTCTGGGTCTTTCTGAGTCTATCCCAGCTTCTGTTGGCTGAAGGGGGGGTTTACCCCAAACAGGTTTCCAGTCTGTAGCAGGGATATGCACACGCTTACATTTACACTCAGGGACCTATTTAGAGACACCAATTAACCCATGAAGCATGTTTTTGGACTATACTGGTAACCGGAGAAAGGTCCCAACCGGGAATTGAACCTGTGAGGCAAGAGCGCAAACCACTGCACCACCATGCAGCCATTTCCTTCAGTTCATGAAAATGTCCTTCTCCATATTTTTTCAGTTTCTTTGTGCTCTTACAGTCTGCGGACGTTTCGGTCTTGACAGGTTCCTCAGTTTCTTGCAGACACTGCAGAGACTGTGTCAGTTCCTCAGCCCAACACCTCCAGTTCATTCAAAGGGAGTTTTTAAAAGTAAAAAGAACCTAATGTCAACAGAAACTTGCTTCTCTGTTAGACTGGCTGTCCTTTTTCTCTCAAACCATAGCCTAGCTCTATGTTATAATTAACTGCCTGCTGTGCACTCTGGTGACATTGTTTGGGGATATTTCTGTCACGTTTATTATGCCTTTGCTGACCAGACTGTGAGTCATGTGGACACAGAAGCAAATCTGACTGTGGGATGGGTCCAGCCAAAGGGAGGCGCCCTGCTTTGATTCCATGCTTTTTGCCTTTATTTTCTTTGGGATCCTCCATTTCTTTCTCATCTAAAAAGTGATTTTTGAAGACAACTGACTTCTTTCAGCTTTGAGATTCTCTCAGATTTAGATGAAAAGATAGTAAAATAATAAGTTAGGTAATTAAAACATACACATTTTCTTCTTTTTAGAGTGTAAGATCCTCTTCTATTTGGACCAATAACTGAATATAAGCTGATTTCTAATAGTCCTTCTTCCCAGCAGCTAAACTAAAAAAAAAAATAAAGCTTTGATTAACATTTGATTGAGAAAATGATAAATAAGACAAGGGCTGTCTCTGACATTACATTTAAAGTGTGAGAGGGAAATGCAGGACAGAGGGAGGGGGGTTATAAACACAGAGACACGTCACAAACGCGACTGAGGTGATGTATAAGTTCAGGCACTTGAGTAAATGAGCGCTCAAAATCCCCGCTTCATGCTCTGCATGCAGTCAGAAAGGAGAAAAATGCTGTTACTGTGTTGATGCCTGTTGGAACCATGCCGCCTGTCTTTTTTCTGAGAACTGCCTGCAGCTTTTTCAAAAGAAAGGTGCTGCAAAAGTTTACATTTAGACCAACAAAAACTTGTAATGACTCTGTGATGATTGTTGTGCACATCTGGTCAAGCTTGGAAATCTATTAGGGCTACAGGTTTAATAAATAAACACACAGCAGAGCTATAAGTTAATTCAGTTAGCAAGAAAAAATTTAAACTTTTACTATTGATCACCCGGATTAGAATAATTTCCAGTCCAGGTTTGTGTCTCTGAAAAGTCTAAATGAATCTATCAAAAAAAAAGAACAAAGGTGTTTTCCTGTAGATTGTTAGACTTCATCATGGTTTAGCTACGTTCACACCGGGGATTTGACGTCGGTTCAAAAACGCACTAAACGCGGGTTCTTGAACGTGCATGCAGCCCATGGTGTTCACACTGGACAAGCGGGGAGGGGCCTCCTTTTTCTTTTTCTACAGTTTGGTAGCGTATATATACATTTGTTAGAGTCTTGGTAAAATGTGGAGGTTGTGTGAATCTCATGAATCTTTTCCAGGCTTTTTCTTTACTCAGCTCTATTCCGATAAATAAAAGACTTGGCGTCATATCATTCCAGCCGAGCACAAACCGAAATGAATCATTTCTCCTTTGTGATCAATTTTCAAACGATTGGTACTCATGTGAATTAAAAGGAACGACATCAATTGGTCACTACCAAACCCCAGTCCCTGATTGGTCAAAGTTTAATCTAGTTTAACTTGGTACGCATGCTTTAAGTGTCACGTGTTTTGTATGTATGGTCATAGAAACTTGTGAGGAGGCGCGTCAATATGAAAGTTTTCAACGCAGGTTGGACATCTACACACGTTTACAGACTTTTCAATAAAAGTGGCCACTTGAACGTGCATTGCTAACGGCTGTGTGAAAGTACCTTTTTTCCCCAATCTATTGAAAGCCTTCATGCTATGGTCCCCAGTCTGGGTCTGTGCCGGTCTCCAGTAAATCCCAATAATAAAATGCAGGGATGTGTCAGGAAAGGTATCCGCATATTAATCTCTGCCAAAGTGAAAGTCGATTCACTGTAGCGACCCCTAAAGGGGATTTGCAGAGACAGGGACTTGGACTTAAGACTTGCAGTTTCAAGTCAAGTCTCATATCCAGACACTTGAGACTTGACTTGAAACTCGACCTCAAGGACATTAAACTTGAGGTCTAGTCTGGAACGTGTTGACAGTTTTTATCAGTTTTTATCTGCAGGAAATCACCGTCAGGTCTACAAATCAAAGTTATTTAAATAAAGTGTTTGCATTAGGATTAATTGTTTCCCTGCAAGTTGTTTGAAGTATTTTAATGATTAATTTAATGCTTGAATTTACAGGAAGAGATTCGATCTGGAATTAAATGCAAAGACTTCAGACTTCACTCAGACTTGCAAAACTAAAAATCTTTATCACCTCTGGCTCCAACTGGTTATGGACCCAAACAGCATACAGTATGTCTCACTTAAGCTAAACACGTCTGCTTCTGTTTTCTGGCTCTTTGCTTTTCTCTGGTCCATCTAATTGTTCATGATCAGGACCAAAAACTCTTGGGTTGTTCACTGCTTTTATTGTTTCTTTACGTCTGAGCACTTGATAGACAGCTGACCTGATGCTAGGCTGAGGTGTAAATAAAAATAACGTTTTTTATTTAAAAGCACGTTTCAAGGCCCTCAAGGGTGCTGTGAAAAAGACATGTTAAAACCACAATTAAAAGCAATAAACCTAGCCTTGATAACAGCCTAAGTGGTTAACAACTCTCTCTACTGTACACAATAAATTCCCTGTGGGGTTTGGGTCAGGTAGGTTTTGCTGCCTAAACAATGTGGTGCTTATTTGTACTTTTGGGCACCAGCCAACTTTGACAACAAAAAAAACTATATCACCATAAAATCGCTCTCCTTCTGCTCTGCTGACCTTAAAAATCAGCACCAGTAGATGAGTCGACTTGACTTGACGGATAAGTTGGATTTTCTTGCTAAATAGGTAAAGAGAATCTGAACTGGAAACAACTTTTTGATGATATTCTCATCTTCTACATAGGAAGTGTTAAATCTCCTCATGGCTTTTTCTCATGAAAAAAGATGGGGAGGATCTTGGCAGCCATCTTTGATCTTCTACACCACCCTGTCTGCTCCTGCAGCTACTTCACCTCCAGCACTAAGCAGGAGCTCAATAGTCTGTGTGACACCAATAATTTTCCATCTTCCACCATCGTTTCCCCTCTCTCTGTTCACCACTTTGATTTCAGTTCAAAGCTGAGGTGAAATTGTTGGGCGTGTCCAGCACCGGTGTCTTTTTTTATTTTTCTTTTTTTTAGGGAGGGGGACAGAGAGGGGGTAAAATACGTTGGTTGAAGTAAAGGAACGACCAGAGGATGGATTTCCCCGAGAACAGAACTAGGATGTAAACTGGTATTTTCTGTCTCGCCTGTTCCCTAAAAAAATATATAAAAAGAACAAAAACAGGTCACTTTTATTTAGGCGTTTTTCTCCATAAGGAAGGGATATTTTTTACACAACTGCACCAAAAAGTACCCCACCTTCATCCAACAGTCGCTGGGATAGGCTCCAGCAACCCCATGACCCCAAAAGGGATTAAAAGGTTTGGAAGATGGACGGATGCACCAAACAATGTGAAATCTAAGGGACGTGTTGATGCTGTTTTTGTCCACCTGGATCAAATCTTTAAGTGTATATCCTTGCATTCAAAGTTGGACCCTGGGGCTACATTTAATGCTCGTCTCTGTGATACTAGATGAATTAAGTATGAGGCCCACTCTGAATGTAGAGTGGGAGACATGTCTGGTCCTGTGGACAGGCAGGAGCAGCTCAGGGAGAGTTAAAGTGACTACACACCTGCCTTTTGACTGTCTGCAGTTCTTGTGCAAAAGCCCTGCATTCCACTGGAGGACTTTTACTTTGGGTGGATTTTTCTGACTGTTTAAACGTTCACTGATTTGGGGACTTGTAAAGTAAAGTGGTGGAAGAAATGATTGAAAGGTGTTATTGGATTATTTTTTCCTTTTGTTTTGTTTTTTTTTTGGGTGCAAAACCAAAATAAAAATCATTTGAGTTGTGTGAAATGGATTCTAGACAGACGCACGCAACCCAAAAGTGGAGAAAAATTCCCTGAAACGTCTTTCAGTGCGATGGAAAATCGCGCTTTTCCGGTGAAGTTTTGCGCATTGTTTTGTTTTCTTTGTAAGTCCACTAAAGCACGCTAAACGTTAAACAGCCCACTACGTAGAAGCTTTCCGTTAATTCCCACGTGGACAGAAAAAAAAAGATTACATCCTCTCTGTCCCCAATAAAGCCCACCGTCGTGCGCAAAAAGTGCGGCACACTTTACGCACGACTCAGCCATGGCACTCCATCCAGACTGACGGTAGCGCACAGAGAAAAAAGTAGGCCTTCATCTTCCTTTTAAAGCTCGACGCTGTCCACGTCCTCAAAAAGAATGGATCTAATTAAAACGCTGCACTCGTCATCATCGCCAAAAGCTTTGCCAAACGCGTCCTGGTGGAGAGAAGGCAGGGAGACGCAGAACCACATGACTGCCTCCGATCTGCAGAGGGATGGGAGTCAGATTGGGTTTCTCTTCTCTCATTGGTCGGTGGGCTGACTTTTGACACGCAGACCAGGGACCCTCCTGCCGTATAAATAGGCCTGATAGATCTTTATTATTCCAGCATCACGGCAGCAGGTTTCGGCAAAGTTTGGAGTTACTCGTGTCACCACAACTGTATGCCTGCTTGAAGGTGGTTTAGATACAGGGGCTCAGCGGCACAAGGAGTCTGCATGTCTGCATAGACATGCTCAGCTTTGTGGATACTCGGATTCTGTTGCTGCTTGCAGTAACTTCATACCTAACATCATGTCAATGTAAGTCCAAATGTCTTTTTCTCTGATGGATTTTTTCCTTTTTGCGAATCCCACAGCTTGAGGATTTTGGCTCTTTGGACTTCAGTGATGATCAACATGAAGAAGGCTTTTAGCGCCTCTCAATAAAACTCAGTGGACTAAGTTCATACAGTGGATTATTCACTTTTTTCAAAGGATACAACCACGATATGAATAGATGCCAAGAGGGAAGCTGCTGAGGAAGGAAAACGCTCTCAGTGTGACGTTGATCCATTTCACGGTTATTAATGCATGCTGGGTAGTTTCGTCTAGGGCAGATTGGGATTTTCTCAAAGAACGAAGATTTTTGAAAAGTTTTGTGGGGCGTTGGACGCATTGTTCCATCCAAACGTCCAAAGAATGGAGTTTTATTATAGGAAACTGTGATGTCGCCCTCTAGTGGCCACAAGTGCAAACATCAATTTGGTACCAATTTAACTTTTTCACGTTATTTTTTACGTTTTTAGCTGTCTTAAAATATTCAGTGTTCATTCTTCCCTTAAATACTACAAATATATTAAAAAAAATCACAAAACAATCTATTTACACATTTGAATCTTCCCAAATTGCATTTTTGTGGCTTTCTTCGCTTTTAACCTTCCGTATACATTTAAAATGAAACTAAATTTAAACCCACAACATTAAGATTTAGTTAGAAATAAATGTAATCTTTGACATTAAATGACAGGACAGTCAGAGATGAAAGTGCGCCACCTTGTGGACTAGGTGACAAACGACAAGTGAGAGTTCATGGGGAGGTCCCAGCTGTGAGTCCAGAGTCATCCAGGACAGATTGTCTGCAACAGTCCAGATGTGAGCTGAAGTTTATCATCTGTGGAAACCAGACAATAGAATTACTGCAAAATGAATAAATAAATAAAAGCATAGTCACAAATGTTTCAGCTTTTCCAAAAGTGATATGTGATCACAGATGATCCTGTTCTTGTTTGTAGAAGCAGACTATTCTAGTCCCAGGGGCATAAGGTACCTGTTGAGGCCTGTTAGCAGATGGAGACTTAAGATTAGGAATGCTGCAGCGCTGAGATCCACTGAAGCACTCTGACCAAAGTTACAGTGCAGAATAGACACGGCCCTGAGCAACACTTCAAGCTGGGCTGAGACATGTTGGACAGAAAATGAATTTTAGGAAATGAACAGAGTGGGATGGTTTTGTTTCTCTGCACTTGCTAAAATACTATGGATTAGTTGAGTTATGGTTATATTTTCTAAAATCGCTGCAACTTGAATTTATTGTGATAGCTGGAATGTTTACTTTACAGCAGTTAGTTATAACTTATTAGAAAAAAAATTCTTTTAGTCTAACTTCTGCTGAGTGCCATAACAATACAGCCAGACTTAGTGTGTTTTTTAAACACTAAAAAAAAAGGGGGGGAAAACACAAGTTTCAGATGAGAAATAAAATTATAAATAGATTGAAAATGTCTTACTTTTTTCCAGGTTTTATCCCAGATGTGATTCTTAAATATAATGTTATTTTTTTTTTCTTTTCCCCTGCCCTCCTCTGCCCTCTCTTCTTCATCTCCACAATGCTGCAGTTACGGTCAGTACACATGCATGCAACTTTTAAAAAAGAGCAGTTTTACCATTTTTAGAAGCCATATTTTCCTCCAAAACATCTCAGGAAGTGGATTCTTGGTCGCTGATGACCCGTCGCTGCAATCTCAGTCAGGGCAGAGTGTTTCACTCAGGGAGTTTTACGTTCGAACTAAGTTATTTCATGCAAAGTTTCACCCTTCCTGTGCACACATAGGTGAGGGTCCTATTGGCTGGAGTCTGAAAGCTAAAACTTTGATGCAGAGGCCCCCGTGGGCCCTGGCACAAAGGATCCTTTCTGAGGACAGCAGAGAGGGAGAGCAGGCGGGTTTGCCTGAACAGCTGGTTCTGGGTCAGTTTGGAATCTCTCTTTGCTCCGTCGTTTGAGAAGATACGGTCAAAGATCTGTTCTCAGACCAGTCAATTTAAACAGGTTTTGATAACTTGGAAAACCACAGACAGAATCTTAACAAATACATTTTGCTGGAAACACTCTGCTTTTAACTGAGATTGAATGGAACTCTGTCTTTGCAGTTCTAGCAGCAGCATCATAAAAATACCCCATTTGTGTCATGCGAGGATGTCACTCATCTCCAGAGTCTTTAGTCTGGAATGGTACCATTGTTGTTTTCTAGCACATCTGTGCAGGTGTTGATCCGTACAAACACACATCCTGCTCGTTTTTGAGATCAATTCCAACATTTTTCAGACTATTGTTTATGTTTTTGAGAAAGAATATTCGCATGCACACGTTTGCTTGTTATCAAAGTTGGTCCCAGAAGAAAAAGAATAGTGATAACCTTAGTATATTTAGCAATGTGCTGCATAAACCAAACTCAAATGTTTCTTTTTTTAAACCTCAGCACACTGTGTTGTTTTATCTGTGCTGTTTGACACCTGGAATCTCAGGTGTTTTCTCAGTTTTATATCAGAAACTGTGAGGTCATCTGGAAACGTCAGTGAGGCTACCTGATTATAAAGTCGCCGGATTGAGTCAAACTGTTCTGCCGGGACAACAGATTGAGCTGTGAAGCAATAAACCGAGCCATCTGCTGTGTGGTTGTGGTGTGACCGTGTGTGCGTTTTGTGCTGCAGGGCCCCAGAGGAGACAAAGGACCTCGAGGTGACAGGGTAAGCTGAACTGCCTTTGATCTGAAAGCTCGTGTCAGAAAATGTTCAGTACTGAGGATTCAACGAAACCTCTGTTTTGCTGACGTCAACTGACCCATTAACCCCACTAGGCCCCACCCCCTTGTTTACATTACTCATGATGATAAAGTACTCAAGGGAGTCATATTCTACAAGGTTGATGTTGTTCAGTCTTATTTATGTGCGAACAAGCACAGAAACGGATAGAAAATTGAAGTTGGCCTCGCGTAATACGTGCGGCAGAGATGCATGTATTTGATGTGCGACCGAGGCTAAATGTGGTTGTTGGTCGCACATAATTAAAGTTAATGTTAAAGTTACAGTCTTATTAGCTGTCACGCACCGAGGTGAGGGAAATGTGTTCTCCACAGTTGAGCCGTCCTCTGGAGGAACAGTGACCTGCAGACATGACTTGTAGTCCATTTCATTTTTGGAAACAATTTGTTTCCTTTTAGCTTCTTAGTACAATTTAAAAAAAAAAAAATTATTAACAAAAAATGTGAAATTTTAGTAAAGATGCCTTCAGGTGTTCTCTTGCTGAAAAACAGTTTCAAGCAAGGTTACCGGTATTTCAATTGTCCTGCATGTTTTTAAGGGTCCTCCAGGCCTAGACGGAAAAGACGGCAAACCCGGACTCCCTGGTCCTCCTGGCCCCCCTGGACCCCCTGGACCTTCTGGACTCGGAGGAGTAAGTCTGAAAATGGTCTTTAGTGTCACAGTGGCTCAAAAATGTCTGGCTGATTGTTGTTGTTTTTTTAGGCCTGTGTCATGTAAAGCAAACATCTTGGCTAAGACTTCTTAAATTTAAATAAATAAAAATCCGGCTAATTAGGCACCAAATGTTTTATGCATTAAAGTCTGCCGGCTTTACTGTTACAGAAACCTCCTATAGTTTACCAAACAGAGAGTAACCAGTGCAAAATCCACAAATCCTGAACAAAAAAACTACATTTTTTCTTTCAAAAGCTGCAAATCTTCACATAAGCTGTTAGCATTGCTGCTAAAAATGCCCTTTGGAAGACTTACAGTAACTTGCAGCTTTTCCATTCTCCGTTTTCTTGTCTAAGAGTCGTGTTAACTTCATCATTTAATCTTTGGCTTACTCTTGTCTTTCCCACAGAACTTTGCTGCTCAGTATGATGGTGCAAAAGCCCCTGATCCCGGCCCTGGACCCATGGTGAGGACCGTCCTCTGCTTCCCTGCGCAATAACATAAACTGGCCCAATTTCAGAAACCAAAAGCTCTTCATATCAACATTTTAAACAATGTTTTTTGGATTTTAAATCACATTGCATGCTGTTTCAGAAGTCCATTAGCTGACTTTTGTTTTTGTTTCAGCATTCTGACGATAGCAAGTTTTTTTTTTTTGTGTGACTTATTTGGATAATGGTATCTTATTTCTCCTTTTCAGGGCTTGGCGGGTCCCAGAGGACCCCCAGGACTTCCTGGACCCCCTGTAAGTTATAACAAACCTGTATCAAAGTAGACTTTAAACTATACATTTAAACTAAAAATGGAATGTTTCCATATCTCAGGGGCCTCAGGGACACACAGGACACGCTGGTGAGCCTGGAGAGCCCGGACAAGCTGTGAGTTTATCTTCCAAGTAATTTCTCAGACATTGCCATCCTGACCTGTTAGACTTTAAATCTTTATCTCTCCTTCTCAGGGTGCTGTTGGGCCCCGTGGCCCCCCTGGACCCCCTGGCAAAGCTGGAGATGATGTAAGGATTTGATCTCTTTTTTTAACCCTTTTCTCTGAATTATTCACAGCTCCTGTTGGATTCTGTAGTGTGTCGGTGCTCAAAGGTCATCTGTGTTGTCTTGTAGGGTAACAATGGCAGACCTGGCAAGCCTGGAGAGAGAGGAGCCCCTGGCCCCCAGGTAGGGCATCCTCATCAGGGCAAAGGATTGTGGCACCGAACGGCCGACAGCTAACGCACCTCTGTGACTCGTTTTTAGGGAGCTCGTGGATTCCCCGGAACCCCTGGACTTCCAGGAATGAAGGGACACAGAGTGAGTGTCCATGTGTTGCTCTGTTTGGCATGAACCTCTCAAAGTCCACCAGCATGCTCCCAAACAGACCGCGGAGCAGATTCAGTCCTACTGTGTTACTAAGAACAGCATTCTGTTTGATTACAGAGTTATCCTTCAGCCTTTGAAGTTTTTAGTATCTTGAAAATTACTGGATTGCAGGGAGAAAAAGCTTCCTATAAAACCACACTAAAGGCTAAAAACGTGTCCTCACTGGAGATTCTGAACACAGCTCTGTTACAGATGCATCATCATTTTTTCTCAGATTGTCATGATGCTTTTAATTTTACTCTCTATTTTTTTGTGATATGATGGTCTATACATATCCTCCAGCATTACTGTGATTCTGTGTTTTAGGGTTACACTGGTCTGGATGGCCGTAAAGGAGAACCTGGTGCTGCTGGGGCTAAAGTAAGGTTATTTCTGCTGGAAGCCTGCCGCCTTCGTTTGTTTGACTCCCCCTGCATCGTTATTTCATTCATATTCGTCTTCTAGGGTGAACCCGGTGCCCACGGAGCTGCTGGAAGTCCAGGCTTGGCTGTACGTTACTTTAAATACACAACAGAATGATCACATCATATGAGCACAGGATGTGATGAAAGGAGCCTAAGAGAGCATCAAACATCTCTTCTTCAGGGACAACGCGGTCTGGCTGGTGAGAGGGGTCGTCCCGGTCCTGCTGGGCCTGCTGGTGCTCGTGGTGCTGACGGCAATGTTGGACCTGCTGGTCCCGCTGTGAGTTCACACTTTTAAAAGTGCAGAAGACTTTGACTTATTTGACATTTACCTTGACACTTTTTTTTTTTCTCTTAAAAATTATAGGGTCCCATGGGTGCTGCCGGTCCTCCAGGGTTCCCTGGTGGTCCTGGCCCTAAGGTGGGTGCCATGTCACTTCCTGTTGCATGCCCTCTCAAGATGTTTAAATCGAGTATTTAGGCCAGCACCAATTCAAACGGGTATTAATAATTCCCAGGAGTGATGGTTGGCGTGTTTTGTTTATTAACAGGGTGAGGTTGGACCTATTGGTGCAACTGGCCCATCTGGACCTCAGGGCAACAGAGGAGAGCCTGGAACTAATGGTGCTGTTGGACCTGTCGGCCCCCCTGTAAGTATAGGAAAATGCAGCTGTTCTGCTCAGTTTTTGTCCTAACAGTTACTGATTTGAAGTCTTTGGTTACGTTTTATTTGATATACTTGCAAATAAACACTAGACACACCAAGCCCAGACAGGTTTTATTAGTAATTTATCTTTATTGCATTCTTATACAGCCGTAAAAATAGTAAAACAGCAACACTTGATAAAGATGAGAAACTTTGAATTATATTTACTGACCTCTGGTGCTTTTTTACAGGGTAACCCTGGTGCCAATGGCTTGAATGGAGCTAAGGGAGCTGCTGTAAGTATCTGCTGTGATAATAATACACATTTTATGACGGATCACACATTATGAAAATGCTTTTACACACAAGACACTCTTTTACACTCATTTTTTAATTACAAACCTCACAATGGTGAGAGGTCGGTAGTTAAAACATTAGACCCCATTTACCAAAACACAACAAGCTAGCTGAAGATTCTAATCTAAAAGATTCTTTTTCCTCCAAGTGTCAGTGTCTTGAAGATCAGTCATGACATCTGGACTTTGTGTCTTCTCTTCCTGAAACATTTTGGGCATCCAAGTGGCAAAATGCTTCGGGAAGATGCAGTGACTCAACTTCAAGATATCAAAAGTTAAAGTTGTCCTGAAGTTGCAGTTGCAACAAACACGTAAACCCTTCATACATGAACTCATAGCAGCTTGGTGCTCAGTTTGTTCCACTTGCTTTGTGCAGAACCACAGTTGGCCTTGGTGACCCACAAAAATCCACAGATTAGCAATGTGACAGATGTGAATTCAAAGCCGTCTGCTCCTTCTACATGGAGTTCAGGCACCATGAAAGATTAAATAAGCTGAACTTGTGTCTCACCTGTTCTTAAGGGTACCCCCGGCCCTGCTGGAGCTCCTGGCTTTGCTGGTGCAAGAGGAGGACCTGGACCTCAGGGACCTCAGGGTGCTGCTGGACCAAGAGGCCTCGCTGTAAGTCCTACAAAAGAAGTCATCAGAAAGAATGATGCTTTTTGGAGAGGAGTTGTTAACCCAACTGTGTATTTTTGCTCTTCTGATAAAAGGCCTTCTTTATATATTGCAGGGAGATCCTGGTCCTCAGGGTACTAAGGGAGACACTGGTCCCAAAGGAGAGCCTGTATGTTCCTTATTTGTTGGAAATTAACCATTTAGAATCTGGGGGGAAAAAAAAATTATGACCCTCAACTCCTCTGTCCCCATACTACCTATTACCCCCATAGGGTAACGCTGGACCTCAGGGAACCCCAGGACCTCAAGGGGAGGAAGGCAAGAGAGGACCCACTGGTGAGATTGGTGCCACTGGAGCTGCTGGCAACCGTGGAGCAAGAGTGAGCAATGTTCTCTTGGTATTATAGTTCGTTGATATTATGCAACAGGAGGTGACTGGGATTGGTTGTCTTGTTTAGGGTGCTCCTGGAAGCCGTGGTCTGCCTGGATCTGAAGGAAGAACTGGCCCCATTGTGAGTATGACATCCAAGGACATGCCAGAGTTTGTGAAATAGAGAAATGCTATCATGTTGATTTCTCCCTTCCCTCATGTAAGGGTATGCCTGGCGCTCGTGGTTCCACTGGTTCTGCTGGACCACGTGGGCCCCCTGGAGATGCTGGTCGTGCTGGTGAGCCTGGCCCAGCTGGTCTCAGGGTGAGTCTTTACTTGTGGTGGATCTAATTTTGCTCCAGGAGTCACAGACGCTCACGTAAAACTGACAGTTTATTGAAAGCTGTAACAACAGGCTACTCTGCAGGCTGATACAGAAATAAAATAGTTTTCGAAATGGATTGACCAGCTTTATTTTTCAAAAATGATCAATCATCTTAACAGCTAACCAGTTTGTTTTCTTCAGGGTCTTCCAGGAAGCCCTGGAAGCTCCGGTCCTCCAGGAAAGGAGGGAGCTGCTGTAAGTGAACCTCATTTTCCGTAGAAAGCTCATCCATACATGTCTCCCACCTAACTTCAACATACCTGTAGCAAAATGTAGTTAAATGATTTTGTTTTGCTTATCCCTTAAGGGTCCTTCTGGACAAGATGGCCGCCCTGGACCTCCAGGCCCATCTGGACCAAGAGGCCAGCCTGGAAACAATGGTTTCTCTGGACCCAAGGGACCATCTGTGAGTGAATCTCAAGAGAGACCGTAACGATCTGCAGTTCAAGCCGAATTCCGTTTTTAAATTGACACAACCTGTGCTCCATCTGTCTGACATCAGGGAGAGCCTGGCAAACCTGGAGAGAGGGGATCCACCGGTCCTACTGGACTGAGAGTGAGTAAAATCATCATGAAGACAAGAAATCCAAACTCAAAGCTTGAAGACTATAAATGCTATCAATACAAGATCATTTTCAACTGAAGACCATATCAGTTCATCAGCTGCTTCTGTTTTCATCTTTAGGGACCTCCTGGACCTGATGGCAACAATGGAGCTGCTGGCCCCGTTGGAGCTGTTGTGAGTAATTGACTTTACTTTTATATCCTGTCAAAAGCCATGAAGAAAAAAAAAAAACTATTTTGGATTCTCTGTACAGGGTGCTCCTGGTGAGAAGGGAGAACAGGGACCCGCTGGAGCTGCTGGTTTCCAGGTCTGGATGTCTTACTTACTTCAATAAAAACAAGACATTTTGAATGGTTTTCCAGAAGATTTGCAGCAATACGCCACTTAAGAGTTTCAAAAATGTCATTTCTTACTGACTTAAAAACGCAAAATGCTGATTGTAATTCACTGGATTAATTCTTGAACTTCCCAAAATGTATTTTTTTTCTTCTGATGTCTTTTACTTGATATTTTCAGGGTCTGCCTGGACCTGCTGGACCAGCTGGAGAGGCAGGCAAGCCTGGAGAAAGAGTATGTTTTACACGACTGAACTACAGAACTTGTAGAAGGGAATGAAAATGGTCCAAACATACATTTCCAACACACTCTTCTTGTGTCTGTAGGGTATCCCAGGAGATCAGGGAGTCGCAGGACCTGCTGGTGCCAAGGTGAGATTACCAGTCTATGTTTTATCATTTAACTCTGTTACCTCAAATATAAACAAAGTTGTGTGTTTTTTTTTTAAATAATTAAAGCAATACCACTTTTTTATTTAGTGTGTTTAAAACTCAAATTGTTCTTCAAATAGACTGCTTTGATTAGCATTTAAAATAATTTAAAAATGAGGGCTAAATAATTGCCGTGACCCTTCAGGGAGAGCGTGGCAATAATGGCAGTCCAGGAGCTACTGGCCCTCAGGGACCAATAGGACCTCGTGGCCCTGCTGGAGCCCCTGGAGCTGATGGTGGCAAGGTGACTGAGGAACCCCATTTTAGTGAAAACTATGTTGAAAGGAACAAAAGTTAAACAACTGTGCTTGGCCTGTTTTCAGGGAGAGCCTGGTGCTGCCGGAGCTGCTGGTGCTCTCGGACACCAGGGACCTGGAGGCATGCCTGGTGAGCGTGGAGCAGCTGGTACCCCTGGACCTAAAGGAGAAAAGGTAACGTTGAGATCATCATTTTATTGGATGAGTGTTTTTGTGCACTACTTCTTTTTTTGTCACAGCCCATAAAATGATTTTTTTTCCTTCATTATACAGGGAGAACCTGGACACAAAGGCCCTGATGGAAATTCTGGCAGAGATGGAGCTCGTGTAGGTTCAACTTCCTTGTTCAGCTTGAATTTTTATTCACAATGTCTTCAAAATATTTATAAAAGCTCAATAAACGTAAAATTAAGTGTTATAATTTTCTCCCTTGTCCTCAAATAGGGTATGCCTGGACCCGCTGGACCTCCTGGACCAAATGGAGCCAATGGTGATAAGGTAAATCTGTGCACTATTTACGACTAAACTAACTCACATGAACAATAATTAAATATGACCTAAAGCTCCCAAAAAAATAAATAATTATAAATGTCATCAGATCGTTGACGCTTGATTGGAAAAAAAAAATTACACCTTCTCCTGTGGTAGCTTCAACTCTATGACTCTTAACTCTCAACACTGCCATCTAATGGCCATTTTAAGAAGGACTCCTTTTTGTCTTCAGCTAAACATCAACTGCCAAAATATTTAAATTAAGTCCAGTTAAACAAACACACTGAAATGTGACAATGTTTTTCTAATTAATTGTGAAAAATTCGACAGAATACAAGCGTTGTTGGTGATTGGGAACGCTCAACTGGGATTTTACCTACTCAATCGTTACATGGCTGAATCTAAACTAAGACACTAAACTCTTCTGCAGGGTGAGAGTGGTTCTTTTGGACCTGCTGGCCCTGCGGGACCCCGTGGACCATCTGTAAGTAACTGCTGGAGTTGTTTTGTTATTCACATTAAACCACGTCCATTAGAACAGCATTAAATCAAAGGTGGTACTTTTGGGTCGCCAAAGCACTTTTTGTAACCGGCATGTTGATGCCCATAGGGAGAGCGTGGTGAGGTCGGACCTGCTGGACCTCCTGGATTTGCCGGACCCCCTGTAAGGCCCTGTTGAAGTACATCCACATTATAGTAAAAATGTCCAAATATACATTTTAACCTTGATATATACTACAAAGAAATGCTTGCTCCTCTCCTTAGGGTGCTGATGGTCAGCCTGGAGCAAGAGGAGAGCGTGGACCTTCAGGAGGAAAGGGAGAAACTGGCCCCTCTGGCCCTGCTGGACCCGCTGGACAGTCTGGACCTTCTGTAAGTCCAAACACTTTGATATAATCGGATGAGAACAGGGATTTTTTGAAAAGTCCATTTGAAAAGCCATCAAAACAAGATCGCTGTGTTACCTTTTGTACGTGGCTAAACGTACAGATTGATGTTTATACACCTTAAAGGGCCTCTACCATGCTATTCCTGAGCCTTTCACAGTAATCTACATCCATAAATATGGATATAGCTCCGCTGCCCAGCTCATGACGTCATCCTAGAGCCGGCCTCTGCAGCGAGTCTACGTTTCGCTCTTGAAAACAAGCAACATCCAAACTTTTGCAAAGATGGATGTCCATATTGTGGAGCTTTAGAAAATCTTTTTCCCGATCACCGCTAGCTCCCCAGAGAAAGTGTGTGTGTTTGTGTTAGCCTGGGGTGGTGCTGGCAGCACAGACTCTTCCTGGATGAGGTTGTTCCTTGATTTGTTACGTCACAATGTGAGGACCCGCTTGTTTTCATGGGCCTGGATGGGCTGTCACTCAGGGAGCAGGTTTTTTTAGAGATGAATGAATCAAATTAATCAAAATACCACTTTGGGGGTGTTTTTTCTGATGAATAAACATTATAATACACCTAAAAGCTCAAAAAGTTGGTTTTGCATGATAGAGACTGTTTAAGGGGATAAGAGTTGGTGATTTTTTTTTTTTTTCTGGGGATCTAGGGTCCTTCTGGCCCCGCTGGAGCCCCTGGTGCTCGTGGAGACACCGGTCCTGTTGTAAGTATGCACACAAAAACGAACTCTTTGATGATTTCAAGCATCATTTACCTTAAGCCCACTTCAGCCCTCACACATGCATTCCAACACATCTGAAGCCTTTAAGACATTTCCCTGTAAAAAGGCTGAATGTTGATATATTTTTATCAGCTTAATTCAGTTATTTGTTCATATGACTTTTTATTTTTACTGAATATGAGTGTCAGTTTACCAGAAAATATTTATGACCTCTGAATCAACTCTTTGCATTTCTTCTTAGGGTCTCACTGGCTTCCCTGGTGCTGCTGGTAGAGTCGGTGCTCCTGGTCAGGCGGTGAGTACCTATTTTGAATTTGCAGTAATTCATTAACACTCATGAGTACTTTAACAGACTTGTGCTGCTCCTCTGTTTTTAGGGTATAGTCGGACCTCCAGGCCTTGCAGGTCCAGCTGGCAAGGATGGCCCTCGTGGTCTCCGTGGTGACCCTGGTCCTGCTGGTCCATCTGGTGAGCAAGGAATGGTAGGACCACCTGGTGTATCTGGAGAAAAAGGATCCCCTGGAGAGCCCGGTCCCGCTGTGCGTGATATGAGATAACAGATGATTCAAATTTGATTGATTTTTTTCCTTCAAACAGCAAATGTTCCCATTAAATAGCATGAGTGTTTGGCCATTTCTTCAGGGAGCTCCTGGCCCTCCTGGAACCACTGGTCCTCTTGGACTTCAGGGATTCGTTGGTCTATCTGGTGCTAGAGGAGACCGTGGTACACCTGGTGCTGCTGGTGCTGTGGTATGTAAAAACTGAAACTAGGAAAAGATTAAAGTGCAATTAGTCATCAGGGGGAAATCATTCAACTTTAAAACTCTCGTTTTAGTCTGTAGCTGCTGTAAAAGACTTTGTCATCACCATGACAACAGAAAAAGGGAAAAAAAAAGAGAATTGGCAGCTCCTAAACACAACCACTGTAGGATTTGGTTGGCAGAAGGTTAAATTCCCTCATTTTCTCTATCACTCCACAGGGAGAGCCAGGAAGAGCTGGACCTCCCGGAGCTTCAGGACCTCGTGGTCCTCCTGGCAACATTGGTATGCCTGGTATGACCGGACCTCAGGGAGAAGCAGGACGTGATGTAAGTTTAAACTTGTCCATTGAAGAAGTGCAGAGCAATTTCAAACTGAATATTAAATGTGTTCATTTAAATAGCCCATGTGAAACCTCAAAGCAGTTTCCAACATAAATAATGAGGTTTTTTAGCCAATAATATTTCTTCAACTTTAAATTAATTCTATAATTTGTATAATTTGTATACCATAGTACACATTACCTCATTTACTGTAGTAAGAAATTATAATAGAAAACAGATTAACAGAAAACCCATCAATTGTTTTGTTTCCCACTATAGACAGTGCTGTTGAGGCCAGCGTCTCTTACAAAGTTTGTTTTTTTAAGATTTGAGTGAATAACGTTTTTTGTTGACCTACTATGAACACATTAGCGTTACAGCTTTAGGGAACAAACACTTTTCCACAAACACCATGTTTGCTCTAAAGATGCTCTGGTTTTGTAGCTATCTGTGTATAATCTTGTCTTAATCACTGATTTTTTGTTTATTGCTTTACCAAATTTGAAATTTGATTACATCTATCAACTGACATGCATCTATTTGCTTTGAATTAAAGTGGTAGTATTTAAAGTACAAAAATTCACCCGCAATGCAAACTGTGCGGCCTAAAACTAAAGATAATTGTATTTTTTCTTTGCGTAAACTTCAAAACCCTCTGCTATCTGCAGGGTAACCCTGGTAACGACGGACCCCCTGGTCGTCCTGGTGCTGCTGGATTCAAGGTAAAGCCTGTACAGATGTTTTCCAAAAGGTTCATTTGCAGAACAACCCCATAAAACAAGGTCTTCTCTGACCCCTAATGCTTAGGGAGACCGTGGAGAGCCTGGACCTGCTGGCTCAATGGGACTTGGCGGCTCCCCTGGACCTGCTGGACCCACTGGAGCCCCTGGCAGACCTGGAGGCCGTGGAGAGGCTGTAATTTCTTTTTTTTTTTACATTTTCATGTAACATAATTTGCAGCATATATGAATAACCTATAGAGCTCATCCATACTTTTATTCTCCTTTGTCCCTAGGGCCCAGCTGGTCCCGTTGGACCTGCTGGTATTGCTGGAGCCAGAGGCGGTGCTGTAAGTACCATTAAAAGGCTTAATTGTACCAATATTTTCTCTGAACGAAAACACCAGTATTCATGGCAGTTTTGTCTTTGTCGTGTGGTAGGGACCTGCTGGACCTCGTGGTGAGAAGGGAGTTGCTGGAGAAAAGGGTGAGAGAGGCATGAAGGGTCTGCGTGGACATCCTGGTCTCCAGGGAATGCCTGGACCATCTGTAAGTGTCCAAAATTCCCATTTAAAAAACAAACCGAAACCAAAGTTTGCGCTGCTGGCAGAGAACTTCAAGTGTGTTTTCTCATCCACAGGGACCTTCTGGTGACTCTGGACCTGCTGGACCCAATGGACTTGCTGGACCCAGAGTAAGTGGAATCCCAAAGAGTCAAAAAAGAACATTTGAAGGGAAAAAAAGTACAAAATGCACAAAAATTAAAAGTGAACATAACTTTTTTCCCCCTACATGTACTGAAAAGTACAACATATTTTGTTGTCTATAATTATATGAGGTGGTGTGCCACTCCCTCAGTTTGCTGATTCCTCTAATTTATTTAAGCTTCTCATTTAAGTCTACATGTCAACATGCGTTCTTCTCTTTCCTCACAACAACACTTTCATAGAAAAATCAATTCAGGATGCTGAATGTAAGAAATGTTCTTTTTGTCTGCAGTTGATTTAGGAGACTATGACATTCTTGGGATCCATGAATGTGTAGGACACCGATTGTTGACAGACTTATTAATGTATTGGGATGATCTCTTCTTCAGGGACCTGCTGGACCACATGGACCTCCTGGCAAGGATGGCAGAGCTGGTGCCCATGGTACTATTGGTGCTCCTGGTGCTCGTGGACCTCCTGGATTCAGTGGACCAGCTGTAAGTTCAACACAATTTTCTGCTTTTCAGAATTTTTTTTTTTTTTTTTGCATAGTTTGAGCCTGTATCTGCATACAGAATCATTCTCTCGTCCTCTTTAGGGTCCTCCTGGAAGTCCTGGTCTCCCCGGACCACCTGGCCCTGCTGGCGGTGGATATGATGTCTCTGGTGGATACGATGAGTACAGAGCTGATCAGCCCACTTTGAGAGCCAAGGATTACGAGGTTGATGCCACCATCAAGTCACTCAACACCCAGATCGAGAACCTGCTCACCCCTGAGGGATCAAGGAAGAATCCAGCCCGCACCTGCCGTGACATCAAGCTCGGCCATCCTGAATGGAGCAGCGGTGAGCTTTCTTTTTATCTGAGATACTTAAAACAAAGAGATCAATTTAGTGTGAAGGATTTTTTAAAACAATAAAACAAGTCTAAGTTTAGTTTTTCTCCTGATGTGCAGGATTCTACTGGATCGACCCCAACCAGGGCTGCATAAATGATGCCATCAAGGTCTTCTGCGACTTCACCACCCGCGAGACCTGCATCTATTCCCACCCTGAGAGCATTGCCCGCAAGAACTGGTACAGAAGCACAGAGAACAAGAAACATGTCTGGTTTGGAGAGACTATCAACGGTGGTACTGAGGTGAGAGGGGAAAGCTTCTTTGGCATCCCCGAAGCAAGCATTTATTCCACAGAACTGACGGCCATTCTTTCCCTCCCGTAGTTTGCCTACAACGACGAGACCCTGAGTCCCCAGAGCATGGCCACCCAGCTGGCTTTCATGCGCCTGCTTTCCAATCAGGCCAGTCAGAACATCACCTACCACTGCAAGAACAGCATTGCCTACATGGATGGTGAAAGCGGCAGCCTGAAGAAGGCTGTGTTGCTCCAAGGTTCCAACGACGTGGAGCTCAGAGCTGACGGCAACAGCCGCTTCATCTTCTCCGTGCTGGAGGACGGCTGCACTGTGAGTATCTTTTCCTTGTGTCTTATTTTAGTTATGTGTGGCTTTGAATAAATCAGGTTTTATTTCACATTTTTTACATACTTATTTTCTTTCTTGCAGAGACACACTGGTGAATGGAGCAAGACAGTTATTGAGTACAGAACAAATAAACCATCTCGCCTCCCCATCCTCGACATTGCACCTTTGGACATTGGTGAAGCCGACCAGGAGTTTGGTTTGGACATTGGCCCAGTCTGTTTCAAATGAATAGACTTGTGATAAATTAACAGCAAAAAAAAAAAAAAGAGAGAAAGAACGAAAAAAGAAATCCCCAAATCTCTGCCCTTCTTTTTTGTGTTTTTTTTTTTTTTAAATGCTGATTTCCGTCTGCACATCCACTTGCTAAAAATAGGCAACTATCGGCGAGGACTGAACGGACTGAAAGGAGCGTTTGTGCAATTCAAATTAATACAGCCACCCAAAGGGACGCGGGAAAACACCTTGTTGTGGGACATCATGTCATCCTTTTGTAAAAAATAAAACAAGTGTAATAAAAATGCTGAAGTGTGCATCACGTTGTGGTCTTTGTATATCTTCCAGAGAGGAGGTTTAAAACCACAATTTCCAAGAAAAAAAGGTTTGAACTACCTCATGCCTGTGCGTAAAGAAAATACTATTGGTGAGAGCTGGGTCCACAACAGAGATGTTAAGACTTTTGATGCTTCAAGATTTGTCCCATTTCGGAAGGTGCTCAGTTACTTGAAGCAGGGATCTATGGTGCTATTATGCAGCTGTGGAACGAACCACTTTTTTTTGCTGTATTATTTTGTATTGACCTTTGAGGAGTCCTGCTTGTATCCCGCTGATACTCCCTCGTTTTAAGCAGGTGGAATGTTTCAAAAGCTGATGTCTGTTTGTTTTATTTTTTTTTTCTTTTTCTAGCTTGTTTTCTTCCCCCCATCATGCTTTTTCAGTCCTCCAGTCCCACTCTCAATGTTCATACTGACAGCACATAATTTCACAGAGTTTCTAAATGGCCTCTCCTCTCTCTGAAACAATGACTCCCCAAAGTCTATTGTACCTATTTTGTATATGTGAGATGTTTAAATAAATTGTGAAAAGTTCTGAAATAAAGCATGTCCAATGTTCCAAAACCCACTACACAGTGACTTAAGTGCGTTCATGTTTTGATGACACCACTGAAGGTGTGTCACTGTCATTTTCTTTTCACTGGCTTTACTTTAGCTGATGATTCAAATGTCATCACTGTATTTTACATCTTCCTATTGTGGAGGCCATATTTCGAATTTTGCTCCCCACTGGTTTCGCCTTTCAACCATGCATTAAAACTCCATGTAAAGGTAATTCCTGTTTACACTGACCATGCCAATGTGTGATTACTAACGTGCATTGATTTTTTGTAAATATGCATCCTGTCACGTTGCTTTTTCTTGCATAATACAGCTTTTGCATCCAAATAAATTTCTGTGGTTTGGGTCAAGGGATAATTTTCAGTGATGCATGATTATGGTCATTACAATTGCCCTGGAGATTAGGCTTCTTTTCAGCTAGCTTCATTTGTCCTTTTTGCTATATATAGTTCATGGTGCTGGAGTTGCAGCTGTTGTTGGTGTTTGCTGCAACACCTTGGTTGGTCACTGGATGGTGTTGTTGCTTAAATGTGTCACGTTTTTAGATGCAAACACTCCTATTTTGGGACTTAGAGATAAGTTTGATGTAGAGGATCATGGCATTGCTAATTTTTTTTCTTGGTTATTCCTTCTTGCAATATTTAAGGTTTGACGTTTTAAGGATGTGGGATTGAGAAAAATATTTTAAATGGTTCTGTTATCTTTTTATTAGTTAGATTTATTGTGTTGTTTTGTAATTAGGTCAACTAACCGGGTCAATGGTAATACAGTGGCATTTAAGCTTTTAAACATTCCACCAGGGGAGTCTAAGGTCATTAAATGGGTAAGAAATACATATATATATATATATATATATATATATATATATATATATATATATATATATATATATATATATATATATTATTGAATACCTTATTTTTCTATTTAAATTGATAAGGCTTAGTTGGAAAAAGGGAAGCAATTAAAAACTTATTGTAGATAATCCCAGATGATCACTCATTTGAACAGATATGCAGATTCCCTTTTGTTTTCAGCAGACTGCTCTTTTCAGAGCTCAAATGAAGACATGGAATAGACAAGTTCAGATCTTCTGCTGGCATCAAACACACCTACTGAATGTTTGACAGTCCTCCTTGACTGCAACAGCAAACAAACAAAAAAATCTCACACAGAAAAAAAGATGAGGGTTGTTCACCAATTAGAACGACCAACATTGCAGACGTGCAATTAAGCATTTACCTTTATAAAGATGATCTGATGGTGCCGTGAAAAAAACCAATTTAAGATGACAGATCAGAATGAATCAGTCATCAACAGTAAACTACAAAAAATGTATTCATTTGTGTGTGAACAAATTAAATCACAGTTGTGGGAATTTTGTTTTTGTTACCAAAAATGGGAAACACATTTGAAATGTCATCATCATTGATTGTCATTTTCCCCAACAGAATAGCAGAAAACATGACATCAGACTGCAGATCAGAAGCAATCAGTTAATCTCAACGCACAAGAACTCTTCAGCTTTAATATTCATTGTAATACAACCCTCTTACAAAGCCACTCAAAAAATGACAGCAATGGCTGAGACAGTTTATAAAACACGAAAAACTAGTAAGACCTGTTTGACTGAAATATTTCAAATATTTGCTTGATCCAAATAATTTAGTTCACCTTGTTCTTTTTTGTCCTAAATACTTCTAAACTTGTTATGTCAGTGGAGAAAGAACAAATGTGGTTTTGCAGCATACTTGTCAGCCACTCTGACAGAAAACACACAAAAAGAGACATATTACAGAAGTACTCCACTGCAGCCATATTACTTTGAGCTGTGACAGAGACTCTTTTTAAAGGAGGTTTTACTAAAAACATGTTAAGAACGGTTTATTCAAGACATCTTTGTGCTCTCCAAAATGTAATTGTTCAAAATCATGAGACTTCAAGGGCGTAGTCAGACTAGACACATTTGGTTCATCTAAAGTGAACCAAAGTTTGTTTCCCTTAATAATTTAGAACAAATTTTCAGTCTAAATACATCCAAGTGAACCCTGGGCCAGGACCAAAAACCGCTCTCTGACCCATCTTTGGAGGTGGTCTCAATTTGTTTCCAAGTGGACTGACCTTCGGTTCCCTTTTCAGTGTCCTCAGTCTGAATAGGCTCCATGCTCTAGTGGAACATCTGGACCAAATCTCTACCGTAGCACCGTAGGCATTATGGGATGCACAGTAGGAAGGTAGCAATCATACGTTGTAGACAAACATGGAGCAACACTGAGACACAGCAACTCATTGAAATGTGGTCGGATGAATGCAAGCTCATTATAACTACTTTTAATGTGACGCACATCGCTTCTCACTGTTTTCCCAACAATCTATATGTCATGAACACTTATCAGCGTACCCTCTTAGCCGTTGGCCCATCCGTAACCGCCCTGCAGCATGCCTCCAGCGTACCATAGCGAGTACAAAGGGTTGCACTTGACATTGATACAGACGTTCAAAGTTGGTCGGCGAACAATAAAGTTTGAACAGGTGAACCATCCCGACAAGGACTGCAAAGCACAGGACTTACATTAATCTTTCTCTCATTGATTTGCCCCGCCCTTGTAATTCCTGGCCAATGACTGAAGAGATCTTGGGTCACATGCTTTTGTTTACAAGCTTTGGTTTGACACAGAAATGTCCAGTTGAAAGGTTCAAGACTCAGTCCGGACCACATTAAGCAGACTCGGTCAGGACCAACGTACTTTCATGTTCAGAACACACCAATAGCCCAAAACCAATAGTTCCTCAGAAAGTAAGCCTGCTTCTACTCCCCATTATCCATCTGTTTACATTCTCCTGCTAGCTTCGACACACCTAACATAACCGGCGAGCATTAATGGAGGCAGATGGGAGTTCGGACGAGGAAACAAAGACGTTCATGGATCTATTTGTCTGCAAGTGGATGCTTTAGAATGGAGCGGAGCGGGAAGCTTGTGGCCTGCCGACTGTAGCTTCTACGTCACACCTACAAGCTTTTCCCAACAGCTTGATTTGTCTGCTCCTAATTCTCAACAATTTGAATAAAGAAATACTCAGAAATGCAGTTTTAATCTTAATCGTTCTAATATATGTCCCCCATCATCAGAAAAATTGTTTCTTCCAATTTTCTGTGTTCAGGAACTTGTGTGATAAATATATTTGCATTCTTGTTTGGCAGGTTAAGCAGTGATCTGCTTAGTTTCTATGCTCCACCCGCGTTTACAACGTACTGTGCACTTTGCCTTGGTTGCTTCATCATAATTTCAGGACAACCTTCACCTTGGGTTTAAAACCGAGATACTTTTCAATGCCACTTCGTTTAACAGTTTTATAGGGTGAGTAATTCAGGTGTGCCGCCAGGTGAATTTTCATTACGATGCACTGATGTATCCCCCCTTCCTGGAAGTTTGGGGAGATGGAGGCACCAGAGGAGGCGTCGCTCCAAGCGCAGCAGACAGAAGGTGCGCCGCAGCCGGACCACACAGCTGCCTGCTGTTGTCATGGAGCAGCAAAGATGGCGATCCTGGCCTATAGCCTGGGCAAACGCGAAATAAACCAACATTTCACCATAAAAAATGCCAAGCTGATATCGTTTGTGCTGGTTATTTTGCTGCTGGTGTTTCACGGAGCTTTGCGGCATTATGACGGTGAGTGCTCTTCCGTTCTTTCAGCTGAGGGTTGGCGTTGCTACACAAGCTAAAGGTTGCTAACACGCCGTATTTTTGTTCCTTGTAGGCTCCTCTTGACTTTATTGTTTTTGTACTTGAGCCTCCTAAAATGCAATGCACAGAAATGTTATAGTCTGGGGTTAAAGTTGTATATCAATAACATCCAGGTAAACTAGGCAGGGGAGGTGCAGACAGCCATGTCTGGCTCGGCAGGTACGGCTAGCGGAACCTAGCTAACCCTGCTAATAGCTGTGTTTACATGCTAGCACAATAAATGCTTTATTACTCTGTGACACATGTCTGGTTAAACTGAACCTCTAGCAATGATGTTTGTCAGTCATATTGTTGATTATAAGATATAATAAACTTTTGCTTTAGCGTTGTGTAATCATAATCGCTCTCGTGGCTTGTTGTTTTGCCTTGTGTTGCTAGGCAAAGTTAGCTGCTGTGCGTCCAGACATTAGACTATAGGGAATTTTTTCTGCTGTGCTGTAGCTCGACAGGTGTTGTTGAAAACACACCGTAGCTACAGTACTTTAATTCCCATTAAATACATTTTAATAAGTTTCGAACTTATTCAGCAGATTTAAGTTCAAATAAAAAGAAATGCATAGAAAATGTGTTGAGCATCAATCATGTCATTAACTCTCTCTCTCTCTTTTTTTAAATAGCATAATGTGCCCTAATCAGAGAATAATATAGTTTTATTATATATTATATAACTCTTTGATTCAGAAAGTGTTTTATAAGTCATTTCAATTAGCTAAGAAAATATTGTTTTATCAAGGCTCCTGTGGCTCCTTTGACAAAACCATTAGCTTTAGTATGTAGCCACGAGTCTGGGTGTCCCTGTGCCTGTCCCCAGCCCGGATAAAATATATGTCAGGAAGATAAAATATATGTCAGGAAGAGCATCCGGTGTAAACATCTGTGCCAAACCACCTGTGCCAATCACTGAAAGTTGACCGCTGAAAGATGAATAACAGCATTTGTTTTAGCAAGGGACTAAAATATCTTTTAATGCCAAAAGCCTAATCTCTCTCTCTCTCTATATATATACACATATTTAGATTTTTGGCCCAAATGTTTAGATTTCTGTGTTGTTATGTTTTTTTTTTTTCTCCCCTCAAGTACATAAATAACTTTGAATCACTTTATGGACAACAGTTGAAGGCTCCACCTAAAAGTAGCAACATCAGCAGCAAACAACAAACAACGTGATAAGCATGAGAGGTCTAGATAACACAGAGGATCTTCTTTGGTGAGGGGAGCTTCTGAAGGCCCAGTTGCTACCAGCCTGCACAAACTCCAGCCAGTTGCAGATGGCTCCATTCATGATGGACACAGATAAAAAGCCAACCGTTAGGCTTTAGCTAAACCGCTGATGGGTTTAGTTTTGGTCTCAGTCAGTACTGTGCATTGAAGAAGTCTTTGGCATTGGTCGACTGGAGGAAGGGTTTTTTGTCATTTTGCACAGAAACCTGAGTCGGAGTCTTTTGTCTGTGTGTCCCCCCTCCAGGCGGAGACTCATGTGAATGGCTGCTGACCACGGGACGCTACTTGGGAGAGAATGTATGGCAGCCTTATGGCTGTATGATGCACAAATACAAAAGCACGTGAGTCACACTGCTTCATGCTCAGGGTCATGTTACACGACACATAATTTGTTATGAAGATGGCATCAGGCTTTACTCTAGTTTAGCTTAACAAACCATATTTTACATCTGTATTTCCATCATTAGTGAAGTTAGCATTTGTATATATTGAGAACAAAATGTAAACTTTATTCAAAACTCAAACTATTTTTGAGCCGATTAAAGAGTAAACTTGATTTTTTCTGTTTAAATATGTTTTTAAACCTCTTCCAACATAATAGATCTCACTTGTATCGGTCAGCTACACCTGAGCAAGTAATAGAAAATCTATAAATTGATGTAATCACATTTTTTACCTTAAGTAGACAGGCATTATAATCTGTTGTTCTTCATTAATTGAAGAATTGTTCTTTTGTTTTTCAGTGAAGCCAAAACATGCCTTGCAGAGAAACGGGTGGCCTTTGTCGGTGACTCACGGATAAGACAGCTGTTTTACTCCTTTGTCAAAGTGATTGAACCGGATAGAAGAGAAGATGGAAACAAGGTAGAAATTGTTTTTTTTGTCAAATTTTTAGACCTATCTTTCATTTTTGGACATCTGTGTATATTTTTTCCAACCTGGTTTAACAAAATCCCCTCCAAAGCTTTAACCTACAAACAAAAAGGCAGCTCTACATACATCCGATGTGATTTGAAAACAACAAAATTATTTTTTGAGGACTCTGTTCAGGTTTAGTGGTTGGTTTATGAGCCGTTTCCAAATCACTCTAGAAAAATGAGATTATTAATCATTTTTGGTTGAGGCGGGTTTCCTTATTGTCCTCTCCATGGCTGTTTTGCTGGTTCAGTATATGAACTGCTCTAAAAACCTGTCATTCTTATCTGAATACTAAAATCCGGTGATGTGTAGCAGATGTGAACTGACAGTGGGCATCAGAGGAACGTCTTTCTCATCTGTAACTGCTTTTCTCTGTTTCTTCATGTCATTTTGGAAGCACGAAGACATTTCCTTTGAGGAGGCGACGTCATCAGTTAAAGTGGTGAGTTATCTCTGACTTTACCGTTCCATTCCATGTCTTACTTTACAAAATATGTACTCTGGTGGAGTTGAAACAAAACCTTTTTTGTCTAGGACTTTCTGTGGTATCCAGAGGCAAATAACTCAATGAAGGAACGCTTGGTTTCATGGATACAGGTGAGTCTAGACTCATATTTAGTGTGAAAGCATCTTTTATGTAGTAGGCCCTAAAGAACAGGGAAATCTTCTCCTGGGTGTTGCAGGAAGGTTCAGCAAAGCCAGACGTGGTCATCCTGGGAGCTGCTACCGTAAGCCGTTTGCTCTGCAGTCTCAGCTCATTTTGGTGCTGGACAAGTGCAAGGTGTTTGCTTGGTTGCGTCAGTCCTAATCTTCCCTGTTTATCCGTCTCCAACAGTGGTCCATCAAGCTGCATGGTGGCAGCAGTGAGGCCTTGCAGCAGTATAAAGTCAATCTGACAGCCATTGCTGTGCATCTGGAGAGGCTGGCTGAGCATGGCGATGTCTACTGGATCCTGCAAGGTGATGGCACCTGCTATGGAATGTCCATGTTAGAGATCTCATTTAAGCATTTTGCCAAGTGACAAGAAAATTGGACCAGTTTAAATCCTCTTAAATTTGTCCAAGTGGTTTGCCTTTGAGAGCAGACAAAGACACCGGAAACTTTTAAAGTCGATCTCCTTTTCATCTATTGTAAAAGCGTTTCCCTGTGGTCTTTTCATTACAATTATGTCATTTTTAGACTAAATGAAAAAAGTGTTGTTCTCTGGAGAATAGTTATGGATGAGATCGTTAGTGTGGAGCAATCCCGCCC
Source organism: Oryzias curvinotus (assembly GCA_023969325.1). NCBI lineage: Eukaryota > Metazoa > Chordata > Actinopteri > Beloniformes > Adrianichthyidae > Oryzias > Oryzias curvinotus. The sequence continues at coordinate 26,635,491 of CM043716.1, forward strand.
CCCTTCCTTTTGCCGAGAGGTCTTTTACACGCTCTCTCCTGCTAGCTTACAGCCCCTCACAACCCCAACCTACCATTACTGATGCAACAAAAATGGCGAGCAATATCTTAGCTATCCAGCCGCACAGTTTTGAACAAGATGTCAGCTCAAATGAGGAGAACAAAGACGTTTATGGATCTATTTGTGTAAAAGTGGATGCATCAGAACGGAGCGGAGCAGGGAGCTTGTGACCCGCCCAGAGTATTTTCTGTCAAAATTAATCTCTTTTTTCAAGCAGCAATTTTTTCCGTCTGCTCTGATTTCCAACAATTTGAGCACAGAAATACTCAGATGTGCATTTTTAAGCTTAATTTTATGAATTTGTGTCCTCCATCATCAAAAAACGTCACAAAAACATGTTAAGAACACGCCAAAACCCATGATTTTCATCAGAGTGGGTCTTTCAGGAAACGCTGGAAAATGCTCTCTTGCTTCCATCCTTACCACACCATTTTCTTTACAGAGATCTTCCCCAACACCGATCTGATTTAAGCCTACATTGGAGTTTACAATGAAGGCTGTTTTTGTACCTCTTGATTAACATGCACAGCATTCACGCCTCATACTGGCTTTGGTTTATGATGGTGTCCATGTGCTTTCACCAGAGCTTTTACACCACTGCCAATCCAGGCACGGACCAAACGGCTCACTGTCAACCGGTTTATCAGCTATTATTTGAATCTTGAGTATTTTTTCTGATGACACAGCGTCTTAGAAAAATGTCAATCCTGCAGATCCAGTCAACGAGGAGGCGTTGAGCGAGAACAGGAAGATGATCACCAATCAACAGCTGGAGCTTTACAATGAGGCGGCAGTGAGCGTACTCAATGGCAGCAAGCATAATGGTGGATCTGGAGTCAAGCTGGTGGCAGCCTCCCGGCAGGCTGCGTTAGAAACCATCACCCAATCAGAGGATGGCTTGCACTTGCCTGAAAGCACCAGGAAAGTGGTAAGAAGGATTTCATCTCAGGTTATGAGAAGGCTGATTTAGAAGAAAGTTGTATAATATGTTGAGTCTGTACTGTTGGGTGGATCTCACGTGGTCCGACTCCCCTCAGGGAGCCATGCTGCTCATGAACTCTGCGTGCAACAAGCTGCTGAGACCCATCGACGGCTCCTGCTGCCAGACATTACCGCCGCTGAATCTCCTCCAAAAACTGACAGCCTGCTTCTTCCTGGGCTCAGCTGTGGTCTTTGCTGTCCTCCACGTCCTCGGCAACAACCGCCATCGCCGGCACGTGCCCACCGACGTGGAGAGCCTGGAGGAGAAGAAGCCAGCAACCGCCGCCGTCCCTCTGGGGCTGAAGGCGCCCTTTCAGGCCCTCTGCAGGATGGGCCTCATAATGGGCTACTTTTACCTCTGTGACCGAGCAGATGTGTTCATGAAAGAACACAAGTTCTACACACATTCAGCTTTCTTCATTCCTCTCATCTACATCTTTGTGCTGGGAATATTCTACAGCGAGAACAGTAAGGAGGTGAGTTGGAGCAGAACAAAGACCTCGGTTCTTTTCTTTTTTTTTTGTCACATTTCATCTGCATGCATGTTGCTGCAACTGCAAACACGAGCAGAAATGTGCAAAATGACAAAAATGTGACTAAAAAGACCTCAATGATCTCTAAATCAGTGTTTTTCAACCAGTGTGCCGTGGGAGACGGTCAGGTGTGCCGTGAGAAATTACCCATTTTCACTGATCTAAAAACATTTATCATCTCCAGGATATCAGCTCTGTGTTCATCCAAACAGGTCCTGATAAAACACTGAGTAGTTAAGAATATAAAAGATCGTAAAATACTTTTTTCTTTGTGTTTATTTGATTCTATTAAAGACACTTTGATAAGAATGACGGTACCGCGATTTAGCCGTAGCTACAGCTGTTTTTGGAAAAGTCCCGCCCCTTTAACTGTCTCCACCAATCATTCTTGGAGGTTTAATCACATGTCATCAGTCTGACCAATCAGACAATCAGAAGTGGTTAAAGTCTTCACTTCCTTTTCCGATTTAGCTCATAAAGTCTCTGTTCTAACAAAAATAGCAGCTAAAGCTCGTCTTTAGCGGTGTAGCTAAAAACAGAATCCGGTGTCAGACTGTGGAACAAGAGAACAAAACAGTGAAGCTCAGAGATGCGAGTCTGTCTGCCATCGGCAGCTGTCTGCACTACATTTCCCATGATGCATTGGGTTAAAGTGACAGCATCTCAGCCCACAATGAGTCTTCGTTGCTAAACGTCTCGAAACAACAATGAACACACATCAAACAGTTTTTAAATCTTCTAACTTAACTTTTATTTCATCTTTTACAAAAAAACAGCTGCAACTTCCTGCTTTTTCTGCCACAATTATCAAAAAAATGCATGTGAGATCATGGAGGGACTGTAGATCAATACAGACTATAGAGTTTCTCCTTTTTTTTTTTTTTTTGGGTGCTGGTGTGCCGCTGGATTTTCTTCAAGGTTAAAGTGTGCCGTGGCTCAGAAAAGGTTGAAAAACACTGCTCTAAATGTCTTCACAGACCAAACTGCTGAACAGAGAACAAACGGATGAGTGGAAGGGCTGGATGCAGCTGGTCATCCTCATCTATCACATATCTGGAGCCAGTGCTGTGAGTCTGGGAACTTGCCTCCACGCTGTCTTTCCTACTGCAAGCGTCTGAGAAGCTGACCAATCGTGTGTCTGTCTGTCAGTTCATTCCAGTGTACATGCATGTGCGGGTGCTGGTGGCAGCTTACCTGTTTCAGACAGGTTATGGACATTTTTCCTTCTTCTGGCTGAAAGGAGACTTTGGACTCTACAGAGTGTGCCAAGTAAGTTTACAGCCAGTTGTATTTGAGTGTTTTGTTTCAGAGCACCACTTCCTCCTCAGGTGGTCATTGTCTTGTACCTTCACAGGTGTTGTTCCGTCTGAACTTTCTGGTGTTGGTGCTGTGTGTTGTGATGGACAGGCCGTATCAGTTCTATTACTTTGTTCCACTGGTGACCTTCTGGTTCGTCATCATCTACGGCACAATGGCAGTGTGGCCTCAGATCCTTCAAAAGAAAGCCAACAGTAGGTTTCAAATGGCAAATGATTCGGTGCTTCACAGTTCTTTCTGAGGGACTGAGGGGAGCAAACTCTCTCTGCACAGGTAACAGGATGTGGCACCTCGCAGTTCTGGCCAAGTTGCTCGGTCTCCTGGTCTTTATCTGTCTTTTTTCTATCTCACAGGTGGGTGATTTGAAATTGTAATAAATCAGTTACAAAGCAACTGTATTTTTGACTTTTAAATGGCTTGTATTTAGGAATGCAAAATTAACCCTGTAAAGCCCACTCCATCAAAGAATTGACAGACAATTCAAATCTTTGGAAAGAAGATGTTTAACCTTTTTGACAAAATCCACAAAGAAATAGCAGAATCATTTTTTTTTTAGATATAGATAGTATCAATTATGATACAGTGAGGGATTTGGTACGTTTTTGCTGAAAACAAGGTTACTTTAAGATGGAAAAAATACTGACACGAGTGTTCAGGGGGGGAAAATGCCTTATTTCTGAGATTCAGTATTAAACCCACCATGAAAGAAAAAAAAATAAATATATATATACATAAATACATACATACAATTGAGACAATTTACAAGAAGTAGATTGTAAATTTTTAAATTTAAGAAATCCTAATTTTCAAACAAAAAAATTCATGCTTTAAGAAAAAAAAGTTGTAATTTTATTTAAAAAATAAAGTTACATTTACAAAAAAGCAAAGCGGATTCAGTGAGTTTCTTGAGCGGTGTGATGTCCATCCGCTGTCTTTGAATTGTTTTTTTTTTAAAGCTAAATGCAACATTAAGAAAAATGGGGGAAAAAGCATGACTTTTTTTTTTTTTCATGGTGGCCCCAAAACTCTGTTGTATTCTTTCAACACAAAAAGTAAACATTTCAAATGAACGACTAACAAGTATGAGTTATTCTCACCACAAAGCTAAAATTTTCCCACCGAAAAGGATTTGGAAATGTCATTGAAGCAGCCATTTTGAAATGAGCAGGAAAAGTCCTTTCACTGCCCCTAGTGGAAGGAGGATGAACTACACGGCAGAAACATGGATAAAGTTATCAACAATGGCTTTTTGAGGGACGTTTTAATCGTGCGAATGAGCTAGGGGCCTCAGAAATCAAAAGGATATAAATGGTTAAATGCTTCCATTTTCTTTTACGTTTCTTAACTCTGTCTTCATCCTTGATTGCAGGAATTTTTTGAGAGCGTTTTCTCCGTGTGGCCGGTCTCCAAGCTCTTTGAGCTGGATGGGAGTGTCCACGAGTGGTGGTTCCGATGGAAATTGGACAGATTTGTAGGTCTCCCCCCACAGCTATCGCTCTGTCCTGGTTTTCTGGTGTTTTAACTGGACACGTTTGCTCTGCAGGCAGTGATTCACGGCATGCTGTTTGCCTTCATCTACCTGCTGCTGCAAAAGTGTCAGGTTCTGTCGGAGAGCAAAGGAGAGCTGCTCCTCCCTCCCAAGATCTCCAACCTGCTCCTCTCCCTCTCCATTTTCTCCTTCGTTGTAAGAAATCCTGATTATGTTTCTCTGAAAATTTTAGAGTTCTGTAAATATGTGTTGCAAGATTATGGAAAATTCTGCTATGTTTGCAACTTTTCATTTGTTTTCATTGAAAATGTTAACTTCATTTTTCTTGTCATCATCATTCTAGACCTACTCAATATGGGCGAGCAACTGCAAAACCAAAACTGAGTGCAATGAGATGCATCCTTACATTTCTGTAGTCCAGGTACAATTTTATTCTGTCCTGATGAGACTGAGCATCATCCATCTTTCCATGGTTAGCTTTCTGCAAAACGTACTCTGTTCTTTACATTTTTGGATCATTTGATTGTGAGTTTTCTTCATTTTTTTGTCTGTTACATGTAGAGAAAACCTGTTGGATCAAACAACTCTTATATTTTATCATAAAAGAAATAGGCAACAGAGTTCAAATCTCACTGCTTAAAGTCCCACTCTGATTTGATTTGATTTGATTTGAAATGGTTTATTTCAAGCAATCAAGTAGAAACAATACACAAAAGCAATATAATCATCAGTTATACATTCATACAGTAACTAATCAAACTTAGGATAATTAGACATATTAATAAATATTGCTTGAAAGGGTGTGGAAGGAAGCGAACGTATATAATCCCACCCCGTTACACTATAACCATTTAATTACATGATTTATCAATATCCGGTTCCTAGCTTTTATCAGACAGAATTAAGTATCATAAGGTATCGATAAGGCACATGACAAAGATGAATTACTTAATTATTATGTAGAAAATAGAAATCAACATGGCAAATGCAGATCAGTTATCTAAAATTTATGCAGATGATGTTACTTTTAAGTCATTCATATGATTGAAAAATAATACTATATCAGTGAAATACACAACACTGTTTCAGCAGTGCTAGCTCCTTCTTCATTCAGCTTCGTTCGAGGTTTGATCGGTACTCCAGTGAGAATGACATTGTTCATCCTTACTTGCTGTTCCACATCGTCCAGTCGTTTCTCCAGAATGTCGACCCGGTTTTCTCGTTGCTCGTTTTGAGCCTGAAATCTTCGGAACTCTTCCATCATTTCCCAAAGTGGCGTTAGCTTAGCCGACACCTGATCCATAAAAGATTTCAGCGTTTCTTGAATACCATCAAGAGTCTTTTTGAGGTCTTCGTATTCCTGGGTTTTCTTAGGGGCCCATGGTCAGCTCTCTTTTTGGAGAAAATCAACTTATTAAGTCATTTGAAGATAGTTGTATCCGCAGAGAGCCGCGACCACGCGTCTTGCCGTGACCCGGAACCGGAAGTCCCTGATCATCTTATGATCTATTTTAGTTTTTGGTGGTTTTTTCATTAGGATTATGCTGTTTCTAGGTAAATGAAAAAAATCCTGTGTCGTTTTCTAGGACCTAATCTCTGCAGAGCAGCAGGGGTTTGTTAGAAATTCACCTTTGAGTTGTTGGCGCCATCAGTTCAACCCCTTGCGGTTACTGAGAGCTCTCTGTTTCCACATTCCCGGTAGCTTACAGCCCCTCACACTCCCAACCTAACTTTACCGCTGCAACAAAAAGGCTGAGCAGCATTGGAGCTATCCGGCCGCTCAGTTCTGATCCGGATTCCAGCTCAGACGAGGAAATCAAAGACGGATCTATTCGTATTTAAGTGGTTTTATCAGAATGGAGCGGAGCAGGAAGCCTTTTTGTCTACGTCACAAATACAATCATTAATTTCCATTAATTTCTGTCCTCCAGCACCAGAAAAATGCGTGTTAAAATGCCAAAAAACACCTTTTTATTGGAGTAGTCCTTTGAGAAACGTTGTTCTGTCTTTTGTGTTGGCAGATATTGGCCTTCATTCTCATCAGGAACATTCCCGGCTACGCCCGCTCTGTGTACAGCTCCTTCTTTGCTTGGTTTGGAAAGATCTCCTTAGAGGTAAAAAACCGACTGTGAGTGTGGAGTAATGATGAAAACACTAAAAAAGAAAAAAACTAAAACAAGCAAATGTGCAAAACTACAGATGTGAGGAGTGACATTCAAGGGAAATTCAAAATATGAATTCCAGTTCTTCAGTTGTTTTCTTGTTTCCAGCTTTTTATCTGTCAATATCACATCTGGCTGGCGGCTGACACTAAGGGGGTTTTGGTTCTCATCCCGGGAAACCCTTCACTCAACATCATAGTCAGCACCTTCATCTTTGTCTGTGTGGCTCACGAGGTGTCTCTCATCACCAACGACCTGGCCCAGGTGGTCATCCCTAAAGACGGCATGGCCCTGCTTAGGAGGCTGGGCTTCCTGGGTCTCCTCAGTCTGACTGCACTGCTGCTGACCAGCGGTAACCAGCTCACACCTGGAGCCTGACCGACACCTCGCCACGGAGGACGCGGGCCGGATCTCGGCTCCTGCCCGGACCGAACACGAGGTACAGAAGCAGGCCGGACTCTGCTCTGAGGTTTAGGGGAACCATGTCCTCTCGTAAGTTCTCTGATTCTGTTTGAAGATTTGTTTTTGGACTTTGGTGAAACACAAACACTGACATTGAAAAAGAATTTAGGAAAAGCCTTAAAAAAAAAAAGGAGGGAAATCTACCAGAGAAGATGAAAAGGAAAACAAAACTGTTTACATGACTACTTCTGGAGGAAGAGGCCGTCTTGTTTCAAGACATTTCTGTCAGCTCGGACCAAGGCTTTTTGTTGTTGTTGTTGTTGTTTTTTTCTGACTTCAGTCACGTGGCATTCCTGTTGACTCCTGTCTTGGCGAGGATTTCTCTCCGTCCACTTCGCAGCAGCAGCTAAACGCCGGAACCAGCATATTCAGACATCTCCTCCTTTTTCAGCAGCTGCCTGAATCTGCTGTCTCCTCATCGGCACTGTTGGTGCGATACTCTGATATTTGAAATACCAACCAATGACTTAAAAAAAAAAGAAAAAAAAAAAAAAAAAAAAATCGCAAAGTGCAATGGCTGCAAGCGGTGTGTCCTTTTTAAAAAGGTAAGCCTCACAGAAAGACTGTGGTCATCTGCTGTAGCTTGTGTGACATGTACAGTATTTAATGATTTAAATTAATCATATATTTTATAGGGGCGGGGGGGGGGGGTTCTTGTTTTTGTACTTTGCGCCCACGACTGCTGTTTTGTGAAGAAAGTACCGCAAAAAGGTCATTTTGTACCCATCCTTACCCCAGACATGGTTGAGCGTTTTAGCCGACTGTCGCCATAGTGACTGAGTTTCCTCGATGTATGCTTATTGGTATTTGGTTGCAGGTTTGTTTTGTACAGTATAAAGTTGATATGAAAACCCCGCCTCAAGCACTGGCTCCAAAAAAAAACACCAGTTTGCATGATTGGTCCTGCAAGAGAAGCACCGGTTTCTCCCTACAATCATATTTTGAGACTGATCCAGGATGAATTCTTCTAATTCGAAACATAGTTAACCATTCAGCTTCTTCTACATGAAAGGGGCATCTGTGATGCCCCTTTCATGTAGAAGAAGCTGAATGGTTAACTATGTTTCCATCCAGCAGCTTCTTGAGTCCAGGTTTGGGCACATCAGGGCCACAGTGACATTAAAAAAACAAAACCTGCTAATGCACTGACTGAGCTAGGAACATTACTGTTGGTTTGATTCAAAAACATTACCTTGTTGCCTGTGTTTCTTCACCTGTGTATGTTTAAACAAAGAGCACTTTTGTTAGTTTTTTTTTTTTTCCCTCCACTTTGATTCTAAAGTTGTAAATACTTAAAGCACTTTGACACATTTTTATAGGAGATTTGGTTCATTTGTGCAGGAAAAAAAAGAAAAGAAAAGTGGTGATAAAAATCAGAGCTGTGTTATTTTTGTCCTTGGGTTGTAAAGAAAAAAAAAAAACAAATAGCGTTACCAAATGATTTTGATGTGACTTTGTTTTTTTTTTTTATAAAAGTTTTAAAAAAAAAAAGATTTTGTTACTGGATCCACTGGTTATTTTTTTTTTTGGGGGGGGTTAGACTGAAACATTAAAACTTGCGAGTTGTGAATCCCATTTGCCACACGGTTGGTACAAAACAAGGACTTCTTTCTGTTATGTTTAGGTTCCTGGCCTGCTTTTTGTTTTTCGGTGAACATCTTGTCTCGGGTCTCTGATCATCTAAAAGCAACGGGTATTTATAAGTGTTGGAAAAACTAAACTTGTAAAATAATTTTTTTGGTGATGTCTTACAGTGTAAAATGTACCCATATTTATAAATGCCTTTATTCTATTGTACCTCAAGTAAAACAGAATCTGAAAATGTGGTTTCTTTGCTTGATTTACGACCAAAAAAAGGTAGATGTTTTCAAAAAGCTTTTATTTATTTTTTGCAACATTAACACCACAAAACTCACTTTTTATTCTGATAAGTTTGTTTTGCAGAAATGAACAAATAAATCACATCATTTTACAAGTATAAATGAAAATCTCTTAATTCTTCTGGGTCCCTTTTAAGACTTGAAACGTATTTTCTAGGCCAGTGTTTTTCAACCAGTGTGCTGTGGGAAATTGCCCTCATTAACTGATGTAAAAACATTTCCCATCTCCAGGATTTCAGCTCTTTGTTCATCCAAACAGGCCCTGATGAAACACTGAGGAGTTAGGAATATAAAAGATCGTTAAATACTTTTTTCTTTGCGTTTATTTTATTTTATTAAAGACATTTTGATCAGAATGATGGCACCGCGATTTAGCTGCAGCTTCGACTGTATTTTGGAAAAGTCCCGCCCCTTTAGCTGTCTCCGCCAATCATTCTTGGGGGGCTTAATCACATGTCATCAGTCTGACCAATCAGAAGTGGTTAAAGTCTTCACTTCCTTGTCCCGATTTAGCTCGTAAAGTCGCTCAGTTCTAACTAAAATACCAGCTAAAGCTCGTCTTTAGCGGTGTAGCTTTCCACAGAATCCGGTGTCAGACCGTGGAACAAGTGAACAAAACCATGAAGCTCAGAAAAGCGATCTCCGGCCGTTTTTTAATGCACTACATCTCCCGTGATGCATTGGGTTGTGAGAGTGACAGCGCACAAGGAGATCTGTTGTTAAACGTCTTGAAACCAACGAATACACATTAAACTGTTTTTAAATCTTCTAATTTAACTTTTATTGCATCTTTAAGAAAAAAAAAAAGCAGCTGCAGCTTCCAGCTTTTTCTGCAACAATTATCTCAAAAATGCATGTGAGATTGTGGAGGGGCTGTAGATCAATACTGACTATGAGTTTCTCCTTTTTTTGTTTAGTTTTTGGATGCTGGTGTGCCGCGGGATTTTTTTTAAGGTTAAAGTGTGCCGTGGCTCAGAAAAGGTTGAAAAACACTGTTCTAGACGATAAAAATCTTCCTGGTGAGACATGCAGACACTGGGAATGTTGGAAGGCCACTCTACCAGTCGGGTTTTTGGTCATAGATTTAGTGCTTCAGCCACCTTCCTCTCCTCAGGAATACCATTTACCTAAAAGAAATTAAAAATCAGTCTGGAAAAATAATAAGTGATATAAAAATGCATTTGCAGACCTACCTCCAGCCGGCGAAAGGTGGACATGACATAGTTCTCTCCTTGGTTAGCAGTGAACAGAAAGCAGTGGGTTAGAGCGTCATGCAGCTGACAGACACGGTTGCTGGGGGGAGACACGTCTCATGCCGGGGTTTGTGCAGGAATGTTGCTAACTGGTGTGGAAGAAGCACCGAGTGCGTCACCTTCTTTCTTTATTGAGGAAACTCTGAAACTTCCTTCAGTCTGATGTTTTTATTGATCAAAAGGAGGCTGAATGTGAAAAGCCTGCAAGTCTTACAAAGAAGGACTTTGATTGATTTCCCTATTTTTACAGTAAAATCTATTGAACATTTTCTTGCTATTATGTTGAAAACTTCGATTAAACACATGAAAGACACAGAAAATACCCATTAATGAGGCTTACCCTGTTTAAAGTAAAGAGCTGTGGTATTTCCACCTTGGGGGTTTAAAACAGAACGCTTGACTTTTAGCAGTATTTCTAACACGCAACAAAACATCCCACGCACATAAAAGACCCCAGATACATAAACATGTAGAGAGTAACCTGTGTGCCTAATCTAGTCTTTCTTTTAATTACATGGAAGTTTAGTAGTTTTCAAAATGAATCAAGTTTGCTAAAGAGGTTGAATCATTTTGATTGCAACTGCAAAATGTCAAGGACGTTATTTGCTTTTAGTTCACTAGTTTTTTTTTTATGACAGCTTTTGAACAGTCCTTCACAATTTCTCTCAGCCTCTTTCATTATCCTCTTGACATTTAACATCAAAATGTACAAAGTTGTTTTTAAGAAAAGATAGTCTGAATGTCCCACAGGACAAGTGTAATTGAGGAATAGCAACTCTGTTCTAATTTACATTTATTTTGGATTCTCCTGGCTTCTATTCATTTTTGATTCTACTGTTAAGTAATAAGTAATGTAAATTAATGGATCTATTTGTCTAAAAAAGTTCAAAACCTACTTTTTTCTGTGTTTCTTGGAGTCCCAGTGTCCCTTATCTGCCATTTCCATGTTTTTTTTTTTTTATCTTTGATATATTTATCCTTCTCTATAGATTTTATGGGGTGTGACAAAGCACCAACAATGTTTACTGTCTTGCTTCCTTAAATGCAGTAACGTAATTGATAATAACAACCTGAACTACAACAATAATTACTAACAATTTTCTGTTTTTAGATTTAAAACTTAAAAAAATGGCTTTTATATGTTACAGCACTGTTGCACATTTTTGTCCTTTTCTTTTTAGACGTATGTGTTGAGATTTGATTTGGACTTTTTCCTTTCTGTATTTTAAAGGGAAGGACTTTGGTCCAGCAGTGGCTGTGATGAAGTGGTCTAGAAAAAGCGTTTGATTGCTTGTTTGGACAGAGCAAGAACCTGCACACATGCTTGTCAGGTTAAAGAGGACACCAGCAGAAGACAAACATGCAGTCACGTGCTTTCAAGACTATCCTGGTTCATCCAGTTGCATTTTGGACATGCAGGATAGATTAAACTGAAGCCTTACCTGATGGTCGAGGCTGTGGTATGGTTATCTGGTTTTGCAAGTTCCTGAAACCAAAAAAAAAAAAAAAAAGGGATTATGGTAAACTTGTTAAAATATGTATTTATACCACAAAATTCTTCCGTTGGCGACATGAAACCTCTGAGCTGAAATCAGGAGCTGCAGCTGAAATCCTGGCAGTTTTTCTTTTTTACTCTTTAGCTCCTTTTCAGTTAAAAATGAATGGACATGTGGTTACGATTGGGACCCCGAATGGTCCATCCCTCCAAACCCAAACTGCACTCACGACTGCGTCTGCATCAAGGGCATGCTGGTGGTCTCGTAGCTGTCCGGGTGGATGGGTGGCACCACCTCGCCGCTGACTGGGTTGAAGACGGGCAGGGTGGAGAGAGGCCAGGAGATCTCGCGGTTCTTGGACATGCTCCGCAGCTCCTTTGTGGACTTCTGGATGGCACTGTGATGAACCAACTGGATGCTGAAGGATGGAGAAGGTTGGTTTTTGTTGGTTTTTAAATTTCCCACTTTCCTCAAAGCTTTACAAGTTTGATTATCTGAGGAGATCTGCACTCAGATTGTGCATGCAAGACAAATCTGACATGTAACCTGATCTGTTCTTGGGTTTTCTTTCATTCGTCTGGCTTAAGGTCTTTTATTATTATTATTATTATTATTATTATTCTACCGCTAGTTGCTGATATTTTGAGCAGTCCACTGGATGACTGGATGTAATGATCATGAACGGGTATGAAACAGCCATCTATGACGACAAAAAGTGACCAAAAATCAAACGAGAGGGGGGAGGGAGCAGCCAAAACCAAAACCAAAACCAAACACAGGAGAGGTAAAACACTTACTCTGATGTTTGCATGTTTCTTTTTTCCCTAGAAACAAAACAAAATGGATGAATTAAATACTAATATTAATACAGAAAGCAACATGTATACACACACAGGTGAATGGGTTGTCGCGTAAAGACGGAGTGGTAACGGTGAGTGGAGAAGGGGGCGTGTTCTCCCAGCCCGTAAACGATGAATGGATGTCATGACAACACAAACTCTGCTCCGATGACATGGAACTGCTTAGAAATGGTTCTCATCCTTCATGATCATGATAAGCTGCAGTTCGGATGGAAATTTGGGGATTTGTTTCTAAAAGAAAGGACCCTTTCTCTGTTGTTTTGACTCCTCACCTACTTAACTAGCAGCTGCTGTCATCAAATAAAAAGCAGAAAAAGTTATATTCAAACAAACTTACACCCCTTCCCGCCTGCAGCACATAATGTGGCCAAGGATAAAGAAGAGGACTAAAGCCACAGCTGAGGGAATCGCCATGGTGACAAGGAAGTCGGAAAAGTAGTCCCTGCTTTTCAGGGACTCGGATGGCGGGTTGTACTCCCCAAAGTCAGGCAGGATCCCTGTACCGGGGTCAGGGCGGCTGATGTAAACTGAGACTACTTTGTTGATGTCAACCTTAAAAAAACAAGTAAAGGAGAATTTAGTGGGTAAAATGAAATAAACGGAATGCAACCGTCTGTCTGCGCGTCCTCACCAGGGAGATTTTACACCAGTCGATGTGAAACTGAGCTCTGAACTTCTTATCGCAGCTGATGGCGGGTTCCATCTCCTGACTGCAGCGCAGCTGGTTATGTGGGCTCTCCACCTCCCTCAGGCACGACGAGAAGGGAACATCGGCGCCAACCATCACGTAAACGCTGGACAAAGAAGGTGACGATGAAGAGCGGAGAACAGAGAAGCCTCACCTCTTCACTTCGGAGGGAAAAGAGCTTTGAGGTACTTGAAGATGGGTTCAGATGCCTACCCTTCCTTCAAGTTGTTGATGGGAAGGGGCACGCGGCCGCCACGGTCCAGCGCTGAAGTGATGTTGATGGCGTTGAGCCGCTCAGGCTGCCATACGTTCTTCACTGCGCCCAGGAAGTCCCCAAGCACCTCGCTGGCCAGCATCTCCTCCACGTTCATGTTCTTGATGTAGAACTCCGCTTGGTAAGGCAGCGGGAACTCTGGAAAATGAGAAACGGTTGATGTGCTGAACAAAAACATCCAAATAAACCATAAAGAACAAGTTTGATCTCGTCTTTTCAGGAGCTGCTGGTGTTTCTGCTGTTTGATGTTTGGCTTCACAGTTAGCCAAACTAGTGCTCAGACAACTAGTCTTCAATCTCAAAACACCAGAAACATAGTTTTTGGTCACATGTTCTTGTGGCGTTTCTCTCACAATGGAGATACTTGAGATTAAAATTGCATTTCTGAGTTCAAATGATTCAAATTGTTGTTTGAATAAAACGTGTTAGACAAAAAAGCAAGACAAAAAGGGAAGGGGGGCGGGGTTGCTCTGCGCCAACAGTCCCGCCCACAACTGAGAAGCACATTTCTAAAGAACTCCTGCTGCTCTGCAGGAACTATGTCCGTTTGGCTAAAAACGGCATAATCAATATTAAAAGACACTGGGAACGATTTGACAACAGATCAAAAGATGATCAGAGTGAAACTTTCAATAGAAATGCATGAACCAAGATGACAAATGACAACTTTTAGAGTCCAGTCAACTACCTGTGGATGTCAAATGAGCTTAATTTTGTTCGTAACGCCTTTATTTTTTCTAAAAGCTTAAAGACCGTATCCATTTCTTTTCCTTTCCTTTATTTAAGAAATGTAACATTTTTTGTTTGAGAAAATCAGCATTCAACGTCTGTTTGAAATGCTGCATCTGATTAATCAAACGTGATACATTTGTCCACCTTTCACGTTGTTCTTCATTTGAATATGTTGGGAAACAATGTGGGAGCAGACACATTCATACAACACAGAGAGAGCAACATTAGCTGCGTTTACATGGGCAAAAGTAATCGGAAAGAATGCCTGATCGGAAAGAAAATGTGTCATGTAAACGCGCCGTTCGGAATAGTCTGCCCCGGTCAGACTCGTTCGGATCAAACGTTCTTTCCGATCGAGATAGGTGGGTTATACCGATCCTTTATCGATCGATCGTAGAGCATGTAAACGGTCATTCCGATCGTGTGTCACTTCTGCTCTGGTTTGCGTCATTCATAGACGGTGTTTCACTGAGAGAAAGCTTTGGAGCGCATACGGGACCAATCAGCTGTTCTGCGGCGGCCCCCTGAAAAGCACCGCTCCGCTCTTGCCCCGCTGGCTCTCTCCCCTCTCTTACACCCCACACGAGGGGGGTGCCGGGGAGGAGCGCTTCGTGCCCACTGAGGTCTGGACCCGGCACCCGAGCTCTGCGTTCGGGCTCCGGTGCCAGTGGACCGAGTGAACCTCTCTGAGCAGAGCAGGCGGATTTATTAATGTGTTTGGGGGGGGGTCAGCTCACACATTTGGGTCGGTGTGTGAGCTTCAAAGCAGAAATGTCGCTCAGTCCTTAGAAACTGTCCAAACAATCACATGGATTTGTGTTTCCAGTTGTGTCCCGACAAGATAAAGGCTGAATAAAGGCTTATTCCCAAACATTTACGTGCAGCCAAGCTAATGTTGTTAGCCCGTGTTTATAGCCTCTCCTAACCCTGGCTTCAAGCTCCGTTCTTGCACAAAAAAGCACCGACCACACGGATTAAATATAAAGCGATGAGCAAATAGACGCTTCATAATATTCATAACATTAATAAAAGCAAGTTTGGAACATCGTCTCGTATATTACCGAGCTGCTGCATAAATGTCTGTGACAGCAAAGGGTTGTTTACAACGGGACACTTCCTTCCGGGTTTTTTAACAGTACTGCGCATGCCCAAATGATTTATTCCGAACGAAAGTGTGACCCATGGGAACGTTTGTTCTAATCGGAAAAAAGATTTTCTGTGCCCATGTGCACGGGTGAATTTTAACCCGACCATTGATCCGATCAAGATATTTAGCCCATGTAACCGCGGCTACTGAGACAGCCCACTGACACAACAACTCCCACAGAATAATGATGCTGTTACATCATCTATGCAAACACATCAAGAGCTCAAGCCGTCCTCCGTTGAAGGAGAGACGTCACGCGAAATAAAACATCTGCAAGTGTCTCCGCCTCCACAGATCTGAAGATATTTGAATGGAAATATTGCAACTTCTGGCTTTTGGCCTCAAACGGAGAAAATGTGAGCTACAGTGGAACAGACTTTTGGGCCTTATTCACTGCTTGATAATTACTGGTCAATCATCAATAATAAATAATGCTGCATTCGGTGTGAATTTGGCTTTCCTTTTTTTTCAGCACTTAAGTGCAAATTTCTATGCCTATTCACTAAAGAGGGTATTATAGAGGGCGTTCACCATGTTGTCGAGGTGTCTGAACCCACAATTCCAAAATCCAGAGCACTGAAGGTTCCCGAGAACTGTACATTGACGTCTAATAGGTAGGGGAATACAGACCACAATGCATTGCGTCTGAACAAGTTGCCATTTGAAAAAGTATATCATTTAAATGTACTTTTAGAAGTTAATCAAGTTGTCATCATCAGAACACAATGGAGTCATAAATAGACTTTGTGAAATGTTGATGTTTATGAGGTTTTTACTTTGGAAGATGGGTGACATCATATTTGGAGTTTTAAAAAGAAAAAGTAGCACGTGTGTCTGAATTAGATCCAAATCCACTAGATAGTCTAAATAAGGGGTTAGGGAGCAGTGAAGCCATTTGGACATAGTTCACAGTTTTGAACTCAGTGTTTTATTTCCTCCCCAACCACCAGTGTTGGATTTTTGCAATCAAATCTTTGAATTATGGCTTAAATTACGGCACAGAATGAGCGGCGTTGAAGAAGAAAGAGAAAAAGCATTTTGGAAGATTGATTTGTCATTTGATTTTTGAGTCATTTGATGCAGTTACATTGTGAAAATGAAAAAGCATTTCTGTTGATCCATTTTAATTGTCTAATTAGATATTTCTAATTGAATTTTGCTACACATTTACCAGAGAAACTTTTGAAAATGAAATGTCGAATTCCATTTTCTTTATCATTTTAATTAGGTGACAGAATGAGCGGTGTTGAAAAAAAAAAAAAAGCGTTTTGCTGGATTGATTTTTCATTTTATTATTGAGTCAACGAACGCAGCTTTACTGTGGAAATGAAAAGGCCTTTCTGGTTTTGACTTTTATTTTGAATTACGAGACACGCTTTCATAAATACTTTCTCTTACATACTTATATACTTATTTTACCTATGAGTGAGAATGTATGTATAACAGTGAGTATATTTATGTGTACGTGACAGTGAGTATATATGCAAGTGAGAGTATATGTATGTGAGTGGTTTATAAGGAAATAAGTCTTGTTCAGCCATCATACAGTTTTCCACTTTTCTCTGAAGCTTTCTGTCTCTTTGTTCCTACTCCTAGCGTGTTTTTGCAGAAGTTGTGAAATAGAATTTCCCTTTTTTCTACAAACAAAGAAATTCTGAGGAACTCTAGTAGATCGTGACGATTATATGATTAGATCAGCTGAATTTCATATTAGTCCTTCCTGTCATCTTTACAGTCAAAAACTAATTAATCTGAATAATCCTCTGGGTTTTTAATGAATTAATAATTTGTGTTTCTTAATAAATAATCATGGCAAAATTTTCCCTTAAGAAAAGCCGCTTAAACCTTTTAAGTACTAAATGTTCCTTGACGTTGTACTCAGGAAAACGGATCTCCGTTGGCTGGAAGTTGTGGGGCCGACATCTCTTACCTTCTGTTGCCATGATGTTTATGACCAAGTTGTGCCGTGCGGTCTCGAACGTGCGCCTGTTATACGCAGTAATCTGTAACACACAAGGGTGAAAGTTTAAGCTCAGATCAGTGGAGCTTATGTGGAAACATGCTGTGAACAGAGCTAGATGCAAGACAGAGCGTCTGTACTTGGCTGAGGAACCATAAAGAGACACTTGGTAAGAAATGTAAACAAGAAAACAACTTTTTAACTCCAAACAAACAAATCTGGCCAAGCCCAATAAATGAACGAATCTCTGTCACAGATACTTTTTCCTACACTATGGCTGTAACCCTTAATAATACCACAGTGTAGAAGTGTCTAGTACCCTGGATTTGAAGCAATTTGCTAGTTGCTAGTACACTAGTTTTTCGTTTACAGGGCACTGGATTTTGGAATTGTAGATTTGGACACCCTGAAAAAATGGCAAATGCCCTATAAAGTCCACTAAGTAGTGAGAAGTGAGGGAATTCAGACGTAACCGATGTCCCCACAAAAACCCCAATGGAAAGGATGCATCACCTCTATGACAGTAGGCCGGCCAACGTGATCTGCGGTAGGAGAACCGTAGAGAACGCCATCCCCGTATGGAGTTCTTTGGATGTAGCGCAGCCACCCCGGCCTGTCCGGGTACCCCATCAGGTTGGTGTTGAAAGTGATGGGGTCATTGCTAGCATCGCCTGCACATAAAACAGTGATTTTTTTTTACATTTATTTCAAGATTTAAAAACATATTGGAAAACATTAATAAAGTGCATAACATGCAAAAAAAAAATAAAAAGCTTAAATCTGAGCGTATTTAGGTGCAGCTTGTAAAGAACCTTTTTTTGCTGCATTAGAATGGATAAAGAGTGAAGACGAAGGTGGGGTACCTGATTTGGGGTACGGTGGAAACTCTCCTTTAAAGTGCTCCCGCTCCAGAACATGGACAAACAGCACTCCAGCGGACGGGTACACATTTCGGTCTCCATGGGACCTCGATAAGATGGTTACCACTAAGAGCACACATTTACAAGAACAGAGCCTAAGTTCCTCCTGTCTGCACACATTTGCCATTTGAAGGTCAGTTTTTAACCCATTAATACCCCACATTCAGTATTATAAGGAAAGCACGCTTCTTAGATTAGTCACTTGTGTTTCTAAGAACTACAGGCAAAGCTTAAGGACATTTCAAACAGAGAAATGTAAGGGAAAAACACCACTTATTAGCTTTGGTATGTAAGAAGACAAAGATTCTACTTCAAAGTATTGAAGACAAAGATGGCCTCTCAACCCCCCCTTTATATTTTTGCTCCACTCTGGTTTACAGTTGATAATCAAGAACAAATGCTTACACATGGCAAAGCTGTGGGGGAAAGGGGTTGGAGGGGGAAAATGTACAGATTTTCCCCTTCCTTACTGCCCCCCCCCCTCCCCCCCCCTTCCCTGTTGCTTCCTCTCTCACACGCAGCCTTAATCTTGTGGCTCTATCATGCTGCATTTTTCACTCATTACCTCCCCCCTTCGCTCTTTCACAGTGGGAGGGAACTCCATTTCTAATCACCATGGGAGGCAGAGGAGGAGGACGAAGGGCTAGAAGGACAGAAGCTTAGAAGAGAAAACTATAAACTATATGCATCTGAACTACAGTAACACCAGGGGGTTATTCCAGGAAGCATGTTTAAACTATCCTGGCTTTAACCCTGAACTCTGGCTGAAATCCGCCTGAACTTGCTTACTCTGGGTATGTCGGTTCCAAAGACCAGATATGAGTTGGCGTGATTACGCTCGACTTGGGTTAATGCGTGTGCACAGCAAGTACATAAAGACATTTTCAATGGATCGCCAATTTCCCGAGTCACCATGAAAACGCGTGGAGAAAACATTACTTACAGTGAGATGGAGTCTGAGATTTTAATGACGCCGTATGAAGATTATGCGTCCATCAACAAAGTAATACGGCTGCATCATCAGCAAAAGAAAGAGTTTCTGCTTGGAGAAAAAGAACGACAAGGTAAACGCGCGAGTTTCTATCTCATTTCCAATTACATTGTGGCGCATATATATATATATATATATATAACTTATAAAACTTAAAGGAATTACTTCAATTGGTAGTAAGTAATTAAGGTAAATTTATTAAACCTAATTTCTTGTCTATTCAAATCAATAATTCTTTATACACCTCAAATTTGCATATTTATCTAACTAAATTAGATTAGATTAGATTAGATTAGATTTGCTTTATTGTCATTGTGCATTGTACAATGAGATTTAAGTCACATTACTCCAATTCAATTAAATGTTTTTCCATCTTAATTCAATGTACTTCTTGAACTCTCATATGTCTAAGTTTGAGGCCGCAGATATTCTCATTTTTATAACAATAAAATGAATAATTCAATGTGGATTTGCAAAATTAAACATATCGGCATTTATCATGAGTCTGACTGTAACTTTAGTTTGTATATTGCATCAGTACGGGTGCTAAATATGGTCATCATTTTCTCTCTTCCTCTCACTCACGGTTCAGAAAGAATTAAATATAACAGGACAAATAACTCGGTAAATACAGTAAAACAGCTAAACAACTAAACACATTTGGTCAAAAACCCACACTTTAACCCAAATCCGTCCAGACAGGCAAAGGGAATGGTATCCCACAATTCCTTGCTGTGCCGATCTAACAGCAGCACCAAAGCTACACCTACATAATTGAATTAATTTGAATGACAGTAAAGTAATGTCTGATAACTACGTGTTATTTTTAAGTTGACTGAACTCCAAAAAAAGATTTATCTTAACTGAAGCAAATAATCAAGTTACATTAATGTAAAAAAGTTTCTCTTTCCAACATCCATATGTGGTCTTATCCCCCTCTCACGGTGGAAAAAGTATTATCTGAGCTTCTTCATCCACTAAATCATCTTCAAATGGACACGCCATGCTGCTGCACCTCTCTGAAAACAAACTAACCTTCAACTAAACCTGCTCCAGACCAGGTTATGTTCAGAGCATGAGTTGCTATGGCAACTGGACATACCCCGAAACATACCTCCATTTTTGGAACCAAAAGCTGTGGTTATCCGCTTTCATAGCCTCAAACTTACCGCGGTAACTAGCGTAACCTGCTTTCTGGAATACCCCCCCTGCTTTAAATCAGCCATCTTTTGATCTGTTGTCAAAGCGTTCCCAATGGTCTTTCAACTATGATGATGCCGTTTTGAGCCAAAATCAAAACACCTGTGTCCTTTTCTAGGACTTAGTTTCTCTAGAGCAACAGTAGTTCAATAGAAGTTCACCTCTGAGTTGTGGGTAGGACAACTGGTGCAGAGCCCTCCCCTTCCCATTACCCATCTCTCCTGCTATCTTACAGCTCCTCACAACCCCAAACAAACATTACAGCTGTAACAAAAATGGCGAGCTATATCTGAGCTATCCGACCGTAAAGTTTTGAGTTAGACTCCAGCTCAGACGAGGAAAACATGGATCTATTTGTCTACAGGTGGATGCATCAGAATGGAGCTTGTGGCCCACCCACTGTATTCTTTTTCAAATGCCATTTCATCTGCATCTGATTCACAATGAATAAAGAAATAATGAGAAAGGCAGTTCTAAGCTTAACTTTCTTTATTTATGTCCTCCATCATAAAAAAAAAAAACACAAGAACATGTTAAAAACCCAAAGATCACCTGTGCAAAAGTACCTTTATTTCAACTGGTATCTGTGATTTGATGGAGATTTTGTACAATTTCTGTATAAAACAAATTAAGTTTGGAGAAAACCCCCCCCCACAAAGATCACAATTTTCAGTGGGTGTGTAAAGGCATCCTTTTTTCAAAGACAGCATCCATTAAAGATTATTCTTTCTATGCTCAACTGCATTCAGAAAAAAAGGCTCATATGTATGATAATTGGGGATTTGGCTCCTAACAGAGAAGGTGACCAAGGCGTGACTGATTTCCCCGAGGGCTTCATAACAGAGAGATCAGATCAATATCCTTTAGTGGACGCCATAAATGGTTGAAAATATTCACGTCTTTTCATGAAGCCACCTGGGCACGACTAATCCACTCCAGAGCTCTCCATAGCTCCAACAATGTCAGGATTTGTCCAAAAAAAAAGAAAGAAAAAAACTAATTTAGTTTCAGCAGAACTGTTTTCCAACAGGATCTCAGTTCATCTGCATTGTGGATGCACACTAAAGCATGTGTTATCTGACCCACTGGGCCAGCACACAAAGGACCTGTTCTGAACACTTCAAGGGGAAACAGTGGCTGCCCCTTTATGCCTTCGTATAAGGTAAAAGAAATTTGTAAAAATAAATATATATATATATATAATAATAGCTATTGGGATCTGAAGGGAGATTCAATATTTAATCTTTTACTCAACATCAATAATTTAGGTCAAACCCTCCTGGAAAACTAAATTCCAGGTTAAACTGTTTTCTCTCCACCTGTTTATTCAACAGTGATCAGTGACTAAGTCCCACTGAGGATCTGCCAGGAGCATTCAATCTGCTTATTCAAGTCTCAGCCAAGCCTTCTCGAGATGACCAGCTTTTAGCGCCCTCCGCGTACTCACAATACATCACCGATTAAAGGTTAATGCTCAACTGTCCACTGCACACTAGTCTCCTGGATACAGCTCTGGGTCAAATGACAGAAGAGAACAGAAGAATCCCTTTCCGAACAACTGGGTTCACATAATAACAGATATGTTCAAGAATGTTGTGCAGAATCCTACCGTTCCTGAAGCCATTGCACACGGCACAAGATTAACACAGTACAAAGGGAAACTGGAAGTGGTGGAAATAACTAACCAGATTTGATGCATTTCTGGACCGACCTTGGACTGGTTGGAGCAATGCCGCATAACCCATTAAGATCTGAAGTAGCCTCCACAAGGGTACGCAGGTATGGCCATATATGGCAGCAGGTCTGAATGGGTGAAATACACGGTTGGTAGCAGGGAAAGAACCAGCCTAATGCTTTATCTAACTGAGGCCTTCAGCAAGCTGAGGCGGAGACGAGAAAAAAGTATTCTTTGGTTGTGTCGAGGCAGCTCCATATGCACATGCTGTGCGGGTCAGGAGGAGTGCATGTGCTTTTTGGTGCTCAGCGGGGAAGCAGACAACAAGGATCGCCACTGTTTGTGACGATGGCTTTGGTGTTCTGCCTGCGATGAGTTCGTTTATTTTGAGCTCAAACGTGGAAGTGAAAGCGGCTGGTGCTGCGGCGATCACACCACAGTGTCCAGGAACAATGAGGGACATTGGAAAAACCCTACAGTCCTACGAACACTCCGTAGAAGGTAAGAATGACGCTTTTTATTGGTTCTAATAGCTTTTCTATTGTTAAACAGAGAAAACACTCCCTCCTCTTCCAGGTAGGATTAGATCTACAGTTAGTTTTCCACTAGAATTAGCTTCACTAGATAGAACAGCTAAAGAAAGTGTGTTCAGAGTAAGAAAGGGGATACGGCACACAACAACTATACTGGTATTAATAAGGAATCACCGGAGTTTGTCAGTGTTATGCCAGAAGAGACCAGGTAACACACTCACCATCTTTGAAAAAGGCGGATTTCTGCCTCAAGGTCAAGGGTGGCTCCAAACGGGTATTTCTCTCATGTAAAGCGCTCCGTGTTGCATCATAGGCACAAACAATGTAAACTATTGGGTCAATGAATAGTAGCATGCATGAAACAAGGGTGTCTTTCAACAACTTCTCCAACAATGCATAACTCCTTTCCAGTTTTAAGGTTTGTCATTTTCCCTCATCAAATCCGTCTTCAAAAAGAGCTGTTATTATATTGAAGTGTAAAGAAAGATCATTTACATCTATTTAATTAGCAAAAACTTTTTTAATCCTGCGTGTTTCTAAAAAAAAAAAAGAAGTTTTAATTGTATCTCTAGAAACAGAGAAAACGGATCTAAGTACTTAGAAAATCAGCAAATCCTCCAAATATTTTTGTGACACCAGAATATCATGAACCACAAAAGTAACATCAAGTTGAACTATTTTTGTCTGTAGAGGCTAATACACAGTTACAGATATTTTGATATGCAACTGAAAATACTTAACACAAGGCATATTCATTTAGAAAAAATTATAGTCCTATCATCCCTTAGAAGATTGAATCATGAAGTCTGTAATCAAAGTTACCGAGATGCCACTTTTGTACAACAAGGTTAGTTATATATAGATCTGCACCATCTTTACATTATATAGGAAGCAGGTTAAAAGTCAAGTTAAAATCTTGGTGCCAAAACTAAAATCAAAACTTAATCTAAATTTCAGCGCTTATTTTCGAGCTACAAACTAACCATTTTTTTTTCCAAAACATGAGATTTAGAGATTTTATGTCCAGATCATTGGGCCTGTATATGAGAACTGGACCAAGCGAGTGTGACATCACCCACAGAAAACAGCTTACTTCCAGCTCCAACAAAATGAAGTCCATTCAGACGCCATTCTTCCGCTCTAACATTTGGTGCCAGACGACGTGAATAAGCAGTGATTGGTCAGAGTCGGTCTAAATCAACGTTTCTATGGCCACTACTGTCGCCAATCAGGAGTGAACTTTCTCTTTTACAGCCAATGGTCGAAATAGAGTTATGCAATGCAGAATTATGCCTTTCTATGGCTGTGTCCAAATAGGAGGGCTGCATTCTTCCAGGGCTGCATTTGAAGGCTACTTGCGTCACAGCGCCATGACAAGTGCTGTCCAAATTCAACGAGTCCTTCAAATGCGACCAACAAATACGGCCTTCTTTTTCCCGATTTCAAGGACTGCTCTGGTGCATCCTTCTAAGCTGTCCATATCCCAAGATGCATTGCGGCCAAACTCTGAGATTTTCTGACAACATGGCGTACTGTGAAGCAGGACCCGGAGTTGGAGATAATTACACCTTTTTATAATTACACCTCCAAGATTAAAAGTTGGATCAAAAATTTTGAGCTCCGTGTCTGGTTCACTACTCCTCTTTGTTCGGGACTGTTCGAGATATTTGCCGATGCAACGGCTGGAATTATCTAAAGGCTAGACAAATTCACAGCCGTTAACATCCGGCCTACCCGCCCGACGAAGGACCCGGCCAACGTTGACCGGGAAAGCAGCGGCCATTGAAGGACGCAGGCCTCGAATTTGGACACATATCTATACCAGCTCATTCACATCACTCCAGATTTTTAACCAGTACTAGGAGCTTGGTTTTAACCAGATCAGTCAAGTTCTCGAGTCTTTCCAGGTACATAAAGTCCCCACAGGTTTTTTACTAGGGATGCAACAATTCTTGGTTTAAAACCAACCCCTTTGTTGAACCGAATCCTACTGGTCAAGTTTACATGTTTATGCTGAAAGTTGTCAGACATATCTGTTGTGCTAAATTCAATTTTGTTTTTATTACATAACACCAGGCTTACTATGAGTCAACTGAAACAGTTTTTCTTAATTTTTCTTGTTGTAGTTTTATATTATATACAAATCATATGTCAAACCAAAACAAAACGGTGACCTAAAAAATTTGAACCAAATTGTGGGGAGGTGAATAGTTGCATCCCTAGTATTTGAATCTAAGTCCAAACTTAATACCACAGTTTCCTAGTACTTTTGTTTCAAAGGTAGCAATGGACTCCTTCAATGTACCACTATTTTTATTTTTTAAATATTAATTCCATCCAGGAACTGTTCTATATTGCTCCTCTGCATTTTTGAAAGGTTCTAATTAGGATGCTTTTCCTAAATTAATTGACAACATAGAATGGGGGGGGGGGGGGGTGTCGCTATTCGTTTTTGTTCATTTTTAATGCCCGCACAGATTGTTATTATGAATTTACTTTTCATTTGTAGGCAAAATACTTGTTTTAGTGAGTCAAAAAAGACGTGTTTAGGGAGGAATAAAACCCCCCTTGTGAATATTTTTGAACCAACCAAACGACCTAAAACCTAAAATATGTTAAATCTGTTAATAAAACTGTTGGTAAACCAGAGACGGACTGAGACGGTTTGTTTTTTCATCCTCTGACTGTTTGTTATGGCCGCCATTTTTTCTCCTCTCCTCCTCTCGGGCTTTTGGAAAAAACGAGCAACAAGCTAGCTAGCTAACAAGCTAGCTTACAAGCTTACAAGCTAGCCTGGGTACCTGATCGACCGAAACAGCCATTGATTTGAACGTAAATCGATACGTACCCGTTCCGAGCCAAACCGCGACAGCTGCAGCAGTCATGGTGGAGATTGTCCTTGTGCATTTAACATGAGAAAGAATATTTTCAAAGCAATCTAATACCGAGCATCCTGCTGCATTCCTGCCTCCGCCTCCGTCCTCCTCTGGATTCAGCAGCGTCGCCTCTCATTGGCTGAACATCTGGATGGAAAAAGGTGGTTGTCAGGCTAAAAAAAGAAGCATTTGCGTTATTTGAACCAACAAAAAAAAAAGTACATCAAAGTGCGGTCACTGCTAAAAGTCCCCAAATTAAGTACGTGAACTAATCCCTCCTAAAAACAAACCAGCCAGCTATAACTGCTGGTGCTATGGTGCTTTGTTAACATACTTTTATTTACCTTAATAAAAGCATCGTTTAAGTGAAAAGTGTGACCAATTTCCTTATTCATAAAATGTGTTATTTGATATTTTGACTACTTCTGGATTTGATAAATGATCTGCACCTGGACTTATAAAGTATAAATAACTATAATTAAAAGTTATGTATAGAATTATGAAAACTACATAAAAAGAATGAGTAAAATGTGTCTATGATTAATAGAAATTATAATGGCATCATTTGCACTTACATGTGGATGTGAATTATATTGTTTTAACTTTAATGTTTTATATTTTAGTCACCATTAACAGTCAAACGCTTTTTTTTTTTTTTTTTTTTTTTTGCTGTCTTCTTTAGTATTTTTTCTTTCATTGCATGAAATAAATCAATTCCCATTTCAATCCAATCCAAAAGAAAAAAAGGGAGTTCATGTTCAGATAAGAATGATACATAGAAATAAAAAATAAAAAAAACAACAACTTTATTTTAGTTATTTAAACCCAGTTTTTTTTACAATAAAAAAGAACATCGCTTTAAGAAATTAATGGAATTTACCAGATGACAAGAGCACGTAACAACTGCGTGGTTTACATTGATGGTAAATACAGTAAAGTAAACACATTTTAAGGTCCTCTTATCAAATAACACATTAAAAACTGTGAAGTTTCTGTTGGATCATCAATGGCAAAGTAACATAAGTGAACCCCACGCAATGAGTCTGTTTGAGATCTTGTAGAAACGTCCTTTTCATGCCACAAAGGCTTTGGGAAATCCTCCTTCTGTTTTTGCTTAGCTGAAGTTTGAACGTTTTGACTATTTGAACAGCTGTAAGAACTCAAAGGCACGTCCGGGGATTCTCCTTCAATCTGTCCAAGCCTCCTGCAGAGTCAGTCTATGCAGACAGATGGTTGCGTTTTGGCCCCCTTGGCTCCCACTCAGATCTTCTGAAAGGCCCTTAAATTGACCAACAACCCCCCCTCAATGGGGGCTAATTTACAGCTCCTTGATCTTGCAGAAAAACCCTCAAATCTGGTAGATGTAACAGCTCTGACTGAACGCTTCCCGTTTTCAGAATTTTCATTTAATCGCTGGCCGTGTTTCCCTGCTCTGCAGTTCAAATCTGTTTTCTGCTCTCAAACCCTTAAGATTATTTTTAGGTTGCTTAGCAACATCTTGCATAACCTGTAGTTGGAGTGAGTGTTTCAGAATAATCACCACGTTTGTGTAAAACAGGAGAACGAACCAAAAGGAAAGCCCTGCACATTTTTAAACAAGCAGCTGAATGTGTTTCATTTTAATTATTTGCAGTTTATTTACTCTTTTTAAAATTTCCTTTCCAGATCCTGGTACACACACATCACTAGACTCTGTACATTTACGTTTCCTGTACTTCCTTTTTAAAACTTTTGTCATTTAAAAAGTGTTAAAAATGTTAAAAAATAACAGCTCATTCCCCTGTTGTTTGAAGGGAAACCTGAATGTTTATTACATAATCGCAAAAACTTATCATAAAAACAATACATTTCAAAACTAGATGAAAGAGAGACAGAAATATTTGCAGTTACTTAAACTTTATTTTGTGTTTTCCTTAAAAATTAAAACTACGAAAGGTTCAATGTGGAAAAGACAAATTACTGATTAAAATTTCATTTCAAAATTTAGTTTGCCTTCATCCTCCAGTTTTAAAGCAACTATTCTGAATCCTGTAATACAATAAAGTGCTTTAACAAGTCAAAGCTATTTAGGATCATAATCATGCGTTTGGGTGTTACAAAGCTCTCTTTTTCTTGAACTCATCACATGAATGCAGTCTTGTTGTTGTGTTTATCCCATTTTTCTTTTAACCCATGAAACACGGCGATACCAGAGAAATCTTTTGTTAAAAATATTAAAAGTTAGATTTTCAATATTCTACACTCTACAAAAACTTAGTAGTGTGATCCCAAACGTTAAAACAAGGTTTTATGTTCTTCAAGTTTCTACAGAATACTAAACCGTGCGCCCAGTTTATCGGATTTTTTTTTCCTTCTAACCACTGGCCCCCGGGGGGCCTCCATAAGTTTCCACATTGCTTAGAAAACTGTTGCCAAGGGTGGAGTGTATGTAACTCTACATTCTCGCCCTCTGCGTCGCAGGTTCAAGCGCCCACTTTCAATGAAACGTCTTTTTAAGCTCGTGTATACGTGCATTTCGTGACTCCAAAGGTCTAAATTCTTGCGTTTACATGTCGAGTTTCTACAACTTTTTTTGTGGTTTATGTTCAAAAGGCGTTGAAAGTTAAGCCAGTTGAACTTTGATCCATCAGGGATACGGATTTAGTGGCGTATGGTTGGTTTCCCTTTAAATTTACAGGAGTGCCAAAAAAGTTCGAAAATTGATCATAAAGGAGAAATTGATGATTGTGGTTTGTGCTCGGCTGGAACTCTATGACACCAAGTCTTTTTTAATATATCAAAATAGAGCAGTGAAAGATTAAGCCAGGAGCTGATTGTGCGCTAGTAACCAGAAATAGAAGAAGCCCCTCCCTGCTTGTCCAATGTGAACACCATACGTGCTTTCAAAAACGCACATTTAGATCATTCCTGAACGTGAGCCACATGCCAGGTGTGAATGTAGTATCAGAAGACAACGCCACCTGCTACACCACAGTGCAGCCCTTTTTAAAATGAATGCTATTATTGATATCTATTTTTAGTGAACTGAAATGTGTGATAGTAATGAGAACACAATAAGAAAAATCTGCAACATTCTTGGCCAAAGATAAGTTTGTGCTCCACTTACAAGTTTCAAGATCTTGCAGCAAAAATTTAATAATATAAAGTAGAAAGTCGTACTTTATAAAAATGTCAATTCATCAATATAGCCCTTGACTTGTGCAGCACTGGATTTTAAAGGCCCATTCTGATCATCTTTTACTCTATTAAAGAATCATTCCCAGTGGTTTATTTATTATTATTTTGCAGCTAAAGACACACTGGCAGAAAATTCATGTCCATTTTTTATTTGAGCTAAAATCGAAATTCCTTTTTTTTTTTTTTTAAACTTATCCAACCGCTGAGCAAACAGATGAGAGCTGAAGGCTTCTTGTGTCGGACATATTTTACTGTTACAACATGGGGGTATGAATCTTTTGACACACAAGGTGTGTATTTGAATAAACCCCTCTTGTAATTGTAAATAAAATAAAATTAAATACAAATCCTACCTTGTTTTCTAGGACATAGTTTCTGCAGTAGTTCATTAGAAATTCACCCTGAGTTAGACTGTTGGCACAGAGCAACCCCACCCACCCTTCCCTTCTCCCTGAGAGCTCCCTGTTGACACTCTAGCTTACAACCCCTCACATCTCTAACCTAACATTACCGGTGCAACAAAAATGGCTAGAAGTAATATTGGAGCTATCCAGCCGCACAGTTATGACTTCTGACCAAGACATACACGGTATGGTCACTGTATTTTCTACGTCACAAATAAGCTCTTTTTTAAACGACAGTTTCTTGTCTGCTCCTGATTTGAATAAATTCTTTAAAAAGCAATTTTGAGCTTAACTGTCTTCATGTATGGCCTCCAGCATCAGAAAAATGCTACAAGAACATCTTAGAAACACCAAATAAATATTTTTTTTTCCATTAAAGTGCCTCTCAGAGAAGTCCTTCTTCGAGGACCCTCAGAGCATCAGTGTGGCCCCTGACCCCGGGTTTCCCTCCACAGCCCCCCACATCCCCACCAACAAGAAGAGAAGTTCCTGTGTGTGTTGGTATTTGTGCCGGACTGCAGCTCGCTCGCAGGAGCCCCTTCCGCGCAGCAGATTATCGGACCGAACCATTGCCGCAGTTCAGGTTGTGGCACCTGTCACATGACGCTTGTCCGCGCACAAACATCGGCCATTGCAGCAGCAACTCGGTCCACTTCACCAGCCGCAGACGCACACGGGACCCCGGCGTCCCGCAAACGCCGCTGCGGCGCAGCTCTTGGAGGGGGGGGATGAGCTGCCAAACCGCACCGACACCCCCATTGTGCGGCGGGCGGCATCACCCACTGCCTGCAATGGCGTTGACGCGGCTCGAGTGGGTTCAAGCCCGTCTGTAGTGGCGATTCCGTCCAGGACTATCCCCGCGCTGGAGAAAGAAATGTTATTTCTGGAAGTGTTTTCTACAGACAACGATCCAGATCTGCAGTGGAATACGGTTCCTTTTTAGTTGTATTTATTTCTTCCTTACAGCGCGGTTTAACGAAGCTGGAGCCATGACTGTAAGTCTTTTGTTTTTGGGAACACATGATGGTAGAAACAGTAAACTTGATCGCTCGAAGCCCTCTACAGAGCAGCTTTTTGAAGCAAACAGGAATGAAGAAGTGAAAGGGTTCCAGGCGGAGCTGTCATGTCCTGCGCGGCGGGGCTGATGCGCGCTTCGCTTGTTTGTCTGATCCAGCTGACTCAGATGTTCAGATGCTTTTTTAAATGTGCGTTCCTTTATTGTCCTCACAACCCCAAACCAGTTTGTTCCTAAAGTTCCTGATTGAACTATAGTTTTACCAGAGCAGATCTGATGAAACATGAATTCTGAACCAGGATATTTTCGGGTTCGTGCTGCTGTTGCATCTGCATCCATCCCTCCGGAGCTGCGGCTTCAAAACAACTGATAAAAATCATGTTTTTCGGTGTTTTGAACATCTTCTTTGGAATTTTTCTGATAATGGTAATGGAGGACAGATTTTGCATTAACCAAGCTTAAAATTGCATTTCTGAGAATTGTTTTATTCTAACCGTTGTGACTCAGGAGTGGACGATAACATGCAGTTTGAA
Source organism: Oryzias curvinotus (assembly GCA_023969325.1). NCBI lineage: Eukaryota > Metazoa > Chordata > Actinopteri > Beloniformes > Adrianichthyidae > Oryzias > Oryzias curvinotus. The sequence goes on from CM043716.1 coordinate 26,666,109, forward strand.
AAATAGTTCATTTGTGATGTTGAACATGCTGGGCTCCGTTCCATTCTGATTAATCCACTTGTAGACAAATAGATCCATGTCTGTCACTGTTTTCCTCGTCTGAGCTGGAATCTGGGTTAAAACTGTACAGACAACATTTTTGTTGCACCGGTAATGTTTGATTGGGGATGTGAGGGGCTGTAAATTAGTGTGTAAACAAAGGGATGACGGGAAGTAGGGGTGGGATTGCGCCATACCAACATTCCCTTCCACAACTCAGACGTCAATTTCTAATAAACTACCGCCTCTCTGCAGGAACATACTCCCAGAAAGCGAAAACGTGCCTAAAAACGGCATAATCCTAATTAAAGACCACTGGGAAAAACTTTTAAAATAGATCAAAAGATGATCGGAGTGGGACTTTAAGTATTAGCAGAGGCATATTCTGCAGGTTTCTTTATAAATAAGGATTTGCAGATCATGTTAAAAGAAGAAAAATGAAAAATATGTATTGAATGATTTATTCTGCAAATGTTGTGAATTTTAATCCTCAAAAAGAGCTTTTCCAATACAAATGGATAGTGCTCTGCACGTTTTCAAGAAATTGGCCCCAGAAGAGTGTTATTAATAAGAAAATCGATCTCTTTTTAAGCTTCCGATCCATTATTTTGATTAAAAAGGTTCTGGGAGACCAGAGCAGGACTGCATACGTTTATTTACATATATTTCTTTCTTGCAGGCATGACTGGAACTGGAAGACTGGAGTAAGTCCTCACTCCACCTATTTAATGAGGTCACCGCAATGCTGACTTCCCCCCCGAATCCAAAGACGTCACCATGCTGAAGATGGAAGCCTCGGGAGAGAGGACCAGCCTCCGGAGTGCCTCTCCTCACCGTAATGCCTACCGTGCTGAGTTCCAGGCGCTGAAGAAAGCCTTTGACCAGCCTCGGATCGATGGAGACTCAAAGCCCAAAGACCTCGAGCGAGGGAAACAGCCGAGGGGTCGCCAGTATGGCGCCCATGTCAGCCGCATTAAGGACATGTTCATGCAAATGGGCTCGGAGAATGCTACAGCTAAAGCCAGGGCTCGGGACGAGTCCTCACCTCAGAAGCTGGTGAAACCCACCAACTTCATCAACAAAACTGATGGGTCAGTGATAAAGCTCCAGCATTCTGCGTCAGCGGAGAGGATTGGAGGTGCCGGGGCGAAGTTCTCAGAAACCAGGAGGCTGTTTGAGCAGCAGTCCCGCGATCAGTCCCAGTCACCAGTCTTTCCCTACGGACGGGACAAGAGGGGCTCTCATGAGCACCTTGATGACTGGCGAGGAGCGAGGTCCAACCGAGGCAGCACAGACTCCTTAGACTCCCTTTGCTCCAGAACTGAAGCGTCTTCGCCAACTGTCAGTCAGCTGAGTGCCGTCTTTGAAAATGCCGACCACCACAACCAGGGAGCTCCTTACAGAGGAGTCAGCAGACGAGCTCTTTACTCACCAGACGGATCCAATCGCCTTGGGGGCGACCTCAGTGAGGATGAGTCACGACAGTCTCCCGTTCATGGAACCTGCCGAAACAAGCTGGACGGAAAGTTTCCCATGTCCTCATCCTCTGAGGACCTTCTGAGCGCTAGTCCTGGACCAGACAGTCTGGAGTCCAAAACAGAGGTCCCCCAAGACATCGAGCTCCTGAAGCAAAACAAGCAACATTTGCCTGGGACTGCTATTGGTGAAAGCCAGATCAATGGGTCTTATGAAGAAGAGGTTAAACCTTCAGACTCAACGCATTCAGAGGACCAAAAGGTCCTCAAAGCCTCAAAACCTTCACATGGTGCTGTGATTACTGATAAAACATCGGAAAATGCTTCTGGTGAGCTGCTGGACGCCTCAGCTTCTGCAGCCAGAGGGAGCAAACAGGATGTGGCGGATTCAAAGGAAGACAGACCACCCGAATCTCCTAAGAACCAGAGGGAAGAACCTGAGGAGGAATACGCTGGGAACGAGAGAGTGATTTTCAATGCAGATGGGGACGCCTGCTATCAGGGCTGGGGGGAGAGCTGCACGGACCCTGAGGATGACCTGTACGGTGATGACGAGGAGGAGGATGATGTAGTCTATGACCCCGGCTCAGATCTGACAGAGATCCCCGGTCTGCCACAAGAAAGCAAAGAAGACGTCCCTCCGAAGAGGAAGATTCGCTTCAGCACTGCTCCCATCACAGTAAGATGCTTTTGGTAGAAATCTGAAAACTAAAAACTCAAACCCAGTTCCGAAAGAGTAGTGTACAGTAAATAGATGCCATTGAACTACTGTAAGGCCTTGTTATCCTGATAAATTAATTTGACCTCCATAATGGTCTTATTTCAGTTTTCCATTTGATGCGTTTTGGGTTTAGTATGTCAGAAAATGAAGCTTGTCTCTCTGGGAGCTTGACATGTCAGTGAGCATCGCATCTGTGCATGTGTTAGTCATGCTGCCTTGGCGCCCACACACTTTTCACACAAGTCACTGTGTTCGTGTTTCGCCAGCAGTTTTTTTTTTTTTCAAACTGGGATCCTGTTTTTGACGATGTTCTACACTGGCTCATTCTTCACAGAATCTCAAATGGGATCTTTAGGATGCAGAAAGTCTGCGGCTCATTTGTGTAATTGTGTTGTTGCTCAGCAAGATTACTGAGGAGCTAATGGAGCTTTTTACTGCCATGCAAATGCCGTGGTAGAGGTTGCTTCTGCTTTGCTGTATTTTGATGCTGAATTGAGCACAACATTAGCGAGAAGGTGACTATGAAAGGTTGGCGATGAAGAACAAACTGTGCTTTGCTTTGAACTTAACATTTTCTTATTTAAATGTCTGTTAAATTAAATGGTTATAGGAGTGGGCAGCAATACCAAGCAACTGAATCAATTTCATTTTGATACAACTGTTGGCAATTTAATGTCATTTCTGATTCCTAATTAAATATTAATATAGTTCTCTTTTTTTTATTCTTAAACCAATTTTGTTAGGTAATAAAAAAAAAACTGCTCTCATAAATTGAATAAGGGTAAAACTTCAAATAAAAAGATTTAACATACTTAATTTCAGATTGAAAGCTACAAAAAAGCTAAATATACCTAAAAAAATACATGAACTCCCTTTAAAAAGAAAATACATTCATTATTTGATTAAAAATGAGGCAGTTTTTTGTATGTAAATCATTTATATATATATCTATATAAATATATAAATCTATATAGATATATCTATATAGATTTATATATATATATATATATATATATATATATATATATATATATATAAATCCTTTTTTTTTTTTACAAAGTCAGCTCTAATTATTTGTTCTTAAGAAGCCAAATTTTCCAAGTAAAAATAGAAACTTGTTTTTTTTAGTAAGAGACAAGAAAAGCTCCAAACAAGATTGATAAACTCAGACCTGCTTAAACACCCACTCCAATTAAAATTGTGTTTGTAGTTTTCTTAACATGTTTCTGAGACATTTTTCTGATGATGGAAGATGTGTGTAAAGAACATTAAGCTTAAATTTGCATTTCTGAGTATCTCTTTATTCAAATTAAATATCAGAAGCAGATGATATTTGAAAAAGAGCTTATTTAAGTCAACTGAAGACTTTATTTCTGCAAAGCAATTTAACTGAAACAGTTTTTATTTGGTCTTGGGATGATTGTTTTATGTGGTTTTTGCTTTTTGTCTGTTATGTTTGTATGTTTACATATATATACATAGCCAGAAGCTCTCTGCTCTGCCTAAACAAAGATCTCTCAGCAACGGGGAGGGGAAAGGGGGACGGTGTTGCTGGGTGCCAACAGTACCGCCCACACAACTCAGAGGCAAATTTCTGATCAACTACTCGCTCCCAGACACTACGGTGTATACTAGAAAATGATACAGGCTTTTTGATTTTGATTCATATTTAAAGACGTCTTTTGATCTATTTTAAGATAAAAAGATGATTGGTAAAATGTAAAAGTAGAAAACAAGAACAATTTAAGAGCATCTTCACATACAATTGTAATAAGAAGTTGTGTTCAACAATAAGAACCAACTCCAAATATGTATTTTAAAGTTTTAACAAATGCTAATTCTTTTAAGCGAATGAAATGTTCTGTTTACTGCATGGCAGAGGAACAGTACAGCGCTTGTTGCTCCATTAAGATGGGACTGTGTGTTCCTTTCTAGTGCCTGCTGTTTCAAGGCTTCTGTTCTCTATGAAAAGGACCGACGCTCATTCATCATATGGAATATTCAGGAGGCAAGCTGCCCCCAACGTTACACACAAGCTCACGCCCAATTAGACATGCTTCCCTCCCACCTCTTCATCAGAGCCTGTTCTGCTCTCAGCCAGCCAGGAACAAACGGGGTTCTGTCTTTTGTTTGTCTATATAGTGAAAGACACAAAGCCCTCAGATCAGCACGAGTCCAGCTTGACCCTTGTGGGGGGAGACGAGAGAAGGTTTTCAAAATAACAGCACTCTTTACTGATTTATTGCACAACTTGTTTATGAAACTTGTGAGTTTGGCCTTTTATTTGTCTTGTAAAATGGCAAAAAACAAAACAAAACTTGCAGGCTTGTAGCTTTGAACCCCAAATAAATTCAGAAATGATCGTAATTTGTTTTGTGAATAATGAGAACTGGCAGGTCTAAACATGGCCATTGCTCACAACCGCCTTGTGTATTCTGCTTGAGATGTTTTAGAGGTTGTGTGCAAAAGAAGCACCTGTCTTTGAAAATGTCAGCCTTTTTTCCTGTCCAAAACAACATATTTCAGCAATTAGTTGGTGAGTTTAGTACCAGAGCTTCATCCCTGCTTTAAGAAAAACTGTAATAAAACATAAAGAATTTGATCCAGACGTCTATCAGCACTCCCCTCATAACAACAGTGGTCCTGCTGAGTATCAGAATACTTGTAAGATGCTGGTGACATTTGGTTTGACTGCGGTAAATACAGGCTGACGGGGTTGTCTTCTTGGCTGGAAGAGAATTACTGAAGTGACGGCTTTGAGCTATCAGACACTGAGGCCGTCTGGGTGCCAGGAGCCGCTGACCCACAGAGAAGCCAGACCAGTGTTCAGTGCAACGTTTGAAGAATTTTTTAAAAAGTTATTATTATTATTATTAAACCCATATCTTTTAAGAAAAAAACATAAATTTAAATCCTTGTTCACCCTAGTCCCAGTCCGATCATCTTTTGATCTAGAGCAGCTGTAGTTCATTAGAAATCTGCCACTGGGTTGTGGGCAGGGCTATTTGTACAGAGTAAGCCCGCCCTCATTTCCCATTATCAATCTGTTTACGTGCTCTCCCGCTAGCCCCTCACGCCCCCAAAATAACATTTTTGTTGCAACAACACGAGTGAGCAATATTGGAGCTATCCACAGATTTGATCGAAATTCCAACTCAGACGAGGAAAACATGCATTAATCGTCTACAGGTTGATGAATCCGGAAGCGACTGGAGTTACCTACACACTTTTTTCCAACTGCTGTTTTTTTTGTCTGCTCCTGATGCACAATGATTTGATTGAAGAAATACTCTGAAATGCAATTTTAAGCTATTAGTTTTCTTTATACTTGTCTTCCTTTACAAGAAAAATGCAACAAGAACATGTTGGAAACACCAAAGACATGAAGTTTTAATTGGAGCCATTACCAGTAGAGAAAAAAAAAAACAGGTTTTTCTTCTGACTTGCCTTTTTTCAAAAGTGTGTTACAAATGTTATATCTTTAATGTGACTTTAATGTGACTTAATCTTTTCCTTATTTTTGGACGATCTAATCTCGATAGTGCTTGGATTCCAATGTCCTTTGAGCTTGTTGAATAGTTAGAGGTCTTGTCTTCCACCACTCCACATAAATCGCATTTTCTATCTGCAGACTGTAGACGAACGGCATTGTCATCACTCGGACACTTCAAAAACTGGAGCAGCTGTGACTGTTGCACCAGCAGCTAAATGGTTTGTGACTGGCTGCCTGTAATCCGCCTCACCGCCCTGCGTGCCGTCCGTTACTGCATCATAGAGATGCAGGCTGTGTCCATTAGAATCTCACACTGAACCATTAGTGGACTGCTGAATTGAATGGATCTGAGCTCACAGCCATAATCAATATGATATAGATGTGTGTCGCTCTTCTTGTGGTAATGTCGGTAGATGGGCCAACGCTGCGTCCAACGCTGGTTACCGAAAGAGGGAATCTTATTTTGGTCCTTAAGTTATGATGACTAATTTTAAACTATACTGTATGCAGGAAGAAGGATAATAAAGTTGTTGGAGCTAAAAAAAAATGGAGAAAGCTACCAATGCTCATCCTCTGATTGTTTCCTTGTCAGGCATCAGGAGATGGTTATTTCTCCAGAGGATTGGGAGCTTATTTATTTGTCCTTAATTCACTGTGTGGGGGTGGGGGGCAGGCTGGCCTGACTTCTTTCTGCAAATGACATTTTGTTGTGTGCGTAGATCGACTTGTAAACATGTGGGACTCCAAAGCGTCCTCATCTGGAGCACAACCTAACACAAAACTGTGAAGCGCAAGCAAATTAGATGGCCCGACGCCAGAAAGTCTGCCTTCTTACAGAGAGAATTCGCCCGTCTTTTCAGCTGTTTGTCTTTTTTTGGACGACGGACGGTCTTCAAAACCTCTGGGAACCTCTAACCTTCTTAGCTCTCAATGGTACCAAAAAATCCACAAGTCAAAATTTTATTTGGAAGAATTGATACCTGCAAAACTATTAGCATAGTCATATTTGCAATGTGTAGTCTTGGAGGAAGTATTATTTTTCTGGCAGAACCAGTTTTAAAATGTAAATGTTACTCTTTTGTACAATGAGTCAGCAAAAAATACCTAGAACAGCTATAGCTCCAATAATTTTGTCAAATAATATTTCTAATGATTTCACTTCAGCTGCAGAATGCCAAACATAATCTATTAATCCATCAATTTTCCATCCCTCCAAGTCCTTTATGAAGTTGCTGGAGCCTATCCTGGCTTCTGTTGAGTGAAGGTGGAGTACACCTTGAATGGTTCATCAGTCTATTGCAGGGCCACACAGGGACAGACAACCACACACGCGCACACCTGACAGACAATTTCAGAGACATCAATTGGCCTTAAATGCGTAAAGATTGATTCCCATTACAGTAGAGGAAATGAACACAGAAAGGCCCCACCCAAGATTCCAACCAGCACCTTCCCGCTGTGAGCGCTAACCACGTCTCCACCAGCATGTAGCCCACTAGTGTGTAGCCCACTATATATTGTTATACATTTTAATTTTAAATCCAGATAATTGTTTGAATCAATTCATCAAAAATGTTACCAAAAACAATTCCCCTCAGTTTAGCGACACCTCCAGAGCTCCAGCAGCTCTGTGACCCTAAGAGGGATTCTGCAGGTTCAGAAAATACATGGATTGATGCACATCTGTTTAACAGAGCTCTAAAAAGTCCTGTTTCAAATGAAAACATCAATTGTTACGTTGCATTTATTATTTAATTTATAACTACACATGGATGAAAACTAAAACTAGACTACTAGACAATTTGCGAAAACTTGTAAACTAACAGAAATAGAAATCCCTAAAAGCTGACCACTTTTAGTCTCCCTTGCGTTTTTCAGAAATGTGTTACATATGCTTATAGTCGCCATGCAAAAGCTTTCAGCAGAGTCAGAGGTCTTGCAGAGGCTACTTGTTGAACTTTTATGGACTGACCCTATCAGTTTATACACAGCCATAGTGACTCAGAAAGTTGCCCCTTTCTGCACCTCACATAAATATTTTGTGAAGTGGAAAAAAAGGCCATCAAAGGAGTTGGAATAATTAAAAACATACATGATGGAAGAATTTTATATCAACATTATGCATTTTTGGTCATTTAAAGTTGTGGACTGCTTTAGTCTCCCTTGTTGAAAAGAAAAATCAAGTCAGTTGATGTTTGAATGTTCTGCCTGTTGCTGGTGCGCTTGCTTTTGTCTGTAGTCTAAAGAAATATCATTGAAGTTAACAAATATAGAGTTAAAACATGTACAGTTTTTTGTGTTTTCCTCGTCAGTGGTGCCTTCTGTGTGAGGATGGCCACAATCTATCACAAACATCGTTAAGCAACAGATTATTTTCAGTACTAATTTATAGATTCCCATTCATTTTCTGCTCTATTCATCTCTGACCGGCTCAGCTTTGAAAACTGTGCGTATTAGTATCTTATTCGTTGAATAATAAATGCAGATGTGTTTTTGTTTGGCTTGTTTCGTGCTACCCAATCCTCCCGGCCTGCAGCATGCATTTTTAATGCTCTGGGAAAGGCGAGCCGTGCCTTGTGGTTTTTGAGGGTGGTCAGTTGCCACATAGTAGTCTGTGTCATGAAGTATCACCCTGTGCCCACTTACCCAATCTGTTCTCGTGCTATTCACATTTACAAGTCGCTCGCTATGGCGTGTGGAAAACAGAACAGACTAAAAGTCACATGAGTGTTTCCAAAGCTTCCGCCGCGGGTTTTCAGACTGCTGTAACATCCTCATGTCCTCATTTGTCAAGGCAGACGCACAATCCAGCCAAATCTTAAAGACAGTCCGGCAAATAGTATCAATAAACACCAAAAGTTGTGCCTTCTTCTAGTAGAAGTCATTATTTTGCATCCTAATAAGTGATTAGTGTAGTAAGTGGGCATGTGCTGCAACAAGCACCGGTTGTTGTTCTACTTTGTATTCCCACCTCCCACTCGCCGTTTATGATAATTTGCTGTTTGATTTAAAATAGTCCCACTTTCTTTGTTTTCGTTTGTGTCAGACAGTTTCTCAAGTGGCTTGGTTGATATGGGAGTCATGACTTTCAGTAGTAATGTGGCACAAACGGTGAACTAAAAGTTGCTGTGGATGAGATGAGCATCCACTGGTTCAAGGATAGGTATCTCCAGGCTTTGAGAGGCGTTTCTACATGTTTTCCAATATACCCTGCTCTGGCAGGCTCTAATTGGCTGGACACACCTGATCCAGGTAATCAGTCATGAGTAGGGCTTTGGGTATCTGGAAATCATGCAGACGCGTCAGCCCTCGAGGCCTGGGGTTGCCCATCTCTGCATGTAGGTCATGGTCACAACTGTCCTTATGGGTGGAAACAGGCTGTCTGCGGGAGAAAAATGGGCAGACGTGTACAAGGTACGCAGCTGGCATGCAGCGAATATCAGTCGTAGACTGATTGCTTAAGTACGAAAATGTTCATCAACCTTTTTTCTATGAACACCCTGTATATGACACGTCGTATTGAACTCTTACTGTAAACTGTAAGAGTAAGCAAGGGTGATGTTGGGGAGATGCAGGGGTGTCATACAGATTTGTCTTTGGATTTTTGTATCCATTCATTTATTTATTCATTCATTCGTTTATTGAAGATGAAAAGATGAAAAATTATCAGGCCTGATTCAGTTTAAAAACTGGTTTTCAGCAGGTTCCTGCTCTGCAGAACAGTTAATGATAATATTAAGAATAATGCATTTTATTTAAAAGCGCCTTTCAAAACACTTAAAGACACTGTACAGATTCAAAAGTAAAACACAATAAAATCACTTTAAAAAAATGTTCAAAACACAATAAATAAATAAATTGACATTAAGTCAAGACATCCAGCCTACAGTACATACCGGTAGAAAAAAACCAAAACAATCGTCCATTTGTAAACAGTTTAAGTAGAAACATCATGATGGGAAGTTAGAAGCTACGTCAGTGATTACAGCTGTTTCCGTCTTTTAAATAGAGTGTACAGGCTGCTGTTTTAACCTCCAACAAACCCTGCCCACTGCGCTAGGAACCTGCTAGTGCTGACACACGTGTGCTCCTTGCGTGGAGCCAGTACTCGCACCTTACCAACAACGTACAACACCATCACGGTACCTTAAAAGTCGTGTAACTTACAATAATCTTTACAAATACTTCATGATACACTTACCACATCCATGGCAATGGTACGTTCCATTTTCATGACTTCCCTTGAGGTGGTTATATGAGCATCAAGGAAACTGATGGGCACACCTGTGCTCCCACTAAGGTGAAGCCGCTCCTCGCTACAACCCTCCACGTGCCTGGACATCCCAAAAACCTGCAGCACCCGTAAGGGTCAACTGTGTATGGGTGCATGTGACTGAGGCTTTAGGGAGATGATGGCTAGACTTCCAGAAAACCATTTTTAGAGAGGTTTCTCAAAGGAAATGTCCATCTGCGTGGGAGGTCCGTTTCTGCCCACCATGCAGCATTCTTCCACTCTGCATTGCCTGTCAGTGTCACATTCACATTTAGGATGATATGTGTCAAGAAAAAAGTCGAGTCTGACTGTAATTCCCTGCTCTTATAACAGCAGTAGGGATTTATTTTCCTCTTCATGAAGCCTGTCAATCTTTGTTGGTGCTATCATCAGCAAACACCTCATCTTGACAGAATCTGGACACTTTTCTTCATCACCTCTCAGCTTGCCAGCCTGCTGTTATGTGCGTGTGGGTGGCCAAAGGTAGAGGTGTCAAAATGCAAATGTGTTCAGGTGTTGCAGCAGGAAAAAGAAAAAGAAACAGAGGTCTGCTTATGCCTCTGTGCCAGGTGGCAGTTAATTTGCTGCAGGCTCTGCTGGACTGACACCAAAATAAGAAAGTACACTAAAGTGGACCTCCTGTGGCACTGGGCAAAGCCCGCCGTCTGGAAGGCAAAGGTCCCAGTATAATATCAAAGGCTGTTTAGACAAAATGACTCAGGGCTTTAACTCCAAGCCACTCTGGTTTTTTTAGCTATAGCCACACCATCTAATGCAGCTTGAATCTTACGACTAATATGAGAGATTTTATTTCTATCTAACCGTTTATACTGTTTTCTTAATATAGTTTACCTGTGTTACTGGCACTCATTTCTCTGTTTTGTATATAATAGTATAATATATAATAAGTATATAAATATATGTCACTAGTATAAGTATATAATATTGCTAGATGGCTAGAGATTCTAGCGTACTCCCCATCTAACCAACACTATTTCCTGTCCGTCCTGGGGGAGGATCCCTCCTTCATGTGGACACCCCTGAGGTTTCTTCGTTTTTTCCGGATTCCGTTTTTTTTTAGGAGTTTTTCCTTATGGCGAAAGGGGGGTCTAAGGGCAGGGATGTCAGTTTAGTTTAGTTTAGCCTGTTTAGTTAAAGTTTTAGTATTATACCATGGAATTCTATGCATTTATGATCCTTTTTGATTGTATGTTTACCTCACAATTACCGGTACAAAGCCCATTGAGACGACTGTTGTTGTGAATTTGGGCTATACGAATAAAATTGAATTGAATTGAATTGTTTTCCTTTGTGTTTAGCCTTTACCTCTTTTTCCCTACTTTAGAATCTTTCTAGAGTTAATCTGTCCATCAGTTAGATGACTGAGCTGCTGGTGCATGTAGCATTGGTTAATGGATAGAGATATTTCTTCCTTCCCATCCAAAGGTTGTGAGCTCCCCTATCAAAGCAGCCTTCTGTTTTTTTACTCTGGATTTTCTGCTTTCTGTCCTACTTGCATGTCTGTGTGTACACTCAGGCACTTTGTTTTTTAAATGAATTGATGTACCTCAGCTGTGATTGAAACCAAGGAAACCACTGCCACTGAATCTGTTTGTGGGAGCCATTGACTGTATGAGAACTGGACTGAGTGACTTCCCCACCCCTCTCACTTTCCAAAGTAACAGGAAGTGCCTGCTGGTTCCAAGAGCCAAAATCCCATAGACTTCCATTGAGAAATAAATAGCTGTTACTTAGTAACTCTGTTTGTCAGAATAACCATTATTGGTATGATACCTTTATAACATGTTCTTTCTAATCCAAAATTTTTTTAATTGTATTTTATTTGTACTGGAAGTTATTCAAGTTATAAATTGGTTAGAACCAATCAGATGCCTCAATAAAAGTACGCAATCCCACGCTGAATGTTTGAAACGTTTGATTGACAGATTCTCCCAAGCCCACTTTAAACTGGTAGGGGTGTGGCCTTCCGACAAGCTCACTTCCGATTGGTGAGAGTGGTTGCCATAGAAACATTGAACAACTCGGATCAATCACTGCTTACTGGCGATATCTGACTTCAACATGGCGGTGTCTGTTTTGTAAAAAAAAAAGGTAAGTGAATTGACTTTGTTGGAGTCAGAAGTCAGTTATTTTCTATAAGGTGATGTCACTCCCACTCAGTCCAGTGCTCATATACAGTGGAGCTCCAAAGCTGACAGAGATAGTGGCGTTTCACAAACAGACATGATGTGTTTTTCTCCAACAGTTGGTCAGTTTGTTGCATTAAGACGTGAAATTTGTAAGAGAAGAGGGGTGTTCTGCACCTGCTGAAAAAACCCTTAAGAGGTGTTTTCATTTAAACTTTATCAGTCATGATTTAGGAAGTACATGATTTCATTTTTATTAAACAAGAAGCACTTGGACAGCTTCAAAAAAAGCCTTTTTTTAAGTTGGCCATTCCACAGTGAAGACACTGTACACTGCTGCTTTTAAATTCCAAGCACTGCTGCAAAGAAACTGCAGCAAGTGCAGATGAATATATTTCCATTTAAATGGATGTGTTTTGGATGAAATCCCAGAAGATTTTCTTTTTTTAATAATCTGAAAAGACGCTCCACGTGTGGTTCCAGACTTCCTCATTGTGGGAAAGTTCTCCAGTAGAACTGAATTGAGCACTGTGACAAGCTACACAACACATCCGCTGTAGCAGAAAGTGTGTAGATTTTCTTGCTCATGGTTTCACAGAGTTGTTAACAGGTAGCCGTGGGATGCTCTGACTTTAAGGACTGTCTCCAGGAGTTTTTTATTGAATATTGTGTGTGAACAAATCGATATGCTTCAAACTGTCAGGTTTTGTTTAGTCTCTTCCATCCATTCCTGTGTCGTCTAGGAGATGTCAAGAGTGTCAGCTTGGCTATGCTGGCTGGCAGACTGCAGATCACATGAAAAAGATGAACTGCTGCATTAGGGAAAGCAGTCACACATAATGTTTAATGCTTAAAGGTAATTTAACAGCCTATGGAAATAATCGTACATGCATTTTGATAATGACCTAAAGCTGATGTAACAGTCTGCTGAACTCCCATCGGACTAGTACTTATCTCCAGTTTTCACTTCCTTTAGCAATACAGCAGCTTGCAGCAGCAACAACATCCTTATGCCGTCAAGGTGAAGCAGTTTTGCAGAATCATTTCTGTTTTCCTTTGCCTTCATTCTCTCATCTCCAAAATGGTATGTGCAGTAAAAAAATGCTCTATAGGTACATTTGGTTCAAATTTTTTTTGTATTTTAACAAGCTTTTTCCTGTCTTTCTCAATTCTTTAGCTGTCAAACAAAAGTTGACTGACCCAAACATTTTTTTTTTTTTTTTTAGAAAACCAATTTGTTTTGTCTTTTTGCACTCTAAATGATTACCGGTAGTCATCTGTTTCCTGTTTTAGCAGATTTCTTTTTAAATCTTATCACTTTTCCTCTCATCTTTCATCTTTCCTTCTCAGTGAATTTATTTTAGTTTTATGGCGTTCCCTCTTTTGCCCATCACTGCAGTTCCTGTCTCGTCTTTGCTTGCACCAGTGGTCTATCCTCATCCATGACCTTTCTCAGAAGACGAGCCACAGATTGCACACAGACACACACTGAGGCCATTAGAAAGGCTCTCTGACTGTCAATGGCAGCATTGGATCCAGGGCGATCAGGTCAACACACTTGCTGGTGTTAGCATTTGTCAGTGTGTGTGTGTGTGTGTGTGTGTGTGTGTGTGTGTGTAAGGGGTTAGCTGAATATTTATGGGTATAACTGTGTTTTTATGTTCTCTGCAAAACAAGACAAGAATTTTTTATTCACAATCTATTGATTTTCCTCCATCTGTTTCAAAAACATTTTTTCATAAATTAGAAAAGCAAATACAATTTTGTTAACTCTATCAGATTATTAAAAACCCTGTCTGATGTATGTTTTGGGGTTTTTCTTTTGGGGGGGGAGTGTTTTAAAGATTTCTTCAGCTTTTATTGTTAAGCGATAAAAAATCATTCGATCTAAATCATTTTGTCTGTAATTTATTTAAGGATTTTTGTATTTTTTCAATAAAAGATAAAGTTAGAAAATCCCAGTTTCAAAAAATGTGCTCTCAAAAAAGTGTGAAATTAAGCCTTAGGGTTCCTAGAGCTCTTTTAATTCTGATAATTCTGGCGTTTTTAATTAAAATAAAAAAAATAAAAACTTAATTTCCTTTGTGTTATATGAACATGGTGTTTTTGGTGTTTTTAACATGTTCTTGTTGCATTTTTCTAACATATACGAAGCAAATGAAGCTTTAAGCATATTCCATTGTATTGCATGTCAGAGTAAACTCTATTACAACATAAATCAGAACCTGTAGGTTCTTGCAGGGCTATTATAATTATAGAATTCTGTCCTTTAGGGGTGTCTGATGGAGTTGACATAAATAAAGGCATTAAGGTGCCTTTATTATGATTAGAATTGTTCTTTCCGTACACCATGTGGTGTTATTGTAATGTAGAAAAAGGTGCTGAAAGTGTTTTATTTAACACAAAGATGCAGTTTAATGCTGTCTCAGTGTGTTCAGTATTACCCAGAAATGCCCTTTTTTCCAGTGAACCTGCTAAGCTCAAGTACTAAAAACACAACCCTGTTTTTGTCCATAATGCAAAAATCTGATGCCACGGTCGCTTCAATAAAAGTGCAAACACCATGTGCTGAAGAACTCATAAACAGGCATCTCGTGCACAGAGGACACATGTCCTCGTGTGCACTGCAAAAAATTCTGACCTCCAGAAGAAGAATGCTATTAACAAGAACTATTTCCTTAGGAAAATAAATTCTTGTCACTAATGCATGTTTTTTAAAACGAGAAAAAAGATTATTTGCTACTGAAAAACTTTCTAAATAGGACCATTTTTCTTACAATACAGAAAATAAGACATTTTTTCTTGAAACAAGAGTCTTCTTTTACTTTCTTAAGACTCAGTTTTATCAGTCTAAAACCACTTTCTTGGGTCCTGCTCAGACATCAAATTAACAGCCACCAGTGAAACAAAGCGTTTGAAAATCATAAATCAGAGATTCAGCTTTTCTTTATAAAGCATTATATCCCTGAAATGATCTGACAGCAAAGACATGTGCACATGCCTTCATAAATGCTTTGCATACAGTTTTTATGCTCATTTGCAGAACAACATGCTTTTATTCAACAAGGAGCCATACATTCAAGTCAGTCTCATTGCAGCTTTTTACACTCTTGCACGCTCTGCTCTGTGCAGAGAGCAGAGAGAGGGAGCTGGGCTAGGACGATATGTGAACTGACAGCTGACCCTTGCAGGGAGGAGAACAGGCCTCTCTGTCCTCAATCTCCTTGTGCATCTTTCTTCTGGAGCTTGTTGCTGGCCATCGGGTGGATTTGTGGTAGTAGTTGTTGCTTTGCTATTATGCATATATTTCTACCGCAGTGTTTATAATTTTGTCTTGTCGATTAAAGCTGTAAAAATAAAGGTTTTTGGCATTTGCCTTTGCACAAATCTTTAAAGTCCCTCTCTGATCCTGTTTTGATCTATTTTCAAAGTGTTCCCAGTGGTCTTTTAATTATGATGATGCCGTTTTTAGACAAAATCAAAACCTTCTGTCATTTTCAAAGACATAGTTTCTGTAGAGTAACTGGAGTTCATCATAAATTCACCTCTGAGTTGTGGGTGGGACTGTTGGAGCAAAGTCCACACTTTCCGTCATCCAACTATTTACACGCCCTTCCGCTGCCTTAAACCCTCCCCACAACCCCAGTTTAGCATTACAACAAAAATGGCGAGCAGTCTAGGAACCTTCCAGCCGTACAGTTTTGAGGCAGATTTCAGCTCAGATGAGGAAAACAAAGACGTGCATGGATCTATTCGTGAAACGACCTTGTGGCCCGCTGATTATAGTTTGTACGCCAAAAATAAGCTGTTCTTCAAACTGTATTTTTCGTCTGATTCACAGCGATTTGAGTGCAGAAATACTCAGACATGCAATTTTAATCCTAATTTTCTTTATAATGGTCCTCCATCATAAGAAAATACTACAAGAACATGTTAAAATCATCAAAAAAAACACAATTTTATTGGAATGGGACTTCAAGAAAGGGCTAATGTTTAATGGAGCCATCCTATTTAATGTTTTTTAAATTTGGTTTTTATTTTCTAGCATCTGTATCTATATATTAAAACTTTGTAAATCTAGGTAAGAATCTAAAGTCCTAACTGCTGGTCCTCCTTGTATCTTTTTTTTTTAATTCTAGGTGTTCAACACTTACTCCAATGAGGATTACGACCGCCGGAATGAGGAGGTGGATCCGGTGGCCTCGTCTGCCGAGTACGAGCTGGAGAAGAGGGTGGAGAAACTGGAGCTCTTCCCCGTGGAATTGGAGAAAGGTGGGAAAAGAAAGAAAACCTAAATAGATTAGGTGGTGCTGTCATATCAGTTACACCCGTGAGGCAGAATCACCCACTCAGGATATCGCTCTTTTTATGATGAAAGGCTTTCCTCTTAGTATCACAGTTGTTTTGTTCATTTCTTTCTTTTTTTTCTTATAGGCAGTTCTCCGATAAAGCATAAAAAAGAGCAGTTTGTCTTGATTTCCCAGTATGCTGGCGTTTATGCGGCTTCTTACTCTTCTTGTGCTGTTGAGATATTTCCCATGTTGCAAATCAAAATTGCCAAGCACCTAAAATAGATAGAATTCCTCCTGCCGCTTGCTGTTATGTAATTCCAGCAGTTTGTGAATAATTAATGCAGAGCAGAATGGAAAATGAGAAGATCCTATCCAGGATATTTTCTATTTACGTGAAGGCCATCTCATATCTTAAAGGAGGATATCTCCTCTTCGCATGAAATAAATCCATCATGTTAGCATGCAGCTGCATGTTCTTGCAATTTTTTTGTTCTGATTTGCAGTCATTGGGGTCAAAACGGATCAAAAAGGGGCAGAAGTGACAAAGACCCCCATGTCCTCTAACTTCCTGTTTTCTGTGTTTCTAGATGAAGAAGGCCTTGGGATCAGCATCATTGGCATGGGTGTGGGTGCTGACGCAGGCTTGGAGAAGCTTGGCATATTTGTCAAGACTGTCATTGAGGGGGGAGCTGCGGAGAGAGACGGCAGGTGAGAGCTGCTTTCTTAGCAAATGTCATATACATAGAAAAAAAAAAAGTGCAATAAAACGTTCTCCTTCAGGTAAAAATGTGATCTTTTTTCACTGCCTGCCTGCTTCTCATGTGGCCTGTACACAAACAAACACACACACGCACACACACACCTAGTCATGCTGTGTCCTGACAGATTTAACACCAGTGGGGTTGGATGAGACACCAGGGCAAACACTGGACTGCATGTGTGTCTCTACATCTTGTGATATCAAATTGGAGTTTAAAGGGATCCATGTAAGAGTGTGAGTGCAGGGCTTTTCCATTCTTGTGTTTCCTTTTGCGTGGGTGGAGTAGGGAGTGTGCACGGTGCAGAGTAAGCGCTGGGCTTCAGTTGGAAGATGTGACAGCTCCCCAGCAGGAAAGCTGTGGTCTCTGCCCCCTTTAACCACACGCTTCCAGCCACTAGGTGTTTGTGTGGCTCAGGTTTCCCATCAACCCAGTTAAACACTGATAGGCAGCTCCATTTACTGCAGTAGGACAGCGCTGAGCCTCATGCACGTTCAGTGTGTTTTCTTTTGGGATGAACTTATTCCTTTAATAAAGGAGACGAAAGACGAGTTAAAGCAAGGATTTCCACCCAAGCATTAAAAAAATATGATAGAGAGAATAGCAGTTGGATAGAATTACTTCAAATAGAATGTTATACAGTAAGTTCTAAGCAAGTGGTTTGTATTCTTTGAGTATTTATGTAGATAAATGTAGTTTATTTTGATTACAGTGACTCAAAACTAGTGTAATAAGTGGAAATTACTCATTTTAGAACATTTTGCTTAAAAAGGGAAAATGATCTTAGTACAAGTTGCTCCATCTTAATAAATCCCCATAAAATCTAAAATTAACACTTATTCTCAGAACATAAACCACTTTTTTTTTCCAAGACTATGGCAATTTTTGGCAGTCTTACGTTTACTGTATTTTAAAATAACATTCTTAAAATTTAACCTAAAGCGGCAGTGTCATTTGAGTTTTTTGAGTCCTAATTCAAGTTTTTCTATTGTCAAGAGAATGGAGTTAAAGGGACTCGCTTTGGTAATAATTTCTTTATTTCTAGATCCGTGCTCCTTATGGGACTAAAAAAATTCTGGACTGTGCTGATTGAGAGAAAAGCTTGGAGAGGTTTAGAGCAAAGAGAAGTTGAAACGACTTCAAACCTGGGAAAATATTTTCTTAAAACAAGGTTTGAAATCTTTTAAGATGAACTTAATTCTACTCTTCCAAATCTAACTGTTTACAGTGTATCTGGAGAAAGGTAGCATGTAAAATGCATTTCTCAAGGGGCAACGGATAAAGTCAGGACGTATAATAAGTGGGCAGTCGATTAGCAGTCAGGGTTCCAAAGCCGCTGCACACGTCCACGGATCCCACAGGGGGGGGCTGCCTTTCACCGTCAGGAGCACAGGAACCTGGACATGTGGAAGAACATCAACGTTTTCATGACATCTCTGGCACAAAAGAAGTCTGCATTCATTGAAAAGTCTAGCTGTAAATTAATGTCCTTATTCAACTTTATTTAGTTTTTATCCTCAAAGTTCCCTAATCGCAGTCTGGCAACTAAACCATCAAAAATAATATAAACAACACATTTTTATCTTGTTTTTTTGGGGGCATTTTGTCTCTAATTTAGTATCTCTGTAAAGCCTTTCAGCCTCAATTTCATGTCTGCACTCATAAAGTTAGTAATGTACATCTGTGGTCTTGCCTGCCTTATTTACTTGAGAACTTTTGCGCATTAATTCACCTCTAAAAGCTCATGCTCTCCACAGACAGAGGAGGGGTCATGTATATTTTCCTCATGCCATTACTTCTGCTGCCTGAGTTGGGCTTAATGGTCTGCTAACTCTCTCACTTCCTAGCAGGGGGATGGATGGCGTAGTCGTCTGCTTTGGCTGTGTTAGTATCAGATGGTGATCATAAAGTGATGGGAATGTGTGAGATTTTGTTTTTTTTTTCGTTTTTTTTTTTTTTTGCAATGGTTCAGCTTTCATTGAGAAAGATGCATAACCTGGTTGGACCCATTGACTGTATATAAGAACTGGACCGAGCGAGTGTGATGTGAGGAGGACTTACTTTCATCTCCAGTAAAATTATGTCAATTCAGTCGGCATATATTTGCAAAACAGATGGAGCCATGTTGAAACCAGACGTCGTTAGTAAACAGTAATTGGTCCAAGTTGGGTAGATAGATTTTTTTTTTGTCATTGTCATTTTTTTGTCATTTTGTCATTTTTTGTCAGTGCTTCAATATGTATTAAAATAGTTAAAAACCAGAGAAATGGTAATAATAAAAACAATGAATGTGAAGAAAACTTCCACAGTGTCCTAATTTATAAGAAGTGGCCCAGGTTTAATGTTTTCTAGCCACGTTTAACTCGTTTATGGCAGTTGGATAAAAAACTGCCAATGCCTCAATGGCAACCACTATAATCAGTCAGGAGCGAGCTTGTTGAAAGTCCACACCCCTACCACTAAAAGTAGGCTGGATGAAATCTGTTAATCAAACGTTTTGAATGTGTGGGTGAGCAGGCGCCACGCTTTTATTAAGGCATCTGATTGGTCCGTTTATAACTTAAACAACTGGCACTTTAAAAAATACCATGAAAAAAATTAGGATTAGCAAGAAAAAAAAGTTATCAGGGTAAAAATTGTTATTGTGATAAATAGAATGACTGGCTGTTATTTCTTTTTTTGCTAATCCAGGTGTGGCAGTCACTGGCTTCAGAGATTTTTGATCCATTTTATGTATTTATTGTCGTAAATCTTAATTGGCTGATTTTATAAAAAATTGACAATAATAAACAAAAAGACACGTCCTCAAGCTTTATAATCTTGTTTACATACTGTATAAAGTGCTAGAACATGAAAATAAAAGTTTTCAGACTATAATATCTTCTTTAATTTAAACTAAAATAAGCAAAAACCTTTTCATTTTTCATGTCATTTACATTTCACTTAAAACGGCTCAGAGTTTTGATGTTTCTCTCTCAGTTTTCACTATTAATATTCATAAAGAATGTTTCTTTTGCACAGCTTGCGCGTCAGTGGTGAATCCATTTTTCATCTGCGGTTTCAATTTTAGTCGGGAAACTCATGTGACCTCCCATCATTTCCAGATCACAGGAGAAGTCCCGACTGGGCTGCGGCCCGCAGGCAAAAGCTCACCACCTTGTCCTCATAAGCCTCTCCTTGGTTGGCTTTGAGTCTTGTCTCCTCTGTTTCTTGGTTGGGCGGCGGTCTGGAGCTAACATCGGGGACATTTGTGACAGAAAGAAACAACAGTCTGCAGTAATTCAGAAAATGATTTGAATTTGCATCACATCCCATGTTACTCCATGAAGTTTTGGTGATGCATCAGTGTAATTGTGGCATATTTGTCTCTCTATTTTGTAGCCTGGACCACCGCCTCCGCACTTTAATTTTGAAGATTTCCAGATCCAAGCTCGCATGCGAACTACTTTGTCACTTCGTTGCATCACATGTTGAATGATGCTTGTTTTTTTGTTTTTCGTTGGGGTTTAGGATCAAGGTGAACGACCAGATTGTGGAGGTGGACGGAACCAGTTTGGTGGGAGTGACCCAGAGCTTTGCTGCCTCTGTCCTCAGAAACACATCCGGAGTGGTTCGGTGAGAAAAACATCTAAACAGGAAGTAGATTCTCAACATCTCTTTTTTTTTTAACAATTCAGAAACACAAATCAGTTTCTTTTTCCTCCTCAGACCACTCTTTCAAGCAACTAGATTATTTATAGGTTGTTGCCTTAAATTTCTAATTCAGGTTTTTTCAGTTATAAAACAAACTTTTCTTGTCAAGCTTTCCCTGAAGTACCTAAAGTACCAGTTACTTAAAGTAAGGCAAGGCAAGTTTATTTGTAAAGCACAATTTGTACACAAAGTAATTCAAAGTGCTTCCCAAAACAGGAAAATACCTTAAAAGTACAATCCATAGCAGTGCAAAGATTAAAAACATGAATAATCATTTTAAAATGTCTTTAAAAGAAAGGAAAGAGAAAAGAAAATACCCTTCAGTTATACACAGAAATGTTTTGAGTCTAGATTTGAACCTTAACACAGTAGTAACGCTGATTCCCCTTGTTTAGTCCTGACTCTGGGGGCCCGCAGGAGGCCGGTCCCTGAGGTCCTCAGAGTCTGAGATGGTTCATATGGCACCAACATGTCAGAGATGTACTTTGGTGCGCGGCCACGGAGAGACTTGTACACAAGCAGAGCTGCTTTGAAGTCTATTCTTTGAGCTACAGGAAGCACACAGGACTGATGTTATGGTACTTCCTGGTTCTAGTCAGGACTCGAGCAGCAGCCACAATTTCATATTTTTGGCATTTTTACTTTTATATTTAAGAATGAAAGACTACTCAGAGTCAGAAAACTGCTTTTTTTAGGTGACCAAGATCTTCATTTAATGTTTTTAATGTTCTCTAGAAGTGACAAGTTCAAAATGTTTATTCTTTTACAGTTTTTAATGTCTTTATTAGGGTTCAAATAAGACCGATGGCTCCTTTATGTACCTGCTAGATGTCATATACATGCATGAATCTTTGCTGTATACATTTTCAGTGAGGGATCTCTGAGGAGCATCCGATACTTCCAAACAAGTTTGTCTAGGTGTTCCAGGCTGTGCAGTGGTGTAGTGGTTAGCCCTCTTGTCTCACACTGAGAAGACACTGGCCAGGTTTTTTCTATGTGGAGTTTGCATGTTGTCCCCGTGCATGCATTGTTTTTTCCCCGGGCACTCTGTATTTGTCCTGCAGTCCAAAAACATGCTTCATAAGTTGATTTGTGCCTCTAAACTGTCCCTAGGCGTAAATGTGAGTGTGCCCCTGTGACAAATGGGGATAGGCTCCAGCAGCTCCGTGACCCCAAAAGGGATTCAGTAGTTTGTGCATAAGATGGTCTGGGTGTTCCACCTGTTTGACATAAACTGCATGTCTGTGATAATATAGACACTCAGACATGTTGAAAAGGATGAAAACCTGTTGAGTTTTTTTCCCTTTCAGCAAAAACTGATGTTCTAAAATTCTTTGCTGATTTGGTCAAAAATTGCCTCCAAATAAATTTACATTATCTTTAAAAAATAAAAAAACTAATTACATTTTCAAAGAAACCTAACATCGCACAATCACGGATTTACAGTAATGTCCATGTTTTAGTTCTGGTTTTTAAGAAAACCCCAAAAATGTTACCCCTCTGGCTTTCTAAAAAAGGGTAAATCCCTGAATTTTAATAACACTGACATGACCTGGTGCTGCTGCTGCCAGGATGCAAAAGTGGTTGAGAGCAGCCCATTGAGCCCATGATAGTGTGACAAGCGGACAGATTCCTTGGGTGTTTGATAGCTGAGCAGCTTCTGTTGGCTCCAAGCGTTTGGATGCAGACAGTACACGCTCGCATGCTGTCACACTCAAAGTGCGGCAGTACAGCTTTAACTGTCCTTGGCAGCCTCTCACTATCCCAGCCTCATACTTTTTTTTTTTTTTTTTTTACTCCTTTTCTCTTTAGTTTAATTTTTTCCCTCCCTAATTTCTCATTCTCATCTACACCTTTTTCCTTTTTATTTGGGTCAGATCTATGTTGGTTCAAACTCTTTGTAGTTCCCCCTTTGTCCCCTTTTATGGTTTTATTAAATCATGCGGACACATTGATTGCGGAGTTATCTCTCCGTTTTATTTCTGTAGGAGTGGAAAGATAAATGTTTGAGTAGAAATGCATTGTTGGGAGTTAGCTGGTAGTTATAGGCATGTAGAACAATGTCACCACAGTCTGCAGGTGCGGCCAGGGCTGTTTGCTAAGCCAATATTGACAGTGGAGGGTTTCCACGCCAGGATGTGAGCGAATGAGACGCGGCCTTGAACGGGTACCATGTGTCACCTGCCTGCATATTTAGCTACTTTAAAGAGATTAATTTAGAAGTCCATGAAGTGTGGAGTTAATGATGGGCTCTTGCTGCATGTTGGTGTCACTTTTTTTGGAATGGTTTAGTAGGTGGTGGTGACTCTGACTGCTCAAGTTCGTTTTTTTTTCCCCCCTCATCACTTTCACTCTGTCAGTCTCCTTCCATCACTCACAGCACCTCCTCCTCTTCTGTAAATCCTTCCTCCACTCTGTCTGATCACCAGAGGTTTATGGCCGGCTGTCCCAGATTTGCAGTTTTAGCTATATTTAACCATGACTTTCAGCTGCTAACCATCCAGGCTTTTAATCAGGAGGCTCCCATCATCACTCTAATAAATTCAGAAACTGTTTATAAAGTAATTACAAAAAAATAAACAGGTAGATTTTATCCTAAAGATGTTTTTGTGATATCCAGCGATTTTACGCTGAGACCTGCCTCGACAAACCCGCGTTCCAGAGGCCACTTCCGATAAAAGGTTTATGTAAATGCTCATAAATGCATATTTGGGGCTTTAAAACTATCGCATTCACGCGTAGCAACGCCAGTTTCTAGACGGCTTTTGGTCTTTACGTACAAAAAGCACGACCACTGAAGGTTGAACATTGAACATTGAAGCTGTCCAACAGCTGAGCAAACAGACGAGAGCTGAAGGCCTCTTGTGTTGGACATATTTCACTTTTACAACAGGATGTTATAAATCTTCTGGCACACAAGGTGTATATTTGAACAAACCCCTTTTGTAATTTAGACTAAACTTTATTTATATTAATTGTATTTGTAACTGTTTTTTGCTGGACCGGACGGAAATTAAAAGGAGGGAAGAAGAGAGAGGGATGTTAGAGAGAAAAATGATAAAATATCATAAAGCAACAAGTTGCTGGCAGTTTATAATCATCGCTGTTAGGTGTAGATGTATAATAAATCTAAAAGGGGTGGGGCCTATCCACACACACACTCAAATGTTACAAACATACCTGTTGGTTCTAAATATCCTCACATATAAACATGTCAAAATGGACACAAAATAACTACCGTTCACACACACACTTCCTCATTCAGACTAACACACCTGGTTCAACTGTGACCCAACTAGGGACTCAGATTTGGTAGTGCCGTATGGTGGCGTCCAAAATTTTTAAGCAAGTGCCAACCGTTTGAAAATTGATCATGAAGGAGAAATGATTTATTGCGGTTTGTGCCCAGCCGCAATGATATGACACCAAGTCTTTCATATATCAGAATAGAGCTGTAAAAGAAAAAGCCTGGAGCAAGATTTGCTAGATTTGCACCGCTTTGACATTTTGCACCAAGCTCTTCCAACTGTAGGTGGAGGACATGAGCTGGTCAAGAGTAGCAAAAAGAAGAAGAAGAAGAAGCCCCTCCCTGCATGTCCAGTGTGAACACCATGATGCAGATTCAAGAGCCTGCGTTGAACGCGTTCTAGAACTTACATTAGTTTAACAGTTCTTCCAGCTGTCCCCCATGCTCTTCACCCCTGCTTCCAGCTCTCTGCGCCACGTGTTCCTAGGTCTCCCATTTTTCTTTTTCCTTGCGGATTCAGTGTAGCGCCTGCCTTGTAGGGCTGGATGCAGGTTTTCTTAGGGTGTGGCCAATCCATCGCCATCGTCTTTCGGAGACGTCTTTTTTAACTGGTTGCTGCTCCATCCTCTACCATAACTCTTGGTTGCTGATGATGTTGGGCCAGCGCACCCCCAGGATCCTTCTGAGACAGGTGTTGGTGAAGGTCTGGAGTTTCTTCTTCAGCTTAGCAGTAGTCCTCCATGTCTCAGCACCATAGTATGGGTTGTACCATGGTGTTAAAGATCCTAGTCTTGACCTAGAGAGTCAGATCTGCTGCTCCCAATATGTTCTTTAGCTGATTGAATGTTACCGATGCATACTTTTATGTCCGCGTCAGTTCCTCCTAGCTTGAGAAAGGGGACGTTTTCTACCTCTTCCAGCGCCCTCGCCGTCCACCCTGATTGGAGCATTGTTTGTGGCGTTCATCGTGAGGACCTTGGTCATGGCTTGATTGATGTTGAGCCCCAGCTGTGAGGACATTGCTGCAACCGTTGATGTCTTATCTTGAAGATTCGAACTTTTCCAACCAAAAAAAAAAAAGATCTAATAGTTAGAAAGTTATTTAATAAAAAATATACTATGAAGAACTCTGAGATTCCAGTGTTTGCTCATGTAGCCACACTGAGCATAATGTTCTGTTAAACTATTCAGAGTTTGTAAAAAAATGATAATATTAAAATGCAGCAACCGTTGGACCAAATGTTTTTTTCAGGGAGGACTGCAGCTCTAGCTTGAGTCATCTACAAGGGGACTAGATGTGATTTAGCCCCAAGCAAAGATATTCCCCTTCAAATGCATCAGTTATTTCTGCTTGAGTCATCTTAACCAAATACTAAGAAAATGCAGCTTTTTACCTCGCATTTATTAAAGTCTTTAAACACTAATTTGATGCTGCCTCCTCACGCAGTTGTGAGCTTGATGACTTACAAAACATGACTATGGAGAGAATTGTGTCCCTCCATAGTAAACACTACAGTAACTATGAGATTGTCATAGTCAGCTATTGCTTGTTAAAAAACCCACTGTGATGAAAATTGTGTTTTGGGTGTTTTTTTAACCTGTTCTTGTGGCATTTTTCTGATGATGGCGGACATATTTAAAGAAATTTAAACTCAAAAGTGCTTTTCTGAGTGTTTTTTTTTTAATTCAAATAATAAAAAATAAACACTGGAAATGCTTAGATCAAAAGAGGATTGGAGTGGGACTTTAAAGGTTACAAAATGGCAGATAAAACAGAGAAATTGTCTTTTGGTGCATCTAATTGAATCCAACTTGAACTGAGTTAAGTTTAGGTGAAGGATGCCGTCTCTGCATAACTTTAAGACATGACTGCACATGGTTAAGCAGACGCGTCTGCTCCCACCCTCAAAGCCCTGTCAGCTTGGTGCCACTCAACGTGCAGGACAGGCAATCTGTGACTGCAGGATCATTTTCTGCATCCTTGCATTAGAAGTTTATGTCACTAATCTCTCAGAATTGCAGGATTTCATCTTGTCACAGTTTTGCGTAGTGTGTTAGAACCATGTCTGCCCTAGTTGGAGCCAGTGGCATAAATCAGGGCTGAAGGCTTCGGCGGTTTCGCTGATCCAGCCCCCCATGTGGCTGTCTTGGTTTGAAACAGTCTCCCGTTGCGTGAGAAGAAAGTCTGTTTCCAGGTCAGCAACTCCTCAGACCTCCTTGCTGTCTGTCCATAGGCTTGTTCTGGTGAAGCACCTCACTTACCCTCTCCATCCTCTGTTTGTTTTTTTTAACTCTCCCTCTGGGACGCGCCCCTCAGTTGTTCCTTCACATGTGGATCAAGTACTGCTCTCTGCTGCTGCGAAAGCTATTTTTCTTCTTGGCCTTTAGAAATATATGAAAGAGCTCAGGGAATATAAATTCACTTAATTAGCATGTATCTCAATGCTTTTTTCATTATTTTGTCTGCTCTCATTGTGGAGCAAAGAAAAACAGAAAACAGGACTATTTCTAATGAACAGTGTTTTCTTTATCTTCTATTTCTGTATATATATTGGAAAGTTGCTTAAAAGAACAATTAATTACACTATTGACTGTATCTTAGAACTGGACAAAGTGATATCACCCCACTAAAAATGGTTTACCTCTGGTTCCAACCAAATGAAGTCAATTCAGTTGCCATTTTTTTGTGATATGGACACCATGTTAGTAAGCAGTGGTCCAAATCGCTCTGAGTCAACATTTCAATGGCAACCACTTTTACCAATCAGGAGTGAGTTTGTATGAAAGCCACACCCCTGCCATTTGAAAGCAGGCAGCACGAAGTCTGTCAATCAAACCTTTTGAACGTTTGACGGGAAACCACCTATTGAGGCATCTGATTGGTCAATTTATAACTTGAACTACTGACAAAATATTGTGAAGAAAAAAGGATTTGCAAGAACATGTTTAAAAAAGGTAAGCAGATCAAGAATGTTTATTCTGACTAATAGAATGTCTGAGTGACAGCTGTTTATTTCTATATAGAAGTCTATGGGATTTTGGTGTCTTGGAGCCAGCGGGTACTTCCTGTTTGGAAGACGAGGGGGGAGGAGTCACTCCCAACTCCCATGTAGTGTCAATGAAGTGTCACATTAAAAAAAAAAATCATATAGATAGTAAATTTGAAATTGTTGTAGTTTTAACGTCTTTTAAATATGTGATTATTGGCATTTATCTTACAACAAGATCCTGTTATGGTAAAATTCTCAGTAAAACATACAGTTATGACTAATTCCAGGTCAAATGTAGCCCTAAATGAAAACTAATCACCTTATGTCCTGTCCTATTCATGAATGTGACATCTTCTGTTCCCGAGTGTAACTCCAGTAATGAATGATCAGTGGCTTGAAGGCCCAGCTTGTGGTTTTCTCGGTCTTGTCCTCTGCCAGGCTGATGGCAGCCTGCCTGGCCTTCCCTCATTAGGATGCATGTGCAGTCTCCCAGCCCTGCTGTGATACGTCAGCAAATATCACTTTGATTACTGTGTGGCTGTAGACCCCTGTGACTCACTGTGATTGGTGGCTGTCTTTGGGCAGTATTGTCCTCTTAATATCAGACGTTCAAATTATCCGAGCAGCTTGAAGATCATTTGGGCAAACCTTGTTTTTAATAAAAAATGACATCACCATGGATTTATTTCTACATTTATATCTTTTTTTTTTTTAAGTCTACTTTGAATTACTAAGTGCTCTAAAAGCTTTTTATTTGTGCTGAGTGTGTTATGATGCAAACCAAATCCCTTTTTATTTAAGCATTTTAGTTAGGTTGAAATAATCCATTAACAGCCTCTCATGATGCATTTTTTCAGATGACGTGTCCTTGTTAAGGAAGAATCCTTGTTGCAGGTTCATGATTGGCCGAGAGCGTCCAGGTCAGCAGAGTGAGGTGGCCACGCTCATCCAGCAGACCCTGGAGCAGGAGAGGAGACAGAGGGAGCTGCTGGAGCAACAGTACGCCCAATATGATGCTGACGACGACGAGGTAATAAGAAGCGGCAAACTCCGCCCAGCGCTGCACTCCTAAAAATGCACCTTCATCTTCTGTCACATTTCTTATGGAGGGGCGAAAAAAAAAAAAAAAACGTTTTTGCTGATTAATGTAAATCAGCACTTCTCTTATGACAGCTGACTGGAAGTTAACTCCATAAAACTGAGTGACAAGCGGGCTAATACAAACGCTATCTCTCACAGCCACACTAAGAGGATGCCGTAAAAGCTGATCACTCAGCATTTCCTTCTCTGACTGTGCTGCTTTACTTACAGTGGGTTTAATCCAACAAGCTCCGCTTCAATGCCCTGCAACACATGCTATCTCTACACTGTGCTGAGACACATCTTTGCAGTCATTTGCATGGACTGGAAAATGTCATTTAGTTGGATTTAGCCTCATTCAGGCTTCCATTCGCTTTGTCTTAGTTTGTGCTCCCAAGAAGGTGTTGTTTTTTTTTTCTGTTAGCTAGTGAACTGAAAATGCCTGAAAGGGTTTTCTGCACGTCTTCATGAAGGATTTGTGCATCCTCAGGTCTTAGTAAATCCCAAAAAAATGTCTTAACAAAGTGCTTGTCATTGGCAGAAAACTAAAAATAGATCCTTATTCACTTGTTTTTTATTTTTCTGTAATAATTTGGGATCCCTGGTTTTTAATTTCAGTTAACAGGGTAGTTTAAATATAGGTTTCATTACTGAGTCAATAAATCACTGATAACTATTACCTTCCTTTAAAAATAGACCTCGGATCTGACTCTGTAAAGCACTGAAGCATGTTTGAAATCCCTGAGAAACGCTGAGAGGATAAACTCTTACAAAAGCATAAAAAGCTGCACGGGACAGTAAAAAGACTTCATCAATATTAATATCTTCATAAATATTCCATAGAGTCTTCATTGTGGCTCTTTGTTATTTCTCACGGCTTGATGTGACAGGAAATCCCAGGAGGGAAGAGGACTTTCTCACCTAACAAAAGGCATTGGCCGGGCTCATCTGGCTGCTTGACTGTGAATCGGAGGAAACAAATTCACGTCCATCTGTCTATAGTCCAACTCAAGCACATGGGGAACTGATAAAAAGCCCTGTTAAAGCCTAAATATGTCATTATTTAAAGACACACTCCCATAAAAATTGTGTTTTTTACATGTTCTTGTAGCAAAAGGGCATATAACAGAAAATTAATCTCAAATGTGCATTTGTGAACATTGCTTTATTGTGAATCAGGAGCAGATGCAAAAATGCAGTTTGAAAAAGAGCTTCTTTGTGATGTAAAAATGATGCTGGGAGGGTCACAAGCTTCCTGCTCCATTCTGATGCATCCACAGACAAATAGATCCATACGTCTTTGTTTTCCTCGTCTGAGCTGGCGTCTGACTGAAAACTCTACAGCTGGATAGCTCCATCATTGCTCGCCACTTTTGGTGCACCTCTAATGTTAAGTTGGGGTTGTGAGATGCTGTAGGCTAGTGAGAAAGCGCGTAAACAGATGGATGATGGGAAGTGGGGGCATCCTTACTCCACGGCAATGGTTCCGCCCACACTGCTGCTGCTCTGCCAAAACTATGTCCTAGAAAACGACACCCTACTTTTAAAAATTTGGCTAAAAATGACCACTGGGAACACTTTTAGAATGGATCCTAAGATGATCGCAGTGGGACTTTAAAGATGCTGTACGTAGAATCAATGGTGCCATTTTATCATATTGTTACTTCTAGTTATGTTTATAAATGATTCATACAGTGTAGTGAAGTAAATATTGTTTTATTGTGAAAAAGAATATTTCAACATTTATTAAAACTCAGGAAGTCGTGTGATTTTTTTAAAATAATTTGAATAAAAATGTAGTAAAAGTTAATGAAAACATTTCACCTGAGGGTAATAACTTGTGCTTACCAAAACAATTTTGAATAAAATATTGTCTATCTTGCATTAGATTAAATTGATGTGAGGCAGAAGTCATCAAGTTTTCATTGGTTTTTGTTTTTTTCTTGTCTTCATTTAAAGCTACGTCTCAATAAACTGTTGAAGTATAAAAGAAAACTAAACCTGAAAAAATAAAAGGTTAAACTGAACGAACTTAATGGTTTATAAAGCCTCTAAATGTGCCTTTAAGTCAACAAAATCCAACTTTACAACGACAAAAATCCTTTTTTTTCATAAACATCTAAGCTCAAACACACTCAAAGTGAAATTCTGTTTCTAAACTTCCTCCTTTGACAATCAGACATTCGTGGTGCAGACGGTCACACGCTGAGCCTCCTCTAAAAGGAACATCATTCCTCCTAAAATTCTCCTTTCCTTTTCCTATGATCTATGTTGTCGCTAAAATTGGTGCTTTACTACCACGTTGATATGTAACTCCACCCTTAATGGGATCTCAAAGTAGGATAGCGATACCATGGCAACAAGCAGGCCTATTATGGAAAGGGGACCATGTGTGGGCCACCCATGCAAACAAATCAGGTCCAAGCGGTGTTATAGGAGAGATGGATGAAAGGGAATTCAGGCAGAGCAATGAGGATGTAGGCCAACATGATACGAGTGGAGATGGAACCAGAGATGGGAATGTGCATCGGAGATGAAGTCAGGAAATGCATGTCCCTGATTTTCCTATAAAGGAATAGATTGATGCGCATAGAGTAGAATGCAGTGGAATTGTTGAACTCCGTTGTACGTAAACCAAACAGTTTCTGTGCTTAATGGTAAAGAAAAGGTGCAGGGTTGTAAAAGTCATGTTCTATGAAAATATCGTTTGATTTGTGATATTTTGGATTTAAGATATACATAGATTATTTTCAAATCCTTAACTTTCTGACTTTACAGGCTTTTATTTTGAAACAAACCACTTGGACTGAGACCTTACAGTAGATTAAAAGAAAACCAGGATATTCACATTTGTCAGCATAAATCCTGTTGGATCTATTTTTACTAAAAGGTGTTTGGCTCCTTCCGCCTCACCAGGCTGTCAAATCCATTTCTTTTCAACAAAGTTTTGGCAACTAAGTGAGCCTTTTGAAATCTTAAGCAACATGTAATATTAAAATGGGACACTTGGATTAAACAGAGTGAAAGAAGAGGAGCTCAGGGTGAAGATGGGGCGCTGGTGGTGCTTGATAAGCAGAATGGGGCCTGGTGGGGCAGCAGGATGTGGGCTAGATTGGAGGAGAAATGGAAAAGGAAGTAAGAGGTGACAAACAGCACTTTGTTTCCTTTCTGCTCCCTGTAGGGGTTTTCTTTTAAGGGCTAATGCGTTAAATGTGTAAAATCATATTTCAGATTGTTTTGAGGAAAAATAAATATACTAGATTTAACTATCATCTTAAAAGTTTATTCCGTTTTTTGTTCAATTTCTATACTCTAACATAAGGCTTTTTTGTAAATGACAAAAGCAGAAATCTGTTTATTCTTATTTAAGTAACCAATGCACTTTTTTCCCCCCAAAAGACCAAAATATTTAAGAGTTAAAATGTTATGCTCCTCAAAATATTACATCAAACAACTAAAAACACGTTTGATAAAAGAGCAATTTAATAAAACACTATGAAATAATTTTTTTAATCAAATTTTAATAATTTGTAGTTGTTTTAGTAGCCCTACATTATTCTTTTTTTATTTATGTTGTCATATTTGGAAATGAGAGATTTTACTCATAACTGTTATTATTGTTGTACTGTCATGCATGCGATTTCTAAAATTCTTTTAGTCTTTTATTTGTTTTGTGTGTAACGTGGCAAACGGACCTCGAGTTTGTAATAATAAACATTCTTCTTCTTCTATTCTTATTCTTGCTATTATTGTTATTGTTATTATCAGTGTGATGTTTTTCTTTTTTTTAGAGTGAATTATATTGTAGTCAAAGGGACAACAGCTAAATATAGAGATAAAAAAGCCCTCCTGCTAATTTTTTGTTTACAGAGTGATTCTAAATAAATAAATACATAAATAAAGGTGACGCTTTATAATAAGAGTCCTTAATAAACTATTTATAAGACATTAACAAGCACAAATATTTGGATTTTAGCAAAACATTCGAATCATTAGTTAATAATTCCTAAAATGTGTTGGTGCTTTTGAAATGCAAAAAAACGAACAAGCCCTAAAGTCTGTGCGAGCATAGATGATGATTGTAACATACCGGTATATGCTTTTATTTTTAATTATTGTCATATCTAGTTTCTGGACTTCACTGAGCTCATGGAAACTAAAAAAAAGGGGGAATAATGGATTTAGAAACAGCGTGTTTATGTTAACTTTCTAAGAAACAAAAGAAGACAAAACTGCCAATTTGTGTGAAAAAACTACTTTCCACATCATGAAAAATAAAGAATGAATGAACTTTTCTAACACTAATGTATAATGCATAACCCTCCCATTTGCACATTTGCTGGTTCTAACCTATGATTCTGGCTGAAGCAGACGGGAGAGTACGCCACAGACGACGAGGAGACGGGAGCAACAACTGCCAGCGCAGAGAAGAACATCGAGGTGTTTGACTTACCAGAAACCGAAGACATCTTGTCCCCGTCTGAGTTAGACGCCACAAAACTCTACCAGAAGTTCCGAGAGGTAAGCTCAGATACTTGTTGGTGTTCTTCTTTTTGAGTATCCTAGAGGTATGATTGTGCTTTGTCCAGAAAAATGAAGTCTGCATGCCTCATGAGAACAAGTTAAACACCTAAATATTTTTGCTGTAAGTGATGTAGAGTACGCTCCAACATTACTGCTAAGTGTTGCTCTTTTTTTAAAGATGTAGGAGCTTTTCACTGTTCTTAATGCTTATTCTGGATGATTAGATGTATAAACAGACAACAAATGCAAGCAAGTAAGGCTTTGAACTCTTTTCTCCTAACTGCTGTGTTGTTGAATCAGTCTGCACTTCCAGCTGGTTTTCCTTAGTTTTCTCCTAATCAGCTTTGAATAGAAGAAGCTACTTCTTTGATTCTGTATTAGCAAAAATTTAAATGAAATTATCTTGCCCAAAAATCCAATTCCTATAAAGTACAGTACAAACGCTCAGACATTTTTTGTAAATTGCTGAGCGGCGGGTCGTACTGGTCCGTGTTGCAGAGCTCCTCACTGTGCAACTTGATTAAATGACGGCTTTTCCTGCAGGCGCTGCAGCTTTTATCCAGTAAAAATGTAATCCCTTGTTTTAGGGCAAACACATTTACTCTTTCACATTTATTGTCTCTTTCTGTTTAGTCTGACTTCAAGTTTTTCATTTTTTCCACAGATTCAGACATCTTTCTTTCTTTTTATCTTTCATGAAGCAATTCTAATACATTTCAATCGTACAACTTCATGAATTCTTATTTGATGTCTATACAGTATATATATATGTATATATATTTAAATATATATAAAGAGATATCTTGAGATGATATTATTCCCTACCCACACAATAAAGAGAAGAAATAAAGAAAAATAGACAGTGAAGTACATAAAAAAGTAACATACATGAATAACCTTTATTATAGACTGATCTGTCTACACATTTTTTAAACTGAAGAATACATGTTCATCGATATGTGTTTATCTTTTCAAACCTCTTTGTTTTGAATTCCAAAGTTTAAGACCAATAAAAGAAAAGCACCTTTTAGGACGAGCTTCTTGAAATTCAATCTTCTTTTATGTTTTAAATCATTAGAATTATGCATCAACCACTTTTGCTTGACAATTAACCTAATTTATTATCTACTTGAAAGCAAAAAATTTGTGAAATTTCTCTGTTTCATAGCCAGAAATAAATGCAAACCTTTTTCTTTCTGGCATCACTTGTCATGAGTCTTATTTAATCCATGCTGGATTTGTGTATTTCTGTCACTGGATTGGAAAACAGGGGAAATCTATTCTGACTCTCACTTAAAAACTTTAAAAACTGCTCTGTCTTTAATGCAGTTTTCCCCCATGTGAGTAAATGTCAGTTTGGGAGTTAGGATGTTGTCAAGGGCAGGACGGGGTCGGGTGCCTCTGCCACTCACGCCGTATCGACAGCAGAGAGGCTGTGCAGCCACGCGTTTGATGATCGGGCCGCCCTCTCTTCTGGTTTCACTTTCCCCCGCCTCTGCTCTCAACAGCTCCAGATCAAACACACAGTGACCGAGGCTGAGATCCAGAAGCTCAAGAGCAAGGTAAGAGATCAGAACCATCGCAGAGCAGAATGCCTGTCCACCTCGACAGCCGAAGTTTGTGTAGCGGCACAGATTTTCCTATCTTTAAGAATTGTTTTGGGATTAAACAAAAAATCTGAAATAAAGTATAAACACAGTGTATTTCATACTTTTACTAAAAAAAAAAAACCTCCTGCTCAAAAGATTTCTCATGTCTAACTTACTGTAGCCTTATGTGCATTTATGCTGAGATAAGCTGCATGTCTGAAATCCATAATGCAGGCGCTTCATCAAATGTTAACGGCCTAATTTGATGCATTTCTAAGATTGATGCAGATATGACTGAATCTATAGCTGTCCATTAAAGGATTAGCCATAACTCCACTATTTAAGAAAAAAAAGTCAAGATTTAAAAGCAGAGACTTTTATGTAATGGACAATAAATCCTAGAACGTATCCTTTAATGTGAGAAAATAACACGATCCCACAAAAATCACCTTTCTAAAAGCGATCTTATTCTGTGCTTGCATATTCAAACCCCTTTTTTTGTCCTGTTCCAGCTGGCATCAGTGGAGAGGGAGAAGCAGCGCTGGGAGAAGGAGAAGAGCCAGCTGAAGGCCAGCATTGAGGAGAACAAGGAGAGGATGCTGAAGCTGGAGAGCTACTGGATTGAGGCGCAGACGCTCTGCCACACCGTGAACGAGCACCTGAAGGAGGCGCAGGCCCAGTACCAGACCCTGGAGAAGAAGTACAACAAAGCAAAGAAACTCATCAAAGACTTCCAGCAGAAGTGAGTCAGCAGCAACCTCTTCAAGATGTTTATTCTCTAGATTTGAGCTCTGAAACATGGGTTGTTTTGAATGGATTGGTTAGCTTTGCTCCCAGATAAATCCTAAAAACTGGCGTTTTTTTTTGCCAGTCAAAGAATGAAAATGGTGTTTTAGGTGTTTTTAACATGTTTGTGTAGCATTTTTCTCATGATGGAGGACATATACAAAATAATTTAAGATTAAAGCCGTTTGAGAAAGCTATTTTTTTAGCGCAGGAACTAACAAAAGGGAGTCAAAGTCTCCCTGCTCCCTCCATTCTGATGCATCCAATTGCAGACAAATAGATCCATGTACAGTACATCTTAGTTTTTCTAGTAGAACCTGGCATTCGGATCAGCAATGTACGGCTGGATAGCTCCAATATTGGTCGCCATTTTTGTTGCGCCGCTGATGGAAGCGTGGGGTTGTCAGGGGCTGTAAGTTATCAGGAGAGAGTGTAGCTGAAGGAATGATGGGATATCAGTAGAGGAAGCTTCATTCTACGCCAGCAGTTCTGCCCACAACTCAGAGGCGTATTTCTAAAGAGCTAATGCCGCTCTGCAGAAACTGTGCCCTAGAGAATTTCTTATTTTGCCTAAAAATCCCATAATCCTAATGAAAAGACCACTGGAAACGCTTTAAAAATCGATAAACAGACGACTGGAGTGGGACATTTGGAGAACTTTCTGTGAGGGTGAAGATCACCAAGCATGATTGGTAGTTTTGAGATTATGCCTCAGTCACAACTACCTCCTCGAGTGGATAGGGGCCGTCTGAAAAATGGTCAAACTTGTACTGGTATGTGGGGGGCCCGCAGGTTGCCCGTAGAGCAAAAATATGTATGCGTCACGTATACAACACATAGGGTGAAACGAGGGATGTTCAGTGATGTGACGCCTGTTGACTGAACATTGTAGTACTGTTCAAGTGATAAGTGCCCGCCTTGCATGCAGGCTACCTGTTTAGGAAATTAGACAATCAGATTGGAGTTTGTGCAGTCATACGTATCACCTGCTAACCCGTGCGTGCAGCATATGTCAGCGGCTGAATTTCTCCTCACAGAATCAGCTGATTTACGATGATTGCTTACTTTACTACTGTAAAGTGTTGCATATCAGCGAGCGCAAGACTGCTTCTCTCCGCTTCAGTATCCCCTGAGAGGACATTACTTGCATCAAAAGTTGAAGATTTACGGCGGTCAAAATAATGTAAACACTGCAGCTAAAGCGCCAGTGTAAAAGGTCAACATTTGAAAAAACGTCCTGGGAAGAGGTAGATCCTCAGCATATTTGTTCTGGCTTAGGTTTCTCGTACTTTTTCTTGCAAATGACATTTTTTATACTATGGTCCGGGTGAATTCTCGATTCTGATTGGCTGGTGGGTACTGATTAAAAAGTGATAATCCACAGTGATAATGCCCGCCTGAAAAAAAAAAGAGAAGTATATCATTAGCGCTGGATTCTTTAAAACACAGGTGTCAAACTCCAGGCCTCAAGGGCCAGTGTCCTGCATGTTTTCTAACCAAGCTGCCATTGAAGCTCCTTATTGGCTAAACACACCTGATCCAGGTAATCAACAGCAGATGAGACAGGATTTCTGAAAAACCAGCAGGAGGTCGGCCCTCGAGGATGGAGTTTGACACCCCTGCTTTAAAACAAACTTTTGCTTCATCATCTGGAAAAAAACAAGCGATAGTCCGCCTTTGGTGAAAAAAAGGGATCTAAACCGAACAAATAGCAAGAATAAAGTACTAAAAACTAGTTGAATATTTATTTCTTTTGTAAGTGACCATGGTATAAGCGGGTTAATGGTCTTCGAAGTGTACACTATCAGATTGTTGGACGGTTCAGGCTTCCACGGCGTTCTGATTTTCATTTTCATTTCTGATAATGCTTGCCATCTTGCTTACTTTTTGATTGTTTTTTGTGGAGAGTCGATATGAGCGGCTGGATAGCTTAGTCGG
The DNA here is from genome assembly GCA_023969325.1 of Oryzias curvinotus. Lineage (NCBI taxonomy): Eukaryota > Metazoa > Chordata > Actinopteri > Beloniformes > Adrianichthyidae > Oryzias > Oryzias curvinotus. The sequence goes on from CM043716.1 coordinate 26,703,154, forward strand.
CTGGGTGTAGGACTGTCACGCAGAAAACCACGCAGAAAGAGAAAACATCCAACCTGTTTGGATTTAAACAACGTTCAAATTGTATTTCATTCCAAGCGTCGGCTCTATATTTGTAGAGTAACGCAGTGCAGATCTCTGCTTTTTCTGTGATGTGATTCTTTTGGTCATTCCCTTCACAACCGCTGCCGTTCACTTCCAGCCTGCGGGGTAAATTAAGCCAAAGTGAGCAAACTAACCCTCCCTGCTTATCTGTAGCTGAGTCCGGCGCCACAGAGGAGAGGCGGGGACTGCACCGATGAAGGAGGAAAAAAGCTGCATTTGTATTCAAACAGACTTTGATTGTTTGCTTTTCACTGTGAGCAAAACTGTCAGGATGAAACGTGCTGATCACACTGTAGCCTCTCCCACAAGGCGGTTGCATGTTCTAAATGCATCTCATCTTCTCATCACATCACATCTCCACTCTGCTGTGCCCCTCTGTAATCCAGGGAGGTGGAGTTCATCCAGAAAGAGGATGCAGAAAGGAGGCGGCTGGAGGAGGCGGAAAAAACTCACCTGGCTGAAATCCAGGGACTTCAAGTGAGGGTAAAGCATCTTTTTTCATCTGTCCACACTTTTCTCTGGAGGCATTTGATGCCTTATAATGTTCAAATCAAAGAAAAGACTCTAAAGTGCAATGTCACGCAGTCATCGATGAAATAGGAATTTAGAGTTTGGCTGACACGATGAACAGATGGTTAGCGGGCACTTACAAGGTGGGTTCCTCTGTTTATCTTGGCAATGGTTATTTTGGACCTTATTTCTTTACAATATAACAGTTAAAGCAGTAACATCATTCCTACGCAGGCTCCTCCTCTTGTTCCCTATTTATCTCCCGTCTTTCTCAGACAAACCATTAACCTGTGCTTCCTGTTATGCTTCATCAGAAATTCAGCTACTGTACAAATATGATGTGCGTTGCTTTAGAGGCACTGGCTCTGCTAGTCCTGCAGAAAACCTGTGGTCTGATCTCACTGCAGAACAGTGCTGCTTTGAGAGGTAAACACTTCCACCACTTCAGCATTGATTGCTTCCTCTCTACAGATTGCAGCACTGGAGTCGGAGCTGATGCAGCTGATGAAACAGAATGGCATCCAGGTCAACAACAACAACAGCAACAGTTCTGAGAGGCTGCGGACTCAGGAGCACAGCCCCAGCAGAGGTGCAACACAAGCCACAGGTCTGGGCCCACCGTGGGTTCTGTTTGGGACGCATGTCTCTGCATTTCTGCTGCCGTTTACTGAAGAATCCAAAGTTAAACACGGGAAATTTGGTAGAAATGTAGCTTCAGGTCCCACTGTGATCATCTTTTGTAAAAGCGTTCTCACTGGTCTATTAATTACGATTATGACGCTGTTAGTTAATATAAAAACACCTGTGTGGTTGTCTAGGACATAGTTTCTGCAGAGCGGCAGCAGTTCATTAGAAATTTGCCTTCAAGTTTCAGGCTGGACCGCATGCCCGCCCCCACTTCCCATCACTCATCTATTTACATGCTGTCCCACTAGCTTACAGCCCCTCACACCCCCACCCTTACATTAACAGCGAGCTATTCAGCCGTACCGTTTTTTAGCCAGATACCGGCTCACATCACAAATAATCTCAAACTGCATTTCTGTATGCTCCTGATTCACAACATTTTCTGTATACATGCCCTTCATCCTTAGAAAAATGCTACATGAACATGTTAAAAACACTGTTTTTATTGGAGTGGTCTTTGGGAAGAATTGTCCCAACAGACTGTAACTGAGGCATTTTTGCCTGCATGACTCAAATGTAGTTTATGCTTCGGTCCCCCAGCTCGAAATCAAATCTCCTTTCTTGAACGTCTTTCATCATTTTGCAGATAAAATGTGAAACGGAAAGTATTCTGAAGGCGTCTGTCTGACTTTGTTCACCTGAAATGACCCCCCCCCGAAGCTCTGCAGTCTTATTTTTGAGGTTCAGAGTAGAACGTATTCAATAAATGACTACAGTCTGTGCCTGAATGAACTAAACAGATGATAATAACATGTGGGAGGAGAGATTTGCTGATAAAAAAATTATTTTTGCATGACTTAGTATTTCAATAGGATAGCAGTATATGCCTGCTATATATGGATTGAAGATTCACTATTTAACGGAGGTGATGTTGTTAAAGTTTGGTTCTTGAAGCAGCCTAGAAGAGGACATTTAAAACGAAAGCGTTCATGTCTGTGTGTTTTTGCTGAAGGCTCCCACTGCAGCGGGGAAGCATAACCATTTTGTGTTTGTGTGGCCGTAGATCTGCAAGGGGGCTCTCCACACTCACCAAGCAAAAGGGGCTGCAGTTCCACAGAAGGAGAGGTTTGTATTGTGCCTGCTCTTGAACCGCGTGGGAGCTGTGTGCCGGTTTACCGCTTTGAGTGCTTTCACAACTCATTGTCTCTCCCAGCGTGATAATTACAAGCAGGGACTTTCTTCTTGATGAAAGGCTTAAATCTGGTTAATACTGTCACTTAACTCGACCAGAGCGGGACGGGGCTCAGATTAGAGGAAGTGGGGATCAGAGCTGGCAGAAAAACAGACAGGAAGAAGGCGACTCCAGCTGAAAAGAGGCCGAGGAATTAGAAGAAGCAAAAGTATGTCAGTGGACTTGTGTCAGATTAGTCTGCGGCTTTACTTTTTTCAATCAGACTGTCTTTATTCCTCATTTTCCCCCCATCTCTTATTGTGTTAACATTGTTTCCCCTGCTAAATTTTTGTTACTGAATTATATATTTATGTTTTCTGCTGTCTGTCTGTCTGTCTTCAGGGCTATAAAGGGAGTCACATTGATGCAGGAGCAGCAGGCTGCAGAGCGCCTGGCAGTGCAGAGGGCTCCCCACAAAAAACACTGCATGGTTGGTGCTTTATAATGGCTGTGAGGGTTAACACATTCTCCTTAAGCCTCATTAATGTTCTAGACAGGACTAGGTGTTACAGTCCCTAACATTTACCACTTTAACGTCAGAAGCTCTTGCGGTTCTTGGTCTTCCATTACGTTTGGCCTGCGAGACACATCATCAGTTGTGTACCTAAACATCTTAGGGTGTTTCGGTCATTTATCACAATACACCCTCTGCTGAGCTAGGCCCACCACAGGTTGATCAAGCCTGAGTGTGTGTCTCACTGTTAGTTGCTCATTTTTGTCCACCAAATACCATTTTTTTAATGTTTGCCTTTTCTGTACACTGAAAACTCTTTAGTGCAAACTGTTAAAACTGGCTTTAAAGACCCACTTCAATGAAAGTGGTGTTTTGGGTGTTTTTAACACGTTCTTCAGGCATTTTCCTTGTCATCATAAAAAAAAAAAAATCAAGCTCAAAATTGCATTTCTGAGTATTTCTTTATTCAAATTGTTGTGAATCAGGAGCAGACCAAAATATATGTAGTTTGAAAAAGATTTGTGTGTAGCAAACCTGCAACAAGCGCCCTGCTCTGCTCCATTCTGATGCATCCACTTGCAGACAAACAGATCCATGAGCGTCTTTGTTTTCCTCGTCTGAGCTGGAATCTGGATCAAAACTGCACGGCTGGATAGCTCCTACATTGCTCACCATTTTTGTTTGTAATGTTAGCTTGGGGATGTGACGGGCTGTAGGCTAGCAGTAGAGTGTGTAAACAGATAGCTCTGTTATGGGTGACGGGAAGGGGGGGTTAAGGGGGTTAAGATTTTGACTTTTACAATAGATTAAAAGAGGATAAAAGTTGGAATTTAAAATCAAAATGGAATCATCTGGACTGAATTAGATTATATTCTGGAATTTATTTGGAGCAAATTGGATAAATGAGCTCAGTAGGAGATTGACATACTTGAGACAACCTCAGTTTCAAACTGTTATTTCAATTTATAGGATGAATCTTTTATTTTGTATCAAATAAGAGTAACGGTAATGTTGTTTTTTCTATGCACAGCTTCCCAGACTTCAGTCATGTTAAGCCCCTCTCTGGAACCAGAGTAAGTTTTCAAAAACATACTTGTTTTCCCTTTTTCTTTTTTAAATGTATCTCTGTCGGAGAACCTCTCAGTCATTTAATGTTTTGGGAAATGAAGCGCTTTATGGGTTATTGAGGCAGTGAAAGTTCACTGATGAAAGACTCATTTTACCAAGGATGAGAAAAATAGTGGCCAGAAATCCACTCCAACATTAATAACAGATTATATATCCAGTAAATTCCAGATATCTGGCAAAGCTGAAGCTTAATAGCTGATAAGACAGAAACATATGACAGACAAAACAGTAAATAGCAGCAAAAATCCAGAAATGATTTATATATACATTCACACACACATTATGCCGTCATAATTAGTCATAAATATACACATTTGTACATATATATGCAGTACATGACACATTGAATCCATTAATTTTTTAGTTTGTCAAAAAAAAATAAACCTGATATAATTCCATCTCTATTATTCTTTACATATCATATTTTATTAGGGCTGCACCTTCTAATTAAAACATTGTGTTATTTCCAGAAATAATGATATTAATCAAAGTGTTGTGCTTTACAGCTGTCATCAGAAAAGATTATCACAATATTCCACAAATTATTATGTGATCCAGTTTCAAAATCAATGAGTGGAGTGCTTGATGAATAAGCACTCAAGCATTTTTAATTGAGACATTTGTGAAAAATTTTTTGGTTGACATTTTAAATGGACCAAAATGCTATATTTATTTCAAAATTCAAGATAAACTTTATTAATCCCCGTAGGGAAATTCAGTAGTAGTAGCAGCACCATAAAATAAAATAAATACAAAAGTTAAATACATGCAAAACAAAATTTCTGGGCAAAACTTAAACAAAAAATAAAGTTTTTTTTTTTTTTAAGTTTCCCAAAAGAAAACCTGGCCCGATATTGAAATGTTTATGGAGGAGACCGGCAGACTAATGATTGGTACCAAAGCACTAAAGATTTTTGGGTGGTGCAACTCGAAGCTTATCTAGTTTCATAAATATTTCCTCTTTTCCTTTAGCTCCTCCCTCAGGAAAACCAAAGACAAGGACTCCAGATCTGCAAACAGGTAAAATAATTCCCACATGTAGTGAAATAGTTCCCTTTGGTTTTGTGCATTTATCATGAAGTTTTCTGATTTAAGCATGTGGCGGAGGGGGCTTTTGTGGGGAGGTTGCATGTTGCCATGGTGACTGTATGCATTTTTGATGCAGATTGTTTTCTTCTGACTGGTTCCCTGATGATAAAAACAGCCTTTCTCGGGTGTTTCTGATAGACTTGCTCCTCTAGCCTTATTAAGGCACTGTAAAGTGTTGAATCTGTTTTCCAAGCAGGTATAGATTTCTTGTACCTATACCGCTATGATTGCTGGTCCTTTAAGTGTGTTTTTGTGAGTCATGCAGTGATTACTAGCATTGATTTCACTTTTTTCTCTCGCAGCTCTGCAGAGCCATCAGCGGAGAAAAGTCCACGGAAGCTCAAAGCAAAGGTACCAGATTTGTGGCGTAAAGCTGTGAAATGAGTCAATACATTGAAATATCTCTTATATGATGGAGATGGAGTTTCATTTGTGAAGAAAGCGCTATACTTCTTTCATGTTTTGTGGTGCTCTTTTATTTTTGCTGAACAGAACTCACTAATGCGGCCTCAGTTCTTCTCCTATTCATATTATGTGGTATTGTATTCTCTTCACTTTTAATTTTTTTTGTTTTTAACATAATCAGTAAAAGAGAAAATTAGCTTTCACTCTGCGACGTAAATGACGACTACTTAGACTGGAAATTGTCTTGCCACATTCACAGAAATGCATCATTATAACCAAGCGATGTAATTGCCTAATTAAAAGTGATTATAATGATTAGATGAATGTAATTGTTAATATCTCTTGTCCCAAATGCGGTCTGTGCGTCAGTTTATCTGCTGCACTAGGATGAAAGATTCTCTTTTGGTGCAAGAATTTGCCTGAATCCAGTTTTTAATTGAGAGTAATATCAGATGTGATTATAAAAGGACTAAAAAGATTATTTTGGAAAGTCTGGTTAAGTCTGCTTCTGTCTCTGAGGATGAACTTAGCTGAAGATAAATCAGCAAGGAATGTATGCACATTAGTAATCTGAAGCTTTTAGGTGAGAATTCAATGAGCTAAAAGGCTATTGTAGTACCATAAGGCTTTAAAATCTCACTTACTTTGTGAATCATTGAGTGCTAACCATGAAAAAACAACAGCCTTCATCTACTGATGACTCAGGCTTTGTACTTATCTGCAGCGTCTCACACCTTTTAGGATAGCCTGGTTTGGACATCCTCCAGTTTTGTCCCTCTTGATCATCACCTCACTTTTATATAAACATCTTGAGTGTTTTAGGTAGCTGGGATTTAAATGAGCGATATGGATTCAACATTTTATCTTTAATCAGATCCACCGTATCACCACTTTGCATGGTAGAAAAAAGCAGGATCACACTGATTTTAATCGATAAATCGTCACAGAACCGTCAATAAGCACTCGTACTAATGAAGTCGAGTTTGTCTCAAAGCCAGCTGGCTCCTGTTTGGGTTTGATTTCTCAGGCGCCAAGTTTGAGCGATGATGTGAGCGCGAGCAGCAGCAGCAGCTCGGTGGAGATCAGCGGTTTGCTCAGTGAGGCCAGGAGGTCACGCGGCCTGCAGCTCTCCTCCGACGAGGTACGCAAACCACAAACAAGATTTAGTGGATCCAATAATGCTCAATTTAGGCCATCTAGCTGTGTCTGTATCTGTTAGAGGGGGGGCCAATCCTTAGGTGATGTATTCAGCTTCCTTTCTCTTTTTTTGTCTGATTTCCTTGCAGCTTTCAAAAATTGTAAATTTGAAGGCTGTAGAAAAACTGTAATGATAATAATAATTGAAAACAATAAAACGTCTTTAAATGTGCACCAACACTTTTGTAAAAGTAATAAAACAGGCACCTTAATTTCACAGACGTTGGCTCCATTCAAGTCCAAACTCCAAAAGGTCAGGATTTTTATGATGGACAAAGTTCAGTTTATTTATCTGGTCACAAACCAGGCCGGACTATAACATCTTTAAGCTTTGATCTTTGCAAAAACCAATAAACAAATCTGACAATTTTTGGAAAATACAAAAAACAAAGGAGCAATTGTCACCTCTGCATAGGTGCTATACAGAAGATTATGTGAATGTTAAAAAAATAGGAATAATTGTAAATAATAGTGATAATAAATAGAAATATGCACAACATAAGGTGCTGTAAATAGGGGTGGGATCTAGCTGCTCCTATTCCAGCATCCTGTTTTGTTTTTATCTGTCTTTTTTAAACTCTTGTGGTTATTGTCATTTTGTGTTTGAAATACATTTATAAAAAGGCTAAAATGCTTGTGTTTGACATATGAAATTCTAAATTCAACAGCAGTATAGTTGGAATGAATATTAAACCCAAACAAAGAAAATGAAACTGTTTTTGAGCCTGGCTGTCAATCAATATTTCTGTCTGTTTTAACATTACAATGAATAGAGATTGACTAGTTTTTGTTGTGGGCAACCTATTGTTACCTGGTAAATGGATCTGGTTCTATTTATTACTGTTTAACAAAATTATTTTTAGATTATATTAAAGTATGAAAAAGCGGAGTCATCTGAAAACTAAGATAAAAAAGAGGTGAAGTTTGAAGTTTGGAAACTCCTGCTTCACTGTATCTCCACAGGAAGAGTTCAGACATGGAATAGTTGCAGGGAAGACATTAAAAAAATGTCAATCCATAAATAAATTCAAAGCAATTTTAAAAGGTGAAAAAATAAATAGATTTAAGGGACTCAACAGAATTCATTGATATTGATTTTTTTGTTTTTCTTTTGACCATAATTTGTGGTTTCTTTTAATTCTGTAAAAACATTTTGTTTGATTTTAAGTTTGAACTGAATTGAAAAAACTTTTTTTTTAACTTTGAATATTATTGTTATATATATATATGATTGTGATATTTAATTTCTATTTTATCAGTTCAAAATAAATAAATAGAAAGAAATCACCAGAAAACAACCGTTCCTTTTGAATTTTAGGGTTCAAACTTTGTCAAATAAAAAAAAAAACACAACAAATATTATTTTTATTTTGTAAAAACTGCACCTATTGGCCTCGGTAAAGATCTTGCTGACCTCAAATGTAAATTTAGAAAAGCCTTTCCCCTTTCTGCTGTCACCAACCTGGTCCTTCTCTGCTGTTTTCTATGCTGCTCCGTTCAGAGTCTGGATATGATAGATGACGAGGTGAGACTGTGTGTGTTTTTGTGTTTGTGTTTGTGCATGAGCTGTTTGTCTGGGTCTCATTGCTGCACACCATGGTTGTGATTCAAGAGGATTGTTTGTGCTTTTTTTGACAGGAAGAGCGTGTGGTAACCCTGATGCACAAAATGCAAGCATTCAAAAACACAAAACTCTTTATGGAGACACAATCGTAAAAAAAAAAAAAAAAAAAAGAAATTCAGGAACAAAGAAGTAAACACTATAAAAAATAATAGCAAATCCCCCAAAAAGTTCTGTTTTTCTCAACAGTTTGGGGGATTGTTTTCCATCATTTTGTATTTTCTGCCTCAGGGCTGCTATACATCTGTCTCTTTGCAAGCTGGAATGCACGTCATCTCATTTTCCTGCAACATCTTTCATAAACTGCATGTAGATCTGCCATGTTTGTTGACGGCTTCATTGTCTTTTTTTTTTTTTTCTCCTTATCTGCTTTATAATGTTCAGATCTTAGACGAGCTGCAGTTTTCAAAGCAGCCTCAGTGGCAGAACCGCAGTATTTCAGACTGGACTTCACAGCAGGTGGCCCGCTGGCTCACGGGCCTCAGCTTAGAGCATTTGGTTCCAGAATTCACTGCCAAAAATGTGGATGGAGAACAGCTTCTGCAGCTGGACAGCTCGGAGCTTAAGGTACTTTGACTCAACACATTGATGATGAATAGGGCTGTGGATCCTTCCTTAGGTGGCGATTCGCTGATCAAACCGCGATTCTTACTATTTCATATATTATGGTTGCTATATGTGTGTCTTTTAACCGGATGTACGAAAATTAAAATAATATGTATTTAATTACCCTCATTCATACCTTTATTTGGAAAAGATAGGAATCAACAAAAGATAACAGATAAAAACTCACAGTATGGTATTTATCACGTTGAACACTGTCCCTTTCAAAAGTCAACTTCCTGGTCAGCAGTAAACAAAACCTAAACTTTACTGGCGCTTCGTTTGATTTTACAACAAATCCTGAAAATGTTCTCCACAGTTTTTGACAAGAAGGTAGTAAAAGAAGACAGAGCAACAATCAAATGACTCTGTAACAATTTGCCACGAATGGCTTACCCTGCGTTTTTTGTCCGTTTCTCCTGAGAACAACATCTACTTTCTTTTCATCAGGAGAAAAGGTGTTTTTCCTCTCGTTAATCACAGACAAGGTCCCGCGTGGCTCGCAGTTCTTCCGTCTTGCACCTCTCCTGCATCATCGTGTAACCTCTCCTCTGGTCACCAGTGAAACTGACAACAACCACAGGATCTCTGAACCGCAGCCGCCTGCGCAGCCGCAGCCGGGCTAACCACCTCAAATGACAGCGACTGAATTGGACGTTGTCTGTGATCGACAACATCAGCTCAAACTGCAGTTAGACCACCGTTAAAGTAATCAGTCATAGTTATCAGTTCTTTCAGCGGTCGACATTTTCCCAGACAAACTGTGCTTGTTTTGCTGCAGATTGTAGAAAAATGAAAAAGTATTGATGTCAGAGAATAACGAAATTTGTCAGCTTGTGATAGCAACATTTACTCTATCTTTATGAAGTTAAAAAAAAAATGTTTCTTGTGAAAACAAGATAGTAAATGTGAGAAAACAGGCAAAAAAAAGCAAGGTAGGTCGTTGTCTGCGTCCATAGAAAACACTTTCATCTAAACTGACAACAGTGTTTCCAACAGACACGTTTTATGAACGGACATTTTTTAATCTTCAGTTGAAATACCAAAAAACTGAACATTGTACAGATGTGTTCAGGTGCAGCTTCATGTTAACAGATAGTCACATGACGTCACAGAATTGATCACAAGATTTTCGTAATATTCTTACAATCATAGTTATTATGTGTTTTTTAGTCAAATATTTCATTTAAAGGTCAGTTTTTTAGAAACGGAATTGTAGTCTAAATTTTCTTTATCTATGAAAATCCCTCAATAGTTTTATTTTGAAAATGAGAAGTTTCACCGACATTTTATTTTGAAGTTTATTTACTTCCGGTGACAGTAGCACATTCAATGTGTTAAGTTTAGACACATAAAATGTAATATTATTTTGCATTTCGGAGTGATAATTAAGTTATCTGGGGATTGCAAATATCCAAGTATTCGGATACTCATTACAGCCCTACTGATGAACATTCAAAGTCAGTATTATTTGAACACATACATGTATTTTGGGTTTTTTTTAGGCCCTTGGAGTGTCTTCCTCCCAGGATCGTACTGTCATAAAGAAAAAGATCAAAGATCTCAAAGTTCTCATGGAGAAAGCCAGAAGGAACCAGGAGAAAATGGAGAAGCAGCGTGAGAAGCAACGGAAGAAAGAGCTGGAGCAGCAACAGAAAGATGCTCAAAAAGGAAATGCGACAGAGTGAGGAGAATCCTCTCCCTTTTCTGTAGCACCAAACGAAGTAGCATCTTTCTGAAGAGAAACACAGCAGGTCCCGGGAACGAACCTTGAGGCTCTCCTGCTGGTGGAGCTGCACCTCCGACAGTCAGAAGTTGTGAATATCCTGTTCACCCAGCAAGTTATACCAAAATAAGACTTTGGACAATAGAATGCTGCCCGTCATCTGGCCTCATGTTACGTCCTCTGTGTTTTTAACCTCCTCAGAATTTTGTGACTTATTTATTTCGCTGTTTATAGCTGTAAATTGGGTTTATTTATTCTCATATCCAGATTAAATATAGGAAAAGCTCATCCTTTTTTTCCATATCATCGTCAGAGACATTTCTGTTAGCCACCTCAGCAGCAGTGGACGTGAAAATCTTGTACAGGGATAAATACAAATGATGTAAGATGACGTGCCATGTCAGTAGGTGTTTGTACATACAGATGAAGCTCTGACCTATTGCTTTAACGCTCCAAGGATAGGTCAGTCCTGTGTGGTGCAGATTAGGGGGCAGTTTTCATCTCCCACCACTAGGTGTCCTCATGCTGCTTAGTTTCATTCACCCCTGAAGGAAACATCTCTGGGACTCAGTGAGAAGGCTGGGAGTGCAAAAATCCTGTAAACATGACCACAGCAGCGGTCCGTGCAGGATAAAGCTCCTCCTACAGTATTAATAGGGATTCTGCATTTACTGGACTGGGTCTCATAGGGATTTTCAGGTACTATGTCATTTCTAACTTGTCTAACCTATAATGCAAAACAACAACAAAGAAAAAAAAGCTCCTAAAATTCAACATCCTCTTCTTATAATCAATGATGCTTTTGCTTAACTTGTAACCTGGTATAGAGATCGTTTTATAAAAAAAAATTAACCCTGCTGCTGCCTTTAGGAAATGGAGTTGTACAAACCTGAGCTCTGCCTGCTTCTGAGTGTTCTGTGCATTGAAACACACATTTAGCGATTTAGATGTTTTGTTTTTTTCACCTGAAAGACAGCTTTTGTGGGATAATAGAGAGGCAATAGTGTAAAAAATGTTATTGTACCTGATTGTTTAATAATGGAAAACGCTCACTATTAATGCAGAGTACTTTAATTTAATTGTTTTATTGCTTAATTTAAGACTTTAATTATTCTAATTACCTTTTTTTTGACTGTTTTAAAGACATTTGTTTGGTTTTTTTTTTGCTTAAGAGTTCTTAATATAAGTAAGAGGTGCACAACCCATATTTATAATCTGATCGGTTTATCATTTGTGTAGAAATACCTGTCACCGTCAAAGAAATGGGGTTACCTTTTGTAAGTCCTCATTTGTCTTAAGAAGCCCTGCTGTTAAGCTGCTGGTGAGTAAACAACTACAGTTTACTTCTCAATAAATACCATGCAGCACAACAAGTGTTCCTGATCAGAAATATGTCATTTTTACTATATTTTTTAAAAGCAACTGACAATTGTTTAGTGTAACTTATTGAAATTAAGAGTTTTATTGACTTTAATAATTTATCAATAACTTTAGTCCTACTTTTATTTGCCAAAAAAACAATATAATCCTTTCATTTATTAATTCATGTGGATGTTATGAAGGTTGTAATGTTAGTTTAGAGAGAACCTTTGCCCCATCACATGTTTTTTCCGTATAATTTCAATCCTTGCACTGCTTCCATGTAACTCCAATAAACTGCTCCAGATGTGTTCTTCTGAAATATTTTGTAACTCCCTGTGAATAACCCATCACAGTCAGAGGACTGCACTCTTTTGTATGTAAACACAGAGCAATATGCTGTACGAACCCTCCAAAAGCCTTGTTTTTTATCGGGTGTTTGCAGAGACTAACAGAGATTCCACTGTTTTTCTTTAGGTGTTTCATCCTACTTCCCTCATGCTTACCAGTGTGTGTGTGTGTGTGTGTGTAAGTGTGTAAGTGTGTGTGTGTGTGAGCATCTGACAAAGGCACACCTTTCGAGTCATGTGGAAACAAAGTCTGATTTTTGGGTAAATAGAGCGAATGCTAAATGCCACCAACTTCTAGCCATGCTTTCACTTTTCAAAAGCTTTTCTAACTCCTCTTCCTCCTCCTCTTCCTCCTCCTGTCATTCTGCCTTGCTGTCTTTTTCGCAATCAGAAATATTTTAAAGGTCAGCCACCTGAATAAAATGTGCAGTCACTGTCCAGTTGGTTTCTGTTTCTTGCATTGATTCACAGTATTTTAACGCTGTAAAGCCACTACATCAAACAATTGACAGAAAAAAAAAAATCAGTGTTTTTTTTTTTAGATTTAGAGTTTTTTATTACTTTTACCAAAATTGTGCAGTATGGTTTTTTAATGAGATAAAGTTATGGCATGTTGGGTAATTTGGTAATTTTTTGCTCACAACAACGTTAGAATTCAAATATTAAAAACAAACCACAAGGCCTAACGTTATTGGCAGAAATAATTCCTGGCACAACTTTAACTTTGGATATCCGAGTAGATCCACTTGAATGAAATGATGACCCCTCTGTTGATGTAAAAGGACCCCTGTGTCATCCTAATGGACAGTTTTAACAGGATGGTCCCAATTTTCACTTCATTTTATTCCAGGACAAACAGCCTCTGTTGTGCCTTCATGGCTGCTATTTTAGTTACGTGGACAGTAAAAACTGGTTTACTTTGATGATACAAAAAATGTGTTTATCTGTTATAATCAGTGACAAATGTTCCAAAATTGTCAAGATGTATTTGTTAAAAACTCCATCAATAATATGAAGTTTTCACATGTTATTGTCTGCATCTCATCTATCAAAATGTAAGCATAGATGAGTAATTTAGAACGATTGCTTGACTAAAATTTGAAGCAGGACCTGAAACAATGAGTGCATCCAAACAAAGATCTGAAGTATGCCCAGATGTTTATAGTTAAACCTTTAGCTCAGCGGGTTTAAACTTTTTTTTTTAGTCATTTTCATATTTAGACAGCCACAAATATTTAAAAACAAGCTAAAGGTTTGTATGGGAAGTGCTGCCGTAACTGTTGTGGGGAAAGCGACTGTGATTTAAAAAAAAAAACAAAAAAAACTTGTGTTTTACTTACAAAGTTTAGTTTTTAGACATTTTTTACTTTAAGATGCAAAAATATTGACATGAGTGCTCAGGAAAAAAAACACCTTACCCACTGTCTCAATTTTATTCATATTTATATTTTTTAACATTGTGTAACTGTATTATAAAGGATTTATCAACAAGTTTTATATTCTATCAATGCAGCAAGTAGTCAGTTATAAAATGTGAATGACAATAAATGACTTGCTCTAATCATAAAGTTTTGAAAATGTGTTAAACTTTTTCTGCAAAAAGTCTTTTTGAGAGCTTACGGAGACAGCCATTTTGAAATGAGCAGGAATAGCCTTTTCACTGCTCCTAGTGGAATGATAATGAACTACAGGGTGGAAAAAGAATGACCAAATTACACAATGGGTTTTAAAACAAAGTTTTGGTCATGCTAATGAGATAGGGGTCTAGGAAATGCATGTATTAAATATGATACAAATGTTATATAGGGTTCCCTGCCTGCAGCTTTTAAGTGTTATTCTAAAGCTGTTTGAATATTTGCATTTGACCTTGGATCTCTCAGAGGAACAGCTGGCTCAGACTTGGCACAGTTTGCAGCCCCTCCTATGTCTTCTATTTATATTCAATCTAGTTGCACACTGATCTATTTTCTCCCTCAGTTGACACCCTCATGACACCTCCACCCCTCTTCCTTATTTTTGTCCTCCCCTTTACACAACTCAAAGGGTTAGGCCAATGGAGATCTTGCAATGCAAGAAATGCTTTATTCGTTTATCTCATTTATCTGCGTATTCATTTCTAACTTCCTCCATGCTCTGCGGACAGCCTTAGAATCAATGCAAGACCCGACCGACTATGAATTCATGGAGGAAATGAGCTCCCGAAATCTGGCTGTGAAGCAGCTGAAGGAACATTTCGTTCAGGCCTTAAAGGCCAACAATGCAGAAGAGGTCCTGGAGATTCTGCACACTAGCAATCTAGACATTGATACTGTGCTGGAAGTGGATGATCCCAGCATGGTGCTGGCCTCATATAAACAAGGTGAGAAGGAAAGAAAATTGTATTTTTGCACTCATTTTTGAACTAATACTAATTTCAAGTTCTTTTCTAAGTACTCCAAAACTGGGCAAACCTCTAAGAGGTAGTGAGCCTTCAAAAATGTTAGTTCTGGCTTGTGAAAAGTATTATTATATTTAAAAAAAAAATCTGCATTTCTTTATTTATTTATTTCTTGGTTGTAGAAAATGTGTTGACCAAATGTATCTGTGCTTGTCAGGATACTGGCTTCCAGGCTACAAGCTGGAGAAATCCTGGGCGATGGCGATCCATGTGTGTGTGATGTACAATGCAGTGGAAACAGCTCTGGTGCTCCTCCAGAAAGGTGCAGCGATAAATCGGATGCCGAATGGGAAAACGGCGCTGCATGTAGCCTGCGAAGTCTCCAACAGCGACTGTGTGGCCCTGCTTTTGGCTCACGGGGCAAAGGTCAACAGTCTGTCTCTTAGCGGCCATGCGCCTCTGCACTACTGCATCGATAGGGAGTCTGTAGGTTGCGCCAAACAGCTCATCCTCAAAGGTGAGGATAATCGGACGCCCAAATCGATACAATGGAGGGAATAAGTATTTGATCCCTTGCTGTTTTTGTAGGCTTGACCGAAATTAAGGAATTTATATACATTTATTTGCCACAGAGGAAAATATCTGCAATTACCTGAATTGTAGACACCTGCTTGAACTAATAACCTGTAGAAGGAGACATCTGTCTACAGAATCCGTCCATCAATCAGACTACAAAGTGATAACTGTTGGTGCAATTGTGCTTAAATACAAGAACATGACCATCAATCCACCTGTAGGTCTGGGGCTCCAAACAAGATCTGACCTGGTGGGGTTCCCATGATCACGAGAACTAAGAGAAACTGGCTTAAAATGACACGGAAGGACTTAGTCGATAATCTCGAAGCAGCTGGAACTAGAGTCACCAAGAAAACCATTGGGGATACTTAACGCCACAATGCCTTAACATATTGCAGGGTTTGTAAAGTAGCCCTGCTTAAGAAGGCCCATTTGCAGGCCCACCTGAAGTGTGCCAGTGAACACCTTCATGATTTAGAGAGTGACTGGGAGAAGGTGTCAGATGAGACCAACTTGAGCTCTTTGGCATCAACTCGTGTTTGGAGGTAGCAGAGTTCTGCCCATGACCTCAAGAACACCATTCCCCCTGTCAAATATGGAGGTGGAAACATTATGGTTTGGGGATGTTTTTTTCTGCACAGGGCTACTTCCTGTGTTGATGAGAGGGTGAATGGAGCCGTGTACTATCAGATCCTGAGTGAGAACCTCCTTCCCTCCACCAAGAGTCTTAAAAGGGGTGGTGGATGGATGGGTCTTCCAACAGGATAATGACCCAAAACATCCAACCGAGTCAACCAAGGAACAGCTGAACAAGTCAGTCTCTGGACCTCAGTCCTATAGAAAACCTATAGAGTGAGTTGAAGCTCAGAGTTGCCAAATGACAGCCATAAAATCTGAATGATTTAGAAGTCATTTATAAAGAAGAGTGGAGCCAAACCAAATTCCTCTTGATATGTCGAGAAACCTGATCATTAACCACAGTACAAAAACGTCTGTCCTCTGTGCTGCAGAGAAGGGTTGTGCCACAAAGTACTAAGTCTTTCCGGACAGAGGGTTCAAATACTTATTTCCCTCACAGAAATGTGACACAGTTGATGCCTTGATTTTCTTTAGTGATTCTCTATCTTTTACTGTGACCCTACTACTACAATGAAAATTACGACAGATGCTTGATAAATTAATCTTTTCTTTCTTTTGTGCAGGTGCGAAAATAAACATGACGAGTAACAATAATGAGGAGGACACCCCTTTACACACAGCAGCGAGATTCGGTGTTCCAGAACTGGTGGCCTTGTTTTTGGCCCACGGAGCTTCTGTAAATGCTGTCAACATCCTCCAAGAGACGCCTCTGATGACGGCAGTCTTCTGGTCCTTTGATTCAAAGGAACAAACCTACAGCCAAGATCACCACATTGTATGTCGCCTCCTTCTGGACCACCAAGCTGGTTAGAGGTTACGGATCAATTTCTTGCTTTCATGATGAAAAATATTTTGTGAAGACTCAAAATGTCCATTACTGTATTCTGTTGAAAATGTGCTTTTTGATGCAGATCCTAACATGAAGGAGGAGGACCACAAAACAGCTCTTCACAAGGCCGCCTGGAACTGCGACCACGTCCTGATGCAGATGCTGTTGGAGGCAGGAGCTGACCCGAGAGCCATGGACATCAATGGATGTGCTCCCATTCAGTACCTCCTCAAAGTGACGGATATCCGGCCGATGGCCATTCCTGAGCTCTGCTATCAGCTGCTGCTCAACTACAACGCAGCTCGCATCTACCCACCACAATTCCACAAGGTCCAGAAGAATGCACTGTGTGAAGAACTTTACATATGTTTTTTGCAAATCTAACATTCTCTGAAATGTTCCTAGCAGTTGTTGCAGTCCTGTCATGATTATCCCAGAGTTGTAGAAATCGTTGTGAACTCCTATGAACACTTAAAGCCTACAAAGAAGTGGAGAGCTGCTCTTCCTGATGAGTGCTACCAGGTAATCTTATAAATATACACTTCAAGTCAGTTAGCCCCAAGTGGCAAAATACACTCACCAGCCACTGTGTTAGGTACATCTTGCTAGTACCTGGTTGGACCCCCTTTTGCCTTCAGAACTGCCTTAATACTTAATGGCATCGATTCAACAAGGTACTGGAAACATTCTTCAGAGATGTTGGCTCATATTGACATGATAGGATCGCACAGTTGCTGCAGATTTATCGTTTGCACGTCCATGATGCCAATCTCCCGTTCCTCCACATGCTCTAAAAACCTGTCTGAGATTATTACAGTTTATGACATTATTCTGGTGGATGTAGCCATCAGAAGATAGGTACACGATAGATAGATAGATAGATAGATAGATAGATAGATAGATAGATAGATAGATAGATAGATAGATAGATAGATAGATAGATAGATAGATAGATAGATAGATAGATAGATAGATAGATAGATAGATGACTTTATTAATCCCTCAATGGGGAAATTTTATTTATCTGTGGCAGCAATGACATTCAGAAATAATCTGTATAATATAACATCAAAAAAAGGACATCACAAATGACATTCATATTAAATGATTAAAAATATTACTAAAATTATCATGAAAAATGATCAAAAATTATATTCTTATTAAATAAAGAAATAAATATTAAATATTAAATAAATAAAGCTGCAAAAGTGTAAAAAACCTGCGGTCTGCAAAACATGTAAACTGTAAAAAACATGTAAAAAAAATGGTAAAGGGATGGACATGGTTAGCAACAATAAAGTGGGGTGTTGTAATAATGCTCAGTTCGTACAAAGGGGCCAAAGTGTGCCAAGAAAATCTCCCCCACACCATTATACCACCACCACCAGCCTGAACTGCTGATACTAGGCAGGATGGATCCATCCTTTCATGTTGCTGGCGCCAAATTCTGACCCCACCATCTGAACGTTGGAGCAGAAAAGGAGACTATTCAGACAAGACAAAATTTTTCTAATCTTTTATTGTCCAATTTTAGTGAGCCTGTGTGAATTTCAGACTATTTTCTGTAAGCCCCCAGAGATAATTGTGAGTGAAAAAGATGAATAGTTTTTGAAACACTCAGACCAGACTGTCTGGCACCAAAAACCATGCCACATTCAAAGTGGCAAAGTCATGTCAGTCACCTTTCTTCCACAATGAGGCTCTTCCCCATCCTGATGCTTGGTTTGATTAGATTGTCTTGGCCATATCTATGTGCCTGAATGCATTGAGTTGCTGCCATGTGATTGGCTGACTAAAAATTTGTGTTAACAAGCAGTTGGACAGGTGTGCTTAGGGTTAGGGTTAGGGCTAGTGCAGTGGCCGGTGAAAGTATGTTCTTGCACTGTGAAAATTGATTGTTTTTTTTTTTTTTTTTTTTTTTTTTTTTAGCAACACAGAGACTTCTATGACTCGCTGTTTGCTGTTTGCACCAACACTCCTCGAAGTCTGCTTCACCTCACCCGATGCGCCATCAGGAGGAGTCTGGGTGGGTTCTGTCAAAGAGGAGTCCCACAGCTTCCTCTGCCAACTCCCATGAAGAAATACTTACTCTTAGAACCAGAGAGAATCCTCTACTGACAGAGTGTTTTGACTGATTCTTCACCGTAACAAAGAAGACGAAACCAGTTGTATCACTCACCATGTATGGAAAAAGTAAAACAAATAATAAACAACAAAGTAACCTGAAACATGAAGGTGTGGTGTTGCATGAGTGTCTGGTATGCTGTAAATGTAGCAAACAAACATAAGCCAAACACAAGAGTGAATGCAGAGGAGTGAGAAGTCTGATGACCTGGAGCAGCGGCGCAGCTAAAATCAGCACAGTAGGAGGACGGGGGGGGGGGGCACCGTCCGAAGAGCTCCTAATCTTTTATTTCCCTCCTCTGATTCCAAAATACCTTCACCTGTGCAGGAGGAGAAAAAGGGCGGGCACCAGGAACACGGCCACACAGCCCAGGGACCTTAATAGACAGAGTTTAAAAGCCTTTAGCTGCAGCGTGAACGGCAAATGTGAAGGTTTGCTTCTGTGTTTGGAACCAGGGCAGCATCAGAAGTGATGTGTCTAATTTTATAACACACACTTGACAACCACTCCAGAACAAGTACTGACTTATATGCTTGTCCTCACTGGAAAAAATGCCCATAAGAAATAAGACAAAATGTTTTACACCATTGGCAGATATGATTTAAATTAGCCACACACACACACACACACATGCACGCACGCACGCACACACACACACAAACAAAATAAAAAATAAAAAATTTGCCAGTGGGGTGAGAAAAATGGTCTTACCAGGAATTCTCATTAAAGAAAAACAATTCAAGCCTCTAAGACATTTTTTCTCAAACTAAGATTACTTTGGTATTGAAAAACTTTCTTAAGATTGTTTTTCTTGCAAGACAGAAAATAAGACAATTATTTTTGAAACAAGGTTCTTTTTACTTTAGTTGTTGCAGTGCTGATCATCCATCAAATTGTATGTGTTTTGGGGTCACAAGCTTGCTGGAGCCTATCCTAACAACTGGTGTCAGGATAGGCCTGTCGAAGATACAACCTGGACAGGTCGGTTCCATTCCGATATAAAAACATTTAATCTTGTCTAGCATTATCATAATGTTAACCTTAAAGCAGAATACGTTTTTTGTCTTCGGAGAAGATCCGGTTTGAAACTGTGATGGTTGTGCCCTCTAATTTGGTGTTTTAGTTGTATTTTTGGGCGTGTTTTGTTTTGGGTTGTCCCCCGTCGGTCACTCCAGGTTCATTCATGCTAATAATCATCCACAGCTGTCTATATTTCCATGAATTATTCTCAGGTTTTCAGTTTATTTTTTATCATGCTTTGTCACCTTTTTTGTTTCCCTGTGGGTTTTTGTCGTGTTTATGCAGGACTGCTTGTGGTTCCTAGAATTAGTAAAAGTACAGTTGGAGGTAGAGCGTTTAGCCACCAAGCCCCTGTTTTATGGAATAAACTCCCAGCTCATGGAAGAGAGGCCGACACCGTTTCTATATTCAAAGTTAGACTGAAAACATTCCTCTTTGGACAGGCTTGTAATCCGAGAACATTTACTGTAACTTATTACTCCCTTACCTCACCTACTGTAATGAAGTTTGGAGGAATAATAACAATTTTCAATACATCCATTATACAGATTTCTCTGTGGGTCTAAGCAGAGGGAAGACAGTTTCACAAACATTGCTAAGGCAGGCCATTTCCCCTGCTTAGATTAATACTATACTTTATTAATATTGATATGCTATGTAGATTTTCTATTATTGTTATTATTAATACCAGCTGCAATAGCTGCCATAGTGCATGCGACATACTATTGTGTTTGAATTCAATTTCAATAACAATAACAAGCAGATGATAGAAGCTGGGGAAAGTATGGTGCTCTGGGGTTCTGTCCTCTATTCTCCTCTCCTTCTCTTCTCTGTTCTTGAACATTTAATCATCATTTAGTTCTCCATGCTTCTGTTTGGTGCAGTGCCATTCATGTTTGGTCCCTCTTTCCAGGGGAAGCGGGAGTGATTCCAGATTCCAGTTGGCTTGTCTCTGCTCCTGTACCTGACTGTGTACTTCGTCTCTACTACTGCTTCTACTCTTGGTTGTGGATCCTGCCTCTGGCTCGTCTCGCACCCCCAGACGTCCCTCAATTCCATCTGGATGAAGCCCATCTGCTGGACTATTTAAACATGTAGTTCATTCATTTATTCATTTTCTATTCCGTTTTTCCCTTTCGGGGTCACGGGGCTGCCGGAGCCTATCCCGGCCTAGACATGTAGTTGTAGAGTTAAAAATGTTAATTCTTCTCTAAGAGTCCTGGTACGTCACCTGTCCGTCCTGTGAGCATCCCTCCTTCAAGTGGGCACCCCTGAAGTTTTGCCTTTTTTTCCTGGAAGCAGGTTTGTTAGGAGTTTTTCTTTACCAAGAAGGAAGGGTTGCCCAGTTTAGTTTAGTTTAGCAATCAGCTATTGTATTTTACAACATATTTAATATTTAATATTGAATTGAATTGTTTACATTTATTTATTAAATGTTAAGTTTCTGTCACCAGACCTGGTCTCCATATTGGGTCCAAAACCATCAGTTCCTGACAGAAACATTCTAAATCTGCAGAAAACTGCAGTTTCCTAGCTATAGGTTTAATTTGAGAGACTTTTTAACTTCTCTGAGACAGGCGTGTCTTCGACTTTTACTCTTTGTTCTAACTTTAATCTGCAGAGCCTGACCAAACTGGCCGAGTTGAGTTTCAATCTTGACAGCTTGAAAGCAAACAAGTCTCAGCCTATTAGATAAACTTGCAATGTCAACACCAGCGAGTTGTGAGCTGTTTCTGTCCTGCAGAGAGCGGTTCAATGAAAAGCCAACGATCCACCTAACAAAAGGGGCAAAAGTCAAGAACTACTTGAGAAAAGATTGTAGAAAAGGTCCAATTTTTACCTAAAAACATTTGTAAACTCAGAACAAAAAAAACAATCAAAAAAGAGTGTGTTGTAGTTCTGCATATAAACCAGACATGTGGCAGTAGTAGGACATTGTCTGGATGACTAAAGGGTCAAACTTAAAATAAACCAGTGGAGCTAAGTCATCTCTTTTTTCTAGAGACGGTACAACCAAAAGCCTGTCGTTTACATTTTGATGTAAGATTGGTGTAATTTTTTTCTTTTTATTTCTAATTGATATTGTAGTGTTTTCCACACTATAAGGCACACTTAAAAGACTTAATAAAAAAAGAAAAACTGCAGTCTGCCTTATATAATCCTATATAATGGTAAATGGTGTATACTTATATAGCGCTTTTTCTACCTACAAGGCCCAAAGCGCTTTACAGTCACAGACCCAGTCACACACTGGTGGCCGCTCCGCTGCCGAACGCTGGTGCCGACCTCCCACCAGAGGCAAGGTGGGGTTCAGTGTCTTGCCCAAGGACACTTCGACAGATGGGTGTGCAAGGTGGGAATCGAACCTGCAAACTTACGATCATGGGTCAACGGCCCTACCACTGCACCACGGCCGGCCCTCACAATATATATAATAATATTTTACTATAATAATTACAGTAATTAACGCATTAATTCTGGTTGTGCATATGGTGGTTAGATGTTATTGTAAATATGTTAACGAGGCTAGCGTGTAGCAGCATTGGACTATGTTTGACTATTTACTTGTTACTAACAAGGTTGGGAGTCAGCATAGTCACAATAAAGTTTGTTTTAATTGTATAAGTCAGTTTTTTTAATGATACAAATATGGTTGGGAGTTACAGGTATTATGAAGACTCCAACGCCTCAGTCTGACTGACTGACTGATGGACTTATCTCAAGACTCTTTAGTCTTGCCTGATGCGCATAATATTTTGCCTTACATATGACATAAGTAAAACAATAGATTATTCATTAATGCAGCGCTTTATAATCCAGCTTCGCTAAACACGGTATATGACTGATGAGAAAGAAAAGGTAGTCTTGACCCATTTTGGGAGCTTGAGGATGAAAGGCCACTTAGCGAAATGTAGTACACTTGAAACAGCCATTTTACTATAGACTAAGTACGAGTAGTGTAGGAATTGAATATTTTTCCAGACTTAATTGGTACATTTTAAGTTTAAATATATATTTAGCATATATAAAGTAAAACTCAAGTATACTTCCTCACTTTTAGTATAAACTACATGTAGTACTTTAAAATAGACTACTTTTTTTGTAACGGACATCTAACACTAAGGAACAAATTCAGTCACAAAACGTTGTACTTTTTGCCTTACATTACATTATTTATTGCCTACCAACCCAAACTCAATGGACATTTAGAAAGCTGGAAAAAAAATAGACACGCAGAGATAACATCTGATTTTTATTGCCAACATCCACTGGTCCTTTGAGCAAACTCAGGGCACTTGGCCTTTAAGTGATGCTAAGAGCTCAACGAGTGAACAACAGGTGTCTCTATGAGTTCAAGGCAGCTGATACAAACACACATGGAGGCAATGACAGATACAGACATTAAAAACAAAAGTCTTCAACCATTTTGCATCGAGGACGTTAGTGCAGCACGAACCACCACAAGCAATAAGATAAATGCAGTTTGTGAACTACAACCTAATGTAGTCAGGTGGTTGTGGGTATAATTGTTTTAACAAGCTTATTTAACAGAGAGGTTTTTGTTCTTTCAAAGCTTTTGTTGTACTGATATTAAAAATGTATTTAAAAAGCTGTTCCTTTGAGAAAATACAAACATCAAGTATTTCAAACTAAATTTGTTCCCAGGGTTTCTTCAGCGAGAATGTCATTTGCTCGACACTTTTATTGTTTTTTTTATTTTAGAAAAAGCCACAGTTTTGACGCTTTGACCAGTTTTTGACCAACGAACAAAGACCTGGAAGATGGTTTTTCTCCAGAAAAAAACATCTGCTTTTTAGTTACATTTTGCTCTGAAGCTTTGTATATATCATTCAACATCAATGGACGTTTTAAAAATTAAGTGTGGTTCTGTAGTTTTTTCAGATGAGGAAAGCTTATAAAAAAAACAAAAATAAAAACAGACTTTGCTCCTTTTATGTTTAACTTGGAGTCATCAAATCTGCCCCCATTGAGGTTAAACACATTCTAACTCAAGGCCTTGTTTTTAAAAGAGTCAAAAATCAATTTTCACAAACTGTCTGTTTCTTTTTTTAATCTAAGTGAGAAAAATTCTAGAAAGAAAGAAACAAACAAAAAAATTAAACAAGTTAAACTTTTTAAAGGATATTGTCACTTTCTGGGGCATGACGTGATGGACTGACGCTTAAAGGGCTTATTTCATGCTATTCTTAAGCCTTTCAGAGTAAACTATAACCATATATTTGATAATATTTAACCTGTGGCACACTAAAGAACCATTTTTTAATTAATAATTGGTGCTCTGAGTGCAGGTTTTTAGAGGAGTACTCAGAAATGCATGAATGGATCAAAGTACAGCTTTGGGGTTGTTTATCGTTAGGAATAAGCATTATAATACACTTAAAAGCTCAAAAAGTTGATTTTGCATGACATAGGTCCTTCAAAAAAGGTCTTGCATAAGGTGATGACACATTTCAAACTCAGTGAGTCTAAACCCAAAACTCAAGGTACGGAATTTAGAAAAAAACCAAAAACATTTTTTAAGTCCTGAAAAATGTTTTTTTTTCTCAAAAGAACTTAATACTTCCCTAGGTTCTGTTTTATTAGCAGCACATCAATACAAACAACATTTTTAGGTGATCTCTTTTTGACCTAAACCCACCCACTGTTCCTCAGTCCTTCATCACCGCGTCATCTCATTCTTGCCGAGTTTCTTTGGGTCCTTGCTGGGCATGCACCAGTCATCAGCCTCCATGCTGGTCTGGTAATGCCGTAACGCCGACTTATTGAAAACTGGAAGCCTCTCCACTGATTCTGATGACAGGGCCTAAACACGCCGGACAATGGGGAAGAAATCACTCTGTACTCTAATGACGATGACAAGTCCAGCTTGGTTTTATTTGTTTTTCCAGCTATATGTATATATGTATTGTTTCTGGTTGATTAAGCTGCCCACTCCTTAAATAAAACCTGGTACATTTATGTGTAACTGTGCCATAAAATACAAGGATTCGCACATTGTCTGTAATATGTTGCTGCCAATAAAGGTCACCTTTGCTGTGACAGACGCTTCTCACCTTCAAGTAAATGACAGCTGAGGTGCCATAGCCCTCCATGGAGTAGAGCTGCAGGTCTCCCTGGAAATACTTGGCGTACAGGCGGGAGATGGGCAGACCGTAGCCAAACCCAGCCTGAAGGAAGACGAGGAAAGTGTGGAAATTAGAGGCTCACCGATCAGCCTGTTTGTCTTGAACTGGATCCTGAGAGTTTTATATGCAGCACGTCTCCTGTGCTTACAATTTAAGCTAGCAGAAATCTGCTGACTCCATTCCATTGTGTAAAAGCTGATTTGTAAGCACGTTTAGGCATTTAAGCCTCTGTTTAGTCCACACAGAGTTGCACGGTTGCCTGTTTTCCCTAAGACCAAAGATGAGGTAACAGGTCAAATTCAAATGTAGCTTGACATTAAAGACCCAATCCAATCATTTTTTGATCAATTTGAAAAAAAAAAGACAAACCTTTTTTAAAAGTGGTCGTTCAATTATAAGTTTTGTCATTTTTAGCCAAAATCTAAATTAATGTCATTTTCTTGGACAGAGTTTCTGCAGAGCGGCAGTAGTTAATTAGAAATGCACCTCTAAGCTTTTGGAGGGACTGTTGTACGTGGCGCAACACCCCCCCCGTTCCCCTTCCCAAAGACGGTTGTGGTTGGAATAAGAGCTTATGGCCCCCCCAGTGTGTTTTCTGTCACAAAATACGCTTTTTTTCAAACGCATTTTTTTCATCTGCTCCTAATTCACATCGTTTTGAATAAAGAAGTATGCAGAAATGCAATTTTGAGCTTAATTTGCTTTTTTACTGTATGTCCTCCATCATCAGACAAATGCCAGAGGTTCAGTCTCACCAGAGGAGCATTGCGCGAGTTGTCTATGTGGACGGGACTGGGAGCTGTAGAGTACATGTAGCTGAAGAGGCGCTCAATCTTCCTGAGGGGAACCCCTCCTCCTTTGTCAGACATCTGAAAATAAAGGTTTTTTTGTTTTAGTTATCATGTATACTGAGGTACAGGGGCTTGTTACCCCTTCACTGAATTATTTAAACATTTTTTGTCTTTAACACATCAATATTAAAAGCAGCTCTGAGCTGATTCACATCTTTTATGCCAACTCTCACCTTAATAGTGAGGTCCTCACTCCCCAGTGAAACGCGCACTTTGATGGGCGGCAGGGCTGGGCTTGTCTCATGGGTCTCCACCGTGGCTCTCATTGCATTCTGATGAAGTTCAAAGGTCATGATATAACTGAAAACATAGTACAAACTTTCTGGGCTTTTTTGTTGTTGTTTTTATTTACCTTGAACAGTTCAAATAGCATATGGTAGAGGTGGGATGGCACGTACACAATGTGGAGGGGTTGGTCCGGGTTTTTGGCTGTAAAACGTTTCCAACACGGAGATTGTTTTAAAGAAATGTTTGGTGTTAAAACAGGGAAATAAAAAAACACAACTTCCTATCCAGATCTCGTCCTCTAGTCACACGGCGTCAAACATCCTCAACACGCGGATTACGTGGCAGCTGCAGTCATGTGACATCAACACCCCCTTAAGGTCATTTACCTCTCTAGGAACGAGCTCCTAACAACTACTGACTGGAAAAAAGGGGTTGATCAGGAAAAGCCTTTAAGGTGGAAGACGGGATGTTATTAAGGATAAAGATGTTTGATCTTTCATAACTTAAGGCAGAGTCACACAGCCACTACGTACATTTTGCGCATGTTGCACGGATGAAATTGGTCACACGTGAATATATGCGGGGGGGGAAAAAGGGAGGAAAGTTGACGTTTTTACGTTTTGACATTTTCACTGATGTATCACGAATAAACCATATTAAAACCACAAAAGAAGTACGAATAAAGCAAGAACACATAAATCTACGTAGAACATAAGCGTCTGCGATGTTCATATGCATTTCATGAGTGATTTGTGCGTCAATTACATTATTTTATCGTGACACGTGCGCCATATGCGGGATGTGAAAGTTATAGATTGCTGACACACAATATTTATACGGTCGTGGAAAGCCCTAAAATTTGCATATGCGTCTTGCAAAAATCACGCACAATTGCGTAAGATTTACATAACAATTGTGTATAAACTATGTCAAATTTGCATAAACTGCGTAAATCTCAACTGGCCAAAACCTTTGAGCAGCTCAAAACGGAATTCACGTAAGAACCTGTCGGCCAAAACGCTCGACGGACATCTACTCACATTGACGAACGCAAGAAGCTCTTATGAGTTACGGATATCAGGCGTGTTTCATGAAAGACCGACATTTCATACGTGAAAAAATGTGCGTAGAGGCTTTGTGACACGGCCTCTAGATTCAGTCCTAAAAGATACTTCACAAGCTTTGTCAATCCTTTGTCACATGTTGGGTACTGTGGGTTGTCTGGACTCGTGGAGGGTCACAGAGAGGCTGCATCTTGAGGGGAGCACAGGTGTGTCTTCCACTTCCCTTTAGCCTCGTGCTGCCACCTCCAAGGACATCATGAAAATTGAACATACTATTGTTGTACTATTGTATAAAGTAATGTTACATGTACAAGTTACATGCAGTGATGATAGACGGGTAATGCTGCTGTACGGCGCTCTTACGCCACAAGGTGCACATACTGGCTCTTTACTGACTGTGCACAAATGCAGCGTGCTGTGTTCGGGTGAGGGAGTGTAAAAAACTAAAAAATCTGTACAACATGCCTGTGTCTCAACCACTTCACTCTTACTTACATTTACGTGCTGCATAAAACCAAAATGTTCTTTTATGCCAAACTTGCAATAAAAAAACCCAAAGGTTTTGTGCTTTTTATTCTTTTATGCTTTATGATTGTACAATGTTTTGTTCTCCCTGGGTACAGCCCTTTGGGCCTCCTTGGCTGGTAGTGGTAGGTGCTTTTTAAATGACAGAATGAATGAATGAGTAAGTTGATGCAAAGCCTGCCACTCGCACCATGCCCGTAGAAAAACATGTGCTTAAACATTTTTGCCCCATGGGGTCACAGAGCTGTCTACAGCTTTGATATTTTGTGCAAGTCACCCATACAGGTTTGTGTAGTTTTTACCTACAGACCACCTGTATCCACCCGTAAGGCCAGTTCTGACTAAAGCATAAGCCGTAGATAGACTTCTCTTCGATACATGTTAATCTACTTCATGGTTTATTAGAGTGATTCACTGTAAACCACTTTCCTAAGACTTGCTTTGAAAGTTCGGCCTTCATCAATATCTGCTAATCCATGAGACAAATGCGGAAGACCTGTCACAATATCCTCAAGTATGTATGTATTTAACATTATACTCTCTTTATAATGACCCTAGAATAACAGCGTCTTCCATTCTCAGATCCTCTGACTTCTGCATGCAAAGAGCAGCCAATGGGAATGCTCTGAAAACATTTAGTGTCAGGCAAAGTCCGGGTGCAAAGGCCTGGCATTTGTTGAGGTAAAAAAAAAAAAAAAGGGGGGGGTGTATTGCTGTTAGACAATTTTTCTCACATCCCAGAATGGCCCAATTTGCAAAGTTGATTGAGAAAATCTCAAAATGAAGACTTAATACTTGCTTAAAAACGTTCAAAGCACTAGCAGCTTACAACGGAATGATAAAGCTATGCCTATTATAGGTAAAAAAAAAACTAGTTCAGACATTAAGACGGTTAAATCCACTATTCAGCCCTCATCTACTAAAAACATGTCCTGTCCAGAAAAATCCAGCTGTTACGGTTTTCGCTTTCTGTAATCAGTAACCTGTAGAGGAATGTCCAGTGCTGATGCAGGAGTTTTCCTGAGTCAGCAGACAGGAAGCAGACGGTCTGCCAAACAGAACAACTATCGTCTCACAAATGCGTCTTCAGCAGGAAATATCCAGATAAACAGAAAACCAGAGCAAGCGAATGACTTACAGTTGACTTCTGTTATCTCCATGTCAGGAGAGGTCAGGTAATACTGTTCACACAGCATTTTTGAAGTCTCAAAGGCATCTGTAAAGAGAAAAAAGACATACTATGCTTCAAGTTCAGCATTATTAGGAAAGTTAAGACTGAATAAAACCACCTGGGATCCAGTTTTCTAACTTCTGACGATCAAAGCTTAAGCTGTTCAGACGGTACAAGTCAAGATAACATTTCATTGATTCGATCGTCCGATAATAGAAGGTTACGTCATCATTTTTTAGTGCAAACATGTGGATAACACTCTATATGAGTCTGCGTGAATATGAAGTGTTGGACTATGATCCTTTACCTTTTACGACCTCAACGACATCACAGCTGGGGTCAATGCTGCCGATGTGTTTGGGATGTGCCGGGTTCACGCTGCCGTCAAAGATCAACGCTGCAGGAAGCCAAAAAAAACAAAACAAAAACAAATGTAAAGACCAACTCCATGAAAAAACTGTTTTTGTGTGTGTTTTTGTGGCATTTTTCTGATTGGGACAGCGCAAATTAATAAACATTTCTGTCAATATGTCAGAGTTAGCCAAAGGGCTATTTTTCATCTGCAGTCCCTGGGTAGATGTTAAAATCTACCCATTGAGGGCCCCTCCAACACTTTTGATGTTGGAGGACATGCATGAAGAAAATTAGGCTTAAAATTCCATTGACGAAAAAGATCATATTGTGACATAATAAATACCGGTACTCTGATATAATCTGATGCATCCACTTGTACACAACTGGATCCATGTACGTCTTTGTTTTCCTCGCCCGAGCTGGTATCTGGCTCAAACAGTAACGCTGGATAGCTCCAATATTGCTTTTCAAGAGGACAATCAATGTCCAGAACCGGAAGTCCTCTTCTGGAACTGCAAGTACCACCATATCAATCAATTTTTTTTCTTTTAACTGGTGACCCTAACAGTTAGGAAGTTAGGATTTGTTCATGTCTTCAGCTTTAATTACAGTTCATTTCTACAACTCTGGACACTTTTAGGTTAGAGTTAGGGTAAGTTGTATGCTTTCTGCTGCCAGCTGAAGAGGTGCGGCGCCATCTTGTCTGCAGCAAGGTCCCTCTCGCCACTTTTGTTGCTCCCATAATGTTAGATTCAGGGTATGAGAGGCTTTAAGCTAGTAGGAGAGCGTGTAAACAGATGGGTGATGGGAAGTGCGGGTGGGGTTGCTCTACACCAACAGTCACGCCGATAACTCAGAGAGACATATCTAACACTCTAAAGACTACATAGTTGGGTTGTTTTTAACCCAACCGTGAGGTTACAGAAGGACTAACTTTTTTCTGAGGTATTTTTAACTCAGGGCACAAGAAAAAAAAAAAAAAATATATATATATATATATATAATTTGGTTCAAATGAAACCACTATAACCCAAAAAAAGTGCATTGCTCTAAAAAGTAATAAAAAAATATACCCCAACACAAATAACCCAAGGCCGGATCTGAATTCTTTCCCTAACCCTCCAGCTTCTCCCTATCCCTCCAATTGTAGGGGCATTTGGAGGGATAGAGCAGGTCAAAATAGTTCTTTGAATGGTAAACCCTCGCGGCAGAGGGCTCCGTATCCCTCCGCAGTGAGGGTGACCTGCATCTGGCGTTACCGCAGAGGAGATTTGGGCTAAAAACAGCATAATCATCATTAAAAGACCACTGGGAATACTTTTAAAATAGATCAAAAGATGATTGGACTTCAAAATAAATGCATCATCTAAACAGGAAGATTTAGTTTTTGTTCTTCTCAATTTGCAATGAGATCAAATAACTTATGTGTGAAATTATGACATGGGTTGTTTTGGTTTGTGCAGAACTATCACTAAATGAAAGAGAAGAATGCGTGCATGTGACAGAGTGCTCACAATGCTAGCTGATGTGCAAAAGTACTAGTTATGGATTCTGTTGCTTACTGACGGTTAGTGTTAGCAGCTGAGATGATTAACTCACAGTCAATGACAGAGTGCTATACTGACTGTGCTGGTTCATGAGCATGCGTGTGGAGATGCGGCTCATGTAGAAGCGGTCCAGGAAGTACTGGACGTTCTGGTTCGTGACGGGGTCCACGCCAAAAGCATCCTTGTACTCCAGCACACCCTGAGCCATGGTGGGTACCACGTTGTTGTGCCGGTTCCGGATGTTTACCAGAGTCTTTGTGAAGCTGATGGAGACAGCAGAAAGCATGCATAAACACTTCAGGGAACACCATGATATTGATGATTGATAATGAAAGCCAATGAGCTTTAGCTGCACCAAGTCTCAGGATTCTAAATTAAACAGCTTTTATTATTCATTTGAGATTTCCAGCACATTTGGAAGAAAATGCAGCAATTTCTGATAATCGTTAGGGCAAGAAGTGATTTTTCAGTGAGGATTCAAAACTGTGATGAATTCCACTTTCTCCTGATTGAACTGTTTTCCTAGAGCAGCGGTCTGCAACCTTTAAAACCACAAGAGCCTGTTTCTTGTGGACCAAATAACCCAGACAGAGGCGCCAGGTAAGAAAATACATGTTATTTCTGCGTTTATGGCCAGTCAAATATAAAATCAAGTATTCTACTTTTTGTATTTTCTGCATTATAACAACGTTATATTTTTCTGTGTATAACCATTTTAACTTCCTTTACTTTTGACAGCAGCACATAACAGCTCTTTTCAAAATAAAATACATCCTGTGTCCAAATATGATCCTCCTGCTGCAACAGATTTACTAAAATGAAAAAGGTAAAAAAGTTAAACCCGGTCCTATGAATCTGACTTTGGTGCACCGTCATCCTTTTACTATCGATTATAAACATCACAGCATTGGTGTAAAATCCATTTCTTAAATATCTAGACACAATAATAGAAATGGTATATATAAAAACGAATTAAACTTGACTGAATTAAAAAAACTAAAAAACAAAACCAAAAACCTATGAATTATTTAAAGGTTTAGTATTTTTATTCAAAGCCAGGAAGCAGAATGGAGGAATAAAAGAGCATGTACTTCTGGAATTTCAGGTCGCAAAACCTGCTCTAGATAAAAATAACAATAAAGGATTTTTTTTATAAAAACTACAAAATATCCTTTGAACATTAACAAACTGCTGATCTTGAACTTGTGTGAGTAAAAGGTGAAGTAGACATAAAGAGATGACCACAGCTGTTTCCAAAGCAGATGAACTCCTTCTGTACTCCTGAGTCTGATCAAAATCAGTAAATTGGTGTTTTTACGACTGATAATTTGTGATAAAACCACCAGTTTTTATTTTATTTTATTTAGTTGCATCCTAGATATGAATATGTGCTTCAGCAGCAATGTTTTTCCTAACATTATTAATGCAAATGTCCTCCACAACCCTATAGACCAGGAGTGGGCAAACTACAGCGCATTAAACTATTTATTCTGAACTGAACTGGAATAAATCTTATTGATAATTATTGTTTTACTGTCTGGTGTGTGTGTGTGTGGTATGGTGTACTACAAATAAATAGATCAAAGTACTCTCCATTCATGTGGTGTTGGAAGATTTGTTGTTTTTTTAACATTCGTGTGTGTTTGCCGAGTCAGACAGTCATTTTTCCGATCATTCCAACACCACATGAACGCAGCATTTCTCTATTTTGCATTTTTCCCCGAGGGACATCCAGACATTGGTGCAAAATGAGAACAGAAGTCACCGTTTTAAAATAAAAACTCCAAAATGTTCAGTTTCTAAAATTATATACATTTATTTTCAGTCTAAAATGAAAGCGTGTTTTCTTTCTCGCATGAAGAGAATGACCAAAACACGCCACTAATCCGCTCCTGGTCTGGGCCTTCTGTCAAAATTTAGAACCCTTTGTGGCAAAACGTTTGCCCACCCCTGCTATAGACCAAGAAAGTAGTGTTTGTATTTCTTTACTTACCTGACTGGTAACAGAAAAAAGAAAAAACTACAATCAATAAAATACGTGTGCAAAAATCGTACTTGTGTGTAAAAATCTTACTTTTTCAAGACATCCTTATCATCTGGATCCTTTTCTAGAAAATCAACAAGCTCCATCAAACTCTGTGAGTACCTGATGGACACAACACAAGGTTATATTCAGAGTGAGTACAATTACTGCGCCCGGCACTGTATCATTCAATGTAAGGTGGTTCATAGAGCTCATTGGTTTTTCCAGGCACTGATCCTAACTGTGTAAAATGTAATCTAGGCCGTGCAAATCTCACTCCTATGTTTTTGACATGCCCGTCGCTTTCTGACTTCTGGGACTCTGTATTTGATTCTTTATCCTCTGTCTGTACCGTCAAAGTACACCGTTCCCCAATGACAGCTCTTTTTGGTATACTTCCGGACAATCACTCTCTTCCTCCTTGGTTAGAGGACCTTATTGGCTTTCTGACATTACTTGCCCGTCGGACTATCTTGATGCACTGGAAAGACCTTCGCCCACCCACTCACTCAAAGTGGATAAAAGACTCTCTTTCTTTCATTAAGCTGGAAAAAATCAGACATTCTCTAAATGGTACTGGATGTAGATTCTCTGAAATTTGGTCACCTTTCTTAGAGCATGTCATGTCCTTGACCTTAGAAACGACCCAGTGAACTTTCAAGTACATTAACAGTTATGAGTTGTGCAGTGTCTCTGCTGTTTCTAGACTGGTAGCACAGTATATTGTTTTATTGTTTGTAAGATTTTATTTATTCATTTGTGTACATTTTTTTTTATTTTATTTTATTTATTTGTTTATTTTTTCTTTGTAACTGTGGCTTTAAATTGTTTATATATTTATTTATGTTTTCTTATTTTGAAAAATGTATAAATAAATCACACATAAAAAAAAAAAAGAGTGAGTACAATTACAAAAAAAATATATAAATCACAGACCAAAAAAGTCACTGTGGGATGAAAGAAAACCGTGTTGCCGTTCAGGGCTTGGTGATGATCTTTTACATCAATGGCTGTTGGTCATAGTAAAGACTCGGTATCTGGGTCAAAGGTGGCTACCGGTCCAGCTTTGCCCTCTAAGCAAAAGACGCTGTCTCAGCTCACATTTTGGTGACCTAAACTTCCATCTGTGGGAGTTTAGATTGACTTTAAAGGTTTTTTTCACAAGCTCTTAGCAGAGAACGTCCTCCTGTAAGCCCGACATTTATTTATTTTTTTTTACCTCAGACCAGACAGAGAGTTGGAAAGCTCTGCAACTGCTGCTCTGTCTGTAGAATCACTTTTCTTTTTGATTAGGGCTGCACGATATAAGGAAAGCTTGCAATTTGCGATATTAGTGATCAATATTGTGATGACAATATAAGTTGTGACACATGAACAAATAGTAAAACATCTAAACACATCGTTTCCATTTCACTTTAACAGTTTAATTGAAATAAGAGTCAACAGAACTTAAATTATACTCCAAAAGGCCCTCGACTACATACGAGGCGAGCATCTAACATAAAAGGCGTCCATCTGATTGGTCAAATGCATAAATGGATTTATTTGATTTGCTAAAGCTGCCATAAGATTGATTTAGCACATTTAAGGAAACCCCTTATTGCAATTTTTGCCGACTTTTACGATATGCGTTTTGCACCGCTTGATATCAGGATAACGATACATTTGTGATTTATTGTGCAGCTTGTTTTGAACACCAGGAAACGTGTTATGCACTTTAGTTTTCTGCTGCTGAGATACAAACAGCGCTCAGACACACAACTTTCCATTTCAGGTAAAACAAACACATAAAAACAACAACTGCTGAGCTCCTCAGTCATGCAGGAGAACTTTAAACTGTAGTGAAACTATCTGTTATGTAAACAGTTAAAAAATAGAGGCAGATTACTGGAGAAGAAAGTAGAATCTACTGTCAACTGCACCTCAGTTTGTTTTATTGTGTTGTGAGAGTAACGGAGGCCGATCTTCAGTGTTTAATACACATTTTGAAATCAAAACTGCTGCTTTTAAAATCTGTCAAAAAATATGCACTTTTGATTTATTTAAACTTTAAAAAATGTACTGTCTTCACAAAAGTTTTTCAAAATAAAACAAACAAAAACGATGGTGTTGTTTAAATGTTATCTATCAAATCAAAACTTTATTTATGCAGCTCTTTTCCAACAAATGTAGCTCAAAGTGCTTCACATAAAAAAAAAAAAAAAAACATTTTCCACATTTAAAAGCCAAAGAGCAAGATAAAAAAAAACTAAAAATAAATAGTAACTTTAGCTGAAAACCAAAGTTGTCTCAAAGTGCTGCACAAGAAAATCCTGGGGTAAAAATCAAACCACAAATCAAACTTACAAATATTTCTGAGTTTTTCTCCAATTTGATCCAGATCACTGATGTGGTACATTATAACATGTTTACAACTGAAGGAGTTCCACATGCAAGAATTCAACACACTTGTGTTGTAGCTGCCTCTTTCAAACATGAGTCTGAGTGGCAGCAGATCCACATGAGAAACAGAGATACTGACACTTTTCCTATAACACTGTAGTATTAACACAATGAAGGGGACTGCTGCAGCATCTGGGCTGTTACAGAAAACAGGCAGAATAAGGAGCTGCTGTAAACTAGAAGCGACGCCACGTGCTGGTGAGTTCATGTTAGAAAGTAAAAAAGACTCTTGTTTCAAGGAAAAATATCATATTTTCTGTCTTATACGAAAAAAATATATTTCACAAATAGCACAATAATCTTAGTTTTAGAAAACATGTATTAGTAAGTACAACATTTTTCTTAATATACAAAAAGAAGTTTTTTTTCTACCCAACTGGCAATCTTTTTTTGCTTATTTAAATACTTTTTTTTTTACTTTAAGAATTTTTGAACTGTTTTTGAGGGGTCTGTTTCTGCAGTGTGGGGTATTATAATACTATAATAAATAATAAATCCACGCGTTTAACATATACATTTTCAAACATTTGCATGCACCAATTCACTATGCCCATGATTTGGTTCAATGGTGTACCACACACGGTTTGGTTTTAACCCGAGGATTGCAGTAATTACAACAAGCTTGCTAGAAAAATAAGTGCTTTATCATTTAAACTCAAGTTTTATAACCTTGACCAGGTCGACGGCCCTGTGGGTGAGTGTCCACCCTCAGACTGAAAGGTTACGAGTTTGAGCCCACAGTGGTGGGTTAAACCACCACTGCTGAGTGTGGAGGTCACCATAAAAAAACGTGAGGAAGAAATGTCACTTTATGGAGTTATGGGCTGTAACAACACGTGTTTTTAACTGAATAAATCGATCTTAGAAAGCCTACCAGCTGTTGAGGAGCTTCACAGATGGAGTGCTGAGCAGCTTGTCAGGGAGGTAATCAATTTCCTTCATGATGTTGGCCAGTCTGACAGGAAGCTCCTGTCGCAGGAACACAAAGGAGGTCTTTTCACAGGCATTGGTCGAGCCTGAGTGGAAGCAAAGAGGAATAGGAAGAAGCCATTGAGAAAGTGAGGAACATTACAACAAATCTATAAACAAGCTGCAGAAACATCATTATGTATTTATATATATATGATATAAATGTCTGCTCGTGTCATGTGTTTTTGTGAAACTCGGTGCAATTGTAGTGACACAAATGTGATTGCATGCACAGGTAACGTGGCTGTAATGTAATGTCATGCCATGTAATGTAATGTAATGAGCGCTTACCAAAGTCAATGAACTGCTTCATAGATAAAGGAGAAGGGGAGAATTTAGAAAACCTCTCCACTTGCTTTAGTATCCCGGAAAAGGAGCCTTTCGACCGCCAAAACTGAGCAAACTTCATTGTTACTCCCGTCAGCAGACCCCAACAACTGTCATTGAAGCAGGGACAGCCTGTCCTTTCTCCCCTCCAGCACAACCATCCAAAGACGCGTTAGCAGGCCCGGGTGCAGCTCGGCGTCGCGCGGGAGCTTCCTCTCGCCATCCACATTACTTTTTCCCGAACACTTTCTCTCATCTCTATAAATGCTTGTGATCCGTTTTAATTCAATTTATAACAATACTGGTATGTTATCGTGTAGGGGGAAAAAAACAAACAAACGAAAAACGACAGAAGTTGAAGGGAGCCAATCAGCATTTAGATTTCTTTCAGTGTGGGCGGGGTTTCTTGGACGGGGTGGACCTAAACGTTTTAGCTGTACAAAAACAACTCCTGACTCCCGTTGTTAGCAGCATCCCCTAACGAGGAAATCATGGACAAAATACAAAAAAAAAAAAAAAAAAAAAAAAAGCTTAAGGTCATGAAATTTACAGTCTGAATTACTTTTTTTCTTCAATTTAGTAAAGGCTTTGGGAACTCGATTTGTTCGTCAGAGAACTTAAAGAATATCTTTGCCCAATATGCTTTCCCCATTATTATTAGCTAAAATAGCATGTAACCATAAGTGATAATAATAATATAGTACTTATATTAAAAGTAAAATACACATGAACAAATTCAAAAGCGCAATTATGTTGTGTATGTGAAAATTTTAGACAGGCACCTTCCAGAACAGCCCATCGAACTTTCCGCCAATCACAGCTGGTCCCTGATGTCATAGTAACAGAACTGATTGACAGATGTCATGTACAAAAATCAGAAATGATGCTTTTATGTAACCCTGTAAACTACATGAACACATTTACCGCAGTGTTTTGCCCTGATAAATAGATTACACATTCAATTTTAGTTAAAACCACAACCTAACTATTTTCTACTATATGTTAGACAAATAAAGATTCACTATGCTTTACTAGACTGAAATGTATTTGTTGAAGGCTATATTTTTTTCTGCTCCGATTTCTCTGAACAGCCTCAAGATGGCGACATTGACTATCACGAAAAATGTCATTAGAGAGGAGGAATTTCCTCCCCTTGTCCTCGGTGTCATCCTCCTGCTTCTTCCAGGGATGCATCGGCGTGGGCTGCACCTGCGTCATTTTATAACAAGCCCTGCTTTGACACTAGCTAACACTGATAGCTCAAAGGAGCCATTCGCTCGTGAAAGAAACGACCTCGATGAAGTGTGCTTTAATGCAACGTCAGAGGATTCATCTCGGGCTCCAGCAGTGAGACAGCATCTTTCTCGGTGACACATCATTAGCATTACGAAGTAGCCAAGGTATAAGTGAAGACAGTCATGTTACGTGTATTTTTTTTTTTGCGTTACTACAATCATAATGTTTAAGCTTTTGTCAGAAAAATGTACTTTTGAATTGCCTTAGAGTCCAAACGCCGTCACATTTGGAATATTTATATTAGCTAGCTGCGATTGCATGTTATCCTGTCAAAATTCATTTCTGTCCTGTTTATATATTCTATATTTTATTTTAAATAATATTTTTCTTTGTAGCTGCATCTTCTTTAGGTTTTTCCTTTATTGAAACGCCCATTGAGACGGCTGTTGTTGTGAATTTGGGCTATACAAATACAATTGAATTGAATCTATTCCTAACTTTTTAAAAATGAGAAAAAAAAACCACATTTTTTCACACCAATGCTGTCTTACAGATTTTTTTTTAAATTATTATTATACATAATGTTTTTAATCAGTTTTTAAATGCATATTACAACATTATTTTGCACTTTGTAATATAATAATTATGTTGAATAAAGACATTTAACCCATTTTGAATCTAAATACAGTCTATATCAGGGTTCTGCAACCTAAGCGGGTATTTTTATCCCTTGATTGCAGCTGTTTGGCTTTAAAGGAAAATCCAAATAATTTGAATTGATATTAAATTAGTAAATCAGACAAATATTCTAACTATGCTGCACAATAGTGCCTAGTTTTTTGATGCCATAATTGACATACTTTTCTTGTATTTTTAATTCGACTCAATCTGCTGCAGCAATATGCAACATATGGGGCACTTTAATTTGAAAAGAACTTCTTTAGAAGTTAGAGTAGTAGAAAAATGTAACATACAATTTAATTATTGGAAATCTTTAAAGGTTTTATCGGTAAGTGGCGACACATAAATACACAAAGTGGCTCTCGCTGAGTTTTTAGCTCTTTTAATGTTACAGGTTGCAGACCCCTGGTCTATATTTACCGTTAAAAAGTCTTTTCAGATTGGCTAAATGTTTGTTGAGTTATGACTTTTGAAAAACTGCTGAAATAGTGTTTTTTTTGGCATACATAGAGATGGATAACGCTTAGTTGGGCTTAAAGGACAAGCCAATAACCCTTTTGGCTTCCTAATGCAGAACATACTGTGACAGTGTGCTCTCCATCAAAGTTTTCCAGAACAACATGTCAGACAAAAGTGACCTAAAGGCTGAGCTTGAGCGCAAGAAGCAACGCCTGGCCCAGATTAGGGAGGAAAAAAAGAGAAAGGAGGAGGAGAGGAAGAAGAAAGAGGTAAGGAAGAAAGTGAGTCTCACCCCAACACTCCAGTGTGTCTCTGCAATGTTTGACCTTTGTGTGAATAACTTGTTGCATTCTAGCTGTGACACCGATGTGCTAAAATTATTTGTGATATTTATTTTTCACAGATTGAGAGCCAGCAAAAGACAGAAGTGACCCCTGAAGATTCAGACTTGGATCGCAAGCGCAGGGAGACGGAGGCTCTGCTGCAGAGTATTGGCATCTCTCCAGAACCTCCACTAGGTACCATGATGTAGTCTCATGCCAAAAAAGAAAAGAAAATCACTTTCACTTTGATTCATAATGTCACAATCCCGTGGTCTTACCGTACGATTCTTCCTTTCACCGGTAAAGTCTGAAAAAAAAACCAGGTTCTCTCTGACATTTTGGGATTGTAATAGCAGCACAGCACACATTTTTTAACAGGGTTACAGTTACATTTGTTCAGTATTCGCTCAATTTATTTAAAATATAGCCATGGCTGTGGTTCAAAAGGAGAGCGGTTGACCTCTGACTGAAGGGTTTGGTTCCTGGCTTGTGTTAGGTTTCCTTGGGGAGGACACGGAGCCCCACCGAGCTGCCTTTCGTTTGCTAATGTGTGTAGGAGTAGAAAAGCGCTATATAAGTTTATGGCTTTTACCATATTTCTTTAAAAAACCTAAGTCCAACTCCGATTATAATTATAATTATTTTGCAGCAAAAATCCAAAAACCTTTGTTTTTTTTTCTAGTATGTAGTTCCTGCAGAGCGGCAATAGGTCATCAAACATTCACCTCTGAGTTGTTGACCGTTGGTGAGGAGCTATGCCGCCCCCCTTCCCCTCCCCATTGCGGGGAACTAGGGGCTCGCCTTTAGTTTTTCTGTCTCTCTTTCAAACTTGTTTTTTTTTTTTTTTCATCTGCTCCTGATTCACAGCAATTTGAATAAAGAAATACTCAGAACTGCAATTTTTAGCTTAAATTTCTTTATATATGTTCTCCATGTTCAGAAAAATTACACAAGAACATGTTAAAAACACCCAAAACACCGATTCTTTAAATTAGTGTATGCTTTAGTTTTACGTTTTGATATACTTTAAAATGTTACTACAGGTTTTACCTCAGCTTTTAAATGATTTTTTTTAAGTGACGATACTTTTATATTTTTTGTCTTTTAGTCCCGACTCCTATTTCACCCTGCAAATCCGTGAGCACGCCCAGCGAGACAGGAAGCCAGGACTCAGCTGATGGAGGCGCAGCAGGACGGTCGGTCAAATTCAAACACTTAACCACAACTTCAAGGAGTTTTGATCACTTGTTTTTGGAAGCTAAAAATGTCATATTTTTGAATTTAGCTAAGAACAAATATATTGTTAGGAAACAAAATATTAGGGGTATTAACAAACGAATGGTGGGCTTATAAGGCTCATCATAATGGAACAATAAAGAAAAACTGGCTCCTGACTGTGACTTCCATTTGTTTTCTAATTTCTGGAAAAACAGGTTTAGGTAAGGATGGATAACTCACCACCTCAGATCATGAATGAAGTGAAATTGTCGTGTATTTATATCATCAACATTTTGATGGCCTCTGTTTTGCCTTTTTTATTAGCCGCTGTCCTGCTTAAAAACTAGAAATCTAATCAACACTGTATATGTCAATGCATTGTACAAAACGTCAGCTGCTGCAGCATGGTAATGTCATCCTTGTGGAGCCACATCGCGGGTTCTGAGGTGAATTCTAGAAGGCAAAGAGCGGTCATCAAAAGCTTCCTGCTTGTGTCTCGTGAGGTTGACGTGTGAGTGGTGCCTTCAGGGGTCATTAGCCACGTTCTTCTGGTGTGGCCAGAGGTGGACTTGTGGCTGAAGAACATGACAAAGTTAACTGAGTTTGAAGCAGAAGCTTCTCTTTTCTTTTTACCTATAGCATTTTACAAATAACAGTTTATGCTTGCATTGAAACAGCCGGCCATCAAATCCACCCTGGATTCCATTTTGCCATTTTGAGCTTCTCCATTTGTAGTTGTGTGTGTGTGTGTGTGTGTGTGTGTCCTCATAGGTCAGGTTTCTCTAAAAACAAGCCCCAGGCACAGAGCTCAAGGTAAGCATTTTCACGTCAAACTTGGGAACCCCTGCACCCCCTCTTTTACCTGTCCTTGGTAGAGGTGGTCTCCTGGAGGTGTTCCCTCCATTGAAACCGTTCATCTCTGCTGTTGTCTGAAGAGCTGAAGCCTCCAGTTAACAGCAGCTTGAAGGACCCCCCCCCCCCTGCATGAGCTGGGTCACAGAGGTCATTTCAGCTGTCACAGGCTGTGGACAGTGCTGTCACCTGTGTCGCTGTCCACCAGCCCTCCTGACAGAAATGACTCGGCATTCTCACCTGTGCGTGGCGTCTTTGTGTGATAATCATCCCTTCGTCTCTGACACTGGCACTTGTCGACAGGTGCCATGTCAGACTTTAAATCCCCACCATGTAAAGCCCAAATACGAACTTAAAAATGTTATTGAACGATTGAAAATGTGCATTTAGTGAGTGTACTGACAGAGTAAAAGTATGGCAAGTGTTTGCTTAAAGACCCACTCCGATGAAAATGGTGTTTTTAATATGTTTTTGTGACATTTTTCTGATGATGGAGGACAAATATAAAGAACATTAAGCTCAGAAATAGCATTTCTGAGTATTTCTTTATTCAAATCCTTGTGTATTGAGAGAAGACAAAAAAATAAGAGCTGCTCTTCTTTGCTCCCTCTATTCGCTCGCTCTATTCTGATTCAATGTTCCAATGTTGTTTACCGTTTTTGTTGCACCGGTAATGTTAGCTTGGGGGTATAAGCTAGCAGGAGAGAGTGCCAACAGAAAACTTAGTTATAGGTGACGGGGGGCCTACCCCAAACTCAGAGGTGAGTTTGCAGAAACTATGTCCTAAACAAAGGGGTGTAACGATTGATCAACCTAAAGGATAAATCGATTTCTATTCCTACAATCAAACCAGATCAGTCTGTCTCAGGCGATCTGTACCATTATAAAATCATTTCAAAATGAAATGAATTGATTGAATTTATTTAGGAATATACCATTTGGATTGAAAAATTGTAGGTTTATTTTAATTTAACTTAAAAAGGACCAAGTAAATCACAGGGGACAACACAGAGAAAAATGATCAGTCCATCATTCCAGTCCAGTGTGTGGAAACACTCTGAATTTAGCAAAGACATGTGACCTACAGTGTGCTAGAATGTTCTAATAAAGTTCTATTTGAATTTTTTTGATGTAGAAAAACAACTGAACTTTAGGGAATTTAAAAGGGAATTAATTAAATATTAATTAATTGTAATTATTAATTCTTGTTTAATTGTTTGTAAACCTATTTAATTTACATTTGAATCGATTTGTTCAACCAATATCAGCAATGAATCGTGTCGGCTACCACAAATTATGATATGAATCGAATTGTTGTTAAAATAAATTGTTACACCCCTACCTAGAGAACAACATATACAGATTTTTGATTTCTATTCATATTTAAAAGACCTGCGGAAAAATAATTGGAGTGGGACTTTAAATGTATTAAAGTTTTATTTGAGTTGAATTGTAGCTGTAAAATGCAGTTATTATTCTCAGCCCAAAAACATCGAAATCATTTGGGTTTTAGAGTTTTTGTAAATTAGCGTTAATGGTTTATGACCTCAAATATGTTTTGGAAACGAGCACATTAGTTTGCCATATGTCTGTACAGTAAATAGAAGTAAAAAAAAGCCAGGATTCGTTAGACACACATCATAAATCTTAAAAAAACAATGTGTTGAGATGTAGTCAAACGGAAGTGTCCCTTTAGCATAAAAGTCTGTAAAAATGAAAGATTGAAATTGTTCTTTAGACGATTGATCTACGAGTGAGTGTGTTTGTGTGTCTGCATTCTTGTGATAACATGTTTTTGTGCTCAAAAGGTGTTCCACCCTTTGTGTGTTTGTAACAAGTTTGTTATCATGCTTGTAAACATGCA
The DNA here is from genome assembly GCA_023969325.1 of Oryzias curvinotus. Taxonomy (NCBI): domain Eukaryota; kingdom Metazoa; phylum Chordata; class Actinopteri; order Beloniformes; family Adrianichthyidae; genus Oryzias; species Oryzias curvinotus. The sequence goes on from CM043716.1 coordinate 26,746,403, forward strand.
TGTCCTCTCTTGCCCCCCCTGCTGGTGACATCAGGACACTGCAGTGGGACACAGACCCCTCTGTGCTGCAGCTGCAGGCTGATTCTGAGCTCGGGTATAGCCTTCTCCTTTTGTTCCCAGACCTGCAGATTATCTGATTTGTCATTGGATGTTTCATTCAGGATATCTGACTTTAAGTAAATAGTACAAACGTTTTTTACTGCATAAAGTGTTTGTCTTTGAATAAGACAAACACGGTAATGAGAGGATCTCCTGTCACTTCTAGGCGCAGAATGCAGAGGTTGGGAGCGTCTAAAATCACACAGGTGGACTTCCCCCCCAAAGAGATGGTTTTTTACTGCAAGGAGACACAAACACCAGTCAACACTCACCTGTCTGAAGGTACAAGTTTACATGGTTGCACTGAAGTGAATTCACACACGTTTAGGATCTACTGGGCTGTTATTGCTGCATTTGCAACGATGAAGCCGATGTTATTTCATGTCTCAAACATGGAGAACTTTGATCAAATACAATATTCTACTGTCCTTATTAAGGCCGGGTATTGCTGTCCATTTATTACTAAGTCATTTATAAGATCAGTGGTCACATCCACAACTCAAAGGGGAATTTCTAATGAACTACTGCTGCTCTGCAGAAACTATGCTATAGAAAACCACACAGGCTTTTGAATTTTGGGCTAAAAAACGGCCATGGGGAACACTTTGAAAATAGATTAAAAGCTGATCACAGTGAGACTTTAGGCCAGAAAGGGAGAGTAAGAATTAAGCTGACTATGTTTTATGACACTGTTGAACTTTTATTTCCTTCATTTGTTTACATGCCTGATTATTACTTTAAGTCAAGCCGCTGCATTTATTTAATTCAGTTTTATGGTAACTTTTGCACATTTTTTACTAGTTAACTATTTTTGTAGTTAATAATTGCACTTTTTTGTTCAAGCTACTTCACAGAAGTGTTCAATGTTTGAGTTTTCAATTAAAAAAGAAAGGTCAATAAAATAAAGATAGGGAACAACCTAGATTCGTTTGTTTTTTCAAATGCGTTACAAAAGTATCAGATCGGGACTCAGCAGCAGATTCTCAAGTCAAATGACTCAGAATCAGATCGGGGCCAAAAAGACATGATTTTTATTAAACTAACGCTTTAAGCAAACAAAGGGGGTCGGTTTCTTTAGTTAATGTGCTTACGTTAAATACAAAAATGTAAGCAGAGGTACAACAAATAGCATTTAAGCTAATTCACTGATTTTATGCACCCTGTGTAGCTGGGGCTGCACGGTGGTGTAGTGGTTAGCGCTCTCGCCTCACAGCGATAAGGCTGTGGTTTGAACCCCAGCTGGGACCTTTCTGTGTGGAGCTTGCATCTCTTTCGTGCGTGTGTGGATTTCCTACTGGCACTTCCTCCCACAGTCCAAAAACATGCCTCAAAGGTTAACCGGTTTCTCTAAATTGTTGTTCAATTGTGTGGGAGTGATAGCGACAGACTAGCAACCTGTCCAGGGTGTCCTCCCTTCGCCCAACAGTAGCCAGGGACAGGCTCCAGCAACCCCATGACCCTGAAAAAGATATTGCGGGTTAAGAAAGTGGAAGGATGGGTTGTGTGTAGTTCTGCCAAACTGGAGCTGAGCTTTATTCCTTCATTAGAACCTCTGGTGGTTTAGAGCATATTGATTTGAGGATTTCTTTACTGGAAGTACATGAATACTTGGATGAAGGACAGCTGGAATTGTTCCATGTAATTGAGCTTTAATGCTTTGCTCCTGGCAAATGCAAAGCCTTTATTCAGAATTGTCTTCTTCACATGTTAGAATGTAAGTAGGAATATTTCTCTACTCACACAGCGTCCATCCAAACGGCCAAGCACATACTCACACTATTACTTGCTTTATCTTCCCCTCCATTAGCTGCCAAGACAGCTGGCGGCCATGTGACTGTGAAAGAAAGGGGTTGTACTTCCTGCTTCGTGTCATTATAATAGATGGTCTGGTGTGGATTCCTCTGCCTCCTTCCACCACCCGCAACCACGACGCACACACACACACACACACACACACGCGCGTCTTTTCTGATCTGCCTTCAAACGACCTGCTTCAGCTCCCCCATTTCCTCAAAATGCCCAGGAATAGATCATGTGTTCAACAAGTGCATTGTGGGTTGTCAGACGCACAAACACATATATGTGCTAGCATTTAGCCCAGATGTGATTGGTCTTGGTCACAGTTGTTCAATTGTTTGATGACCTAACAAACCAACAACCAGCTGCTGCGAAATGTACATGCACAGACTAACAATATGCTTCCTAGAGGTCAGACGGTCTGTGCACACTCTACATGGATAAATAAATATGCACGCTGTGACTGGTTAGTGCCTGCAGCAAGGCTATATGTGGCTCCGTTTAGGTTTGTTTTTGTTTTCTGCCTCCAAGAGCATGTTCAGGAGGTTTGTGTGTGCAGGTGGGTTTCTGTGTGTGTGTGCAAGTGTGAGCACATCTGGAAACCAGAGCAGAACTGTGGTGGTCTAATGGGAGGTGACCTCGGCCTCAGGAGACCCTTCCTTCGCAGGCTACCACAAAGCTCGTGTGTCTGCAGAAAGCAGACAGAGTCAGATGGTTGCACCTGCCAGCATTTGAAGTTGCGTGTTTGTTCAGGCCAGTTCCTTTTGTTGATTACCGACTCCATCTTGCAAGACAGGTTCTCATTTTCTGGTTGCAGCCACCCGCTGGTTTTGTTTTTCGCCTACCACTTGTTTGTGAACAGGCTGAGGAAGAAAAGCTGGGATCTTTTGTGTGGAAACAGTCGGCATTTCGAAAGCTTCAAAGTTAAAATATATAGTGGAAAATTCTGTCTGAAATTTCCATCCAACTATCCAACTATCCATCCATCCAACCGTCCATCCGTCCATCCATATATCCATCCATCCAACCATCCATCCATCCATCCATCCAACCATCCATCCATCCATCCATCTCTCCATCCATCCATCCATCCACCATCCATCCATCCAACCATCCATCCATCCATCCATCCAACCATCCATCCATCCATCCATCCATCCAACCATCCATCCATCCATCCATCCATCCATCCATCCAACCATCCATCCATCCATCCATCCATCCATCTCACCATCCATCCATCCATCCATCCATCTCTCCATCCATCCATCCATCCATCCATCCATTTAACCATCCATCCATCCATCCATCCATCCAACCATCCATCCATCCATCTAACCATCCACCCACCCATCCACCCACCCATCCACCCATCCATCCACCCATCCAACCATCCACCCATCCATCCACCCATCCATCCAACCATCCATCCATCCATCTAACCATCCACCCACCCATCCATCCACCCAGCCACCATCCACCCATCCATCCACCCATCCCCCATCCATCCACCCATCCATCCATCCATCTATCCATCCATCATCCATCCACCATCCATCCATCCATCCATCCATCCATCATCCATCACGCCACACCCATCCACCCCATCCATCCACCCTCCAAACCATCCACCCATCCATCCACCCATCCATCCAACCATCCATCCATCCATCCATCCATCTAACCATCCACCCACCCATCCACCCATCCATCCACCCATCCAACCATCCACCCATCCATCCACCCATCCACCCATCATCCATCCATCCATCCATCCATCCATCCATCCAACCATCCATCCATCCATCCAACCATCCATCCATCCATCCATCCATCCATCCATCCATCCATCCATCCATCCATCCAACCAACCATCCATCCATCCATCTAACCATCCACCCATCCATCCACACATCCAACCATCCATTCATCCATCTTCAGAGCTCGCTGAATCCTTTTTAGGGTCATGGGGTTGCTGGAGCCTATCCACTCTTTGAAATGCTCTGCCCTTTTTTTTCCTTTTGCTTTTACTTGAGCTAAGGAATCTAACTGTTTGTGTTTAGTCTCTTTTCTGACAAACTAAGTATCCATCAGCTCCCATATGTTCTCTCTACTCTTCTTTTGTTGCTTTGTAGTTTAAATAAACCTATAACCTTTGTCTTTGTGTTAAAACGTATTAAGCTGAAACCAGAAGCAGTAATACTTTATGATGGTTGGTCCCTAATAATTTATATAATGCTGTATTTGATATTTTTGGAATTGGCTGTTTGAAAGTCAAGAGTGAATTATGTTCCAATTTAGCATTAAGGACCACTCCAATAATCTTTACTTTAAAGTGTTTTAATTACTGTGATGCCGTTTTTAGCCCTAATGAAAAAAACTGTTTTGTTTTCTAGCACATAGTTTCTGCAGAGCAGAAGATTAGAAATTCACCTTTGAGTTGGCGTGGAACAACAATGACATGTGACCATTTTTGTATGCTAAATACATTTTCTTAAGAACTGCCTTTTGACCTTGCTGTGGGTTCATGAACTCATGACCTAAAAGACTTTCCTATCTGTCGTCACGCTCAGTTGTAGTTGCCATGCCATGTCTGCGAGATGAACCCGCTGATTATGGAGTGTATACGTCGAAGCCTGAAGGCAGATTTGATCAGTTTGGATTGGTTTGTGTTCTCACACAAGCAGTTGTGTTTTAATGTTTGTGACTTGTTGAATTGAGTTAATGATGAGGCTTTTCATTTCCGGGACAAATTTGTTGTCCTGTGATTGTGACCTGTTGCAGTTCATCTGAGTTTTTGTTTCTCCATTGGATGCTCACTGATCCGCCTGTTCCCGATTCCCATTGTGACAGGCAATCTGATTAGGGCCAGTCACCATTGGCTCCAGCTATTTATTGATGCTTCAGCTGGGATGAATGGATGTGCTGTTGGTAGTAAAGAATTTGTTTGAAAAAGTAGGGAAAAAACATCTGAATCAGGTTACAGAAGCTGGACTTAGTGCGGTCACACAAAGTGTAGATAGGATGGGACAAAGACACAAATGGTTGACTCAGGCGTTCTGCTTCTCCGTATAGTTTATGTAGAGTAAATGCAGCTTTAGATGACCTCTTAGTAGAGACTTTCTCCTTATTTCTACTCTGGCACTGGTATACTTATGTAACATCCTAATTCTGTCAATGTTCAGCTCAGTATTGGATAATGAATGTGTGTTCAGTACAAAGCATTGCAGAAATGCAAACAGCATTTTTAATTTAACCTATAAATTATATAAAAATAACAATTTTTTAAAGACAAAATTCACATTTCCTCTGATTTCGTTTCATATTTTAATCTACTAGTATAGTTAAAGAAAATACTGTGCTCTGAATTTAGCTTTTAGAGAAAAATTAAAGACCCACTACAGTGACAATTTAGTTTTTGGTGTTCTTAGCATGTTCTTGTAGCATTTTTCTAATGATGGAGGACATATACTGCAAAAACTGAAAGGTAGTTGTTGTCAGTAGTTGCCATCCCTCAGTGGGTGGAGTGTTCCTGCCCCAGGTGGAGGAGTTTAAATATGTTGCGGTCAGGTTCACGAGTGAGGGAAGACTGAGCCAAAAAGCACAGCTCTCAATTTACCCGTCAATCTTCAATCCTATACTCACCTATGGTCATAAGCTCTGAGTCATGATCGAAAGAACGAGGTCCCAAATGCAAGCTGGTGAAATGAGCTTCCTCCGTAGGGTTGCCGGTTGCTCACTTAGAGACAGGGGGAGGAGCTCAGAGTAGAACCGCTTCTCCTCCACATTGAAAGGAGCCAGTTGAGGTGGCTCAGGCATCTAGTCCGGATGCCCCCTGGACGCCTCCCTGGAGAGGTGTTCCGGGCATGTTCCACTGGGGGGAGGCCCCGGGGAAGACCCAGGACACGCTGGAGAGACTATGTCTGTCAGCTGGCCTGGGAACGCCTCGGGGTCCGCCAAGACGAGCTGGAGGAAGTGGCGGGGGCGAGGGAAGTCTGGGCATCTTTGCTTAGACTGCTGCCCCCATGACCCGGTACCGGATAGAGGAAGAAGATGGATGGATGGATGAACGTAAACGTTTGACTTTTGCACTTTGGAAAGTTTATGTCATGATTTGAAAAGAATCGACACTGTTGCTTAACAATAAATGGCTTATTCCAAACATTTTGTGTTATCGTTCATATTCTCTGAACATAGCCCAGAATTAATCTTTTCTTCCAGCGTAAACTTATGAGCACAATTGTAGCTTATGCTGAACGTTTCATCGTTATTTTGAAATAAGGAGATGGACATCTTTTTATAATATAGCATCTTTGAACTAAAATGTAACAGAAGCATTGAACAGAAAGAGAACTGGTCCAGTTTTATTCTTTAAGTTCCACTGTTTTGACATAAACACCGTTAAGTGCTGGTTCTTTGACTCAGCCTTTTTGTTTTTATGTTCTGCTGATAACTCTTGCTATATATGTTCTATACAGTCTATAGCTGCAATCTTGACTTTTGATTTAAAATAGTTTTCCTCTAAAAAGTCTGTGAAATGAATCTGTGAAACTTGGAAAGTAAATATGAGAAACAAAGAACTAAAGACTACAAAAAGCTGAGCAGAAATGAGTGGCTTCTTCGAATCAACAGAGGAGCTAAGAAGTTGTTCTAGTACGCAATGCTTGTCTGCAGTCAATTGAAATGAATGCTTCAGAGGTAAATCTTTTTGTGCAATTATGTATAATTTGATTGTACCACATTGGAAAACCCCTGTTTGGGGTTAAAAGTTCGGGAGGTTGAGAGTTGACGTTGTTTGTCCGAGCCTCTCTTTCCTGCTTCTGCAGTATTTTCTGCCTCATTAGTTTTCACTCTCAGTACGGCATCAGTGTTGCTGCTTTGGTATATTGACTGTAATTTTTCACATTTAGTTGACTGGTAATGGCGTTTAATGCTAAGCATCGTGTGCTGGCTCTAAACTGAAAAGACACACTGCCTTCAGACTGGTAAACATGCTTCTGTGCACTAACGTAAACAGACACACACCCATAGAGAGCTGCATGTATACACTCTCTGACACACTGAAATACATAAGTCTCACATTATCCCTTATGGAAGCAATTAAAGAACAAACTTTAAATTAACTAATTGGTGACCACTGACAACATATTTGTGGATTAACTGTGTAAGCACTGGTGTTTTCCCGACATCATTTGTCAACTTGTAACTGATCCTGTATTGTAAAGAGGTTGCAGTTCTTTTTGATAGATCCGTATTTCTTCTGACGCTTACAATATTAGCAATACTCAATAATGCTAAAGCTAACTTTCTTTGTACATGAAAAGCCTTAACTAATAATTATGACCAAACCCAGCCAAATTGTTAGGAACTGGACTGAGCGGCCCCCTTCCCTGTGGTGTTCCAAACAGGAAGGACCCACTGACTCTGAAAAGCCCGTAGACGTCTATAGAGAAATAAACAGTTATTACTACAGTCATTCTATTTGTCAGAATAACCTTTCTTGCTCTGATAGCTGTTATAACATGTTCTTGATAATCCCAATTGTTTTTTCATATTTTTCCTTCAAGTTATAAACTGACCAGTCAAGTTCCTGCAATGCGGTCGTACGTCGCACCTTTGAAACGTTTTAATAACATAATTCCCAATCTTGCTTTCAAGTAGTAGGGGTGTGGCTTTTCAACAAGCTCACTCCTGATTGGCGAGAGTGGTTGCCGTTGAGATGTTAACTCATCCCAACTTAGACCAATCCCTGATGACATCTGGCTCCAACATGGCGGCATCAATATTGTGAAAAAATGGCGTCTGAGTTGACTTTATTTGGAAGTTAGCCATTTCCTATAGGGCACCCCCCACTCACTCCTTCCAGTTCTCATATGAAATCTATGCTCTTATCTTCAGCTGCTGAAAGATGCACTTTTTTAGGGCTTTTTAGCAGAATCTGCTTTAAGATCCATAAACTCAGGATTTGACAAAGTGTAGTTAAATCAGTTCATTTGACATGTTTGGGTTAGTATTACTGTCTTATGCCCCTCAGTTATTGGCAGGTGTTAAAATAATGAGTTTTCTGTCACTCAGTGACATTTTCTGTAATACAGGATAAGAAATTCTGTGTTTTTTTAAGTTTGTTTTGGAGAAAATCTGTATTTGGTAAAGATCAACACTCATGCGCTCCTTTTTGCATCTATGAAGGTGTGAATATGTGTATAAGCACCCACATATGGAAGCACTTGTCTCATATATTGTTTCAGCCAGACAACCAGAAGAGTCCAAACAGATCGGGTTGTTGTCTGTGTGTGTTCATGTGTGTGACTTTGTCCAATCCAGAATCCCCACAAGAACCTGACATAAATGTATTTAGAGTTTTTTGGTGTTGGATGTTTATTATAAGAACTGTTTTAATGTTTGCTTATTTTCCTTCTTCTGAAAACATTTTTGAGCTAGCACTGTTGGATTTCTGCTTTGCATGCACTCGGACATGAGGTTTGGCTATTTCAATCTCTGTTACTGTTTTTCCTCGAGACACAACTCATCATCTTCTACTTTTATTTTTTTTTTTTAAACCTTCTAAAGCTTAGTTTCATCTTATATTGCTCTCAAAACCTCCAGCCTTTACACCTGTTTCACAGAAAAATTGATACACGGTCCAAAGCAATTTTTGTCAAATGTTCTAGTTCTTCAAGCCCAGAGAAACACAGGATAACATTTAAAAAAAATACTCCTTTTCAGTGTGTGTTAGCTTTTCCAAGTCAGTCACATCTGATTGCAATTTTCTCCCACGACCACCACGCAGGGCATCTGAACCCGCTCTTCATCTCCCTCTGACTTTGTCCCCCATCAGTAAAATTGCCATCTTCCAAAATAATATTTGCCATCAAATGAGTTCTTAAGATGAGCAAAAATACAGTTTCATGTTTCCTCCTGTTCTTTCAACCCATCCCTTTTATTCTTCTTTGGTATGTTTTTTGTTGAACTTGACTTTTTGACATCCCCGCCCCACCCCGTCCCGTGTTGCATTTTTTGATCCACGTGTAAAATAATGCTGGGCCTTTAACATTTGCCTGGGTGGTCTCTCCTGCTCTCCAAGATCCTTTCAACCCTCTAGAGGTTTCCATTTGAAAGGTGGTAGTTTGTTCCAACAACCCGCCCCTCCACCACTTAGACATTTTGTTAATTTTCTTTCACATGGCACTGCATTAAAAGCAAAATCCGCTAACAGTAAATTCCATTTAAAGTTACATGGGTCTACAAAAATGTTTTATTTTTTGCCAATGACAAACAAATTGGGCTACCACCTTTTTCTGTAATTTGATCCAAACTAACCCAAATATTATATTTTTATACAATTGTCACATTGACAGTCAATTTTAGATAAAGTTTAAAAACTGGAGGTTTGTCTGGAGCACTCCTGTGCTTTCATATTTCTCCAGAAGGGGGCACTCTTGATACATGTAGTATTGAAACTCCCCCAGTCAACCAACCAGAGGTGACAGAGGTTTGACGAGGTTTCAGTATGAAGTGAAATTGAATAATAGTAACATAATTATCAAACAATTATTCTTCAACATGCGCTGCTTTTCCAGCTTTTAATTCATTCAAAAAATGGAACAAGACTGGATGGCGGTGCTGTTGTTGCTTCATAGATAAATGAGTTGCACATCTGGGAATAAAGACCCGAAAAATGCAACATTTAACCCCTTATTTAATAGAACTATACTGTCATCAGGTTGGTAAATACAGGGCGTAATCGTTAATGGTCCTTCAATGACACACAGTGCTTAAAAAAGTAGTTACTAAAGTAACTTCTAGGTCCATCTTATTCTTGTTCCCTCCCTCATTGTTTTATATTTCCTTTTTGCTGGTTTTTTTTTTGGAAGTTTGGAAAGTTGAAGTCTTTGGCTTCAATCAAGAAGCTGCGGTTGGGCTCCGATCATGGCATGGTCTGGTTGGCAGACCCTACTTTTAAGGGGCAGCCTGAGCATCATGAGAGAAAAAACCACAGAAAGAAACTCTATGAGTCCACAGCAGTCAAAGTTTTCCACAGACCTATGTCTCCTTCACAGCACTCACACACACAAACACACACACAAACCTCCAATATTTGATGTGTGTGGGGAAGTGTGGTAAAGAAATGATTTAATCTAAATCATGCTGTGGTTTTAGCTTTAGCAGTTTTACATTAGGTCCTGCTGCTAATGTGCTGTTGTGTGGGGAATATTTTTACTCCTGCTGTGACAATCATGACTTGATGAACCATGATGAAGTTTAACATTATTTTTTATTAGAACAAATGGAAAGGGGGGAGGGGACTCTGTCAAATTAGCAAACTGGGTTTGAAGTTCTAATAAAGTTGGATGTTTAATGCATTTAGAATTATTTGTCTTTTACAATTACCTAAACAAAGTTCTTGACACTAAATTAGATGAAAGTGCACTAACTGTTTAGAGTTTTAGTGGTATCTTAACACGTCCAATAGGATTTTTCGAATAGACTATTTAGTTTATAGCAAAGAGGAACTTTTCAACAAAGAAAATGAAACCATAGAAACTGACTACAAGAAGGAGTTTTTGTCATATATGCTGCACATCTGAGTTTAAACAAGTAATCAGCCAATCTGCATTTGAAAAACAACGAACAATTGAAACCTTAAATTAGCCTGATAGACCAGAATTATGTTAGAGTTTGTATGAATTCTGCTTTAACAGGTTGCATTGGCTATTGGCCATAAATATACCTAAAAAAACCCCAAAAACTTCTTACTCTCTGCGGGTGGTTTCTCATCCAAGCTCGGGTCCTCTACCAGAGCCCTTGGAGCTTTAAGGTCCTGTGCAGTATCTTAGCTGTTCCTAGAACTGCATTTTTTTGGACTGAGGTCTTTGCAGGATCTGCAGTTGCCACTCATCCAGCTTGGGGGTTACTGCCCCGAGTGCTCCAATTGCCACGGGCACCACTGTCACCTTCACTTTCCAGGCTTTCTCCAGTTCTTCTCTGAGTCCCTGGTATTTCTCCAGTTTCTCATGTTCCTTCCTGATGTTCCCATCACTTGGCACTGCCACATCCACCACAACGGCTTTCCTCTGTTCTTTATCCACCACTACAATGTCTGGTTGGTTCTCCATTACCATCCTATCAGTCTGGATCTGGAAGTCCCACAGGATCTTTGCCCTCTCATTCTCTACCACCTTCGGAGGTGTTTCCCATTTTGACCTTGGGGTTTCCAGTCCATATTCTGCACACATGTTCCTGTATATGATTCCAGCCACTTGATTGTGGCGCTCCATGTATGCTTTACCTGCCAGCATCTTACACCCTGCAGTTATGTGCTGGATTGTTTCAGGCGCCTCTTTGCACAGCCTACACCTTGGGTCTTGTCTGGTGTGGTAGATCTGAGCCTCTATTGCTCTGGTGCTCAAGGCTTGTTCCTGAGCTGCCAGGATGAGTGCTTCAGTGCTGTCTTGTAGGCCAGCCCTTTCTAGCCATTGGTAGGACTTCTTGATATCAGCCTTTTCAGTTCTGGTCTGGTGATAGATCCCATGCAGGGGTGTGTCCTCCCATGTCTTGATCTGAAATAGAACATCCAGCATCCCTACTATTTTCTATTCTCACTAATGGACCTTCAACTTCTGAATAATATGTGTAGCTATTGTCACAACAAACCGCTTGGATATTTAATTTCTAACCTTCTAAGAAAACTCACTTCTACTTCCCCTTTTGTGGTCCATGTTTACTGTGATACACATCTTGTTAATACAGTGGTTCCCAAACTGGGGGGCGCGCCCCCTAGGGGGGGCGCGGAGGTATTGCAGGGGGGGGCGCGGTGGAGTTTTTTTTTTTATACTTTATTGACAAACAACATAATACAATAACAATGTGAATGTCTCAGGGGGAATTGAAATGTGTACATATTGCAGAAAAATATAAGAAATAAAAGAAAAAGTATATAAATATAAACACATACATATACAACATAAGAGAAAAATAATGTTTACTTCAAAAATCTTTGGGGTTTAATAAATTTTAAAACTTTCAAAAATTAAATTAGTCCAAATAGCTTTTTGGTTTTGCAGATGTTTGATAATGGTACATTACTGATTGATTTCACTCAAAAACTGCTGGAATTTAGTTTTGGAGTTTGACCATTTGGCTTTATAGATATGGAATTTTGCCAATAATAAAAACAATTGTGTAATGAAGATACAATCTTTGTCTACTTTGACATTAAGGTAACCCAGAATAATGTATTTTTCTAAAAATGTAACAGTTTGTTTAGTTATATTTCCAATATAGTTTCCCACCTCAATCCAAACCTTATTTGTATGTCTGCAGTCCACAAACAGATGATAAATAGTTTCCTCCTGAGTTCCACAGAATGAACAAAACAGGTCCATGTCCAACAAATCTACTCAAATTTTGGTAGGATATATACAATGCAATATTTTGAAGGACACCTCTTTTATTTTGTTATTTAGACCAGTGGTCCCCAACCACCGGGCCGCGGACCGGTACCGGGCCGCGGGACACTTGGCACCGGGCCGCGACGCGGTTCCAGGCCGCGGGAAATTTTTGCACCGGGACGCACAGAAAGAAAAAATAATTTCCATTTTTTCCCGACAAAAACGTTTTATTTTGAAAAGTGACCGGATTCACTTTGTTACATCTGTCACACTTAACGCACGTCAAAGTCGCGACACCAAACATCAGGTGATAAACCCACTAAAATTAAACCCAAACAACCAAAATGAGCAAAAAACAAACTTCTTTAGAAAGTTGCTTTGACAAGGGGAAAATTATAATTATTATTGTTATTATCATTACTAAAGAGAAAATACCACCCCCGGTCCACGTAACCCCCCCCCCCCCCCCCCCCCCCCCCGGTCCGCGGTAAACGTGCTATGCGTTGTACCGGTCCACGGTGGCAAAAAGGTTGGGGACCACTGATTTAGACAGTATTTATTACTAATAGTCCAAGCATAAGTCCATTTAATGTCCACAAATTTGGATTCCCAGTAAAACCTCCCAGCAGGTAAGGTTGTGGTATGTAAAAGATTTCTTATTTGTTTATTGGAAACTGAATGAACACAAATATCCACATTGTCCCAAAAAATTGTCTGGGTTCTTAATTGACTTGTGTTATAAATCCCTTTAAACAGTTGTAGTAGACTGGTTGGAACGGCATCTAACACTATTGCATATTCTCTGGGTGGAGCAGGAATACCGAATTTTAAAAGAAATTCTTCATACATCAGAAGATGTCCATGAGAATTGAAAAGTTGTCTGATTAAAACAATATCATTATTATACCACCTAGGAAAAAAAGTGATTTATTTTTGTATTGTACATTACTGTTATTCCAAATAAAACAAGTTGTTGGAGAAAAATTATGTTTATAAACGAGTTTCCAGGCCAGCAGGGCTTGTTTGTAAAAGTTTGAAAGTTTTGTGGGTAATTTTTCAATTTTACAATTACATTTTAGCAAGAATTTAATGCCTCCCAGTGTGTCAAATATATATTTGGGAAATGCATTCCAGATATTGTCTTCCCCTTTCAATAAATTACTTAACCACTTTATTTTAAAAGAGTTGTTTAAAGTTTTAAAGGTTAATACATCCATGCCGCCATGTTTTCTGGTGTTACACAAAACAAATTTTGCTTAAGTAATGAAATTTTTTCCTCCAAATAAAATCAAATAATGTTTTGTTTAATAGGTTACAGATGTGTTTTGGAATTTCTAAAGACAGAGACACATAGACAGATCTAGAGATTCTTTCAGCTTTAGATAGCATAATTCTACCGTTCAGAGAAAGATTTCTCATTAACCACATGTTATAAGGCGCGGTGGAGTTTAGAAACAAAGGATTGTATGTTTGTGTCAGTGTGGGGGGGCTCGAAAATATTGTAATTTTCAGAAAGGGGGGCCCTGCAGAAAAAGTTTGGGAACCACTGTGTTAATAGATTATACAAGGAATATTTAAATCAATCATTTTAAATATTTTCTAGGTATGCAGTCATTTTTACTTTGAGTGACTTTAATTTGTTTACTTATTAAATAATTCTATTAAACAACATTTTATACAATGGAGTTGTAGGGCCAGTTTACAGAGAATGTTTTTTTTTAAATCACGACTTTAAAGTAATAAATTTACAAGAAAAAAGTCATAACTGTTAAATTACGAGAGTAAAGTCGTAAATTTACTACTTTAAATCTCGTAAATCTACAAGAAAAAAGTCGTAAAGTTTTGAGAAAAAGTCATAAATTAATGAGAAAAAAACACCAAAGTTGTCTGTTTATTGGAGCCTTTCTCAAAGATGAAAGATGTAGAGCATTTTGTGAAGCTTTATTTCTGGATAGGTTTAGAAAAAATAGTAATTTTAAGCCTTTTAGAGACTTAAAAACAAATCGTTGTTAGTGTAGCCGGCATTCCGGGGTTCGGTGTCAGTAAAGCGGAGTTTCATAATATAAAATAAGGAGCTCAGAGACATGTTTGGCTGTAGAGGACCGCTACTTTATTTTTCTTTTCGTTCACATACCCAGAAGTCCATTTGTCACCTTACGTCATGAACCTGTCATTCGCACACGGAACACCAAAGAGGAAGGAAAAAAGTGTTACATATGTCCCCTCCTCCAGTTAAAACGTCTCTTTCAAAATAAAACAACAGAGAGGAATGAAATAGTCTGTTATATTAGCATAAGAATGTTGAAAATGTCAAAAAGTGTGCCTCCTCCTGATGAAAACGTTACAGAGACTTAGAGATCTTGTCTTTGGTGGAGGAAGAAAGGATTGAAGTGGACATCTGCAGGGATCCCGACATTTCTTCAACAGGCTGCAGAGATCCTGCACGCCACCCATTAATGAATAAAACATCAATAAGTAGTAAATCAAACAAAGAACCAATTTAATCTCTTAAATTTACAAGTTTTTTTCTTTAAAAAATTTGCTTCAAATTTTTTTTTCTTGGGTGGCCCTAAAACTGTCTTAATCTTAGATAAGGTCTGACGGTAAATTTAACATACATTTTATTTCTTATTACTTTTGTCATTTTTACATTATTTCAGTGATCATAGTGGGTTTTTCTCTCATTAACTTTAGAGGACCTACAATTTTGTTGACATGTGTATATAAATGTGTGTGTGAGTGTGTGTCGTGCTAGGGCCACATTAGAGAAGCCTTTCATGTCTGTCTGGGCTCCTCCTTCTTCAGCACAAAGAGCTTATATTGTGGTCTTTTTAACTGGCGGTACTCCACAGCCACTGCAAACTTTGAGCGTGTGTCTCCATGCGAATGTCTACATCATGTTTTGGGGTTATTCCCAGTGCGTGGGATGCCCTAAAATCCTAAAACATTTTGCTTTCAAGTCCCTTACCCTACATCTGTCATCTCTTCTCTCTCATGTCTATTTTTTTTTTGTTTTGTTTTTCCTATCGGTGTTTTTAAAAAATATGACTTCTGTAAGCGCTGGATGGGGTGTGACAGTTAAGTAGTCACCTCCAGACTTCCGACAGAAGTTTGCCGATCTTCCCCCATAAATTAACTGATGACAAACCTGGGGCCTATTATCATCCCCCCACCCCAACCCACCCCACAAACACCCACGTCTCTTTGATAACTATGCCAATCACTCCAAGCATGCACTAACACATTACTGCACACTAGTACTTTTTGTGGATTGGGTTCAGAAAAAAAAAGGTTTGTTGATGCTTTATTCCTCACTAAAATCCAATGCATGCCTGATAGGGTTGGGCGATGTCCCTTAAGTTGGCAGTTGACGATGTTTGCAGTAAACCATCGAGATGGACGATGATATTGGGGGGGGGGGGGGGGTAATTTTTCGTTATTGTAATTATAATATAATTATAATATAATTATTATTCATTATTTTACTTTGTTACTTTATTTATTTTATTTCCCAAACAATGACTCATCCGCAATGATCCAGTATAAACTGAGGGAAGTGCCTTTAGAAAAAAAAATAGAAAAGAAGTTCTGTACTCCTGCACTTGATTAGTCAAGTGGACCGGTGGAGTGAGCGACCGTGTCTCTGAGCAGAGCAGACGGACTCACAGCTTTGTGTTTGAGGGAAGGGAGGATGCTTTGTTACGTGTGCGCTGTGGGAGACTTAGGACTGCAATCCGTCCCACAGCTCTACGTGAACGAGCTACCGAACTCAGGAGAACCGGGTGTTTTCCGGTAAAAGTGTGTGTCTGGGCAGAGCTCGGACCGCCAGCACACACACACAGCGGCTTTGGGGCGGTGTGTGTGTGTGTGCTTCAAAGCAGAAATGTCGCTCAGTCCTTAGAAACCGTTCAAAAAATCAACGTGGATTCGTGTTTCTAGTCGTGTTCCAACAAAATAAAGGCTGATGTTATTCCCACATATTTACGTGCAGCCAGGATGCAGATTGCAGAATTTCCCTCATGGATTTTATGTCTATCCAAAGCTAATGTTGTTAGCCCGTGTTAGCATACTGCTAACCCTGGCTTCTTCCAGCTCCGTTCTTCCACAGAAAATCACTGACCACACGGATTAAAATTAAAATGATGAGGGAACAGATCATCTCAGCTATTACAGAGCTGACATATCTATGTATGTAGCCGCTCGGCGGAACTTATTTCCTCTTCCCGTATTTCAAACACTACTGTGCATGTGTGAATGATATATTCCGACCGAAAGTGTGACCTATGTGAACGTTTGTTATAATCTGAAAAAGTTTTTCTGGTCCCATGTACATGGTTGGATTCTAATCTGACCAATGATCCAATCAAAATATTTTGCTCATGTAACCGCGGCTTATGGTGTCGACTCGCAGCGCGGCGGGGTGTGACATCACGATGGTGTCTCTCCATCGTGATGTCAGTCACCCATCGGCACAACCCTAATGCCTGACACTCCATACTATTTTCGTTTTATATAGCAGGTGAAGGGCAGCAGGTGACAGTGATCTAAATATGCTGTTACTCTATATTCCTCCATGTTGGAGCTATAAGGAGTGACATAATGCAAATGCTTGAGCAAAATAAAATCTCAGCAGTTAGTTAGCATCCTAGGGTTCGTACGGTCATGAAAGACCTGGAAACGAAAATGCAATTTCTAGGTCCTTAAAAAGTTTGTAAAAAATGGAATTGTCTGTGAAGTTTTGGCACAGCATTGAAAAACACAAAGTCTTTATAACTGTGAAAACATTAATATCAAATAGAAGATGAGGGTTAAAAATGTATAAAACAATAAATATAATGAAAATCAAAATATATTTTTAACCGTATGTGAACAGTAAATAGATTTTCTGCAGGTCTTTTGTCCTGACTATCAAGAATCAGTGAGTTCTTAAAATTATAAGGAAAAAAAAAATCCAGAAAAGAAATGAGAATGAAGATGACAAGGTTTTTTTTTAAATTATTAAATGCAGTACGCTTCCATACTTTACAGCAGTTCCATCTATACCTGGCCGTGTTATGGTGGCTGCAATTTTAACAGCAAGACAGACAAATAAGAATGTATCAATGTGTGCTCTGTTTGATTAGGCGGCACTGAGTACAAAAGTATGACTGAAATGTGTTTATTCTTGGTTTTGGAAAATCTGTGAAAGGTTATGGAAAACCCTTTCTAAAATGTGTACAAACCTTGGCATCCCTAAATGTCCCTTTGCTTTATTTCACAAATCAGATCAGTAATGAAGTGATTGTTGGCTAACATTAGCCCTATATGTACTTAACAATTCAAGTACCAATCAGAGGAGTTAGTTACTTTATATTACTTAAACCTTTTTATGAAAAAAGGACAAAAAAGGACATAAACTAAAAATGTATGAGTTTATAATTACTAACATAGGTCTTTCTTTATGTAACCCATTCAAAAGGGCAAATAAGATCTACTGAATTTATTTGAGAAAAACTACAATTTCAAAAATGTCTCTTAAAATTAGAAAAAGTACTCATATCTACCGTTTAGGTTGGTCCGTATGAGTTAAAACAAGGGGCTAGTGTTTTGAAATAGTTTATTTATTTATTTATTTATTTGTTTGTTTGTTTGTTTGAACCAAAAATAACAATGCAAGATATCCCACAAGTAGTCACATCACAGAAATAGTAAGAATGTTCAAGGTTTGAAAAAGGCTTTGAATGAAGCTAAAAGCCTCTCAAGTCCAACAACCCCTGTCTTTTTCAGCCCAAACTAAATATACATCGAGGCCTTTAGATCTAAACACAGAGTAATACGAACACAGAACACAATCGATATGATAAAAAGGACAGCAAAATAGCATACTTGTACATTTTTAATATACACATACATACAGTATATCCTAAGTATATATATCTATAACTATCTAAGAGACAGACAGACAGACAGACAGACAGACAGACAGACAGACAGACAGACAGACAGACAGACAGACAGACAGACAGACAGACAGATAGATAGATAGATAGATAGATAGATAGATAGATAGATAGATAGATAGATAGATAGATAGATAGATAGATAGAGTACTTTATTAACCCTGGGGGAACTTGCATATCCATCCATTGCTCCTCAAATACACAAACATTCAATAGAAATAAAAAAAAAGTAGTTGAGTAATAAATAGTCATAAAATCATAAAATAATCAAACTCACTAAAAACACTTTGTGGAGATGCAGTGGAGTTTAAAGTTTGTTCTAACCGGTGGTTTGATAAATATGTTAGTTAAATATGTAAAATAAATATGTTTGTTCCAAAATAGCAAGGACTTATGCTGTGGGGGCGTTTCTTAAATTTTCTTTCTTTTTTTTACCTGCCGCATTCAAGGTAGTTGCCTGAAATTAGATGCTGAAATCTGACCCCACAGGACATTTGCAATCACAATAAAGTGTGACCTTCTGTGTCCCACAGTCCCTTTGATGTGGTTTGAGCTGTTGGATCTTTCTGAATCTTTCCGGCATTCATGCTTATTATTGAGCTTTCAGCTAGTGATGGATGGGATCAGGAAAAGGGTGACAGCATCGATGTCAAGTAACACTAATTCACAGATTTTCATGACATTCCAGGGCTCACATTTCAGCTGCTCGTGCAAAAACACAAAATTTGGTTTATGTCTGTGTTTATCTGTTGTCACAGTTTGACACAGCTGCAGTTGTGTGCGGCGCACAGCTCTTTCTGCATTTACACTTTTACACATTTTTCGTGTGCTCTATAAATCTCTGTGCTGTACCTGCATACCTGCTGTGCTGCTCTGAATTGACTGGACCAGGTCAGCGCGAGAAAGCAGCAAAGGGGGAAGATTGAAGCAGCCAGATGCGGCGACTGGGGCTACCGAGGATATCATTACCCGGGGCGCGAAGCTGGCCAAAACTGGCGCCCCCAAACAGAGTTTCATCAAGGTGGACCCCCGTCTGTGTTGAGGGGGTGGATACCTGTTAAACGGTCATCCTGCAGTGAGCAGAGGTATTAAGCGGTTGGTGGAAAGAGAAAGCATCCCGTGAATGGAATGAGGTAGAAACAAGTATGTGTGGAAATACCTAAAGAGAAGCTGGAAAACTCACACTGAGAAGTTCTTTTTTTCTAAAGCAGTGTTAAGTCATTTTATCCCCTTTGGTTGGCTTTTTTATACATAAAAATGTTTAGTATCTACTGTGTTTATGGTCACATTTTGTCACATTGAAAAAAAAACAACACACTTTCACTCTTAGGATCAATCTTAGGAAATAGTACAGATATTTCTGGTGCAGGATTATGACAGAATAACTTGATGCATGACCACTGGCGAAAAACATCAGCAGCATCTTCATATGGGAATTGGATCATCTCCCCTTTAGTGAGGTAACCCAAAGGCCATTAATTACGGTGCTTTTCTCTAGACTTGTGCGGTCCAACGGGTTGACAGTTTGACCGCTTCTCTCTGTGGTCTCCCTCCACTCCTGACGCTCCTCCCATTCCCATCACCACACATTCCAACCACCGGACCGGTCATGTCAGGTCAGGAAAAATAAAGTGCTGCTTTCTTTTGTGCATTCTTTAGCTTTGCAAATTAATGGCCAGAGTAAGTGAAAAGGGGAATGTCTGATAGATGACTACAAACACAACTTTGGAAAGACATTTTGTTTCTAAAAATAAAGGCATGGAGACAGAAGGAGCTGGAAAAACGGTTTCCCGGTTGTTTTCGCTTGCAGCATGTCTCTTTTGGCAGCTTTCAGATGGAGTTCGCTCGGCAGTTTGCATGTCTGGTCCTTTCTGGCTTCTCCAGTGGGTTACTGGTGTTTGGATCGCTGCAGCTGGCAGTTAACCACTGACTTGGATAGGGCCCCAACACCATGCATTTGATTAAGTTTAGTGATTTGTTATGTAAGCAGAGCATGAAGGTTAAAGTCGTATATCAAGCATGTTTTTAAGAAGTGCAATTAAAAGAAAACAGATATGAATTGGGAAGGATGTGCTGCAAAGCTGAAATTCATTGGACAAATGATCATTGGATAATGGTAAAATCATTAGCGTGAGCACAGTGTGTAATTGTAGCTCTGTGAAGAGATGTGCTGAGTTCATCAAAAGCTTATGCGAGTGCAAGTGTTGAAAGGGCGAGCGAGTGGTTTTAAGGTGCCCCAGGCCATACACAAGCCGAGTTAAACACACCCTATGTGCGTTTCTGTTTGTGTGAGAAGGAGACTTGACATTTCAGAGGATGCGATGTAGTCACTTCCTCCCAGCGGACTGAGCCGCCGTTGTGAGCTTGACCCTGCCGGTTAACCTCTCGCCATCACTGGCACTGCGGGCGAGGGCCTCGGTTGTGTGTGTTTGGGAAGAGAAAGACAGATTGTGTGTGTGTGTGTGTGTGTGTAGCATGTGTGCTGGCAGACCACAGGTGTCTGCTCATGGTGTCAGGGTGTTAAGAGGTCTTCCCAGAGGCCCCATGACTCTCATCATCGGTTTCAGGGGGAGAGGTTTGCGAGGGTTACCAACACATACCCCTGAGGCATGGTGGGGCAGTAGCTGACAAGCAGGTGCCTGTGTTGACATGCTTGAACCCCAGACTCACACTGCACACTCTTTTACATAAATGCTGAGAAGCTGAAGACACTGATTGGAGTCAAGGCAGGGGGAATCCCCTGTTACACACAAACACACACAGGATCTGTTTTCATGAAGTCAAAGGTGAAAGACAGAGGAAAGTGCACACTTACTGCTGGGGCTGTGTGTGTTTGTGACCTCGCCAGTAGTTCTACTCATTTACGATCTATTTCCAGCACAACAGGCATTATCAATCTATGCAACTGGAAGTGGATTTAAAGAATCAGGTTTTTAAGTTTGGGTGAAACAAAAAAAGTTTGTAAATTAAACCCAATCTGTGTGCATGTTATTCAGGTGTATCAGTCCATGTCTGGGAATGATTATTTTGGTAAAACGGATGGGGAGGAGGCTAGCAGCAGGAGGCTGAGGAAAATTGGAACAGCTGTTAATTAACATAAGGGTTCTCTCTTTCTCTCCATTTTTTATTTTATTTTATTGTCTCTTGTAGTGGAGGAAGAAGAAGAGGACGATGAGGAGATGATGGAAACAAAGCCGGCTTCAGAGTCAGACCAGCAAAATGAAGATGAAACCAAGGAAACTAAAGAAGGTAAAAGACAGCCGGAAAGTAAAGAAAAAATAAAAATAAAAACTTAGACTGTAGTTGCCACGTTTTTTTTATTAAAAAGTACAAAAAAAGCAAATCAAATGCGGAAAATGTAAAGAATACTTCTTTTGCTAATGTTATTTGGTATCGGCATTTTTCCAAATGGTTTTGTTTGCTTTCTTTGTTAATTCAGTCCTAGTCAGAATTGCTCCTGCAACAAGATACAAAAAACCTGCATGAGTCTCGCAGGTGGGCCTAATAATGGCATATCAAAGTTGATGACCCCAGAGAACAAAAATGTTCATGCATATTTTTTCTATGGGCACGCTGTAGGCAACAGGTCGTAGCGAACACTTTTGGAACAGGCCAGGGTAAAGAGGAAGACTACGCAAGGGACCCCCTATAAGTGCCATTCACGGGATTAGTGCTTGCTCGTTGCGTTACTTACTCACATTATAAGTTACTTACGTTACTTACTTCCGCACTTTGCGGAAGCAACCGTGGAGGACGGTTGAGGCTTCCACGGCGTACGTTAAAAAGTGATGCACAGTTCGAAACCCTTACTTAACGTACGCTGTGGAAGCCTGCACCGACTGCATGAAGTGTTAATTTCTAATAATGGACACTTCAAAGGCCATTATCTCGTTTATACCATGATCACTTTTAAAAGAAATAAATGCTCAAGCAGTTTTTAGTACTTTACTCTTGTTATTTTTTCAGTTTAGATTTTTTTTTTTTTTTTCACAAAAGCAGACTATTTGTTACGTGATACGGGGCGTTGTCACGTTAACATGACAATGGGCCGCTTAGCCGGCCGAGCCGACACCGACTTCGACCACAGCGACAAAGGAAAGCGATAGATATGCTGATTCTCACGATAGGTGAAGTAAAGCATCAGTTCTGAGAGAGAGTTCACCTCTTACCGCTTGTTTTTGTCCAAATAATGAAGCAAAAGGTTGTTTTAAAGAAGCCGGCACAGGGAACTTCCTTTTTAGGCCTGTGGATTCACTGGGATTACTGTGGATTATCACTTTTTAAACCACATTCAGCAGCTAATCAGAATCGAGTATGCGCCTGGACCATGGTGTAAATTATCATTATGAATACATCACGATTCACTTATGACATGCAAGACAATTAAACGTTCCATTTTCATGACGTTCCTTAGGCCTGTACGAGCCTCAAAGGAACTACAACACACACCTGGGGCACCTCCCAGGAAGCAGCCACTCCTTTCTGCAACCCTCTACGACCCGGACAAGCCAAAAACCCATACGGCTCTACCCCCGTACGAGTGCATGTGACTAAGGCTGTTTAGCAAAGTTCAGGAAAAACAACCAAACATGCACAACGTTTTTTTTTCCTTTTTCAAATGTTGAAATTCAATCATTAAGAACAATTTAAGATTGTTTTACTAATCTGAGCCATTGCAATTAGACCGAACAATCTTAAAGACATTTTTATAATGGTTCTTATTAGTCATTTCTCTAAAGAATTCAAATTCTGTATTTACTATCTATTTGGGCAACTGTGGTGAGAAAAAAATACTTCTAAATTGCAAGAAACCACCAACAAAATCAGATATTTATGGGCAAACATAAGCCATGACTAATTGATGCAAGCAAACTTCACAGAAAACAAAGAAATCCAGGAACCTTTGAGCTCATAAGTGAACATATTTTGCATACATCAATGGCACAATGTTGGTTATGCAAAGAATGGCTGAATTAGCTCCTAATGCTTGCTGCGCCAGATGGGCTGTAAAAGTTATGCCATCAGTTGTTGCAAAACACAAAACTTCTCTCTCTTTATCCCCTGAGCTTCTTTCCTCCCACCACTTCTCTCATGTCGATGGTCAATCCGTCATGAACTATGGCCACTCATGTGTGACACCCTCTGCCAGTCAGTGGGTGTATCAGATCGGAGGGTGGGGGAAGGTTACAGTTGGGGTCACCATATCAGCTCTGTGGCATGTGGAGGTCAGCGCTGATTAAAAATCTCTCACTTGACCCCCTGGTCACATTTCAAAGCGAGGAGCAATGAAGAAGTGTGCATGCGTGTGTCTCATTCATGTGCATGTCAAGGGTCTATGTGGAAGAGTAGATCATTCAAGAAAGGGTTTAAGGTTAAATTAAAACAAAAAAAAAACACACACTTATACAGATTGATAAAAATATTTGTATCTAAGCAGATTAAGCGCGGATCTAACTCAAAATCGAGTGAACACACACATTAAAGCACATATACTCCCATAAACACACACATCCATCTGTCTCTTTTCCATCCTGGCTTAATAGGACGTCTGGTCTTTGATCTTTGCCACTCGATTCACTCAGTCTTTTCTGACAACTTGTAAGAAATACAAAGGGATGGAGGATCAAAGTCAAAAGACAGGGTAAAGGTCTCTATATGTCCTGTTTGTCTGCATGTGTGTGTAATATTACATGTGCGCTTAGGGACGGTGACATTAAAAACCGGAGTCCATGCTGTGCTGCCATTATGTTCAAAGGCAGACAAGCTGCTCAGAGGGCTTTGTTTTTACTCATGTTTATGACGTTTTTGCTTTGGGACTTTACTGGAAAAGATGTATCAGGAAGTGTTTGTAGTTTATTGTGTCCTGCATGTGATTCTGCATTTCATGAAGATGAAGGGAATCTCACAGCTACACAGGTTATAGCTACACAGCTATAACCTTAAACAGGTAAAATCTTTGTTTTAAAGGTAGTAAAACTCCTCACTATACTTTTCTCAGACATGAACATTTTCACACTTCTCTCTTTTTAAGTCTCAGAGTTCTAAACCATCATAGATACGTAAATAATAGAAAACAAAGATTTGATCGTGATTGAAAATGTATACAAGTGTGTCAAACTAAATGCATTTTGTTGAGGAGACATGGCAGGGAGAAGAGTGACATGGTGGTCAACAGCCAATCAGGGCGCAGAACACTGTACAAATCAGAAAAACCAAAAGTGGAGGAGTTGCTAAAGTTTACCATGAAAAAGTTAAGAAAAGTTGCCTTGACACTGAACACAAAGACCCGGAAACCATAAAGAAATAAAACTAAATAAGTTAAAATAAGGTTTCTTCATCTCTCAAAGTAAAGGCATTATTAAAAGGAAAATGACACGCTTTGCACATGTGATCAGTTCCCATTTGCCATTGAATATACTGTTACATAGGTCACCTAATAATAATATAAAATAAGAAATGGTTGGTGTAAATATTGGAAAACATATTTTGCTAGAGAGCTCTGCTATTGTTTTCTTATGTTATGAAATGCCAGCACTCTATGAGAAGAGTTTCGGCAGATTGTAAGTAATCCCATAACTCACCATACTGTTAAGAATCTTCTGATGGTATTTGTAAAAACAATCAGATTCATTAACTATCTTTGCTAATTATTTTCAGATTTTGTTTCTTAGTTCATTATCGAGGTAAACCGATATAAAAATAAAGGATTGCACACATCTGTTGCTGGTATTTCCTTTGTTTTTCTTATAGATGACCCGCTAATAAGTCGGCCTTCTACATACATTTGTATTGGCTTCCACCTTCTGTGGTTAGCTTCAGTTTGATTGGCTGAGCTTGAAGTTGAAGCCTGAAAAACTGAACATTATCCTTTTTTGTAACATAGCCTGCTTTCAAAGCAACACAAAAAGTCCCAGAATTCAGTTCAATGATGATCGAAGTCACTGCGAGCAAAGTCGATATGAAGAAACGCCACTGATGCTCCCAAAGGGAACATGTGAATCCATAGTAAGATGTTTGACTTCTTTTAGTAGATAATTTGAAGAAAACGCCTTGCCTATAGATCAATATTCCATTGGCAGAGTTGATTCTTAACTATAGCATGTTCACGATTACTCCATCTATTGTGAGGAATTGCAGCCTTTCTTTCTTTAGTGCTCTATCAGTGGTTTGTGTGCCTTTCATTGACTGAAAGCTGGACATAGCGGTTTCTCTGTTAAATCCGTACTCCATATTTGACAGTCCAGCTGTGTCCTTGGCTGTTCTCCAGGTGTGTTTAGTTTATGTGCCAAAATCTCACATTCTCCATAATGATCAGCGGAAGAACTGGTTTCAACTTCCTCCTAATTCCATTTTTTGCTTTTGGCTTAAAGCCTTGATGTCTCCTCTGCAACTCATCTGGATCTGGGCTCCATTGTAGTCATGACGTGGCTTTCTGAAGTAGCCGTTCCCAAATGTAAACAGTTTTCCAATTGTCATGGTTACTCATCATAACAAATGTCAAAATATGTCAGAATTGCCAATAGAAATCCTTGCACTGGACAACTCCCAGCTGGTTAAAAATGTTTCAATCAGTGTTGTAACAACAAACTGAACGAAAGATGGTTAAAACCTTTTTTTCACTTACGTTGAACATTTTTAGGTTCAATTATAATGAAAAGAATATATGTATGTAGAAATATAATTTCCCTTCATTGTATTTCACATTTGAGCCTATGGATGAATGGCTTTGAAAAACTTGTCTCAATACCAAAACACATTTCACTTGAACAAAATACATTTTATTTAACTCAGAAGGTTAACCACCTCAACTGGATCTAAGATACAAGTTGCTTTAACCCAAAGCAAAGTTAAAGTACTTAAAAATGATAGAAACATTTTTCAAAACTCTACATTCAGTATAAAAAAAACAATGTTTAAAATATGCCTTAACCAGTCAGGTTCTTTTGGTAGGATTAAAAAAAATAATGTGCAATGTATTTCCAACACTGCTTCAATGTACTTTATGAGGTAGCATGGCTGCTGGAAAAGTAATGACCATCACACCAATTTCAGTTAACACTGAGTTGTATAGGTGTCTTTGAGTTGTGCTACAACAAGAGATTAATAAGTGAGGATCTACCACAAGATAGTTCTTGTGAGATCTTTTTGGTTTGGGTGCGATGCAGGTCAGCTGAAAGAGGCTTGCAAGGTGTGGTGCCAACTAGGGGTTGGAGGTTTAGGTGGAGTACAAAAGTGAGATGCTGAATTAATAATGAATTTAAACCTTTTTGACAGCATTCCAAATCAATAACAGTATTGCCACAATATTTTACAAAATATGTATTTTCCTACACCTCTAGATAAAATGTGTGGAAAGATATGTTTGTCTTTAATCAATTGTTGTTCCAACAGGCTCATTTCCGGTGCTGCGGGAGCTGACAGAGGAGGAAAGACAACAGATCCTGCATTCATCTGAGTTTCAAAGTTTCTTTGAATGCAGCATCCGAGTGATTGAAAGAGCCCTCGCTGAAGACAGCGATATCTATTTTGACTACAGTGGCCGAAACCTCGAGGACAAAGAAGGGTGAGCTATTTAGTCCTGACATGTGTCCCTTATAAACTGAAATATGGGTTGGGTCCCTTTTCCTTCTTTATAAATACAGAAGTCAAATTGGAACAGTAGGCTTGGCTCCTCCACCAGTAGTCTGAAAAAAGTGGTGGTTTTGATATGGGAGCACACACTTTATTATACATCTTTAGCTGTGCTAAAAGTGAATCATAGCTACTGAGTAACTCTTGGGGCCTGGGACCCTTTGTTTGATCTTCTTAAAAGGATGTCTTCATAATGAAGTCACACTCTTTGAGGGTTGAAGACCCCTGTGAACTGATAAACATCACAGCTTTGAGAGCATTGTGTTAACATCTGAGGCACTGCCTGTGCCAGTCAGATGGAGGTTATCAAAGTGTTGGCTGAAGCTGTGAGAGTCAGACATGCCAAGCCGCTTTAGGATGCTGTGGAAATGTCATTCCAGCTTTTGACCACTGCAGCAGGAAAGCATGAAACCAATGGTAAATACATTTTATGCTCAAAACAGGTCCCAGCCCACTGCTCGAATATGGTTTCTACTCCCTGAAGACCTGCTTTGTGGCTAACATTTTCCTGACGGTCTCACACTCAAGCTCCCATGCATGCTTGGTAGTTAGTCGGACTTTAAGGATTATGTGCAGTCAAATATCTTTACCCTCAGTTTACACAAATACAAACTCCAAACTGTTGTGTTGCAGCTTTTTAAAATGATTTGCAACCACATCCACAATAAAAAGGTATTTTCACCACCTTTAAAAACTTATAACAAACAACATACAAGTTAATACAGTAATGTATTTTTTAATGTATTTTCTCTTTTTTTTAAATTTGTATTTAATTGTTTTTTTCAGAGAAAGTTTCATGAGTAATTTTAACAGGGAAGAGATGAGACTAAAACTAATGTAATTTTTGTTTTAAATGTGACTTTCTAAGCTTTATTTGCTACTTTATACTGATTTGAATCCATTAACTGTCCTCTTCAGGTAAGAATTTTATCCGCAAATTGAAACTGAGCTCAGTTAACTTGAAAACAATACTCAAAATCGATGATATACCTTGGGTATGTTTTTAGAGACGTGGGTAGCGGTTCCAGACTGTCCCTTAGCAGAGTCTTCTATGACGAGCACTGGTCCAAACATCGTGTTATCACCTGTCTTGATTGGTCTCCTCAGGTGAGGGTATAAACTCACTTTTTTTTCCAATATTTTATTTGCTATGATGAAAAAATGAAGACTTCTTTTTATTTTAATTCCTCTATTATTAATATTTGTCTGTGTACGTTTTGTTCTGGTTACCAGTATCCCGAGTTGTTGGTTGCTTCCTATAACAACAATGAAGAAGCCCCCCATGAACCAGACGGTGTTGCACTGGTGTGGAATATCAAATTTAAAAAAGCCACACCTGAATACATTTTTCACTGTCAGGTAACATTAAATCTTTTAAGTATTTTTTTTGTTTTTTTTTTTCCTTCATCATTGTATTTTTGCTCAACATTTTTATGAATATTGATGCCTTTTTTACATTTACTTTAGCCTCACTTTACATTGTGGTCAGTCAGTTTTTTGGGACACTGGAATGTAGGGTGCAAAACAAACCAAAACTATAATGTCATATGACTACACAACCCAGAATGCTTAGAGGGTCCAAGAGGCAGCAGGGGATTGGTCAGAGGGCTCAGTGGGAAGTTATGTATACTTTCCAAAGAACTGAGTTCTCTTTTTGTCTGCAGCAAGTTGAGAGCTCAACACGGCTCAAACTTTGTTCAATTAATTCACAAAAACTCTCAGCATTGTTCAGTTTTAGCTCATAAAATACAAAATAATACACTCACTTTGTCAGTTCATTATGGCCCCACAATCCAGTAAATACATAGCTGCACTAAAAGATTTTTACAGATTTCAGAGTACCCTGTACCACAGAAAAATGGTTCAATGTCAGTAAGCACAACCAGAATTCATCCTTGGGTTGCACCAAATTACAAGGCACACTTTTAAAAAAATGAAGGGATTTTAAGTGTGCCTTGGTTTAAAAAATGCAATACTGTTCTGCTCAATCTTTAACAAAAGTATGAATGTACTTTATTTTGGACACATTTCAATAGTGTTGTTGTATATAGTCTATTAAAGATTCTTATAGATCCAGCCATCCATCCATTTTCTTCCATTCATCCATTTTCTTAACCCACTTTATTCCATTCGGGGTCATGTGGCTACTAGCGCCTATCCTGCCTACTGTTGGGCAAAGGGGGGGTACACCCTGGACAGGTTGCCAGCCCGTTGCATGGCGTTTCTTATAGATGAAGAAATATTTCTAAAATATCTTTAGAAGCAAAAATGGAAGAAATAAAGAGAAATTTTAAAGGTAAAAACCTTTAGACTGACTTGGTTAGTCTGCACGTTCTGCAAAGAAACAGCATAAACATTGTAATATTAACATATTACAAAACGCCACACGTGTGACTTTGTGTGTTTTTATGACACAGACGCCCCCTTAAAGCAACAAATAGATCTGTCTGTTTAAATAAACTCAAGTAAATCAATGTTGTAAATGTGTGTTTTTATTGAGAATGTTCACAACAACATGAAATGTTATTAGTTAGACTTACTTCCGAGTGAAATTTTTAAGTACTAATCTCTGTAAACAAAATATTTTATGTTCATGCTCAAATTCATGTGGTTGCACAAGCAAATAAAAAATTCCTTTTATTTGGAATGTTTCTGGAGAATGTCCATGTGGTTTTCACATAAAATCTGCATGATGCATGTACATGAGAGTAAAATATTGTGGCTTTAGTTGTGGGCTGATGGGAAATTGTTGTTTCTAAGGAAAAACTTTTTTTTTTTTTTCAAAGAAAAAGAAACAAATCATAGCAATGTCCCCTATATAGTCACACTTTAGCAATTTTGTGTTAGGACTTACTATAATTTGCCTTAGTTCATTCAGCTTTCACATCCGTTTTTTTATTTAGTCAAGTTCTTTTATAGACCACTGAATAAAGAAAAACTAAAGATTTTTTTTTTCTTTCTTGCTGGATTCTCTGTCTCATGGTTTTATATCAATTTAAAAAATCAGTTTTCTTCAATCTTTGTGTCAAAGGTTAAGAAATAGGTCAAGAGTCTAATTCAGAAAGGGTTTATTTTACAATCTCAAAACTTTCCTGCAGGGATCTTTTCCCGTAGTATTAAAGGTATAATGTCTGATTTCTGATTTACAAATGACAAAAAGCTTACCAGAGAAACAAAAGTTTATATTTCCACTCCTATGAAAAAGTTGTTTTTGGCATTTTAAACATTTTCTTGTGGCATTTTTCTTGTAATGGAGGACGAGGAATATCAAGCTCAAAATTGCAATAGAGTATTTCTTTAGAAGAATCAGACTAAACATGCCGTTGGAAAAGGCTCGTAGGTGAGACTTAGAAGCTACAAGGGCAAGCCACAAGCCCCCTGTTCCGCTTCTAACAGGTTGCTGACGAATAGATCCATTAACGTCCTTGTTTTCCTCATCTGAGCTGGCATCTGGTTCAAAACTGTACGGCCAGATAGCTCCAATTTTGTTTCTAATGAGCTACTGCCGCTCTGCAGAAAATACGTTCTAGAAAACAACTCGGGCTATTTGAGTTTGGATTAATAGAAAAACTGCATAATCATAATTAAAAGCCCACTGGGAACGCTTTTATAATAAACAGAGAGATGATCAAAGTGGGATTTTTAAGGGTTTCTTTAAACCGGATGTTGCTGAGTGTGTGGTGTGAACTGTCACTGCTCTGATTGGTTCTTGTGTCAGCCCAGGTTATGCTGATTGGTTGATTTCCTCTGAAACGTGGCTGTCTCACTTCTTCTAAGAGTTTGCTATGGATTATTAATAATACTATTGCTGATGGTTCTGTCTGGCTGTTGGGAGCAGAGATGAAACAAAATCATGTCTTGACAGAGAAGTTAGCGACTGACCTTGGGCTAGAACTCTGTGTTTTGAGCTGATCTTCATGCCAACTCTGACAAGTAAACACTAAAGAAATACTGAAATAGCAGAAAAGAACTTTCTACCCAAGAGCCTGTTCTGTCTAAGAGGTAGTTCTTGGATGTAAGCACGTTCTTCTCCTGAAGCCCGCTGAACTACAAGGACTGGTGCCTCCTCTTCTTTTACTACTTACTCTGATGCTTCTTGGCTCCAATCTTCTGTCCCGAGCAAAACTAATAGAGGGCAGCCACATGTTTCCTCTCTGGATCTGTAATCACACACTACATACGCATACAGCCCTCACATGCACATATTGCACTTTGGGTTGGCACATGCTGCTGCAGTTGGAAGGCAGTGTTTTACATCACTTCAGCCATTTTGGCTTCTGAGATTTGCCCACAGAAGCCGCTTTCATCTAGTAGATGGATAGGTAGATGGCTTGTGTATGCATGTGCCTGTTGCAGCCATATGTGCTGCTGTGGTGAATGTGCACGTTTATGAGAAAGAATGACTTTGCAGGTTGATATTGCAGGGTTGGGGTTTGTGGTCTAGATTGGATTCAGCATGATCCTTTATTGTTGAAGGCTGTGGGTTTCTTTTTTTTTTTAAAAGGACTTGGAATTTTATTGAAGTCAGACTTTCTGTTGTTTAGTTATATAGAACTTTGTAGATTGAAATTAGAAAACAGCTACAGAGACAAACAAAAAAACGCAGTGTTTTGACCTCTAAAAATACTACATAGAGTAGAACCAGATTTATTATATCATCAATGTGATCTCATTTGCAATAACAACGTTTTCACCCAAAAAGTAAATACGCATTGTACATTTTGGCTAAGCTTTTCTTGGTTTGCGTCTGCACTATCAGCGGAATTAAAGGTCATTCAAAAACAGCTTTAGTTTTGTTGTTTGTGGCATTTAGGAAAGAACGATCTGGGCTTCTGGCAAAAATTCTTTTGGCAAATTGTCGCAGAGTGTAATGATGCATTTTTTTTTTGTATTCAGGCCCTCATTTGACAAACCAACTTGTCAAACGAGACAATTCGTTTAACTATCACTGCATTGCTGTGGTTTTGAACCATTACGGGCCAGAACCCTGCTGGTTTTTCATAAATCCAGCCCTACCAGTTGTGATTACTCTGATCAGGTGTATTTACCAAGAAGAAGCTAAAATCACACCTAAATTAAAAAAGCATGCATTTACTTTAGTTAATTATTTTTGACCGTCTTTACAGGTCTGTTTAGACACATCACAGTGTCTCAAGAACTCACACAGACTGATATTTGAATTGGATCAAGACCCACAGCAGTGTAGTGCAGCACAACCATTAACACTAATAATGTTTAACTCCATCTGCCACCAGAGACATTTTTAATATTGCTTTGTTGTCACATTGGGGTCGCTCGGTAAAGTGCTCTACATTATTGTTTAATTGAAATTGTACTAATGCTTAGGTCTCCAATTGGAAATTATAAGGACATGTTTTGACTTTCTATCTTTACAGTGTGCTGAAACAAATGTGAGAGCTACTCATGTTTAATTCTCCTCTGTGGGTTTGTGCAGAATAGGCTTTAGGCTGAACTACATGCCAACTGTTCCTCTACCTATTCTTATGTCCAGTGCAAGTTTGATACATCCTAAAATTTCCTGAGCCAATTACAGCCCTACAGCACACAAACTTTAACAAAGAACAGTCCTTAAAACTCACTCCTGCAGCACCCATAGGGGCTTTACGCATATACTGTAGAAGCTGCTGGTTTTTGAGCCATCTTGCCTGTGGAAGGTTGTAGAGAGGAGCAATACATGAGGTTCACATGACGACCTCATGGGACGCCATGAAAATGGACCATATGATTGTTGTGCATGTGGTGAGTGTATCATGAAGTATTTGTAAGAATAATGTAAGTGACGCACTTATGATGTATAGGTAATGTGGTCGTACGGTACGCTTATGCCACACTCTAGCTGTTAGTAAGTTACTAACTGGTGTATGGGCTCTTACTGACCTCGTGAATCCCGCACACACAAGGTGTACACGAGATACCCGAGTCCCCATAGGACGCCCACACAAACAATGTTCTTCTTAGTTCTAACAGTCAGGCTGAACACAGGGAGCACACAAGGGGTGCGCTCTTATGGCGTGAACAGCACTTACTGCCCCTTGCACAGTCCGCAGGACTTAGGGGGCCAACAAATAAGCAGTGCGACGTGTCTGCATCTCACCTTCTTCACCATTACTTACCCTTGAGTGGTCAATTCGACTCAGCATACTCGTAGAAAACATTGTGCATGAGCATTTCCGCTCTTTAGGTCCGCTGAGCAGTCTATGACCTTGCTACTTAGTGCAGGTCTCCTGTGTCCCATACAGGTTTTCCAATTTTTCACCCGCAGACAGCCCTTATCTAGGAGTAAGGGCAGCTGGAAGTAAGGCTTATTGTGTAGAAAAAAAACAAAAAAAACATACGGTTTTATAAAACACCTCACCCACTCCTTGCCATTAGTGAGTGGGTTTACAGTATTAAAATGGAAAGTCCAATTTTTGACCTTACCTACATGGACCTTCTTCCCAGCACTTTCTCATTTGAAAATATAACTCATCCCTCTGTCTTTTCTGAGCGACTCCTTGCTTGCTTACAGTGCAGGGCAGCAGCTTTGTGGATCTTGAAGGCCTCGGAAAGATTTCATTGAAACTCAGAAAACTGGAGTGACAAAGTTTTATAAGTCAATGATAATTATGATTTGCAAGTCGTCAGCAGTTCAACAAAGTAAATATATAGAATGACAACAAGAAAAGTAAATAAAACAAATACTTATCACTGGATTTTAGAAAATGTTTTAAGCACATTGTACTGTCCTCGCTGAAACGTGATGTAGCTTTCAGCTAGACAGCTAGCCAAACTTTGATCCAAAAAACAAGACGTGTCCTCTTTGAAGTTGGTTTAATTAACATTCTTGTAATCTGGGGTACAAAGTAAAACTGTAAAAAATACAGAAATAAAATCAGTCAAATAGCAGTCTGTTTAAATAACATTAAACAAATGAATGAAGGATTTTAGCCGTCGTGAAACGCACACAATATGCCAACTGCGCACATTCAACAGCACAGCATTGTGATTAACTTTAAACTTATATGTCAAATTTAAAACATTGAAACTCCCTAAACCTCTTTTTAACGGCGTTTTCTCCTCCACTAGCTTGCATTCCAGCACGTCCGGCTGATGTGACTTCGCCAAAATAAAAGCGGCGGTTTCACAATAAAAGTCTCTGTACAAATATACCTGTAAAATGTGCCTGAAAGGCAGAACACACATATTTATGGGGAAAATAAAAAAAATCATTCAAAATGTTGAGGTTGTTTAGTTCAGTGTAGTAGTTCTCAACGTTTTTCTCTTATTCCCCCCTTTGGAGTATGAACAATGTCCCCCCCCCCACACACACACACACACACACGCCGCGAAAAAACTGACAAATGAATACAGATATGTTCAACTTTAATACCATATCAACATCTTAAATCATCCTGCTGCTAGAGACTAGAAAAGGATCATTCCTTTGTCCAACCTATATGCAAAAAGAAACAAAAAGTTGTGTTAATGGCTGCAAAGTGCCTGCTTTGTGATACACATCTTTTAAAAACGAGGTTGCAGGTTTGTTATTGCAACTCTCAAGTCATGCTCATTATTGAGCCTAGCTCTGTTTTTTGTTTTCAAAGTGGCAACGGCAGAAAATCTCACAAAGATGGGATATAGCGAATGGAAGCAGAATGCCCCCAGTCTTCTGCCCCATGAGTGGATGCTCCCTCTCCACACCCAGCCAGAATCCAGGGAATGTCTGTGCTGTAAACCTCATCCTCAGGGTGGAGTCTGACGTGATTTCAATGAACTGATCCTCCTCAGCAGAGCTCAAATCAGCAGGTGCTGCTGCGTTAAATGCATCTCTCAGCCAGTCACATTGAGCATTGTTGTCTGGGAAACACTTGAGAAAGAATCCACGCCTCCCGTAAATGTAAGAGACATAAGACCCGCGGATATGCGGTCCCGAAGCGGTGTTTGTTCATGTTCCGCCACAAAAATATTTAGACGTCCAACACCCCCACCACACTCTTCCCAGCCATCTAGGACTCGTGCCCCCCCTGAGATACCCCCAGGCCCCCCCAGGGAGGCGCACCCCACAGTTTGAGAAACACTGGGTTAGTTCATTATTGCACAAGCACATAACTTTCTCTTGTATTCTGCTGTATGTTTTTGAAGTTTGATAGTGAGTCTATTTACATTCTTATCAAATATCAATTTGTTTCATGATTTCTAGAGTTGTCTGATTTTACAGGACAAGAGAGTGTAAACAAAGAGATAACGGGAAGTGGGGAGTGAGCTTACTCTGCTGCAACATTTTCGTCCACAGCTTAGAAGCATTTTTCCGATACTGCTGCTCTGCAGAAACTTTTCTAGAAAACGACAGTTTTTTTTGTTTATTAAAAAAAAATAATAATAATCATAATTAAAAGATTATTGGGAACAATTTTACAATAGATTCAAATATTATCTGAGTGGGACTTTAAATCTTTTCATGCGTAAAGGAAACAAGAATACCAAAGTTATTTAAAAAAGACCCATAGTAGCATTCTATATCCAAAACAACTGCCATTTTCTTATTCGTGGAAAACAAAGTGAGAAGCGTAGCAATGTGTGGTCTTGTTTGTCTACATTAGCAAATGCAATGGTATCCAATTGTTTACCGTAGACCTCCAGAAGTTTTGAAACTTGGAACTTTGGGAATAACTTTATTTTGTATGCGCTAAAATAAATAAGATATTGATTAAAAACTCTGAAAAGCCTGATTTTTGACTCTGGTCCACACAAAATTCATTCATTAAATTGAAAAGGTCATTTTGCAGACCCAAGACTTTACTGAGTAAGTAACATTCCTTGATCTCTATAAAAAATGCCCAAAAAACTGTTGTTTGTTTTCTATGTATTGTAAACTCTTCACATGTCAGCTAACATTTTTTAAGTGAGTACAATGACTGCATTCGTTTTACATGAACTTTGAACATCATTAGTCAAAAATATAGTTAAAGAAACGTGCATGTAATCAACCAGATCATAGGTTGGGCTTGGTCCATTTTGGGAAAGAGTTGCCACTTTTGTAGATTCTTGTCCTGCCATGCCTCCCTTAGTCCTGACCTATCAGCACCTTGTCACAGTTGGGTCTAATCATGTCCACTTCTCAAGTGGGCAAAGTTTTTCCACAAAAAAGGAAAAGATTCACTTAAAATTCCAGCTTATTCTCTGCTGCTCTGTCAAATGCTATTAATTTTAAATGTTGTTAAAAAAGTGCATAGACTCATATCTTATTTAGGTGTTTTCACAATTACACCAACAGTTGTAAGAAAGCAAACATTTGACATGTTCTCAAAACAGGAGTTTTGCATACAAAACACAGAGTCTTAGAATAATTGGTACAAACTGCAGAATAAACTTGTAATTATCCATCTATAATTTATCCAAATCTATTTCTTCCTAATTAGGGCCCAAGGGAACTTACATCTCAAATAAAGTTAAAGTGCAGGTGGCCCGTCAACCACATGGCAATCCTGAAGTTGTGTATTTCTTTAGTTAAGAAAAAGAACTAACTGGATGTTTTATGGCATGGTATTTGATTTACAATGCACATTCTGTACAGACACAAATAAAACTGAAGATGTGAGCCAAGCAAACAAACATACAAGATGTGGAAAATTTACTAATAGCAGTTCAAGGAGGCAAAGAACGACCTGTTTGTGCTCCCAGAGCCTCTTCCTTATGCTCTAACTCCATTGTTTGTCTGTTGAAATGGAGACTTTGGCTTGGTTTTCTCTTTCCTTGCCAGAAACCACAGAGTGACAAAATCTGTGGGGTGTCATAAACGAGTGAAGCCAAAGGGAGAAAGGTGGTTGGAGGGAAGGGGGGGTTGCAAAGCCTGGATGCAGGAAGAGACAGTTGGATCCATCTGGTCCTGATAATGCAGAGTGGAAAACAGATGAGTGCGGTAAGAGATTGGGGGATACAGCATGGAGATTGGGATGATATATTGTAGAGCGTTCTCTATCTGGCCTCTATGTTTCTTTTT
This sequence comes from Oryzias curvinotus, assembly GCA_023969325.1. NCBI lineage: Eukaryota > Metazoa > Chordata > Actinopteri > Beloniformes > Adrianichthyidae > Oryzias > Oryzias curvinotus. Next base: position 26,783,260 of record CM043716.1, read on the forward strand.
CAAGTAAGGCTCTCACTTTATTGTTCCCTAAGATAGACAATACTTTGTTGTCCATCAAAAAAGTAAAATACATCAAATAGATTTCCAGAAAAGGACAGAAAATAGATTTCCCACCTTTTGCTTTTTTTCCCCTTCACTCCTGTAAAAATTGCAAAACAGTTCCTAGCTGTCATTTTAAATCAGCTATTCTATATGTGTGTTGAATAATAATATTTTTTGAGAATCTTCACTTTGCCAAAAGAAATACAGCAAAACTTGTTCTGACAACAGAATTTGAGCTGTTTTTTCAAGCTTTTAAGGTTTAAGCGAGACGATAGACCAATTAATCAGCTTGAATGCTTTGCTATAAAGTAATGTTTAAATCTCTTTTATCACTTTACTGAGTATGTGAAAGTTGTTTATTTCATTTGATCCATCCACTGAGGGAATGGTGAGCTGCAATCACATCCCCATTCAGCTGCATAACCCTTCAATTGAACTTTTGATAGTGAGTATCGACAGGAAGGTTTGGGTCCAATATTTAGTGTCTTTAATTTGACCCAATGGTGGATTCAAACCTACAGCCTCCCAGTCTCAGAGTTGACACTACCACTTGGCCACTGAGCTGGTTTTTGTTAGGCACTTATGTATACAACTTTCAGCTCTGATGTTTGCCTTCCAGATGTGGAGGCTTCCCATTCCACAGGCATGAATATTCCTCCACACCACAAGGATAGTAGCTTTAAAACTGAATGTTGATAACATGCCATATGTTACCTCTCTTCTTTAAATCAAAGGAAAGGACTTTTACAAGTTTAAAAAAATATATCTTTTCCTCACAGATTTAGCTTTTCTGTATCTGTTGCTGTGTGTTTTGTAGACATGTAATTTTGGCAGAGGTATGGACTCTAGTCACATGACTTAGACTCGAGTCATTCATTTTATGACTTTAGACCCTAGTTGACACAATGTAAAAAGACTTGTAATTCAACTTGGACTTTAACACCAGTAGCTTGTGACTTCACTTGGACATGGACCATTTGACACAAAAAGACTGGCTACCTTTCCCATCAGCCAAAGATTAAAAGGCATGCTGACATAGACCCGGCTCTTTCTCTTTTTGTATGTGTGCATCTTAAACAGGAGGTCAGTATCTGTTTGAAAAAAATGATTGCCAAGTTTATTATATTTGGGTATGATATAACAAAATCAAGCAGTTCAGAGATAATCGACGGAGACTCGATAACGTCCAACTTCACCCAGACCTTAAAGTTGCACAAAGAATGGTAACTTCTAAAAGACATTTGACACTAGTTATGTAACTGCAACCTGCTAAATCAATGAGACCGTAATTCACTGTTAACATTTTTATTGGGTTGTTATGGTGACACATTTTGAGATTTTTTAAGTGGGATTGGATTGTCAAGTTTCTGATGAACTCCTGCCACTATGCAGAAACTATGTCCTAGAAAACAACACAAGAGATGTACTGGTTTTGCCCTAAAATGGCATAATCATAGTTAAAAGATCACTGGCAACGTGATTAGAATAGATCAACAGATGATTGGAGTGGGACTGTAAAGCTTTAGATGTTTTTGGTCATGCCATCAAATCTTGATTATTAAGCCCAAACATTCTTTCATATTTTGTCAGTCAGTCAAAATAAAAACATTAGAAGGAAAAAAGCAAATTACTGACGTTATTTTTATCTTCAAGGTCAGGCTTTTTTTGAGTCTTTAAATCTGAAGCAAGGGACTTTTCTCTGGAACCTTTGATGCCTCTGAGATCTCACAAAAAAAGAATATAAAGAGTATAAAGTGTTTGTTTTTAATACTTTTTTAAAAGGACAATGATTTGACTGCTTTGCCCATGACAGAGCGGGGATGGAGGATAAACTGGAAATGATAGTACTTAAAGGATTTTAAAAAATACTGTAAAATGTCATTGCAGATTATTTTGTATTTTTCTCATTGTGATTGTTTGCAGTGTTGTATTTGTCACCATGGAATTCTACATCTTGGTTTTCTCTCAAAATTCAGTAGTAAATTTATGTTCTGGTGGGATTCTCAGAGTGATTGACAAATCTGGCCTCCAAGCATGCTCCTAAAGCTGCTTCAACACTGATTGGCATTGAGATTTCAGCAAAAATAAAACTGCCAGCAGCGTTTCTTCAAAACAAATCTACGACTATATTAGGCAACAATGTTTTTGCGAAATGCACCCTGTATGTTGTTGGTTTACTGTTTTTAATTGTGACTCATGTTTGAGAGTTTCAATTTTGATTCCCTCTTGGCCCTCTATTGCCTTTAAACAATTCCCCCTCTCAATTTGTTAATGCAGAACACCACTTACCCCTCTGAAGCACAACACCACACCATGAAATATTTTCTCATAACTCAGATGCATGGATGCTTCAGTGGCTCTGGGTCAGGAGAGGCTAGGGACTGTTGCACGCGGGAACTCTTATGGGACAAGCACTGAAGAGGAACCAAAACTCAATAAACATGGCACTGAAGGGGGACAAGGAGTTCAAGGGTTCGCTTGTCATGATGGAGGCTATAGTGAGCGCTCCAGTGGCTGCTTGGGTTTTGATGCTGTAATGTGAAACGAACGGGGGAAAGAAGAGTACAATTCCTCTCTTTGTTTCTTCTTCACCCTGTAGTCGGCCATCTCTCGTCTCCTCGGCAGAGTCTTACTGTGGCCAGACTCATCATCTTCATCTCCTTTTGTGTCCTGATGTCTGCCACCCATCGTGATGCCTTGATGGCATGTTATAAGTCGCACCAAGGCTGTTCTTTTTTCTCATTTCATTAAACCAAATCATTACTACTTAAATAAAATTAAATAAGTAGAAATATTGACACCATCTTCTTCACTGCATTTTGAAAGTTAAGATATGATCCAGGATTTTATAATAACTAAATAAAAACATAGAACCCTCATCCAAGTCTCCAAGGACAGTTGACACATCCATAAAGTCTCTCTAGTAGAAGTGTCCAAATCCATTTAATTTACTGTTTTCAATGGGGAGGCTGTACTCTGACCTTCAGACCCTATTTTTAAAATGAAGCCCTATACCATATAGTGGAAACTCTTTTATAAACACTTGGTTTTTTTTATCTCAACCATTTGCTTACCGCAACAGCCCATGGCCATAGGTGATGATAGGAACACAGATTTATCTGTGGTTCAAGTATGTATTCTGAATCAACTCTCTTCAGAAAAACAGACTATTTATAAAGTTCATGTTGCAGCAAAAAATGCACCAATCCATCAATCAATATTGGGCTTCATCCTTCCTCCACTTTTGCACAGAACAGTTATTTACTTAGACTTCATTATATGTTCTGCAAAGCCAAACTCGTCTAACACAAAACATCCAGAGGGACACAAGCAAATGCCCTCTTTATCTTCTCAAAAAAACATAAAACAGAATGTTTTACTGTTTTAGTGTTCCATAGCCAAATGGAAACCACCAAAATCTGTGGGCTGACCATCCACCATACAGCTCAAGGAAAGTGAGAGGCCTGAATCCAATTGGAACATACCTTCTTCAAAAGGGAGGAGACCACCCTTACCTTTTTCCTAAAACGTTATATTGATTTTTTATGCAGTGTTACTGACACACTTTATTTTTTAAATGTCTTATACCTTAAAACAGCCCCTGATCAGTATGAAATAGTTTCCTTCTCTTATATTCTCTTATATTTCTCTTCTCTCTTTAGTCTCCGGTGGTTTCTGTTGGTTTTGCCAGATTTCATCCTAACCTGCTAGTGGGTGGGACTTACTCTGGACAGATCGTCCTGTGGGACAACCGCAGTCACCGTCGAACGCCAGTCCAGAGGACCCCCCTATCTGCTGCTGCGCACACTGTAAGACCGGTTCACACCATCAGCGAATAACAAACAGAAAAGGAATGCTAAGGTGTTTATTTACACAGTTGAGAATTTAGCCAAAGAAAGAAAATCCAATGTTTCACAAACTGATACAATATCCTGAAAAACTGTAAGTGAGACTTTCCAATACAAAATGAAACTACTTTTTTCACAAAACAACAGAAAAGAAAAAGGTTAACTGTAAACACTTTATACTACCAGGTACTTTTGAAATAAATTGACTAGAAGAGAAAAAATGTGGATGCACAGAGCAGAGTAAGGACCTCATGGGAGGTCCCTCATTATGATAGCATAACTGATGGGGTCACGTCCTAATTATAAACCTAATCAAAGGAGAACGTTTTCAGTCTAGTTTAAAATGTGGGCCCCAAACAATAAACTTATAGCTGGACTCTTCCTTCCATCCTACTTTTGGAAGCCTTAACCCCCCAGAATCAGACTGTCTGTGAGTCAAGTGCTTAATTGAGAAAATATAGAACAATTATATTTAAGATCTTTTTGGGATTAATCATTTGTATCAGAACTAAACAGAAAGAAATTTTTTTTGGAAAGCATTTTTTTTCCCAGCTGAGCTCAATATAATCAGGTATTCTTATTATATCTAATGCTGGGTTTTGTATGCAACTTTAAAAAGTTACCTGTTTTTATTTCATTTAACAGGTTATGTCAACAATCACGGCAGTATTAATTTCTGATTCTACTTTTATTGATTGAAAGCATTCAACCCCTTGTTTTCCTGTTTCTCTTTATTTATTTCTTTATTACAGTATCTTCCGCCATTTTTTGGCACTTAAATCCTTCTACAATTTTTCAGCTTTTTTAACCACTGAACTATTAAATTGTTCAGCTCTTTCATCTTTTTCCATCTCTGATTTTTGGTCCTCCAAATCCTTTAACTTTTCAAGTTTTCCAGAATTTCCAGGATTTTTGGCTCCATTGATATACATAGGGAATCCTTGGTGCAGAACCTCGCCGGTTCAAGACCCGCTCTGGCATTTTCCACAAAAATATCTTTTTTGTTATCGTGCTGTTTTGACTTTATTTATGGACAACTTTGATCATTTCTTTCCTTTTTTTGCCAATTATTACCCTTTAAGCTTCATTTTCATTTAGCAATAGCATTTAACCCTGCATTTTCTTCTGGAAAAGCAGCTCCTTCTAGTTTTCTATGTATTTATGAGTCGTATAAAAATTGAAAAGCTCATACCCCAAAACCAAAGAGTTTGAGCACCTTTGAAGTTGCTGTCTGAACTTTATTGGAGTGTCTACCAAGCTCAGTGTATTTTTAGTGAGCTTCCTGACCCTCAACGAAAAAACCAACAAAGACAAAGACATTTTAGGATCCAATTTCCCAAATCGTCTTAGCTAAAGAAATCATGCAGACACTGCATTCTACCTGTGATGTAGGTTAAAGGCGTCTAAGGTAATGAAGTAATGGAGTTCTCTCCACCTAGTCAGTCCCGCTCACTAGCCACAGTGCTGATTACTGAATAGAGTCTTTGTGTGGCCCACCAGCCAAATCAATTACTGCCCAGTAATGATATAATGGCTTCACACTCTTGTGGATTTGAACAGCAGCACATGTTCCAAGACAACTGCGCTCCAGCATGCAAACTGCCTGTAAGCCTGCCGGGTCTCATGACTTAGGATCTCGTAATGTGTTCAGGGTAGAATTACAGCATTATAACAGAAATATGTCAACTCTAATTTTTCTTTGAACAAGTACAATTTCTGGCACTTTACATGACCCTGACAGAGGTCAATTATCAGAGGAATTTATACACACAATGATAAATGTTCCAAAAAGTCTAAGAATTTTTACTGCTGGTAAGATTTTTTTTCAGTGAGATTTGTCAGTAAACAAAAAGCATGTGGTTTATCGAGACAGGATGCAACAGCTCTTCAACCTTCCATCATTTTGTGTCTATCTTTTCAGCACCCTGTGTACTGCGTGAACGTTGTCGGCACCCAAAACGCCAACAATTTGATCACTCTGTCTACAGACGGCAAGATGTGTTCTTGGAGTCTGGACATGCTCTCCCAGCCCCAGGTACAGAAACAAAGAGATGAGACAACTTCCCAGAAGAAGCAAGAGTCGATGGCAAGACAAGTGATTTATGACAAACAGTAACTTCGAATTGTTTAATCCAAAAAAATCTTTATGTTTACATTTTACAAAGATTTTGTCTCCAAATATTTACAAGGATCTGCTACCAGGAATGATTACCAGACAAATTAAAATAAATATAGTTCAGATTGGGTCAAAATAAATTATTCTAAATGTTTTTGTCCCTCTTGTCTGACATTTTTTCTGGTTTGAGTGATATAACTGTTAACAATGAAAGGTATTTTATATGTTCCAGAGTTAAACAATTCCCTGTAAATGTCAGGCGGCTATGCATAGATTTCTGTTTTTGTTAAATTATGAAATAAAACTACCTTAAACTACCTTGTGCTGGTAGGAAACCATGGAGCTGGTTTACAGTAAATCCAAGCCTGTGGCTGTGACCGGCATGGCCTTCCCAACTGGAGATGTTAACAACTATGTGGTGGGAAGTGAAGATGGCTCTGTGTACAACGCATCCAGACATGGGAGGTCAGTGGTTGTTTTTTTTTACATGTGAATTTACATGTACTATATAGGTGAAAAGGTAAAAACAAATACAATTTCAATTTATTCATTCATTTTTTTCTCCCAATCAGTATGATTATCAATTCACAGGTTCAGTTAAGAAGTGAACAACAATCATTGTAAACAAAGATGTTCTGAATAACATGTGTGTCTTCCTTCTCCAGGCAGGATGTGTTATGAAATTCAATGTAAAGAGTTAAGAACAGCAATATTACACGTGATCATTTTAGTAGTGGGCTGAAATCAAGTCAAAACACACTATTTCCAGAATACTTTTCAAAAGCATCTGTCAAGCCTGAGAGAGACTACAGGTAAAAAAAATGCATCCTTAGCTTGTAACATCATGAAATAAACGTGTTAATAACTTTTTAGCCCACGGTGAAATGCCTAGTATGTAAAAACACAAACATTTGAACTGATCCTTCCACTTTAATTTGCATAGAATCTCCTATCAACACTTTAGCCAAGCTGTCTGCAAAGATTTCAGTGTCAAAGATGGGATTCAGCTAAGCTTTGAAGAACATAACAAGTGGTACACCAGTTAACCCCAGCTGTGACCACCAAATACTTATAAAATGGCAAGATGGACCCAAAATGTCAAATTCATCCACCAAAAGTTCAATTGGAGCTGGTTCGTCTTGACACTGCAGTTAGCAGGAAGCCATGTTAGAAAAATAACCTACTTTAAACAGGCTACAGTACATTTCATTGTAAACAAAGATGTTCTCAATAACATGTGTGTCCTTGAATAACACGTGTGTCCTCCTTCTCCAGTAAGGCAGGCATCTGTGACATGTTTGAGGGCCATCAGGGGCCGGTGACTGGCATCAGCTGCCACAGTGCTGTGGGTCCTGTAGACTTTTCTCATCTCTTTATCACATCATCTTTTGACTGGACGGTCAAACTCTGGAGCACTAAGGTACAAAACTTGTGTGTCTGTTGCTCTTTACGACTTCTCACCCTAACCCCCAACTACTAAATAAATTCGGACACCATGCTCACTATTTTTTTTTTTTAAATGGCAAATATGACATCATCGATTTCACAAAGTTAAAATCTAATTAAAATTAGTACTTTGCGATGATTATTTATGAGTCCACTGTCTTCTGATGATAAAAATGTTTATGGTTTATTGAAAAAATACATTTTTTGGCAAAAAAAAATTGTTCTGACACAATGCATTGTGGTCTATATTCGTCGATCTAGTGAGCATCAATGCACACTGGCTTTTCGCAGAGACTTTTGTGAAATTTCCAGGGCACTCAGTTTTGGAATTGTAGATTCGGACAGCCCTACAAAATGGCGAACGTCCTATGTAGTGCACTATGTAGGGGTTAGGGTGGTAATTCAGTAATGCAATCTAACATACATTTTCTGACAATAAAATACATAAACATATATATAAAAATTTTTTAAACATGTTCTAAAAAAGAAAAAATAATATTTCTATTTAACTTTTAATCTCAAAGCATTGTTAAAGCATAAACCTCTGCCCATGGCTTCTTTTTTTTTTTAGTTTTGCTTCACTTGAATATTGTAATTAATTTGCTTCTGTTTAGTTTAAGATGTCAGCAAATGGATACATTTTAGTTTAACAGTTTGCACTCTTAGGTTTTCTATGAATTCAGCAACATGCTCTGGCAGCAATTGGCCTCGGAGTCTGTTATGGAGCACATTAAACAGCAAAGAGCTTTTTTCAGACATGTTTCCCGGTCAATTCAAAAGAAAACAGAATGTTTGGGGTTCACCTGTCAAAGGAAATTGAATTTCTGCTGCAAAGCATGGAGGTGGTAGCACCATGGTTGGGGAATAGTTGCTTGGTAAACTCGAAGAACTTTGGAACTTTAAGCACAAGAGTCGTGGTGTACTTTGATGAAGTGTGTGAACATATGTTTTTACACATTGATAGCTGTCTTAACTTTAAAAAAAATTGTCACTGCCTAACAATCAATTTTAGATTGTGTATTTAGTAACTTAAGACGTGCAAAAACCCTAAATGCACTGACAGGAAAATGATGACTGGTACACTAATGTGTAAATATTAAATTGTTTAAACGTGTGCGCTTGTTTTTGTTGTGGTTTACAATGACGTCGACTCAGTACGTTTTTTTCTCCCCTTTCAAATCATTGTAATAAATTCTACTTGGCAACATTCAATGGCAGGAAACCCAAACAGCTTCTGATTCAGTCACAATGAAGGATAGAGATGTAAACTAAAACCCTGAAAAGACATGTTTTTGGTGGCGAGACAGAAGTTCAGCTTATGTCTATTTAATGACAGAAAAAAAAAAATAGAAAGGATCGAAAACTGATTGCAGAAGTGAGAAGATAGAAAACAAATGAGAGGGAATCCTAAATTAAAACACATTCAGTAAGCAGAGGAATTAGTGTAAACCCAACATCAGATGCAAAATTGCTACATTTAAGAAATGATATAATTTGGGTTGCGTCAATTCTGTAGCGTCATACAAAATCCTCTCAGAGTTTTCCTATCGTGTCTGCATGGCAGTGAGACACCCAAATAAATGACTGTTCATGTTTGCATTCAGACAGACCAGAGGTCTCTTGCGAAAGGAGTTCTGAAAAGCATATAAAAACATTTCTGTGGATTTTCATCAGCAGAGTGTGTTATTTTTCGGGATTTGGGAATTCCCTTTCCTTTGAGGGGCACCGCAGGAATGTGTGTCTGTCTCTTTTCCCACATAATCCATATTTGTGGGTGCAGGCAACTACCTGGTTGTGGATGTGTGTGGGTAAATACAGATGCACCACACATGCCTGACATACACCTAAAGCAAGCTGTCTTTACTTGTCTGAAACACCCTCAAGGTTTCCCTTCCAACAGCCTGACACAAAATATCACAGGTTTGCTGCATTTTCTTTTTTCGTTTCCCTTCAGAAAGGCTTGTGAAGGCCATCAAACAGAAGCCTGCTAATGTTTTTACTCTTAGCGGTGAAAATATTGTGGTTAGCCAAACCTTTCAGGGGCAGCCAGAAGTGTGAAGATGTCGTGACAGCTGGGAGTGGGTCTATGATTGTGCATAACTTCAACGATCTTGCTCTTTTGACCCTAAAAACTCCTCTGGTGATTGGATGAAGCCCACTTGGTTCACATCTGCTCTCTGAGGAAGTTAATTCAAGGTCTGGGTCAGTGTCAGTGCAGGTGATTGTTAATGACCTAAAACAACATGTTGAAAGAGATATTTAAAAATGACATTATAACCAACTATGCCATATTTTCCATTCTATAGCGTGCACCTAAAGGCCTCCATTTTTTTTTTAAAAACACAGCAGTGCTCCTTATTGTCCAGGTTGCCTTATACATGTCAAATCGATTTGGAGAGGTACATGGTGCTCTGTCAAAACGGTTAGTTTGGTATTGTGAATACTCTAACCCGGTTAACATGTTGCGTTGTCTGACTGTTTTTTCTTTCTTTTTTAATGTGTTACTAACAAAGTTGGGAGTTAAAATTGTCACAATAATGTTTGTTTTTTTGCACTATTGATCTGTTTTTTTACGTGTTGCAAACAAGGTTGGGAGTAACAGGTATTTTTAATTAACTAACGGGGCTAATGTGTAGTGCTGTCAAACTAGTTCTTTTTACGTGTTACTAACAAGGTTGGGAATCAGCGTAGTCAAAGTAAGGTTTGTTTTAGTCGCAACAGTCTGCTTTTTTATGTGTTGGAAAGAAGGTTGTTGGAGTTACAGGTAGGCCTACTGAGGCTAACTTGTAGCCCATTACAAACAAGTTCTGGAATTGTGTTACTAAAATCTGAATGACGGACTTATCTCTGAGTCTTTTGTCTCTCCTAATGTATCTTATAGTTGGGTGTGCCTTATATATGTCAAAAGTTTGAAAATAGACCATTATTTACAGATATTCTTATAAAGACTGGATTTTGTACATGAACAGCCCATATTTTTTAAAACTGGGGCAAATAGACATTGAATATTTTTGTAGCAATTGAGTGTATGGCTGCTATCTTTACAAATGGCCGCCACTTTGATTTTTTTCTTGTGGCTAACATGCTTTTTTTTTGAAAGAGGGGATCGTAAGGTACATCCATTCCAAATTTGGTGCTTATACCACCGAATGCACCATTTCAGACATTTTGCACCACAAAAAATAGAAGTCGTACCACAAAATGCTTAATTGTCTAAAATATCAACCTAAGCGGCTACTCTAGCTCTAAAACTGGTCTGAATTGCTAAATGGTTAAAGGAACTAAGTTGTGAAGATGTTATGAAATTCAATGTAAAGAGTTAAGAACAGCAATATTACATGTGATCATTTTAGTAGTGTGCTGAAATCAAGTCAAAACACACTATTTCCAGAATACTTTTCAAAAGCATCTGTCAAGCCTGAGAGAGACTACAGGTAAAAAAAATGCATCCTTAGCTTGTAACATCATGAAATAAACGTGTTAATAACTTTTTAGCCCACGGTGAAATGCCTAGTATGTAAAAACACAAACATTTGAACTGATCCTTCCACTTTAATTTGCGTAGAATCTCCTACCAACACTTTAGCCAAGCTGTCTGCAAAGATTTCAGTGTCAAAGATGGGATTCAGCTAAGCTTTGAAGAACATAACAAGTGGTACACCAGTTAACCCCTACGGAAGCATTTGTGTAGCATAATTAGAAAAAAAGTCAAAACCAGAAATGCTTTTTTATTTTCAAAATGAAGCTGCATCTTTTGACTCAAAATTAAAATGAAAAAGCAATCATTCAAAATGCTTTTTCATTTTTTACTTCAACGCTGCTTATTCTGTCACTTAATTAAATGATAATGAAAATGGTATTTGACATTTCATTTTACAAAAAGTTCTCTGGTAAATGTGTAGTAACATTCATTTAGAAATTTGACAAATAAAATGGATTAAAAGAAATGCTTTTTTGTTTTCAAAATGTAGCTGCATCAAATAACTCAAAATTAAAATGAAAAATAAATACTTGGAAATGCTTTTTCATTTTCTACTTAAAAAACGCTTATTCTGTGTCATGGTTAAAATGAAATTGCAAAGAGGGGATTGCATTTGCATTTTAACATTCCACTTAGCATTTCCAGAGGGAAGGCGGGGCGATAACATCAGTGCCATCTCTTTCTGTCCGGTGTAGGTACAATAACCGTTCGGCCTACAACAACCATTCGGGGTCCTTTCGTCTGAGGATAACCTCACACTACACTTGGACCAAACTACATAGCGTGCAGATCTGCTCGGGCTCTACATATTTTCATTTCACGTTTCCTTTTGTAACATAAAGTTCTTTTCCCTCCTAAGTTGTGTCTGACATTATGCCTACACCGGCTGCTAAGGGGCACATGCTAGGAGCAAGGCGGCCAGGCTTGTAGCTTTGTGTTAGCGGCAGAGGAGAGGGCTTTGTGACGGTTGTGCTCTCCTGATGATATTACTGGGACTATGTAGCAGCATTTCCGCCTTATGCGGTCCGGAGTTTGGGAGCACAGCCTCCTTCGGAAGCCCCGCGGTCCGCAGCCGGATGCACCCACTAGCCATCGGATGGAGCCTGGAACCACGGTTCGAAGCTTCTCCCTCGGACTAGCTTTGTCTTTGGGCAGAGCTAAACCCGGCCCATTAGCCCGGAGACAAAGCTAGTACGGGGAAGCTTCGAAGGAGGAAATGCTGCTACGCAGACCTGGAAAACTTTAAACCATCATCATATGAATTTGTGTTTCCAGTGGTGTCCAGAACAAAATAAAGGCTGATGTAATTCCCACACATTTACATCCAGGATGCTCATTGCTGCATTGCCCGCACGGCATTTGAAGTCCCTCCACGGCTAATGTTTTTAGCACGTATTAGCCAGGACAAATATTCACCAGGCGTTATTCGCCAGCGTTTTTCGCCTCGTCTTTCGTGTTCACACCCAGGCGATTTTCGCTGACGATGAGCCGTGCCAACATGCAATTTCATTCCCAGACATTAGATAGCGCTTAATGTAAAACAGAAATACTCCTGTACACTAGGTGGTCGCTTTTCACTCAGAAGAAGAGAGCCAGTATTTACTCGCTCGTCAGAATCATACAAAGAAAACATGAATATTTCAAGCACCAGTAGCTCCAGCTCCAGTTCCAATGATGAAGAAATTATTGTTCTGTTGAATGATGAAAGACGCCGGAAAAGACGCCGATTTTGAGTACATCCCATAGTTACGAGAAGAGAAGAACATGGTGAGTTTTATCGACTGGTACAAGAGCTGAAAATGTATCGTGAGCGTTTTCGGGGATATTTTAGAATGTCTGTCATTATTTCTTTGCGGCAGTGTAGCCGCTACTTGGCGTCCATCTTCTTTGCTGGTATGTGTGCTCAGAAAGGCAGGTTTATGTTTGAGCGCCCCCAAGTTGTGTTTTACTTCAGAAGCTCCAGACACATGTGCATAAGCGCCATTCTCATTGGTCGTATAGTTTTTGACGCAGCGCGTCAAACCAAAAAAACGAACCTGAGGCGTTTTTTAAAAAGTGACGCTTTGACCGGTGGTGTTTTTTCGCGTCGGTGTGCACACTCACATTGGTGCCCTTTGTTTAGTCAGGAGGCGTTAAACGTTGGCGAATATTGCGCGCGAAATTCGTCCCGGTGTGTACGGGCCTTAATGCTAACCCTTCTTTTGGGTCCTTGTAGCAAAGACAAAAAGCACTGACCATACGGATTTAAACAATTATGGGCGAGCAAGCCCTAAATAAAAATCCTAACAGTAATAAAAGCACATTTAGAAGATACTTGTTGGACCAAACGGCAAACGTTTAGCATGGCGAAATCTGCTAGAGCTGTTGATGGGGCTCCAGCTGTCCTCGAACAGCAAAATTAGTGCGAAGCTGCAGGAGACTGTCTTCTAAATGTGGGGTTCATGAAATGCTTCCATAAACCCCAGCTGTGAATACTTATAAAATGGCAAGATGGACCTAAAATCTCAAATTCATCCACCAAAAGTTCAATTGGAGCTGGGTCGTCTTGACACTGCAGTTATCAGGAAGCCATGTCAGAAAAATAACCTATTTTAGACCTCTAACATTACAAACCTCTACAGTACATTTTCCTAAGAATATGAACTCAGAACTCAGAAGTAGTTAAAGTGTATTCCGGGATTAAATATAAAGCATGTAATTCAGTCAGATAAAATGTCATTTTTGTTGTTTGCGCCCCACTTGCTTCCCTCTTTCTCATTTAAAAATTCTCTGTTTTTCACACAGTCTCACTATCACATCCGTGTTTGGGATGCCCCGGTTTAGCCACTTGTTCCTCATTAGACATTAAAAACACTCAGCACTGGCGCGTCATTGAGCGAATAAAAATGGAAGGTCAGTGTCATGAAAGCGGCACAATCAACTCCTGCTCAAAACGCTCACTTCCTGTTAAAACAGTTGAAACAATAAAGGTTTTCAGTATTCAAAAGCAGCGCAGCAGTCACAAATCTTGAGCTGCTGAAAAAAAAACTATTTAAACAAGTTTTGATGCCTTAAATTTGCTCACCTACAAGTGTTTCAGAAACCCTAGAACAGTCCATGCAAACTGATTTAGTCAGTATTTTTGTGCAACCCTTTGCCATGTAATAGTTTTTCAGCTGAATCAAGCCGCAGGCTCCTCTGTACAGAAAAGATAAAGGGATCGGTTTCTTCATGTACGGCGCCACCTGGATTTAACTCAATTTTGAGATTAGTTTTATAACCTATTTGCCCAAATCACATTCTTTGAAATCAGACAAAAACAGCTAACAGTGGTTGACATTGGGAGTAATTATTTTGTTTTATCTTTTAATTGATGTGTCACTCTAGTCTTTAACAAATTCTGGGACAAAAATCTTATTTCTTTGAAATACAAATATGAAAAAAGGGATGTAAAAGGTACTGTGTCATAGAATGATTACAATAGAACAACAAAATGAGAATATAAACAGACTTTAGCCAGTTTATTTGAGTGTAGAAACAGCAAGATGCATAAAAAAGTGACCTCTGCTGCCATCTGACCAGCCAGAAAACAAGTTCAATCCAAGCTTGAAATTGGCTCAGTATGTTTGTGTTTCTGAGTGTGTGCGTTAAGAACAACTGTGGAGTGAAAAGGTTTAAGTCCTGCAGAAAAAAAGAGCAAACATCAGCAAGAGAGGCACCTCACCTTCTTTCATTTGCCCCTTCAGCCAACTGATCTACCTTCTGTGACCTTTTCAGTCTGCTTGTCAGGAAAACAGGTGTTAGTCTTCAGGAATCCATCGTTTAATAAAGGATTATTGGTTTACATCATGCAAACACGTGCAGGGATTCGTTGGAGTTAAGTTACTGCAACTACTTTACAAAAGTACCCAAATATTAGCAGTGTTTATATTATTGAAATAATGGGTCACACTCCAGCAGAATTTTTCATATTTGAACCTGTAAGCTGAGAACATGTAGGTCCTCTGTATCATCAACATAATTATGAATTTTTTTCATCCTCTACAAAGCGTACCGCCCACCATAAGTGATTATTCTCCATCTTTAACTTCTGCACAAGCTGAAACCTTCTGCTATTAACCTTTCTCACAGAGGTCAGTTCTGCTCAAAGTCAAAGTTCAATAAACCCTCTAATCACAGTTTAGCATAATTCAGTGTGTGCTGTAACACACCTCACTAATGCACAAATATAAAAAAGATAAAAAAATGTTTTATGCTTTTTTATTTTATTTTTTGGCAATCGGAATAATTTGATAAGAATTGGACAAAAATTCTTAATGCTTAAAGTGGTTCATTGGTTACTCTGCATTGTCCTATAGGCCTTTGTCACAACTGCCCTTACGGATGGATATGGTCTGTCTGGGCAAACCTGTACGGGGGCACACAAGTGGCCCCCATGAAATCGTAACGTTCACAGGTTGCACAAAAGACCACTGGAGCTCAGCAGAGAGAAAAAGTCAAGATGGCATCAAACAATCTCACGAATACGCAGATTCTGGGACTCCAACAGTGTTCTTCACTTAATTAATAATGATCATCACCCTGGTAAGGCTCGGTTGGACGGCTACTGTTTCAAAATATGGAAAAGCTGTACAGCCCGAGTGTCACAGTCACCAAAAGAAATAGAGGTTCTGGCCAAGCCCCGAGTGTGAGCCTCAGTCACCTTGGGGGAAAACGGATGACCTCATCATTAAAGTCCCAAAAGAGCTACTCCACCCCCTTGACCGTTACAAAACATTGAGGTCATAGACTGTCTGCTGAGCCCGTAGAGTGAAAATGTTAGTGCAAGTTTTTTCTACTGGCATGCTGCGGGCAACGGTCATAGTAACAACTTGTAAGGATAAACTAAGTGAGATGCAGGTGTGTTTTATGGATTTCTGTTTTTTTCAACCCAGTCAAACACTGTGCATGGGACCGTTACTGCTACTCACATGATAAGGGTGTGCTTGCAACTTGATTGCTAGAATTTAGGTTATTAGACAATCAGAGTGAAGTTTGTGTGGGCATTTGTGGATGTCCACTTATGTATCACCTGCATGCCCTGTGCGTACAGCATTTGCGCACGGTCAGTAAGAAGCCAGCACATGAACCTTACCTTGTAGCCTAAGGGTACATATTATGTCATAAGTGCGTGTAACTTCCATTGACCTTACAAATTTTTAGGATAGACCTACCACCTGCATGACAATTGCATGTTTAATTTTCATGACGTCCTTTGAGTTGGCCGTTGAAACAACTGTGCTCCCCTTAAGATGCAGCCTCTCTTTACTACGACCCTCCACGGGCCTGGACAACCCAAAAAATCTGCAGCACCCGTACGGGTCAACCCCCCCGTAGAGGTGCATGGAATTAAGGCTTTAGATGTTATTGTGTGTGTAGTTGTTTGTCTCTGTGTGGCCCTGTGACAAACTGGCGAAATGACCAGGGTGGACTCCGTCGTTGACCAACAGTACATGGATAGGCTCCAGCAACCCTTAATAGTAGTTAAAGTGTAGATCAACGGTTTTGTCCATAAGCCATTCCGTTTAATGTGTGACTTGAAAACAGAACTGTCTAAAGATTTGCTGGGAAGAGAAATTCAAACATGTTTAATGCACAATATATATTTTTATTTTTATCATATTTTAAACATGTGCACGAAATATTCAACTTTAAAAAAACTAACAGTGATAAAGTGTTGATGAAGTATTTTCGTAAAATGTCTTGTTTTGTTAGTTACCAGGGTTACTCTTATTACAGGTGGAGTAAGCACTCTGTTTAATTTTAAACCAGGAAGATTAGTCTGGCTTTATTCCTGTAAATATTTGTTTAAACTGTCATAAATACATTTTTAGGAGACATAGAAATATAAATAATATGAATTTCACACAATGTAGTCCAATTTTTTTAAAGCTCGTAATGAACTACTAATAGAAAATGGCAACAAAACATAAAATTTATATAAACAAATATCTAACAGCTTGAAGTATTCTTTGCTCAAAGAAAATTGAAAACATGTCAATTAAAAGTAGTTATCCATTTGTCCACTAGAGAGCACTGACAAGTTTTCTATTTAAATGTGCAACATCCTGCACAGGATGTAGATATAAATCCTCATCAGTTAGTTTATGTTGAAGATGAAGGTGATATTGATCGCAGTCTTCCCAAATTATGACTTCGGTTCCAAAATCCATAAACTTCCTTCTGGATTCATGCAATTGGCCCTCTCCTGCATCCATAATTCTGTTGCGTCTTCCTCCCGTTCTTTGTCCACCCCTCCTGCTCCTCCCGTTTCCTATCTCTTCCATCTCTCCGACAGCTGTTGTGTAAAGGTTACAGTACACCTTGTGGAGGGGCCTTCTCTTTCATCTCTCACAGTGGTTTTATGGCGCTGTGTGAATGTGCGAGTCTTTTTAATTAGGCTCTGCACCCAGACAGGCCCCAAGGCTGAGGCAGCGCCACTCTGTCTGAAGCTAACTCGCTCCGTCTCTCCATTCCTTTTCACTCTGTCTATCTCCAGTGTGTCATCTCCTGCCGTCCTTTGCCCTGTTTTTCCCGGCAGTTCCCTTTCACTGCTTCTTATTTTTTTCGGTTTCAGCACAACAAACCCCTGTACTCATTTGAAGACAATGCAGACTATGTGTATGACGTCATGTGGTCGCCTGTGCATCCCGCCATGTTTGCCGCCGTGGATGGCATGGGCCGCCTGGACCTGTGGAACCTCAACAACGACACAGAGGTGTGTGAATGTTGAGGCCGAGGCTGTGCTGGCTGCATTGACTTTGCAGTGTGTTTTTGTGTGTTTGGCATCCTCAGGGTCTGTTTATGGGGCTAAGCCCGAACCGCACAACCAAACAACCAAGTCTCCCGCGACACACACACACACACACACACACGCCAACTTCAAGATTCCCCTGTAGGCGTTTCCCACAGTTCTTGCTTTAAATCAGCCTGGGTGACATCTCCTCATTCTGGCTCCCACCCAGCGATCCCACTAACATTTCTACAACCTCTGTGTAACGTTCAGGCAACCTCAGGTCCCCACCACCTCAGCCCATCTTCCTCCCACACTACGTCCCATCAGAGGACTGCACAGATGTGCTGAAGACCGCAAAGCTGCGAGACCCAACCCTCAGGCCACAGTCCCATGAAAAAAGAAGAGAGTTCAGGCCAAGGCTTGACTTTTGCAGAGTACATTTTTATTTTGGGATGAGTGCGTTTAAGGTCATTGATGGCTGACCACATTGTTTTTTAACTTTATGTCAAACACGATTCAAAATGCTCTTTTGAATAAAAAGGACATCTCGAAAGACAGAAAACGTTTTTTTGCCCGCTTTCTTGTGATAACAACATCTACTACGACATCATCAGGAGAAGTTTTTTTTTTTCATGATAACAAGATAGTAGATGTCCTTATCATGAGATAACAAATTTTGTCATGATGTAATAACAAGATAACGAAGAATATATTTGGATCATCTTTCCACAATCCATAGCAAAACGAAGCAGTTTGTCAGAGAAAATGTTGAACACCAGAAGAACAATCAATTTATAATGGATTACTTTAGTCATGGTCTAACTCAGGCGGAGATTGTGTTGATGTTGTTGGTCATAAACAATGTCCAAATCAGTCTTCGTCGTGTGAGGTGTGGAGTTTGGCGCAGATAAGTCTACAAGTGGATCACCAATGAAAAGCCAATATTGAGTGTTCTGGTGCAAACAAGAAATTCCATCTCATGGACTCATGAGATGGTAAAACTGTGTTTTCTTGTGATCACCAGATAATGGATATCGATAAAATGGGTAAAAATAACCAAAAAACAAGGTAGGCCTTTAGCAACTTCTGTAGAAAAACTTCTCTATGGGTTAAAAAGAATATTTCAGTCTAACTGGAGTTTAACCATCTTCTGTTAACACATTTCTGTTTTCTCCTGTAGAATTACTGCGAGATTACTTTTCAAATATGGAACAATATGTATTGACCTTTCGGCATATCCTGCCAGGGCTTGAATCCTCTTTCACTGATTCTCAAAAAAATTAAAATAAATTCAACTGACATCATTTTATTGATCCACAAAGTTGTAGTCGTTTTTCAGGAAAGTTATTCATGTTTTTATATGACAGATTTGGAAAAAAAAAACGCAGTTTCATTAGAGGGTTATATATATATATATTGAAAATGCCAAAGCAGGTCCCCTGGTATAAGTAAAAACATTCTTGAATTCTGACAAATTTCTGTTAAAAAGGCTAAAGAAATCTGCCAGTGAGTTAAGAAAGATGACATGTTTTCTTAACTTCTTTATTTTTTTCTTATAAGTCAGAAAAAGGATAATTTCTCTTTTTACTTTCTAAATTCTCAGTTTTAGCAGTTATAATAATAACATAACTATTGATAATAATATGAATGAAAAGGTTCTTTTTGTAATAATTTTTGTATTATTTTTGCTTAAACTTAACCCAGTTTTCTCCTTTTTTAAAGAAACACAGACCTGAGTTTTGCACAATATCATAGTTGTGACTTAATTTTACTTAATACCGTAAGTTCATTTTATAAAAACTCTGTGTAAACAGAAATGCCACATACTAGGATTATGAACATCATACTTTGTCACTGTGTTGGCATCTTTGATCAGTCAGGTAAAAGTAGAAAGGATCCTTTCAATCCTCTTCTCCCTCGGTTACCATGGAGACAACACCCACAGGGACTTACACTTTAATACAAGTCTGAATCTTTACAGACACACCCCCCAACCCCCCACATCCGCTCTCATAATATCCTCTCAGTGATGTCATTTTCTCCGCACTGCAGACGTAAAATAATTCAAAACAAATTCAAAGATGCATTTTCCCTGCGAGTTCTCGTTTTGCAGCACGGATGCCGTCTTTCCCATGGTTCCCTCAACAGCAGCCTTTTTCAGACAGATGAAGAGTTCATTATTGGCGGCCTTCCCCCGGCTAACAATGTGCTTTATGGGAAACATTTGCTCAGACACACGCTCACGCAAGCGGATGCAACAAACACATGCACACGCTCGCACACAGTCAGTCTAATAGCAACAAGCTTCCATTGTTGCCATCATATTAAAAACACACAGTCATAACAACATTAACGGAGACGTGCAGCGCGCCTGGTTCTCATTTCCACCACACACGCAGAAACACACAAGCAATTGAAGGCGCTCCGTGCAGATGCACTCTTGCAGAGCTGTGGAAGCTAGCGGGCTAATGGCAGCGAGTCTGTGGTTAGCGCTGCTTTAAATGCACGGAGGCTTGGTGTGCGAGGACTCAGTATGCCAAGGCCTCTGTCTCCACTAGTGACATGTGTCAGACCCGCCTGCCACATGTCAGGAACAGTTTATGGAAACACTGCAGATGGGTTTAAGTTTTTGGAGATGCAACATGAGCGCTAAACAGAGCATCAGCTCCAGCAAACATAGTTATTATAAAAATGAATAGCCCTGTGTGTGTCCAGTTGATGGAGCGTATGTAATGTGATGGCTTTGTTTTTGTAACTTACAATAGATTCTGACGAATTTTTGCTCTTTATGTGGTAGATTTGCTTCTAAAAAATGGCTTCTTTCTTCATGGAACATTGAAAGGAATTTCAGTTAGAGTCCATCGGTGAAAGCTGTGGTTCACATTACAAGAGTACATCTTAACTTCACCCATTTAATTCAAAAAAACTTCTAAAAATATACATCATTTTCCACCTATCTTGTGGGCATTCTTTAGTAAATCAAGCAGGCCTAAATTGCCAACCATTCCCTTTATTATTATTAGCCTCGTTTGTAATTGTACATTTCCAACATTTCTCTTGTTAGTTTTTACGGCATCATCGGAGGGCTTTACACACATTTGTGAGCCCCACTTATGGTTCTGGTGGTATTTCCACTCGTTTCTAAGCAGAAAGTGGATCTTTGTTCCAGCTCATTATCTCCATGTGCTGAATAATAAACACAATTTTTAATGTGTGATGCCTTCAAAGAGAACGGGATTTTAGGACTTCTCACTGTGTACATCTATTTACGAACCCCCAGGATATTTGCAGGTGCATAATTGTACATAAAGTGTCTTTTAGGGAGAGTTGGTGTTGAAAACGCTCCTTTTTTAAGGTATTTGTTTCAGCAGCATCTTTGTCTCCTTTTTGTTGTTTTGTGCATCAAAAAAAAAAAAAACCATCAGAGAAACGATAAGTTTAAGTTTGAGGCACAAACATGAAAAAAAAAGAGCATTTGAGGAGCAGAGTTTTTTGTGTGCACTAATGCATCAAACCCCTCTGACTAAACTTTTTTTCTACTTTTGAGGTACCAACTGCAAGCGTGACCATCGAAGGAGCGTCTGCTCTCAACAGGGTTCGCTGGTCGTCTGGAGGGAAGGAGGTGGCGGTGGGCGACTCAGAAGGGCGAGTCTGGATCTATGACACTGGCGAGGTATGAATGTCACCCTGCAGCTTCACAGTGTTATGGGTGCATCGCATAAGGAGATTGATGTAATTCCATACATTTTTATAAAATGTTTAGTTTAAAGACCCACCGAAATTTGTGTTTTTAACATGTTCTTATGGCGTTTTTCTGATGATGGAGGACATGTGTAAAAAAATTAATCTTAAAGTTGCATTTCTAAGTATTTCTTTGTCTAAATCCGCTGGGCCAGCTACAAGCACCCTGCTCTGCTCCATTCTGATGCATCCACTTGCAGAAGACTAGAGGAAAACTTTCTCGTCTGAGCCGGCTCAGAACTGTACAGCTGGATAGCTCCATGATTGGTCACTATTTTTGTTACACCGGTAATGTTAGATTGGGGGTTTAAGGGACTCTAAGCTAGCGGTTTACGGCCTGCCGACTGTAGCTCTGAAGTCATTGCTACAAGCTGTTTTCAACGGTATTTTCTCATTTGATTTTGATGCACAACGATGTGAATAAAAAAATACTTTTACTCGTCATTGAATCATAGAAAAATGCCACAAGAACATGATAAAAACACCAAAAACGTGATTTTCCTTAGAGTGTGTCTTTTATGGTCACATTCTTTATTGTTGTAGTTTGTGTCATATTTAACTCCATAAGAACCCATTCTACCCTCTTACGAAGGCCCAAAGCGCTTTACAGTCACAGTCCCATTCACCCATGCACACACACATTCACACACTGGTGGTGGCTCCGCTGCCGAACACTGGCGCCAACCTCCCACCAGAGGCAAGGTGGGGTTCAGTGTCTTGCCCAAGGACACTTCGACACATGGGCGTGCAAGGCGGGAATCGAACCTGCAATCTTACGATCATGAGTCGACCGTCCTACCACTGCACCACAGCCGCCCGGCTGTTTGAAAAAAGTAGATTTCCCTTCATCTATGCAATCAAAATGAGGTCAGATTTGATTAAAATGTTGTTGCAGTTGTCTGTCAATCAAAGGAAAGAAGTCGCAGAGTTTTTGTTATTATTTTTAGTCACATTTAAATATCTGGATGAATGTCAGTTGGTTTTTTATGTGTATTTGCTCAGCTGGCATCTCTGTAAGTCCTAAAAAAGCCGGTTTTTTTTTTTTTAGTTTTTTTTACAGTAAAACCACCTTTGGCTCTGTCTGTATATTTACCAAACTGCCAGCTTTTCCATGAGTCTACATTGGATTTGTTTCCCTCTGTCTCTCATGTTCCTGTAAAATGTGGTCGCCCGTCCTCCGCTTCCATATTCTCCCATATTTAAACGTCCCTGGTTAGAATCCCCATATGACAGTGCGCTAGCCTAGCTGCCTGGCTAATTTTAGCGTCTGTTGGTGGTGCGGTGACGGTAAAGAGGCTCAGCAGAGCTGGTGGCCTCGTCGCTGGTAAGGAAGAGTCATCAATAAAACTTAGCGGGCCTGAAAGCTTTTACGACTGCAGTGTTGGTGTGGTGGAGGCGGGACCTCACTGCAAACTCGCCCATGTGGCTAAAACCAGGGGCGGAATGTGAGCACAGAAGAGGAGTCCTGGGAAAAAGTCAAACCTCAGGACTTTTTCTCTAGAGGAAAACCTCAGGATTGACTTTTGCTCTTTTATTTTACTCTAAACTAATCGTTGAAGCATTGAGGCCGAGATCAGAAGTGTTGTCATGAGTGCCCTGGTGGTGTTCGCTCTGTCTGATCAAAGCTCGGAGCATCAGAGTTCAGTGCTATGATATAACTCTTCTGAACTCTGTAGCTGCGCGGCTAAAGTTTAAGTTGCTCTTCAGCGCCGTATAGATGAGGTTCTGGTCGAGGCCCCCTGCTAAGGCCAGGTGGCAGCGAGTGGTTGGTTCGTGATTGTTCACAGTGAGCTGGTCCAAACATGTCGGGTTGCGGCTGCAGTCTGTGTCAGCTTCACTCTGACTCCCACTGAGCTCAGCTAAAGACAGGAACACTCCAACATCCTGGATCTGCTGAAGCACGGCCCGGTTCTGCTGAGGCTCTGAGATCAAAAACACATGCAGGAAATCATAAATTCAGCATCACTTTGGGGTTTTTTTTAGGTGTTAAAGACCCACTCGGATCACCTTTTGATCTATCTTTAAAGTGTTCCTAGCGTTCTTTTAATTAGGATTATCCCATTTTTAGCCAAATTTAGCCAACCTAGCATTCCAGTGCAACATAAATGTGAAGCAATATTGGAGCTATTCAGCCGTACAGCTATTTACTTTAGTAAATTAGTCTTAATTTTTGATGAAAAGAAGTTATTTTGTTAATGTTTGTAACATTTTCTTTTTTAGATTTGGGATAAAGGACTGCTCCTTTACATCATTGGGCTTCATTTACATGACAGTTTTTTTTTGTTTTTGTTTTTTTGGTAATGTAAAATCCCATTCCTTTATTCATTCATGTATCCTAAATGGAATATCAAACATTAGGTTTCAACTCCAACTCAACTTATGTGCAGATTTAAAAAGAAAGATAACTTTTAGTCAATTTATTACTCAGATAACCATCTTTCACTTTTATTTGAGACAAGTATTTTTTCACAGTAATACTCAACTACAGTTTTGAGCTTGAGTAGATGACAACGTCTGGGTTTCTCTGTGATCCCTGCAGCTCTCAGTGGCTCACACGGATGACTGGACGCGCTTCGCTTGCACCCTGATGGAGATCCGGGCCAACCGGGCGGACGGCGAGGAAGAAGGACCTATGGAGCTGGCTTCATAGACGACAGCTGTTTCTCCCAGAGGTAGACAGGAAGCTGTCAGGAGGTGTTTGTTCTCTTTAAGTGTGCAGAGTAACTGTTTAGTTGTGTGTCCTCCTACATTTAATAATGTCAGCAAACAGTGAGCATATAGCATAATGAGTGGCATTGCCTTATAAGGATCTGTGTACTGTTACAAAGCTTTGCACTAACGCTAAAACAAGCTGATGTCCCAGACCTGTCGTTCATTGTTTATGTTGCGCTTCTTCCTTGTGTCGTCTGCATGCCGCACACCTCGTCAGAGAAAATCCAGCTGCAGACGTCATCACTGTCACGTTTCAGGAATCACGAGTTCATTTCTTTGCCGACTGGAGCTTCAACTGTAAGAAACTCTATGGAAAAGAGCTATATTGTAACTCAGAGTGTCGCTGTTTACCTTGGCTGTTTCCTATTAAAGCAGAAGCCAAAAAAACTGCCTGGTTGCATGTTTTGGCTGCATTCATCTACGCAATAAAACGGGCTCACAGTCACACGTAAGCGTCACATGTTGCTGCCATACATCTAAACGTTACTAAATGCCGTTTACACCACAAAACTCCCTCAGAAACACGTGCATCTGCGTCATAGACGTAAAAAAAAAAAACATCTTACAACAGCAAACATTGTAAAAACATAAAATTATGCATTCTGAACATATTCATGTTAACAAATTACCTTTCGGTTAAAGTGCCATTTGACCCAGTTCCTTACTGACCCAAACCCAGCATAATCCCACTGTACTGATTAGAAAAAACACTCTTTATTTATGTTTTTGTAGCAATTAAGCCATTTATTTACAAGATGTAGCTTTTTAAATATTTACAATTATTGAATTATAAGAGCTTTATAATTTTCTATATATAATAATACACTTTTTTTTTTTTTACTTTAGACGGTAGTTCCTTTCAAAATAAAATACACCCTGTGTCAAATAAGATCCTTCCACTGCAGCAGATTTACTTAAAAGTTTAAAGTTAGGTCAAACGTAGAATTTTCTGTGATTTAAACGTCAGTGCATCATTTTTATTCAATCCAATTTAAAGAAAAACCTATTAAAAAAAACTATAAGTGGATCAATCAACCTGAATAATGTTACATCTAAATAGCAACTAGACTATTATGCAGCAAAAAATAATATTTGCTTTTTATGAACAGATCTGACAGTGGATTAAACCTTTTAGCATATTTTTGCTCAGTTATCTGACATGTTTGAATTTTTGAAGAGTGGAAAAGTTTACAAGAACTCTTGATTTTAGTGTAAGTGAGCAGTGGTACAGAAAAAAACAAGAAATTTTACTAATATAAGATCACCTCAGTTAAAAAATGTAAACATAAATGACAACACTTAAATAATCTTTTATTTACTAAAAGCATTTACATGTTCCTTTAAAGCCAAGCAGCCACAATAGAGGGGTCAAAGAGACCCACATGGCTCCAGAGCCTCAGACCTCTGTTTTAAGTAGTTGAAGGAGGTCCTCTGAAAAAAAATGACACAGAATGAAACATATTTCTCTGGATTTCTCAAATATACCTCATTTACCCTAAAACATTCTCAAGGAGAAAAAGATGCAGGAGTAAGTACACTACAAAAAAAAGTGGCATAACAACAGAAAATGAACAATAATCTTAAGAAAATCCAAAAAATAATGTAAAATGTTCTGTCCATGTAGCAAGAAAGTCATTTTTACTTAACAATAAATCCTATATGTTTTTCAGATGTAGAAAAAAGGAGTTTCACACAAGCATTCAAAAAGGGAAAAATAAGCAAAACAAGCAAACTGTTTGACAGAATTACTTCAAATAGAATATGCAGCCCAATAATACGGAAAGTCTTTTTTTGCTAGTTCTAAGCAAATGTTTTTGGGTATTTTTTTTTTGACTTTTTCTAGTTAATTTTAAATCACAGTGACACAAAACTAGTGTAATAAGGGAAAGTGACTTATTTTAGAACTAAATGTGAACAAAATGAGAATATGATCTCAGTAGCTGGGATAGGCTCCAGCAGCCGTGACCCCGAAAGGGGAAAAAACGGATTAGAAGATAAATGAATAATTCTTAGTACAGGTGACCCATCTTAAAAATCCTCATCAAATTTAATGCTAGCACTTACTCTTAAAACATCCATGTGAATTTGTGTTTTCAAAATATTGACAATGAATCTTGTCAACTTTATTTAACCTTGGAAAATTAAAGCATTGAAATTGAACAAAAAAATAACAGTTTTTTTTTTTATTACCTTCAGCAGTTTGAGTTTTTTGAGTCTTTAATCAAGTTTTTCTATTGTTAGGAGAATTAGGCAAAATGAATAATGTCCTTATTTCTAGATCCTAGCTCTTAATGAGACAAAAACATTCTCAACTGCTGATTTAGAGAAATGCTTGGAAAGGTATAAAGATAAAAAATTCAAGCCTGGTCAAATATCTGGAATGTCTAAAAATCTTTGCAAGTATCACTAGTTTGCAGTGCAGCGGTATTTTCAAATCAATCTTCTGACCAGATGAACTGATTGCTAATCAGATCCTCCTGCACCACAACTGGACTTCATCAGATCAAACTTTGCTAGGTCACCAGCAGTTTTGGGAAGACTCCAGACAGCGTTCAGCTTTCAATAAAAGACTCCCAACACTGAGAAAACAATGAATGAGATGAGATGAGGTGTGTGTGTGTGTGTGTGTGTGTGAAGAGGCCCTGGCCTTTACACGCGCTCAGCGCTCATGAACCGTGGGAGATGGAGTCCAAGTCTAGTTTCCATGCCAGCATATGTGGCCACTGCCAACCTGTAGCCTCCAGTGTGGTTGAGGTTGGGCGCCGGCAGGCTGATGCTAGACTTGAGGTGGGCTCAAAGCCAGCCGGGTTTCTGCGGCGAATAGAAAGAGGGGGGGGGGGGGGGCAGGAGGAAGCCAGGAGCACTACATGTTACAAGGTGGGAGGGTAGGGGGGGTGCAAAGTGTGAACAGATGGGACTTATAAGCATTATTGAATCTCAAATGAATATCCTTGAATTTAACTTAGGTCGCCACAGAAATAAACATCGTAATAGACAATCAAAAGTGGAGCATTTTAACAATTTTCCATGAGAGCAAAACTAAATGAAATCCATCACAGATTTCACGCTGAGCTTTTGGGTTGGCTGCCAACAAAGGAGCACACAGGAACCCGGTCCAGACCACACTGAGCACAGACTGGATCTGCAGTTGATTTTATGTTGCTGGGAGCCTTTGGCAGAGAGGGTGCTATATGTAAAAGTCATATGCAATGGGATGTGTGCATGTGCAACACAATGTCAGCTGTCCATTAAAAGGAGCGGGCCGCTCTGTTTTCCACTGCAGCCTCTTAACTTTACAGAAGGAGTGAATTATTGCCTTCAGTGACCCATTCCGAGCTGTGAAAAGCAACCCGGTCCCACAAGCTGAGAGGAAGTCACTGACTCAAATGAGAGCTATCTGCTCTGATGACGGTGCAGGAAAAGTCCAGCTTGAGAAAAATGGTCACATCCTGAGCTTCAGTCTGTCAGCGTTCACTCACCAGATTTCATTTAGGTCCGTGGTATTTTCAGGGTTTGTTTAATTCAACTGTTCGGACCTTAAAGTCCCGCTCCGATCATCTTTTTTCTTTTTTTTTCTTTTTCAATATTTTATTTTCGTTTTCAAATACACAAAATCACAGACAAGCAAAACAAACAGTTCAGGTGCTCTTTAGACCATCTACAAAACAGAATGAAAAATACAAGTATATAAATAATTGCCAGTTACATTCTATTCAATATTTATTTACAGGCCGTCCAAATAGGACACAAAGAGAAGAGAGAAAAATGCAGTCTCAGTACAGGGCTAAATAGTTTTAACTTTCTGAAAGTGATTTAGAAATGGTGTCCAGAGTTTATTGTGAACATTGACTGAGACAGTCTTGACATGGTGAATTTTTTCCATGTAGATGAGAGATAGCATGTCACTGAGCCACACTGTAAAATGGGGAGTAGCCGTAGATTTCCACTCTCGCAAAATGTGTCTTTTTGCAGTCATCAACCCAAGTTCTAGTGGCTGCTGCATTACAGTCGGGATTGCTATAGTACGTATGCAGCCAAAAATGGCGAGCTCTGCATTGGGTGTAATAAAGCAACCATAGGCTTTGGAATTGCGATCATCTTTTAATCTACCGAATATTCTGTTCCATGAGGCGCACTCAAAAACTTCCATTTTATTCAAAAAACGACAGTGCGCCTTATAATCCAGAGAATCTTACACACGGATTCATTCTGGTTGTGTTTACTGATGTTGGAGAGGTACGCGGCGCTCTATCTATAGGCTTGGTTGGGTGTTATTGGGAATACGCTAGCGCTGCTAACATGTAGCAGTGGGTTTTTTATGTGTTACTAACAAGGCTGGGACTCAGCGTAGTCACACTAAACGTCTGTTTTAGTGGTATCAGTCTGTTTTCTTACTTGTTGAAAACAAGGTTGGGAGTTACAGATGTTGTAAAACGCTGACGCGGCTAACGCGGCTAACACTTCTAACATGGCGACCGAGTTACAAACAAATTCTAGAGTTACAGTGAACAAAGTTAGTAAAGTCTGACGGACTGAACTGATATTTTTGTCTCCCTTATATTTGACAGAAGTCTAACAATAAACCTTGTCGGTGTGCCTTTCAATCCAGTGTGCCATATTGTGCGACATTTTAAAAGGGTTTCCAGTGTCTTTTAATCACGATTATGTCACTTTTAGCCGAAACAAAAAAAATCTGTGTCGTTTTCTAGAACATAATAACTGCAGGGCGGAGTTCATTCGAAATTGTGGGCGGGACTTTTGGGTCCCTTCATTTCCTTTCACCCATTTGTTTACATTCTCTCTTACAGCCCCTCACCCCCTCAACCTAACATTATCAGTGCAACAAAAATGGCGAGCAATGATGGCGCTATCCAGCCGTACAGTTTTGATCCAGATTCCAGCTCAGATGAGGAAAACAAAGACGTACGTGGATCTATTTGTCTGCAGGTGAATGCATCGATCAGGGAGCTTGCGGACCGCAGATGGTAGATTTTACAAAACAAATACGCCCTTTTTTCAAACCGCATCTTTTCGTCTGCTCCTGATTGCAATGATTTGTATAAAGAAATACTCAAAAACCCAATTTAAGCTTTATATATATTTCCTCCGACACCAGAAAATGCCACAAGAACATGTTTAAAACAACAAACCCCTTTTTTTTTCTAATCTAAGAGGGTCTTTAGTCCTTTTTTTACAACTCCTCCTTTTATTGTTCAGCTTCCTCTCATATTCTGTCAAAATCTTCCAGAAGCTGTTGTATGCACTTGGTGCCGGCCTGGGGTCAGCAGAGAGACCACCGGCAGGAAAATACAGGAGGTACTCAGCCATATCTTTTTCCTTTTTTGGGCGGAATTGAATGTGTTTGATTCTAAATAAAACACCAATTTGAAATCAGCTGCAATAAATGATGTGAAGAGACGCAATCTAGTGCAAACGTGCATACAATCCTAAAAGAGGGCTTCGACGCTCTTTGTTCCCCTTAAATACACATCAAGTTGAATCTTGACCATCTCGCAGGAAGTCTGCGCCGTGCACGGCGACAACACACCAGAAGGGGCCAGCTCCTATCACTTCACCATCCACCAATCCAAGCCATTATTTAATCTCTGCCTTTTTTCTTACTTTCCTCTCTCCTCCACTTTTCTTAGAGCCGTTTCAAAGAACCAGACAATGGCCGGTAATGAGAGCAATGCACACTGTGCCCCGTGTGCCACGGAAAGTGACAGGCTGTCTGAAGGGAGTGCCTGCAAGGCCCCCACACCAGCCACTTCAGCCATGAATGGGCCCAATCATTGATGGCTCGGTCATTACCATCAACTGCCCTCTTGACGATTTACTCTGACTTCTTAGTTTTTGCAGCGGCCAAACGAGCTATTCAGCGAGCCTGATCAACTCGGCATTAGGGAGCACGGTGACACCCGCCGAGACTGACTGACCACCTGCGCTGAGCAAAGGAGAGAAGAAATGCATTTCTCCTTTATTAGTAATGTAACTAATGGGAATTGGAGAACGCAAAGCTCTGCTTTTCACAGAACAGCGTAAAGCTGAGCTAAAAAAAAAAATAAAAGAATTGCTGCACAAACTGAGCGTGTAATTCAATTTCCTGTCCTGACTGTAAAACGTATTTGCCAGATTGTAGAAACCGCTGAAATAAGTGCAAGAAGGATGATGAATGTGTGCGTAAATTGGAAAAATAAAGTTTTGTTTCAAATGCAAACTTGGAATTTTCAGTGAAATCCAGGATTGAAACACACAAAAAAAAGGTTGTAATGTTTTTGAGATGTTGCTCCACCTGCTTTGGTAGATGACAGCCATCAGGACTGCTTTGCATGCACATGTAGAAATGGTTCCTTTACTTTCTAGCAGAGTGACTGAAACATGAAAGAATGCTCATGCGTGCTCGTGTGTGTGTACATAGGGATTGGAAAACATTCCTGCCGGCCTGGCTGGCAAGCATCTGAGGCGCTTCCCTGCTCACAGCTCCAAAACCCCAGTCCCCACTCACCGAGCAGCGCTCTAATTAGCTGCTACCGCCATGGAGCCTGCGGTCAGGAGCCGTCTCGCTTCCAAACTCAGAGCTTTGCTACTGTCGCTGCAAGATGAGGCTGAAGCAGAGGGAGACCTGCTTGCACACTTAGTTCAAACGAAACTTGACTAAAGATGTAATTTCAGGATTGTCGTGGCTCTGAATGTGGAAAGCCCTTTTACTCGTCGGGACACGGTTAAGGTGTTCAGACTTTACCGTCTGAAAGGCTTAAAAGTAATGGACAAACAGTAACTATGCACTCGAAGACAGAAGATAATTTGAAAGTGTCAAAAAACATTTAAAAAAGAGCAACGTGAATTGCTATTACGTTTGAGGGATTCTGCAAACTTCTCAAAAAGAACCAACAATTATACACTAGTCACACAACCTGCATGAGAGGTTAGTGACAGAAGTAAACTTGGAGATCTTTCAGTTACTTTTATTGAATAAATCTGTTTTGTTTCACCCTCATTGTTTTCCCTTAACAGGTTGATATTCTATCAAACCTTTAGCAAAACATATATCACTTAAAGTTTATTATTATTATTGAGTCTAAGTATAACAAGTCTACTATAGTCCATGGAGTGAAGGGAGTATACTAACTGAATACTTCTTCAGACTAAACTGAATCATTTTAACTTTACTACAAATAGTTAGTATATTAAAAGTAAATTTCAAGTATCCTGCCCCCCCTTTTAATATACACTAAGTATACTTGTTGTACTCTATAATAGACTACTTTTTGGTTGCGGAAAAACTCAACAAAGAGCACATAAGATAAATATTTTCATGTAAAAAACTACAAGAACAGATTTAGATGGTTTATGTCTTAAGAGCAAGAGTACCCAGCATTCCCTTTGAGGAAACAATGAGACAAACGTTTGGAAAATGGCAGAAACAACTTCAAAGAGAAATTTGAAAAAAGTCGATTGCATGATCAGTTGTTTTTTGTTTTGTCCGTATAGTGTCTATTAAAAAACAAATACGTGAAGTGAGAATATAAGTATATTAGCAATGTTTTCATTCATCCAAAGGAGATGGGTTTTGAAATAAGTCAAAAGTGATTAACACATTAGTACATTTTCTTTAAATAAGAAAAACAATCTGCCAAAAAGGATGGTCTAACCCAAGAATTATTTTAAGAGAAATATTCTAGGGACTGAGACATGTTATCTTAAAATACGATTAACTTTATTGATAACATTTTACAGAAAATAAGACATTTTTTCTTGAAACAAAGTCATTTTACTTTCTCAAGATTGTGTTTCTGCAGTGTGCATCCTGCTTCTCCCCTCCAAACACCTGGGGCCTTCTGCAGCAGGTGAATGGGCGTCTCAAAGAGAAAGACAACCAGAAACAGACAGACGGTCTGAAAAGGTGGCTCCTTGTCTGTCATCAGAAACAACACTAAATCATTAAACCTACAGAGTTCCTGCTTCTAACCTCCTGGCAAACTGCCACCTTTCTGACACAGCGACTGCATCAATGCAGGGCGTTTCAACAGCTGGGTAGAGCTCCTTGTTTTGGACAGGCTTCACTTAACTCCTGCAGGATAATCCTTTGGTTCCTCCACACACACACACACACATATGTGTGGAGGACTGGCAGATACCTGGGCTGTCTCCTTCCTCGTCTTCTTGTGGGCCTGTCCCCTCCTGGCTGGGGCCCGAGCGGCTGCTGAAAGCTGGAAGATTCTATCAGCCACGCAGCGCCGTCAAGACTGGCGGCGTGGTGATCGATGCTGGGAATTCATTTATGTCTTATTTTGGTAAAAATGCAGATGTTTTGTGACTTCATGTGCATGAAGCATCAATAGGGTACAGTGACAGCCTCTCCCCAGCGGTGAGAGGTGGCACTAGAGCCTTAACCACACCAGCGACCATGTAGCTGCACCAGCGAAGGCTAAGCGTCAGGGTAATTACTCTGACAAAGGCAGCTCTGTGCCTGGGTTCAGCCCCTCTGGAGCCAGCCCGTCTGGGGCTTGCAGGCTGGAGCTCGTCTTCCTCCCCACCTCCCCTCCACTGCCGAAAGCACCACCACTGCTTTCACAAAGCGCTGTGTCTCCTCTCTGTGTGTAACAAAGCTTTGGCTTCAGCACATTTACCTCTACTGCGTGGAGACGGCGGCAGAACGGCGATGGCGTGCCATCCAAGATGGCCACAAAATGCTCAGTCGGATCTAATAGGAGGTTCTGCATTCTTTGACAACCGTAACACAACTGACAGATTTAGAGGCAGGTTGTCAGTGCTGACAGGTGGCAACATCACAAAGCAACACCACTCCTGGTTTTACACCTTGAAGGAGTTAAAAGCAACACTTCAGTCTAATTTTTAATGATTTATTACCTCAAAACAACACTAAAAAAACTTTAAAATCTTCTGAATAAATAAAACAAGACATGCTAATATAACAGCAGGTAATGGATTGGTATTATTTGTTGATTAAGTTTTGATGTGAGGCAGAAACTCTCCTGCCAAGCCCCATCAGAGCATGTTTATGCAATCCGGCTGTCCCATTTTCCCGCAGGGCTGAAGTTCTCATTCAATGAGCTCTGCTGCTTCTTTAATTGACAAATCCTTTCACTTATCGCCGCGTCCAAAAATGCGACGCTACGACGCAAGTAGACGAACATGATGGAGGTAGAGATTTGCAGAAATAATGGGTATAATATTTAAAACACAACAATGTGTTGGGTAATAATACGTGCAATATCACACAAATCTAATATGTTCAAACACAACGCTGTAATTTCTAGCCATTGAAAAACACCAATTACAGCAATTAAGGTTAAATACAGCTTTTAGCATAAATTGTTTCTTTTCTTGTTCTGCAACAGACCACATGGAATTGTTGATTTAAATGATAGTTGATGGAGTAAGCCAATATGTATAATTGTACAAGAGTTAATACAAGAATTGCATATGACTTAATCATAACAATAATGGGAAATAATGGATTGTTGCAAAGTTGTGAGGTCTGAAAATAATTAAAAAAAAAAGGCTGTTTGCAGCTATTTGCCAATTCATTTAATTGAACGTAGAGTTTGTAATCTGACAGTTTCCTGAGTATGATGTGGATTTATTCAATAACTTGCAATAATTGTGATGAAAAACTGCTAATAATTTCAAGATAACTGCAAGCTATTCTTTTTTGATAAAACAAGTAATAAATGGTTGCTCTGTACAACAGATTTGTGACGCTGCAGAATTCTACTTTGATATTTTCTTGCTGGAAAAAGAAACGCCTTTTCTGTGCTTTTTCCACCCTGTTGTTGTCCTCTAGTTTGATGTTTCTACACTGCAACCTTGTCATGGTAAAGATGTCATGTTTCTTTGTCATTTCAGAGTTTAATGATAGCAGTTTTTGCTGCCATTTGGGACTTTTTAATGCAGAAATTCTGATTAAAAAACCTTAAAGACCCAATTAGAGGAAACTTGTGTTTTTTACCGATGTTCTTTTATTATTCCGATTTTTGTGAATCAGGAGCAGAAGAAGGAGGTTTAGTTTGAAAAAGATCGTAGAAAATTTACATGGAGCAGGTCACAAGCTCAGCTCCATTCCGATTCATCCACTTGCAGACTAATAGATTCATGGATGTGGTTGTTTTCATCGTCTCAGCCGGTATTTGCCTCAACACTGGATAGCCCTAATGTTGCTCGCCAGTTTTGTGGTTGTGGGGGGGCTGTAAGCTAGCTGGAGTGTGTTACCAAATAGAAAAGAAATCTTCAGAGACATGACAGCTTTTAACATTATTGACTTAAAGAATAAAAGAGATGCTGAATATATAGTTATTTCTCCAAGTAGTAAAAAACAGAGCAAAGTGTGGGAATTTACACTGTGGCTCTCAGGATTCTAAAATGATGAAAAACTGTTTTCTTTCCCTTCAAGCGTTCAAAGTGTTTGAACATAGATGAATAATCTAGGTGTTTTTTTTATTTGGGTATTTGTTTGCAAGTTCAGAGCTGCATGTAAATGTAATTTTTAGACATTGCCTGCAGGTGGTCAGAGGATCATTCATTTTTCAACTTTACTAGCTCGACGCCTCATTCTTCTTAAGTGGAAGGATGCTGCCCCACCCACTTTATCACATTGGATTGGAGATGTGCTTTACCATCTTAAACTGGAAAAAAAAACATTTACTGTAAGACAATTAGAGAGATATGGAGACCATTTCTCAACTTTTTTAGTCTACCATCTACAAGTGTGACAGAATGATGCCCCTTTTTTTCTTACTCTTTTTCTTTCTTCTTTTCTTTACGTGTGTATTAATATATTTGCACTTTACTTATTGTTTTTTTTTTAATATATGCTATTTCACCTATACTGTGACTGATTTTTGTATATTCATGTTTCTTTCTGCTTATAACTTGTACCATTTTATTTCCTTATATTTTCTCTACTAAAATTGATATTGGTGTATATGTCACTGACAGCAGCAGGGGGTGGGGGACTGGGTTTTGAATTTGTTTGTACTGTGTTTTAAAACTGAAAACTTAATAAATATATAAAACACTAAATGTAATTTTTAAAGCAATACGAACAAAAATGAGTGTTTTAGCTACTTCAGGAAATTGACACCCTCACATTTGAGAATAACAAAATATTGAGAATGCTGGGCGTTAGCAGGAAGTGTGTGACTGCTGAATCTTTGTTTATTTCTTTCAGACAGGACTTTGCATCATCAGGGTTCTCATTTATCCTAATATTTCAGTTCCTCCCCGATCTGAAGGTCTGCTTGGCTCCAGTTATTAATATTTTTGCAGATGGAAGCGTCTAGAAGAAACAAAAAGAAGATTTGAACAAAGTTGTGTGTTGATCCTGCATCTGTTACAGCTTTGACCTGAGGCCCTTACGTCTCAAAAGTCATCCATTTTCTGTCGCTCATCCCAGGCTGGATCGTGGGAGGAGCAGTCTGAGCAAAGATTCCCAGGCTTTCAAAAGTGTTTCATGGATTAAAGACCAACTCCGTTGAAAATGGTGTTTTTGGTGTTTTAAACTTGTTCTTGTAGCTGTGTTTTTGGGGTTTTTTTTAAGATGGAGGACTTATGTAAAGAAAATTTATCTTAAAATTACATTTCAGAGTATTTCTCTCT
The DNA here is from genome assembly GCA_023969325.1 of Oryzias curvinotus. Taxonomy (NCBI): domain Eukaryota; kingdom Metazoa; phylum Chordata; class Actinopteri; order Beloniformes; family Adrianichthyidae; genus Oryzias; species Oryzias curvinotus. Next base: position 26,819,019 of record CM043716.1, read on the forward strand.
TTTTTTTTTAAATCTTTGTGAATCAGGAGCAGATGAAAAAATGCTGATGGAAAAAGATTATATATGTGATGTAGAAACTACAAACGTCTTTGTTTTCTTCGTCTGAGCTGACATGTGGCTCAAAACTGTACGGCTGGATAGCTCAGATATTGCTCGCTATTTTTACTGCACCGGTAATGTTAGGTTGGGGCTGTGAGGGGCCGTAAGCCAGTGGGAGAAGCACGTAAATAGAGAACTGTCAGAGCCAATTGTCCCGCCCACAACTCAGAGGTAAATTTCAGATGAACTCTGGCCTTTTTCCAGCCCTGGTACTCGGGGCACACTGTCCTGGATGTTTTCCACTTTGCCCTGGTTATGCACCGGATTCAGCTCATCATCAGGCTCTGCAGAAGCCTGACAATGACAGTCATCAAAGGCAGGTGTGTTTGAGCAGGATTGGATTGAAAAAATGCAGGACAGTGAGCTCCAAGGACCAGGGTTGGGAAACACTGATCTAGAGAACAAGATTTAGGCAAAAACAAAAACGGCATAATCCTAACTAAAAGACCACTGCAAATGATAGATCAAAAGATGATCAGAGTAGGACTTTAAAAACATCAAGGTAAGGTCTCGGGCAAGAATGTAGGAACATTAAGGATGTCCGGGTTCTCTGAAAAACTAAAGGTTAAAGACTCTCTTGGAATGCGTTCACACAGAGGTGGACTTTAGAGGAAGCGGCGGTAAAGCCGGAGGATGCAGAAAACCATTCCAGCTGTTTGTCTTTCTCTCACAGACCCTGCAAGGAACCTGGAGAGTCATTTCGTTCTAACCTCTCCATCCACATCCTCAGCAAACCTGAACTTGAGAAGGGGGGGGGGCAGATGCACTGCAGCCAGCTCTGACTGCCTTCTTTCACCTCCTGCGGTCAGCTGGGCTTTAGATTTCTGACATCCGGGGGTTTTAAAGTAGCAGAAAGACAAACGCCTAATGCATAACTGCACTCGCGGAGCACGTCCTAACGCTGAGAGGTGCAGAAAGTGTGAGGATTTTCATCGCACCATCTCCTTTCATCTTCTGAACATAATTATCTGTCCTTTTCTGCAGCTCTGACCTCCTCTCAAAGCATCTCTCTCATCTCCAATATTGTCTGTCTCTCCCTGCAGTTGCTAGTGGTAACTATAGCTACACGCAAAAGGGCGGCACATTGCAATTAGATAGCTACTGGTTGCCTTGACACCGTTCCTGTCTTAAATAGGCCTGGTCTGTTTGTTGTCGTTGCTCTCATTCTGTGCCCCTCTGTCATTTACTTCCTTATGAAAGATGGATTGTACTTGTTGCCTCCTGCCTTACTGGAAGGCTTGAAGCTTCAATCTGTAAAAATTCCCTGAGATTTCAGGCTGTAATTGTCTTATTGAAGGTGTGCAGCTACCTTTTTAAATGGCACGGAGTGCAGCAGGTCATGGCTCTTCCAGACAGGCAGAGAAAACCGCAGCTCCAAACAGCCACAGAAAACTCTTAAAGACATGTTTATGGAAATGATCTAGCTGATTACATGCGGACTAATACAGCACGGGGCTGTTGGCTCCGGTCCCTGACAGTGATGGCTTCTTCAACTGGGCTCAAATGGGAGCAGAAAAGGAGATGGAGATGTTGTTTACACAGGAGGACATCTGACAAACACACAGACCAGCTAAAAATGAGAAACAACAATACGAGGGAGAAGAAGTGGATTTCATTAGCCCACATTCTGCTGGCAGATTTACAATCACAAGCTGAAAATCACACACGCATGGTTTCATATGTTGCTCTCAGTGGATTTATTTTGTAACTTTGGAGTCTTAAAACAATTCTGTTACAGTATTTCTCTGGGTAGTATGTAAATTAACTCCAATTCCAACAGGCAGGTGAGGCAGATGCTTAGGATCCGTCTTAGGACTAACAAGGCCTCCAGAAGGTCAACCTTTCTTTGCATGCTTTCTTCATTTTATTTTATTAGTTTCTTCATTTGCAAAAGGTAAAAAATGCTGTTTTGTATCGAAAAAATGATCTGGTACTGGGAGCAATAGCAGTATTGGTTTAAAACCACAGATCTAAACAAGATTTTATTGGTAAAAAAGAATCAAATCCCTCATGAAAATAAGTAATCAATTCCAGTGGAACACTGCTGTGTCTCGACTGTCTTTGCCTTTTTCTGCAGATGTGATGCAAACAAAGACGTCCAAACACAAAGTGAACCACAGATGTTTGTTGTGTTCACTAAACATATGATGAACCTTTTTCTTCACAGAACGTCAAACAATACCTGAATAAATTAATGTACACATTTTATTTAAAGGAATAAACTGTCTGAAAAAAATCAAAATGCCAGGTTTTGATGTTTGAAGTTGTTATGTACTTTAGACATTGTGTTTTAGCTGATTTCAGTAAGGAAAAAAATACAATTTCTCTTTTAGAAGACACTTTTCATCTAGTTTAGAAAGAAAATTAATTACCTAGATTGTAACTAATTAGGTCAAAGAATTGGACGTTGTTGAATCGCTGCAAAGCAATTTTTTTTGTCTGATTTCATTCACATTTTTTTGTCTCAGATTATTAATCATGCTGGCTGCAGGCTGCCTTCCTTAAAGGTTTTTCCTGCAGCAACTCAATCATTAACCCTTGTGCTATCCTATGACCCCACCCTTACAATGACGTGTTCTCCTACCATGACAAAAGTGGATGAAGGTGGAGAGGATTTCATGTAATCCATGGACACCAGTGAAGATCACAAATCATTGAAGAAAAAAGGTTCAGAGCTCTGTCTAGTGGGTCTAGATGACCCAACTCCCAATGCCAAAGTGCCTAGGATAGCACAAGGGTTAAGGTGGCGTCCAAATGCACTCACTACTTTGTGCACTATGTAGGCCGTTCACCATTTTGTAGAGCTGCCTAAATCTCTAAGTCCAAAATCCAATGGCCAAGAAATTTGCGAAAAACCAGTGGCATCGAAGCTCATTAGACGAAATTGTGTTTTAGAGATGTTTTATGTGAAAAAAATGTATTTAGATTAATTTTTTCATGAACCATCCAAGCTTTCATCATCACAACAAAGTGGATTCCTAAATAGTCTTTGTAAAATGTTCATATTTGTCTGGTTTTACTTTATTTTTGACAACATTGTTGCAGTTGAAAAAATTGCATAAATAAATAATGAGTACAAAGTCTGATTTTCTTTTAAATCTCACTAGATAGTCCTGCACTATTCAGTTTATTTTTGTTTATATTTTCATAATTAGGGAGTAGGGAGGGAATTCTGACATAGCCCAACTTCTGAACCTAACAGAAACTAAATCTTTGCCTTGCTGGATTCCTTTCCTAAATATGAAGGAACCAAATGTCCATCTGCTTGCTGAAACAGAAATACTTTGCAGTACTTTTCCAATGGGTGGCTCTCACCTTTTTGTCGGTTGAATGCAGGTGGTGTCTTTTTCTTGAAAGGGTTTCAGGCAGGGTAAAGAGTAGCATCTAAAAAACTGAACCAAAAGTAGCACTTTTGAACTTTTAAACATGGTAACACCCACTAAACAAGGTGATTAACAAGTAGCGTGTTTGTGTGCAGAGCTCTGAGGGCTACAAAAAACAGAACTGTACGTCTAGAAACTAGCAGTCTGTAAGGGAGGGACAGTCTGTTCGAAACCTCCTAAAATAGAAAATGTGCTGATGATTTCTAATTGAGTGACAGATGTTTAGAGTAATTTGCTTTATATTTGTTCATTTCTGTGCTGCTCTTATTGATTTGTGTAGTAAAACACACTAATCTTACCAGCTTCTGCTTTGAAGCAGGAATACCATCCTCACTTCAAAAATGTGTGCTACACCACTTGTGTCAATGTTTCCATATTTTTTCATCAAAAACAGTCTAAAAAATAAAAAATTTTAAATTAAACTGCCCATGCAAAATTGTAGGTTAAAATCTTGCATTTCAGATTATGTTTCATTCGGTTTGCATAGGTACAAGAAAGCATTGCCCCTTGTCAAAAAATGTGTTGTAAACCATTTAAATGGACACGGATATGGAGACAGACGAGGATAAAATACAGAATCAAACAAATTTAAAACACATCTGTGATTTTTCTGACAGAAAAGAAACAAAACAAGAGGAGTGAGACAAGGTCACAACTGAGGCAGCGAGGCTGAGGCTTGTGATTATGGAGTGACAGCGTCGGCGGTCCTCTTATGATTCCCAGGTAATTACAGGGCAAGGTGATCCTTGGAAACCTGGGACGTCAGCACCTCACACACGTATCACAGCTGCTGGCTCTGAAAGAAAATCAAAAAACAACTTAGTAAAGTTTAACATTACCTCCCAACGCAAACACAAGCCTGCCAAGATTTGCACCAGTTCAAACCATAATCGTTATCCATAAATAAAGCTCACACTTGCATTTTTAAGCTGGGTGTGGGTGTTTTAGATGCACTGATAATGTTTTGTAGTTGATGTCAGACATGAACGAGAAGCCCAAAAAAACCTTGCAAAAAGTCCAAACAAAGTGTTACTATACTAAAATGATGGTCTTGTGCCCTTTTCTGCCCTCAGTAATGATCCAGTAAGTGTTCAGCTCATAGTTTTGGCTGCCAGGTAAGGGTCCAGCCAGCTCAGTAAACGGAGCATGCCATTCTTACCAAATAACCATTAGAAACTGGCAACCCAAGTTGGAGCATAGTATTTCTGGGTCTTGAACCCTAAAGAAACCTAAAAGAAACACCATCTTATAAAACGTATAAAATAAAATGAGGAAAATGTAAATTAACTTTGCAAACGGGAACAGTCCTCTTCCTTTTGCCTCAAACACTGCAGATTCAAGGCCAAACCGACACATTCACATCTATCGAATGGCATGAACAGAATTCATGTGGCGAGGCTGAGGCAGTTCAGGAGAGCATTGTGTGTGTTTGTGTGTATGATAAAGTGGCAGGCAGAGAGCAGTGCCAGCACTAACACCGAGGCCTCAGCCAGGATGAAAGGAGCTGTCATGACCGTCTGCAGAGGGAAAGAGGGAAATCCATCCGTCTCCACTCCTCTGCATTCAGTTTTTCTGTGTCTGCTGTTGCTTTTGAATCTGAATGCATTCCATACATATATTTTCAAGCTGTGCGGTTCTACTTTGGACAGTGCAAAAACACTTTGCTCTCAAAGCTTCCTTCTGATTGCATTCAAAGACTTGGAGTCGCAGCAGCTGCAGAGTGCTAAACTGTATCTGGCACATATTCTCAGAGCCAAACATGTAAACTGGATGTGCCCGAGTGGAGCTAAAGCCATAATGACTTGTGTATAGTGAAATACTCTGCTTTAGTGACCAGCATCAAAAGATGCTGAATGAAAGAGCTTCTTTCAGTTGCTCATGCTAAGCTGCCAACCTTTGGGGAGACTCGGTGTTGTGTGTGTGAATGTGCATGAGTGGCAGTGCTTGCTTTGGGGTTACATTGTGACGTGTGAGTGATCAAACCTAGGATGGCATATAGAAAACAGAAGACAGATGAGGGTGCAGTGAGGAAGCAGCTGCTGTTTAAAGTGTTTGCCGAAACACTTGAGCAGGTTTTTTAAAGTCCCACTCTGACCATCTTTTAATTTTAGAAGCAATCACAGTGGTCTTTATGTCATTTTTAGGCTAAATTAAAAAATAAAAAACCTGTGTCGTTTTCTAGGACATATTTTCTGCAGAGCAGCAGTAGTTTGTTAGAGTTGTTGGGTTGTTGGTGGAACTGTTGACGCAGAGCAACCCCACCCTCCACCGTCGTCCATCTGTTTACACTCTTTTCCGCAAGCTTACAGCCCCTCATACCTCCAACCTATCGTGTGCTACAAAAATGGTGGCAATATCAGATTATACCATGGTTCGGGTGAATACTTGATTCTGATTGGCTGCTGGGTGTACATTTAAAAGTGATAACGCACAGTGATAACCGCATGCCCCAAAAGAAGTTCCCGTCACCTATCGTAACTCTTGTTCTATCCTAGGCACTTTACCATTGGGAGTGGGGTCATCTAGACCCACTAGACAGAGTTCTGAACCTTTTTTCTTCAATGATTTGTGATCTTCCCTGGTTCAGTGGATTACATGAAATCCTCTCCACCTTTATCCACCTTTGTCATGATAGGGAGAACACGTCAATGAAAGGGTGGGGTCATCTAAGATAGCACAAGGGTTAAATCGTCTGTATCACTGCGCCGCCTTCTTTAACACAACCTTTTGCTTCATCATTTGGACAAAAACGAGCGCTAAGAGGGGAACTTTCTCTCTGAACTGATGCTTTATTCAACCCATCGGAAAGATCTGCATATATATATATCGTTTTATATCGCCAAATCTTGACTGCAGCAGTGGTGCGGTGCCTTATCACATTACCATGACAAGGCGCCGCACCACGTAACAAATAGTCTGCTTTTTATGAAAAAAGCTAACCAAATCAGAAAAAAACAAGGATTAAGGACTAAAAACTGGTTAATATTTATTTCTTTTGTAAGTGACCATGGGGGTTAATGGCCTTATGATTGCCTTCGAAGTGTGCATTGTCACTTTTTAACGCACTCCGCCGAAGCAACCATTCAGGCTTCCACGGTGTGCATTAAAAAGTGATTATGCACACTTCGAAGGCCATTAACCCTTACATAATCCAGCTGTACAGTTTACAATCCAGATTCCAGCTCAGATGAGGAAATCAAAGATGTACTATCTATTTGTCCACAAGTGGATGCATCAGAGAGATAGAGCAGGGAGCTTGTGGCCCACCCATTGTAGTTTTTACATCACAAATACGATCTTTTTCCAACTGCATTTTTTTATCTGCTCCTGATTCACAACAATTTCAATAAAGAAATCCTCAGAAAGCTTAATTTTCTTTCTCTATGTCCTCTATCATAAAATAAATGCTACAAGAACATCTTAAAAACACCAAAAATAAGATTTTCATTGAAATGGGTTTTTTAAAGCATGCTAGGTGCACCTTTGCTTTTTTTTAACTGTAAACTTTACAACAAAAAAACTGCAACGTCTTGCCTAAAAACAAGCCCTTGTCTGTCTGCCAGAGTATCACAGGAGCTGCACTCAGAGAGCAAGTCAACATGTATTAATCCAGAGATCTCCACAGGTGGAAAATCACACACACTGCCTGGGGTAAACACTATAATACTGTGCTGGATTAAAATATCTGTCACAATGTCACAAATAAAAGACGCTTGGAGTGTACATTTGAAGAACAAAAAGAGAACAATGAAATGCAGTTTGCATTCCTCTCTTGTGTCCAAACATTCAGCTGCCACTGAAGATGATCATTCTTCCACAGAACTACAAAAAGCCACAAAAAGATGTTTATGTATTGAGTTTTGACACTTGCAGGAGCATTGTTACAGTTTGGATTGTAATACTAAATGGTAGTTGAATTCAAAACATAGCAATGTTATTGTTATCCACTAATGCTTATTATTGCACTACAGATAAAAGCTTAATCATACAAAGCATTCACAATGTTTTTATATTTTGCACACATATTTATATATATTGTTCCTAGAACTGCGCTTTTCTGGATTGAGATGTCTGAGATCTTTCCAGGTATCTGTTGTAGCCACTCCTCCAGCTTGGGGGTTACTGCCCCGAGTGCTCCAATTACCACAGGCACTACTGTCACCTTCACTTTCTAGGCTTTCTCCAGTTCTTCTCTGAGTCCCTGGTATTTCTCCAGTTTCTCATGTTCCTTCTTCCTGATGTTCCCATCACTTGGCACTGCCACATCCACCACAACGGCTTTCCTCTATTCTTTATCCACCACTACGATGTCTGGTTGGTTCGCCATTACCATCCTATCAGTCTGGATCTGGAAGTCCCACAGGATCTTTGCCTTCTCATTCTCTACCACCTTCTGAGGTGTTTCCCATTTTGACCTTGGGGTTTCCAGTCCATATTCTGCACACATGTTCCTGCATATTATTCCAGCCACTTGATTGTGGCGCTCCATGTATGCTTTACCTGCCAGCATCTTACACCCTGCAGTTATGTGCTGGATTGTTTCAGGCGCCTCTTTGCACAGCCTACGCCTTGGGTCTTGTCTGGTGTGGTAGATCGGAGCCTCTATTGCTCTGGTGCTCAGGGCTTGTTCCTGAGCTGTCAGGATGAGTGCTTCAGTGCTGTCTTGTAGGCCAGCCCTTTCTAGCCATTGGTAGGACTTCTTGATATCAGCCACTTCAGTTATGGTCCGGTGGTACATCCCATGCAGGGGTTTGTCCTCCCATGAGGATCTGTCCTCCAGCACTGTATCCTCTGTTCTCCATTGCCTGAGACATTCACTGAGCACACGGTCAGTTGGGGCCTTGAGCTTGATGTACTCATGCATCTTGGATGTTTTATCCTGGACAGTGGCTTCTACGCTCACTAGTCCTCGGCCTCCTTCCTTGCGGCTAGCATACAGTCTCAGGGTGCTGGATTTGGGATGGAACCCTCCATGCATGGTGAGGAGCTTTCGTGTCTTAACTTCCTTAGTCTGTATCTCTTCCTTTGGCCATCTTGTCATTCCTGCAGGGTATCTGATAACTGGCAGTGCGTAGCTGTTTATTGCCCAGGTCTTGTTCTTGCCATTGAGCTGGCTTCTCAGGATTTGTTTTACTTGTTGAGGGTATTTGGCTGTTGTAACTTTGCTTGCTGTCTGGTCCAGGTTGCCATTTGCCTGGTGAATTTCAAGGTACTTGTAACTGCTGCATGAAACATGAGGCCATGTATTAAAAATGTCTACAATGTATAAAACATTTTAATAAAGCATTCATTTGTTAGCATACACTGACTTAGCAAAAAGCACACTCTATGCACTGTGGGAGGAAGCCAGAGTGCCCAGACAAAACCCAAACATGCAAACTCCACTCAGAAAGATTTGAAGATTTGAACCAAGACCTTCTTGCTGAGAGGTGGAAGAGCAAACTGCTGCACCAGGATACAGTTTCTATCTCACTAGTGCCTAAACCAAGGTAAAGTGAAATTTCCCAAGAAAAATGAAGAGTTTTCATTCAATAAGTAATAGTAAGCTTATTTTTGGCTTGAAGAAAAGAAAAATAATTACTGTTAGATAGATTAAATTCATAGATTTCATGAATGCACTGAAGTAAAAATTGAATCCATATTGATTAATTGATTTAAACTAGACCTCTTTGAGCATCATTAGTGGCTAAAATGAATTTAGATGAAAAAATAATTAAGTCCAGAAGTAAACCAAGGCAAAAATGCAGGGACAGGACAATCAAAAAGTGTCAGAAGGAGGAGGTATCGAACAATCCAAGGAGGAGCACATAGAGGGTAAGATGAATGCAGTTTATTGAAACTCAGGTGGTAACGAAACAATGATACTGTCAGATGCACAGGGGAGTCTCAAGGAAACAGCCTTGTGTGTAGAGATGCACACTGGAGACATCAGCATGGGGAATGGGGAGCACCAGAGAATCCATGAAAAATCCAGTCCAGGGTCATGCACATGAAAATCTATTCAAAATCCAAACTAAGGCAACACACCTAGAAGAGGGCAACTTGACTCAACGTCTAAAAACACAACTAGAATCAGCAGGCAGAAACATCAACTTGACTTGGCTTGCTCGAGGGTAGAGTCGCAATGAACCAGCAGAGCGTTTGTGAAGGCATGGAGCTTAAATGCACCAGCATCAGGCTGCACCAAAAATCACTGGGTGTGTCCAAATTCGAGGCCTGCGTCCTTCAATGGCCGCGGCCTTCCTGGTTGACGTTGGCCAGGTCCTTCGTCAAGCAGGTAGGCCGGATGTTAACGGCTGTGAATTTGTCTAGCCTTTAGATAATTCCAGCCGTTGCATCTGCGAATGTCCTGTCGCCTAGCAACCGTGAGTCCCGAACAGAGAGGAGTAGTGATCCAGACACGGAGCTCAAAATGTTCCCGGCTTATTTGATCCAACTTTTAATCTTGGAGGTGTAATTATAAAAAGGTGTAATTATCTCCAACTCCGGGTCCTGCTTCACAGCGCGCCATGTTGTCAGAAAATCTCAGAGTTTGGCCACAATGCATCTTGGGATATGGACAGTATAATACATGTAATACACCAGAGCAGTCCTTGAAATCGGGAAAAAGAAGGCCGTATTTGCTGGTCGCATTTGAAGAACTCGTTAAATTTGGACAGCACTTGTTGTGGCGCTGTGACGTAAGTAGCCTTCAAATTCAGCCCTGGAAGAAAGCAGCTCTGGACACAGCCAATCAGTGGAAATTACAAAGACAGAAATAAACACATTACACTATGAAATTTAGCTATATATATTTAAAATGCTATGATGTGCAGAGGCGACATTAGTGGTAGTGACTGCAGCTCTGTTGTCAAAACTTTTAATAAAACCTGAATTTTCTACAGTAGAGGGCTGTTAAGCAGGTGTATGATATCAAAATAGTTTTTGAGAAAAAGAAAAAGGAAATTGTCCCAGAATTCTAAAACAAGCTGGAACTTTGGGACATGAGTGACTGCATGTGTCTGCACATTTTTTGACCCAGCGCCTTATGTGAGCTTTATGACTTTCAAGTGCGCCACACCCAGTAGCTGCGGTAAGAAACATATCATTAAAAAACAACAAAATCATTAGAAAAAAAGAGTGCTGTGGTACCCCCACGGCCCAACCCCTTGCAGACATGCACATATATATATATATATATATACAGATGTGCCACCTCCACATCAACTGTGGTTTTCTGCTGCATGCGTCTGACCCTGCAAGATGCCCCAGACTCCACCGAAACCCATTGATGTGGGATGCGGGGACATCAGAGCAGCAACATGGAGGAGATGTGAACAAGAGTTAAAGTCCAATCCCGCAAGCTCTACTCTTTTCTGAAAAAAAAGAAAAGCAGAATTCAAAACAAACCAAAGGTTTACGCAGACCTCAATTACAACGCAGAGTTTGGAATAAATAAACAAAATAATCTCAACAGAGCTGGAAGAAACTCGGCCCCCCACCCAGCTGAAAGGCAGGCATGACCCCCCCAAACCCGTTAGTCTTTGACAGCTGGAGGGTTGTAGGATATACAAATGCAATCATAAGCTCAAAGACCAATGAAAATGGTGTTTTTAACATGTTCTTGTGGCATTATTCTGATAATGATGGAGGACATATATGAAGAAAATTAAGTTTAAAATTGCATTTCTGAATGTTGTTCTTTTTGTGAATCAGTAGCTGACAAAAAAAAAAACGATTTGAAAAAGATTGTAGAAAATATTCTGGGCGAGCCACAAGCAAGAGAAAAAATATAAACTCCTTGTAAAGGACGAACAAACAAACAAAAATTTAAACTTGGCAATTTTGTCTTTTTTTTTCAAAGTAAAAACTAAAAACCGAATAAAACAAACCTTTACTTATTTTAAAAAAATCCAATCTTTTTTGTATTATATCCTAAACATGAATTATTTGATGTTTCTATAAAGACTTGCGTTAAACTCAGCTCCAACGTTCTTGTTGTGGACCATATTTCTAAACAGTTGGCTCCTCCCAGCTGAATTTTATTCTTGATTGACAGCTCTAACCAGAGACTTGACAGGACTTTTCATAGATTCCATGTTATGAAACTGCTGTTTGCTTGCAGCAGTTTAAGGTCCAAAAACATTCATTTGTCTAATAAATGTCATATAATTATATATTACAGGCACATTTTACAGGAAAGGCTCCCTAATTAGAAATCCTAGTTTAAGATTACAAAAATTTACGACTGCGGGCCACCAAAAAATAGTAAAATAACGAGATTTAAAGTAATAAATATACGACTTTTTTCTCGTTAATTTACAAGATTTAAAGTCATAAATGCATTACTTTATTCTCATAATTTAACAGCTTTAACTTTTATCTTGTAAATTCACGACTTTAAAGTTGCAATAAAAAAAATCTTTGTTTGCAAACTGGGCCTAAAACTCCATCGTAAAAACTACCCCAAATTGAATTTTATTTTTTTTTTTCAACTAGCTTAGCTCATTCTACAGAAGTAATGTTTGGCTGAAAGGTTACTTTTCTGGTCGTCTAAGTGGAGTCGACCTGTCTTTCTCAGTCTCTTGTTGCTCCTGAAAGCCTTTGTGTTTCCCACAGAAATTCAATAATTCAAGTTTCCTCTTGGGAACTCGGTTCTGTCAATCAAAAGCTTCATTCCTCGGCACCTTTTCCGTTAATCTGACCCTGATAATTCAGATGCAGACAAACCAGGATCTAGGCACATGGCAGGTAGTCATTACACATGTCTTTCTCTGGTATGTACAGAACCTACACGGCAAAAACATTCCCGTAATGCCCACCCGCTCATGTGTGAGTCTGCGACAGACTTCGCTGCATATGTGACAGGCTTGAAGGTATGCGGCGCTGCATGTGACGTTCATTGTCCCACTCTCAAAGTCTCCAGCCAGCCGGTAATCACTTCAAAGAAAACGGGTCAACGGAGGTGAGCCGCCGTCGCCCTCCTCTCCACCCCTGCACTTTTCTTCTCTTCCATCTCCACCTTTTTTCTTTGTTCTCACATCTCCATTCTTTGTTATTCTTTCTCTCTTTTCTCAATTCATTTTCTATAAAAAAAAAAGTTGTTTTGTAAAAGTAGCAAACCAAAAACCCTCAAACCTTAATGTGAGTTTCAACAAGTGTTTCCTACACAATGATGTTGAACTCACAAAGCACAAAAACCAGTTCTTATTTTAGCCAATTTTAAACTTTCCAAAAAAGTGTGATATTTTCCCACTAGAGGGAGCTTCAACCAGTAGGTTCCTGATGTGCTTTTATTAGGAGTGTAACGATTCGTTCTTTAACATCGATTCAATATTTGTGGTTGCCAGTTTAATTCACTTATTTTTCGTTTTGAACGATCCGATGTAATCAGATTTACTGACCTAAAATCGATCCCGGACATCTTTAGCCAAAGCCTCAACCAGTGTCACTCAGAGATGAATACCTGGTACTGAACAGTGCAGGTGAAGTTTTCCAGATTCCTTGAATTTCCTGCAAGATAATTGAGTGTAAATTAAATCTGTGTGTAAAAACAAGCAAGAAATAAGGGTAAACCCATTTAAGTTTCCTAAAGTTCAGCCCACTGTTGTTTTTCCACATCAAAATAATACAAATAGAACTCTATTAGAACATCTACCACACTGTTTGGTCACATGTTTTTACTAAATTCAGTGTTTCTACACATTAGACTGTAAGGATGGATTGATCTCTTTTTTCTGGGTTGTCCACTGTGATGCACTTGGTCATTTTTGAGTTATATTAAAATAAACCTACCATGTCTCAATCTAAATGTTGATTTGATATGATCATTGATTTTTTTTTATGGTATTATTCGATTTGGTCTCAGACAGATCGATCTGATTCAATCCCATCAATAGAATCGATTCTTACACCCCTAGTGTTTATGCTAAAGTGTCTTAGCCACGGCCAGATACAAACGATGCTGCTCATTTGTTGGCTAGCAATCAGTTACACTTTTGGGATCAAACATCTCTATCAAAACACTCAATGATTTCACAACCAATTTTATGGTCGTTTTATTTCAAAACCAAGTCAGATTCTATTTGTATTTACGCAAAATGGATAAAAAAAAAATATTAAAAAAAATATTTAGAAAAGATAATGTAGAAAACTGAAATAAATATTTCTCAAACCAAATGAATTAACCACATTTTTTTCAACTCTGCTCTAAAGAAATAAAAAAAAATGTGTGAAAGCTCCACTTTGATCATCTTTTCATCTGTTGTAAAAGCTTTTCCAGTCGTCTTTTAATGTTGATTGTGCTGTGTTCAGCCAAATTCACAAAATTCTATGTTGTTTTCTAGGACATAGTTTCTGCAGAAACTATGTCCTAGAAAACTATGTCTCTTCCCACATCTTACAGCCCTCTAACACACCCACCCTGAGCAGTGCAACAAAAATGGCGAGCATTATTTGCGCTATCCAGCCGTACGGTTTTGAGCTAGACGCCAGCTCAGATGAGGAAAACAAGGACGTACATGGATCTATTTGTCTGTAAGTGGATGCATCAGAACATTTTAAGAAAAATAAAAAATAAAATTTGTTCAATTGTTGGTTTGAAACAATTGAACAATGTTGGTTTTTAATTACTTTATAGTCATGACAATTGCTCTAGGAAACTCGAAAATAGAAGGCAGGAAGACGGAAAACTTGAGGAGAAAACATAAATTTGAAATGTGGAAAGGCAAAAAGGTAAACAAACAGCATCTATAGGAGTTAGTTAAAACCTCTGAGTTAAAAATACTTCTTGGAGGAATAACTGAGACTGAAACAGGGATTACTAACATCCCTCAAGGAAAAAGAAACACAAGGATATAGAGTATATAGAACAGAATATCAGCGGAACAGGTAAAATAATCAACCAAAAATGATCTAAAACTGAATAAATATACACAGGAAAACTGTGATCCTCACATTTACTCCTGCAGAATCTATTCTCTGACTTTAAATAACACAGAAGAATGATTGGAAAGGAGAAAACACAGGAGATGCACAGATAGATGCAGGAGTGAAGCTACGATCTACAGTGTAAGAGATGTTATCCTTTTTTTTAAACACTATTTTAGTATCACAGGATTTCTGCTGACTAATCAGATAATCAGATTCCTGCTGAGTGCAATGAAGGGTGTCTGTGAGCAGCAATTATCCACCTGACAGCTCCCTCTCAAGCTCCAGTTTTAAACTTTGTGATGCAGTACCACCTCAGTGAACATGGCTGTCAGCGGTTACAGGTTCTGCGTCATGCAGCACCTTGAGCAGCTTGAAGTTCTTGGAGATCACGGGATCGATTCTCCTGGCAGGCCAAGCCAGAGACTGAGAACAGGAGCCGATGCATAGGGCTAACAATGAATGTGCAGCTTTAGCTTGGGAACTGGGTCAAATACAGAAAATACTAGTCTCACATTTAGCTGGTATTTCCTTTGTACTTTTACTCAGACGAATACTATAGAGAACGCGTCTTCGGTCACTCGGCTTAATAAAATTGGAAAAATTTTTAACCTAGGAAATTTACTTTTAACTTGAAGGTTTACCATAGACGTTTAATGAAGACTACATCCATTTTTGTTCTGCTCAGTACATCCACAGCTGGTGCAGATACTTGTGGGTTAACAAACAACAACAACAAAAGCTTAGCTTTGATTTTATAATTGTCAGTTCTTGAGTATTCCTACCAAAACCCCCAGGTTGCGTTAAAAAGTAATAACGCACACTTCGTCGGCCACTAACCCTTGCTTAATTTTTTTGCAGGTGTAGATTTGCTTCTTCTTTTTAGGATGAATTACGTTTTATTGTTCTTCTTGGTTTCCTTTATCCCCAATCGTTGTGTTTAAAAAAAAAAAGGCAAAAATATGAGTCAAAGTGGAAATATCCCCTCTGAAAATGTTAGTTTAATGGCTAAAGCAAGTTATTAAAAAAAAAAAAGAAATATTTTTTAAATCTGTCTTTCCAAGCTGCAATACAGAAAAAAAACATTATTATCAAGACCTGTCAACCTGTCAGTTCTTGACATTAATAAAAGGGTTAAGCATAATGAAGCATATAGAAAGTTGTCATGTGTACTAACATCCTCATATCAGTAAGACGGATTTACGCTCCGTCCAGAACAGGCAATTTACAAGAAATATGTGACTTTGAGAAAAAATGTTCAAGAATGTCTGTCAGTGGCTGGAATAAACACGACTGAGTTTAGCTTTCATTGTTCTGTACGATGAAACTTTACCTGTGCCTTAGGATATTTTGGTAAACGGGGGAGCCGACAGCCTAGAGAGAGAAAAAAGTGGGAGGAGGAGGATGAGGAAGAAGGTGAAGTCAGTAAGGCAAAGAAAGATGTGTTTTGACTTGCAGTGTCTTCAGCCTGTCACATGGACACAAACAATAAGAATCGACCCAAGGCGACAGACTTAATTAGAGACAGGCCAAAAAAGAAGAAGGGATGGCAGACCCACACCTCCTTATTAAGCTGTCTCGCTTTGGATGGAAAAAGGAGGAGAAGGGAGGAATGAGTGAAGGGAGGAGGAAGAGGCGTAAGAAAACAGTGGGGTGTCTGGAGCCAAACACAAGGCCGAGTCCCCACCCTTCACTGTCATGGAGCATCTTCTGATGGTTCCCACAGGTACAAAGACATGACAGTTCACCTGTGGAGCAGAGAGGAGACAGAGAAGACAGAGGGAACACTTTTCTTAAATCCGGGCAGTGAGCGTTCATCTTGAGGAGAAAGGGCAACAGAAGGGCCATTGTCCTCATTCTTTCACCCTTCCCTTATGAGGACAGCAAATGGAGGGGAGGGGGAAAGAAGGCAGGTAGGTGCCCCGCGGAGTGAAGGTATGCAGAGAGCCAATGGGGCGTGACTCCTACCCCCTGCAACTGAGCCAAGACTGAATCTGTAGATGGACTCTGCCACCTGCACCAAGTGGGGGCTATTACCCTCCAGCTGCTGTCCGAACATCCACAATGAGGCAATCCAGACTTCAGTGGATGACAACTTTATAGTCGGACGCAGTAACTGAAAGGAGCATCTATTGCTGAGCTACTGTTTCAGACTCTGGTTGCATCAGTTCACCACCACCATACCGCCGCACATGCGATTGCACCCAGCGCAGTAATGACGAGCTTCCAAATCAGTCACTGGCCTCACCTGCTGCACAGGTTTTGATTGCAGGTCCAAATTTCTGAATTTCTCAGCAGGGTGCACATGTGATTAAATACTGTTGCTGATTCAAGATAATTTTTTAATTGACAAAAGGCTGTAAAAAAGCGGAAAGAATGTATGTATTATAATGGAATTTGCATCAATTCAATTAAAAAAACATTTTTCTTTGTCGTAAAACCAGAACAATATATTCCTATTATGCAACAGCCTAAAGACCCACTCTGATTAAGATGGTTTTTAGCATGTTCTTGGTAACATGTTTTCTGATGATGAAGGACACACATAAGGAAGAAATAAAGAACATTTAGATTAAAAAACGTATTTCTGAGTGTTTCTGTATTCACTGAGCGGCCCCAAGATCACTGCTCTGCTCCATTTTGATGCAACTTTAGACAACTAGTTCAACGTACGTCTTTGTTATCCTCGTCTGAGCTTGAATCTGGCTCTAAGCTAGTGGGGGAGAGAGAAGACAGATGGACGACAGGAAGTGAGGATGGGGTTGCTCTGCGCCACAGCCCAACTCCTGCCTCTCTGCAGAAACTATGTTCCAGAAAACGACTACGTTTTATTTTATTTTTTTTCTTTAAATGGTGGCTAAAAAATGGGATCATCAAAATTAAATGACCACTGGAAAGGATTTTACAAAAGATGATCAGAATGGAAGTTTAAAGTTCTCGGTGGTAAATCTGGACGACGCAGTGCCAGTTTTCTTTCAAAAAAGAATCAAATAATAAACCTACATTTCAAATGGAAAACATTTTTAAATTCTAAAATTTAAATAGTCTAAAATGGCAATAATGTCAATGTCAAGCCAGAGAAGTCAAAACTGCTCTTTTTATGACTTACTCCTCCTCATCTTTTTCAATTTAAACAAGAATTCAAAGACATATATGAATGTTAAAATATTGCCAGAAGAGAGCTTGTTCAAGTTTTAGCAGAATTAAAAATAAAACAAAACAAACCGTGATGTGAAGAGGTGTGGAACAAAGAATATTCTTCTTCTTTTCATTTTTTTTTTTCTTTTTTACAAAAAAAAGCAAGAAATGGAGCAAAGCAGCAGAAGAAGATGAAGGAAGAGCTCCTATTCACTGGCGGCTAGCTCCTAATCCCAAACCACAAGGGCCTAAAGTGGCTCATTGTGGTTGGACTGGCGTCTGTGTAGTTCTGGGCCCCTTTGCTTTCTCCCCTTTGGCCCCAGCCTGCTCCAGTATGGCCTGGCTAAGTTTTCACTGCAGCACAACTATGACCAGAAAGCCTGAGAAAGAAAAACTCCTCTGCCTTTCCACTCCTTCTCTGTCCTCGTGAAGAAAGGTTCTTGTTAGTTCACCTTCTCATGCATGTTTGTTTCCATTAGATATTCTCAAGAAAGAATCTGCTGGTCTGTATTTTCAACAGTTCATGATTTTTTAACACGCAGTTACATCTGTCAAAACAGGATCAAGTGATTTTTTTTTTCTTATTTGTAAATCATTGTATGAAGCCTGTGATGGAAAGTAAATTTGTTCATTTTCTAAACTTGTCTGTGTCTTCTTCGGGGCTGCCGGAGCCTAGGCCGGCCACTCGTGGGCGAAGGCAGGGGACACCCTGGACAGATCGCCAGTCTGTCACTTGATGGAAAGTTACTTGAGCAAAACGTTGCCAGAATCTTGGTTTGAACTTCAGTAAGGGAACAGGACATTTGGCAGAAATCATGACATTGGCTTAGATTTAGATCTCCTGCTTTTCTTTATGTCAGTTTGTCCTAAGTCTAAGTACGTTTCTTGTTTTTTGTGCTGTAAACGTCTGACTAAACTGTTGTAAAATGTTCACAAAGAAGGATGACCTTTTTCACTTAATGCATCTATGTTGCCTACACTGTGACATTCATCCAAAGAAAGATGGAAAGGCAGCCATCTGTCCTTATGGAATAACATCAACAGGTGTCTATGTGCTGCATGGGACTCTGAACTGCAGGCTGAACCAACAGTTTGTTGTAGACAACGAGCCAAAGACAGACCAACGTTTGAGTTATTCTGGGCTATCAGTATTGGATCACCACAGCCATGACTTCTATGTGACTGCTGTGCTGTTTGAAGCTATGATAGACACTTTGCCATGACAGATCATGATCCAGACTTGTGTGGCTCATGCTTGATTTATCCTCAAGTAACAAAGAAACTTCTTTTTTAAAAATCTTTTCATTTGGACACACCAAACATTCCCGGGCTCACCGGGAATGCCGAATCCATGACCCTCCCCACCCCCCTTTCATAGGAATATTGGAGTTATTATCTCTCATCTCCAATCAAGGCCGGTGGAGAGGGCTATTAAAGTATCCCATTGCTCAGGAATAATAATCAGGTGGTGTCTAAGGCCAGGCCTAGAAATTACGGGCAACCTGGTCAGGCCGCAAAGCAGACGCAAAGGAAGTGGAGGGAATGTGAGACGCGTACAGTTGCTTGCTGAAGGATCTCAAAAGGCTTTTTTTTTTTTTTTTAAATACATTAAAGTCTAGATTAGGTTTGGATTGGAGGAGGATTCTCCAATGTAGTTTGGAGAAAAGTATTTGAAATTATTGCAGAAAAGTTCCAAAAGGTCTTTGAAGTACTAACACATGTTATCCATGTTGTGTTAAGGTTGAAACTGAGGCTACCAAGTGGGCGTGGCATATTGGTGCCAATATTGACTGGCCTGTCAAATGAAAAGCCGGAGTTGTGAATGAAAAAGCAATGTGTTGACTCGCTGTGAAAATAAAATAAAAGCTTAAGCGAACATTGTGTGAGTTGACAGCTTGATGATGTGACTTTAATCTTTTCTTAACAATAGTTTTCTAAAATGTCAGACGTAAAACTTGATGGTACAACATTCAAGATGTCTTATTTTACAATCTGTGTAAATTCCATAATTGACAACGCTGTGTGTCAGTTACCGAGGAGCCACATGGAAATCTGTTGCTAAATAAGCTTCATGTAAGCTGTTTTTTGTAATTAAAGTTTGGAAATTATTCCCACTTGTTCTGGCAGAAAACGTTCCTATCTGCCATTCTATTCAGCCTTATTATTTTGAACATCATCAATAGCAAAAATCTTCGCATTCTAAGTAGTTGGTAGAAAAAGGAATGAAATGATCATTTATGTAAAAGTGTTTACTGTTGTAAAACTCATGTAAAAATGATGGTTTCAATTTTCTCTGTTTAGTGTGGTCAGTGTTAACCAGCACACCACGCAGGCACACGCCCCAGGTGGTTAAAGATGCTAGTCCAGCAAATAAAAAGATTATAATTCTAAAGAAATCAAAGACTTCAAGATTAGTTTTTTTTAACTCTTCTTAAGGGAAACTATGCAATGGAGTTCACTTCATTGTTTCCTTTTCATGTGCGCTAACTCCAACAGTTTAATTTAGACATGAGAAAACGAAATGATAAACTGTGTACTTTTGCCACTTTGAATACATGAGTGGACTTTACTATGAAGTGTTTTAAAGTGATTTGTATTACTAACAGACTATACTCTGTGTGAATGTTTCTTTTTTTTTTGCCTCTTAGCCCTTTAACACCAGAGATGTAACCCTAAATACCACACACTATTGGATTTACAGTCACTCTTCAACCGTTCACGCCATCAGTGTGAATCAGCTGGACTCGTGGCTATTTATGTCGCCTTTTCTCCGCGTCACAATCAGTGGATTTACAACGATTGCAAATAGGCACAAGGCTGTGTTTCTCTACTACAGAATCTGCTGGAGTTGTGTAAATGGTTGAAGAGTTACAGTAGAGAAGGAATGTAAACATTGGAGCTAAAAGGTTAACTGAGTATGTACTTACTTTATATGTTCCTTAATGTTGTTTTCACTGGATTTAAGTTTGGATGTGGACATCATCTGTAATTAAGTCTATAAATCTAAACGCGTTTGGTGTTTGTGTTAAAACAGAAGAGGAGCTACCACTTTGATCCCAACTTGGTCAAAACCAAATTTATAACCAACCTTTTTTTATTTTTTATTTAAATGAGCATTGTTATTTGTCATCTGCTTAAAACCAAAATGTACAAATCCTAATTTTTTTTAAAGTTACTGCAACCACATGGAGGCGCTTTCCAGTGTTACCATATAGCTGACCAAAGTCCAGATAAAGGCAGAGAGTTTGGTCAGAACTGCTTTCTGCTGTAAACTAAAGGCAAACCAGGGGTGACTCACTGTGGCGACAATAAAGAACCAAACATCAAAATCTGTTAATGTGTTGAGCAAGGAAACTGCACAAGTTAAGATCAACCAGCTTTAATCTTGTGTGCATGAATAAATTTCCAAAAAGAAAAAAAAAATCCATTGTTTTTTATTTTATTTTACAAGGTGATGTTACATTACATGGAGTCCTGGATTTAATTGTTGTTTAACTGCTTTTATTGTTATTGTATTTTACAGTTTAGTGGTTTTATTTATATTTGACTTCTAGTTCAGCACTTTGGTTGCTCCTGCTTTTATTAGTGGTTTAAAAAAAAAACTGATTGATACGTTGGGAATAAGCGATTATGAAGGGTTTAAACGGATACTTGGGATTCCAGGGAAACCTTAAGCTGTAAAACAAAAAATGGAGCAATGACACAAATGAGCAGCTTTTGGGCTGTGTAAACACTCTAACTAGTGCCTCCATATTTAGGACAGAAATAGATAGAAATCCTGGAGTGTTACCAGTTGATGCACAAATTGACAGTGCATGGTTTGAATCAGTTTTGGACTTTCACTGTTTTAATGCATAGTTAATGAAAAGTGATGACCTTCTACTTGGCTTTATTAGCTCAGCAGAGTTATAAAGGCATACAAAGAGGATGCAAACCATTCTGTTCGCCACTGTCAGTCCTAATGGATCAGAGTCAACATGAACAACAAACTGCAAAACAAAAGGTTTTAGAGTCCTTGTCTTTTTTTGTTTCAATTGTTGTTAGATATATGGATAACTGTGTGTTATTTTTGTTAATGGGGATGTCGCAACATCATCATATTTGTTGAGAAGTTTATAGGTTGTATACATTTTTTGGTTTTGTTGGTTCGATTAAATTAAAACAAAAAAAGTTACACCAAAAAAGTGGAATCTCTCTGGATCCTCTCATCTCTGTCTGCAAAAAACTAAAATTGAGAAGATAAAAAAATCATAATAATAATCATTTCTGGAGAGAAGCAAAACAGGCAAACAAAGAAATTCAATAACCCACCTGATACTAAACAGGCCCCTCTACTTCAACACAAACAGTGTGATGAGTGGGAGAAACCAAAAGAGCATGTTAGTATGGAACGTGTGGACTACTGCGCTGCTTTTTACTACAGCATTATTGCCTCTAATAAAGAGAAGTGGGTGAATAATTGAATGTTTAATCCAAAGGCTTTTGAAAATGTTGCATTGCGTTATTATCCTGTTCCTCTTACCCCTAAAGAGGCACACAGACACTAAGCTGGGAGGAAATGAGATTGATTGGCACACAATAGAATTTTTCTCCACTTTCTAATGTTTTGTTTTGGATTTTCCCTTTCAAACATCAGCACCTTCTGATCATTTTGTTCTTAAGCAAAAGCCGCTCAGGCATTTCTTAAAAAAATATGAAAATATGTCACAGAAGAGTTATGCATTTGAAGTGGCAGATTCTGCGAGTTGTAACTGAAGACTCCGTCTTTTGTTGGTTGAAAGACGAACAGGTTGACTGGCTTACAGTGGAGGAGTCAGCATTGTTTGATGCGCTTTATCCCAAGAGCGGCAGGCTGGGATTGTGACAAGGTCGCGCAACACTGGAGCCATTCACCCCGCCAAAGCTCAGTTTACCCCTGAGGCATGTTCGCTTTCTATCTCACACACATGCACTAAGACACACACACATGCACTAAGACACACACACATGCACTGAGACACACACACATGCACTAAGACACACACACGCACACACAGCTGTTCTTTTTTATTAGAATAAACTTGCACACATAACAACAAAGTGTCGACAGAGATCTGTAAAGATGGAGTTTTTTGTTGTTAGTATTTTTTTGATAAAAAAGTTTTGATGATTAAAAAAGGCAGAGTTAAGTTATATAATACTATTATATAGTAATAACAATTCTATATTTCAGCAATTAGATATGTGTGTTTTAATTTGTTTTTTATGTGTAATACTTATCAAAAAAGCTGAAAAGATTTACATTTTTATTGGGCTTATAGTCACTAAGCAATAAAATAAAAAAAGATTGAAAAGCTATCAATTTATAAGAGGAAGATGCATGAATTTATTATAACAATCTTTAAAATGAGAGCTTAATATGGTTTATTGGAAGCACCCTTAAAGACAAGGATAAGAAGCATCGACTCTGAACTGTGAACCAAATAAAGTCAATTTAGTTGCAGTTTTGTTGTGATACTGACGTCGCCATGTTAGAGCAGATGTCGTCAGTGGGCAGTGATTGGTCTGAGTTGGTCTCAGTCATCCTTTCTGTTGCAATAACTCTCGACAAGTCATAAGCTTGTTGGAAGGCCACACCCCTTAATACTTGAAAGCTTTGAACGTCTTTTTTTTTTTTAGCTGAAGCTGTCAGTACCGGTATGTATTCCCAAGATCAGTTAAAGAAAACCGTTTTATAAACTTTACTGTCTTCCAGCAAGAGTATTTTTTTTTTAAATGTACTGTACAGTATTTATTCAAGAACGTTTTATTTCTCTGCGTTCAAATTTGTCTTTAGTAGAATCTAAAGCCATAACCTACTTAGATGTGTTGGATCTAATCTAATTCTCTTGTCTTCATTAAGCCATTTTTATGAGTTTCCATGAAAACAGTGACTGTTATTAGCCATATTCAGAAATCCAACCCTCCTGACACAGATATAAATGTGCGCAGCGCTTTGTGCCGGGTGTTAGGAACCGTAATGATGTCTCCAAGGTAAAACAGTGGCCTTGTTGCACATAAGGAATCAATCTGCATTATTACACATGTGCATGCTTGGCTGTGTTAATGTATCTGGATGCATGCGGGGCTGTACTGTTAGGGAGCAGTGTATTGCACAATACACACACACTTGATGTGTGCGAACGTGTGCACAGACTCTGATTTTGTGGCTCAGGCGAGCTCTTGCAGTCCCCCAGGAGAGCTTAATGATTTGGGAGTGGAGAGTTGATGGGTGGTGGCTGTGGAGGTCTGGCTGGCTTTTGGCCACTACAGATTGAGCCAAGCCAATGCTTGGTATACTCTTGGTGGGAACACCCTGCAGAGTGCACAGGCTCCCTGCCTGGGTCATGAATGGTCCACACCCCTGATAAGGCTGCAGATAGCATCATAAGGGCCCTGAGCCATGAGGAGAGGCCATAATGGTTTCTCCAAGACACCACAGAGGGGAACGGAGTAAAAAACAACAACTTAACTCTAGAAAGGGCCTAAATTTTCAATAGGAAAACTTAAATGTAGATAAATGAAACATTAAAGCAACTAATCCTCCAGTTTGAGAAGGAGAAAAAGACAGATATAACGCTTTCTCTTTTTCTTAAAGGAAAAAATATATCAGAAAATGATGGCAGAGACAATGTTTGAAAAGATTGTGGAGGCTTAAGAAAAGACAAAAATGGTTAAGAATGTATCAATGCATGCTCTCTGCTGATCCCACCATCTGGGGTTTTGGCTATTTTTCAGCTATTTCAATCAATTCTCAATCCTGCGTTCACACCACGCTCAGAAACGTGCGTTCAAGTGACATCTTTAAATGCTCTTTGTGCGCGTTTCTAAGGTCTCGCGCCCACACGTCACCGCGCAAGTTTGAGTTCACGTCCAAAACGCGCAGCCATTGAAGGCAGTTAAACCAGGTCAAAATTTGACTCTGACTCTTTACAAAATATGGAAGTGCAAACTGTCTGAAAATTGAACATGAAGTAGAACTCTATGATTGCATATATCAAAATAGAGCTGTAAAAGAAAAAGCCTGAAGCAAGTTTCATTAGATTCAAACCAGGCCTCTTTTAACTGCAGGTACATGTGTTAAAAGGGCGTTTAGGATCCCATGTTCAGCATGTTCTTGAACGCACCACACATGCCCGGTGTATACAAAGCCTCATAAGAACTTTTTGCTATAAGAACTCCTTTTTTTAATTCAAAAAGATCTGAAGTTTTTGAGACCCTCACACCAAATTTAACAACAAAACTGCCTTTCAAGCCATGTTTATCTCTCATTTGGATGGTTTTTAATACATCAGCATGTTATCCAGATCTCTGAATGTGATCATTTTATTAAGGACCATGTGTAACTTCTTCATTTAAGATGTTTGTGCAATAAAAGTGACAGTTATGCTACATGTATTAAATATTAAGTGACTTAAAAATATATGGTTTCAATAATGAAAATTTTAAATAAAAAATACAATTTCTACTGTTTTTCAAATATCAAAACCATCATAACTGACCTCACCAAAACAAACAAAACAAACTTATTGCCAATCACTAGTTTACTGTTAGGAGAGAAAAAGAAGCAAATTAGTTTTGGCTCAGATTAAAGTGCACACCAGGTATTTGACAAGCGTTCAAGAACATGCTGAACGCAGGTTCTTGTCTCATGCGGCCTTTCATAGCTTAGCTTAATGCACAATCAAAAAGGCGCTAAACGGGTATTCTTGAACACACTTTTAGTATATGGTGTTCACAGTGGATTGTCACTACCCAATACTAGCACATGTACTCACAGTTGGAAGAAACTTGGTGAGAAATGTTGAAGTCATGCAAATCTCATGAATCTCACTCCAGGCTTTTTCTTTCCAACCTCTATTCAGGTATATGAATGACTTGGTGTCATATGATTCCGACCGGACACAAACTGAAGTTATTATTGGGTGCCAATATGATCAATTTACAAACGGCTGGCACTTCTGTGAATTAAAACACTACCAAAACCCTGATTGGTCAAAGTTCAACCTGGTTTAGGTTTCAACGAACGTTCAACTGCTGCACATTTTGTACGTGGAGCCCAAAAACAAACTTAAAAACTTGCTGAGCAAAGCTTGAACTCGAGTTTTGAACACAGAAGCTTAGAACACGTATTTATGTGCAATTACGTAGACTTTTAATTGGAAGTGCTCACTTGAGGCCAGTGAAACTTAGCATAGGGATGCAAAGAATGGAAGATGGTCAAACTAAAACCTAATTTTGACCCATTTTCATATATAAATCTATGTTAGAAAGAAAAAAGACCAGAAATGTTCTACTTTTTATGTGTAAACACATTTGAATGTGCCTTACTGACAGTAATAGTCATGCGCAGAGCGTCATCAAATTGTCTTTTAAATGTTTTTGTAACCATTACAACCCCTGCATCCCAGCGTCGGCCGGCCGGAGGGCTGGACGTCATTTTCTAATCAGCTCTATGCTGTTGAGCTGCAAGTCGAAGCCAGCGAGGAGCAGAAACAGCCTGACCTGATGAGACCTAGATGAGAAAAAATTAGGAGGATCAAGGGACAGAATCATCAGGTAGAATTTGTCACACAATCATGAATCAACACATTGTGTAAACGAATCTGGAGAGGTCAAAGTGGAAATCCTGACAAACGGCGGAGCTTAATGAGCTGCGTTTTATTTTCTCCACAGGGAGACATAAATGTTTTTCAAGAACGACTTTTTTTCCATCACACGATGTGCTCTCTCAGGGAGGTTAATTAACTGTCTTTATGAGCTGGAGGAAGCGGTAAAAGATCAAAAAATAGAAAAAAGGTAACAAATTATAAATAGACACTGGGCTTGCAAGGAAATTCCACTCAGACCACAGACTCTTTTATGCGAGGCAAGCTCCCGATCTGTATCAAAATGAGGATCTCTAACTTTTCGAGGAGCAGTTCTTGTTGTCTCTGAGGAAAATGTGTGTTTTAATGAATGCTATTTTGGTGGTTAATGTGAGCGTATCAGATGCGCCTTGAGGTTTTGATGTTCTAAAAGGCTTGAATCAAACTGCTGATCTTCCCAACGCTAGATGGCACTGTTTGCTTTGCAGACACCTCCAGAGAACCTGCTTTTTCCCCCTTTGCCTGCAACAACAGCAGAGAAAAGCTTGGGTAACATTTACAGACTACTTTGTATTTGTTCATATCTCTTAGCCTGTGCAGGGATCTTCCCACGATGCCCAACAGAAAGCCTTTCACCAGAAGAAAAAAGAGCAAAATCTTTGAGCAGGGAGAAAAAAAATGGTTAAATGGCTTCCTATGTTTGGTGAGGGTTTTACCAGCTTATGCTCCAATTATTGTTGTGTTTCAGAAGTTTTTCGATACATCCAAGCATGAGTGTGGGCGCCTCCGAGGATTTTACAAACAGCACAACAAAATGTCTGATCGGTGAGATAAACAAAACGGAGAAAATGACAGAGTCCGTATGAGGTGTTTATGAAGCGGGGAGAAGGCCCACATGTGCAATGAAAACAGAAAGAAAAAGACACACACAAGAAAAGACAAACGTCTGAGTTCAAAAGAACCAGGGCGGCCGGGTGCACACGCATTCACACATGATGGCTCGCAAAGCTCCAGCCTGCATCTATCTCCGTCTCCATCTCCACATTCTGCTTGGCTTTGACACCGCCAGAAAGGTTAGACTTAACGACATGCTGGGAGAGACAGAGACCCGAGGAAGGAGGGAGGGAGGCTGACAGAGAGGAGGAAAATATCAAAGAGGGGAAGAGGATCGACAGATAACAAGAGAGGAAAAAGATTAGGTAGTGAGGTGGGTGGAAAACTATCTTGACTACTTCTTTTATGGAAAAGTCACTATAATAACACGCTGTTAGACTTGTTAGCTTCATCATCCAAACGAGAATATAGAATCTCTGCAGACGTAGGTGTTTCCTACGCTGCTTTGTGTCGGAAATGTTAACGTTTTTGTCAGCTTTGCATCCCTGCATACAGCAAAAACCTTTTTTTTGTGTGTTTTAGTACACATCGGCATTGACCCTTACTTTAGACACAAAAAAAAACCCACCAAAAGTGTTATGAAAACAGTCTGCAAAACCCCAGCAAATGTTTTTTCTCTTTGTGTCACAGCCAAGTCCCTCAGCTCCAGCAGTGGCCACAAACTCTGCCTCAAAATAGTAAAACAAATGGATAAAAAAAAGACGGATCCAAACAAACAAAAAAAAACCACCGCCACGAGGCATTCCTCTACATAAGGAGTGTGGCTGGATGGTGACCATGAAGTCCATGCTCCATCCTGCTGGATCTAGTTCCTGCTGCATCCTGCGGAAAAAGATAAAAAAAAAAAATAAGTCTCATACAACTTTTTGAGATCCATTTATGATTAAGAATTCACAAAAAGCTGCACATAAAATCATGTTTTCGTTGGGCCTCCTCTCTGTTGAGGGATGCTGGCGTTTGGCAGCCTTCGACCTTCTTCCAACAGCGGCATGCTCGCTGTGAGGCGTTGCTTTTCACACCCTCCACAAATCCACATTAAACCCACTTGATGGGGAAACATATAAACACGTGCAGACACACACGCAGACGAGCACACACAGGCAAAACACAGCTAATCACCCCACTGCTCACTTTTTTTTTGTTTTTTGTCCGTCTTCTTGCTCGCACAAAAGGATCCACGGGGATAACAGCAAGCTGTGGCTGGGAAGACAGATCCCACAAGGCCTTTGAAATTAGCAGCCATTATCCATACCTGCAACCACAAGTCTGGAAACAAACCGCCGCCATACGCCGCTGCTCTTGGCATAGAAACCACAAGTAACAGGCATTTCTTGGGCAGTCATTGTGAAATTATTTAGGAAGGTTTCGGGGCACAAAGAAGCACTAATAAATTCATTTTTTCTTTCAAGTTTCAGATCATCCAATTAATTAGCTTTGATCCAGGAAAAATAGTTGCATAAATTTGGGCGATCAACATTTAAGTCTAAACCATGGGTGTCTTTTTTATTTTTATTTTGCATACTGGGTCAGATCTGGTGAGGGGAAATTGTGTGAAGGCCAAACCAACTGGCCGGCATTCTCTGAAGCCTTAAAATAAAATGAATTGTAAATCAACTGTATTTTAGAAAATTCTATTCCAATGGGATTCTTTTCTGCCAAAGAAACAAAAATATGTCTAAATATATTTTTCTCCAATTACTGTGAATTTTGTGTTTGGAGACCAGAAATAGAATGATAAAAACTTTTATCAGCCTTAAATCTAGCTTTACATGAAATGTTACAAAAAATGCTCCCTGTTAACTTACTCATTTAAATCCTCTGAACAAGAAATAGACGGTTATCTAAGTACAAATCAAAGACACAATTGTTCCGTATTCCCAAAAAGTCGACATATTTTCCATTTTCCGCTTATCTTGGTGGCCCTTTCTTTCAACTTTCCTTTTCATTATTAGTTAACATTTTAGAAATAAACTGGAAAGTGTCACAGAAAGGTCCAGCGACTTTGTTGCCATGGGGCTGGGACGAGTCTAAACAGAATTTGGCCAATCACAACTGAGAAATCGCACGCATGGTTTTTAGGAAGTGCCCTTAGGGGGACGCATATTATTGATTTTGTGATGGGAGCTTGCAGGCTGCATTCAACCCTTGAGCCAGACTTTGGACATGCTTGGTCTTAACCAAATCATCAATTTGTTCATTTTAAAAGTATCCGTAATATTGACAAAAAGAGTGATAAAGATGCACAAAAATCCCGGGAATACAGACCATACCTGGGTAGGGCTCCTGAGACTTTTTAAATGTTTGCCAAACTGCCCAACACTTTCATTTTTCGCTTCCCAACGATTCTGAAAACATACTGATCAACGCTGATCAAATCCTGAACACGCATGATAGTATTTAATTGACTTATTCAGATGGTTGTTATTGTTTGTGAACAGAACTCTTAAAAAGTGGTTCAACAACAACACAAAACCCAATCAGACTGGGGCTCATTGTTGTGCTGAATTTGAGTGATATTTCACTGACAACATCACTGATCGAACTCTAAATTCAAGGCTCCCCGGAGAAAACGACTCGAGAAGAGTGACATTTACACAAAGCTAAGTGGAGACCGGAGGGAAGCAGGAACAAGACTTTACAACAAAGGAGGCAGATTTGCAAAAACGGAAAATGTCGCAAGCATGGATCACCTATGAGCACAGCGGGGGCTCTGTGAAAGAGGACGAGTCGGGGAAAGGAAGCAAATGGAGAAACACTGACACATGGACACACTTCCAGTAGTTTGGATTCATTCTTCTAGAAGGTGGCGAGCAGGTTAGAAGACTAATATCCTAAAATTTAAGTCATGATGATTGAGAAAACAGAGGGGGAAGCAGTCTGTGTGCAAAATGTGACCGTTAGCATATTTCTAGATGTTTGTGTCCATCCGAGAAGGAGCAAAAAAAAAAAAAGAATCCCACTTTTCTGGACGAGTCAAAAGTCTGCATAGCCACAAAAAGCAACCACACACAACAACAACACAACTGTGGTCCAGGAGATGGAGAAGTTTATAGCCTCAGCCTCTTAAAGCCTTAACTTGTTGCGACTGTATGTGTGTTTCTAGAGCATGGTTCTTATTTAGGAGGGGAAGGAGGGAGGCAGGAGACATAACACTGGGGGACTAGAAGACAGCCAGCCAGAGACCACCGAGGCACAGAGGCGGGAATAAAAAAAACACCACGAGCAAGCTCTGTTTTCAACAGCTGCGATTTTTTTTCCTCCTCTCATCAAAACTTAAACAAAAGATGAGTGCAGCGGGGTTGCCTCTATTTTCCCCAATTTTTGCTTGTCATCAATGACGGGCTCAAGTTACAAACACAACTGGCCCTCTCCACGTGTGCCAGAGATGTTAAGGGCTGGAAACTGATTCTGGGTAGAGTCGCGGTTATAATTAGGGCTTTTAAAATCAGCGTAATGCCAACAGTTCACTTTTGGAAAGAAGTAGGACATGTAATGCCCCCTCCATGCAATCCAAGCCCTTTAGATGTTAGATTTTAGAATGCGAGCTACTATGTACCACTCCTGTGGACACGGGCAATGCCATCACCAGAGACGGCACTGACAGTGCGAGCTTGGCCGGAGTCCATGAATGAGATGGGAAAAAATGCATGTAATTGGTGAGAATCTCTGGCTTCCATCAAGACAGTAATTGGCCAGAGAGAGCCCTTGTGAGAAATATGCGGCGCAAACGTTTTCCCCGATAATCCCATCTTGCGAGCATCTGGCAGTGGCATGGCTACAATGGCAGAAAAACAATAAATGCATGCATGTACACAGACGGAGACAAAAGATGTGAGCAGTTTCGGGAGACGTTTGAGGGACTTGAGAGTTAAGGATCTCCCCAGGTTTGCTGCTGGTAAAGTTTGATTTAATTTTGCAGTAAATAATATTTTAAACAAAAGCTATTTAAAGCATGGCATCTACAGTAAGAACTCTTGGAGACAATCATTTTGCAATTAAATGTTACCAACTTTTTTTGTGACATTGCTTAAGCACTTAAAGGAAGTATAAATATAGCGAGCCACAGCAGAAAATGAGCATTTTGCAGTGGAGCAATGATGGCTGCAGGCCTGCTGCTGTGAGAAGCTGCAGACTGTGGGAGAAACGAGCACGCTACCAATGCTAAGCATCCACTGGACAGAGTGCCTCACAAAATGCATGCATAAACACAAATGTGGCTACAAACACACAAAAACTTGTAACTACCACGCATATGTAAAGACACTTATAACAATGCCCCAATACCAATAAGTGGCTACCCACTGTGTGCAAACCATCTGGTCTAAGTTAAGTGTAATATAAAAAGCTTATTCAGATACGTGCTGGATGCAAACTTGGCACGGCTCGACCCCCTTCCCTCCTCCACTCCATCACCTCTCCTTGATTTAAGTCTAGACGTCATATTGGAAAATGGTTCACATGCCACAAATACACCAGGAATATTCCAACTCTGCTATTTATAGAGGTAGAAATGTGTCTGTACCTGCTTCAGATGAAAAGAAATGCTACGTGCACCTCAATTAACAGAAAAAAAACCTGCAAAATATTTCAAAACACACAACTTTATTTTTTTCAATAATGTCTGAGCTAGAGAATATTTAACCATGTGACTCCTGTTGTTGCAAATTTGCAACAAACCACTTCAGCTACAAAATTACTTTTTTATGGGGTGTAACGATTAATCTACTCAATCCATGAATCAATTTATATTCCTACAATCCCACCAGATTGATCTGTCTGAGGCAAGTTGCTAATCGAATCAACCTATGCCATTATAAAATCATTAAAAAAAATGAAAATTTCCATTTGGATTGAGACATGTTGGGTTTATTTTACTATAACATAAAAACAACCAAGTGCATCACAGCAGACAAAAACATGTGATGACAGCAAAAAAAAAGATCAATCCATCATTCCAATCCAATGTGTAGAAACACTGAATTCAGCAAAGACATGTGACCTACAGTGTGGTAGATGTTCTAATAATGTTCTATTTGGATTATTTTAATGTGGAAAAACTACAGTGAACTGAACTTTAGGAAAATAAAATGTGAATGGGTTTGACAAATGTAAATTTTTTAATTTACATTTGATTATCTTGCAAGAAATACAAGGAATGTGGAAAGCTTCACCTGCACTGTTCAGAATCCAGGTATTCATCTCTGAGCCACACTGGTTGATTTTTTGGCCAAAGATCCATTTTAGGACAGTGAATCGTCAGTCAATATAAACCAAAATTGACTATGAATCAGATCGCAGACCACAAATAATGATATGAATTTGAATTGTTCAAATGAATTGCCACACCCCAGGATGAGGGAAAGAGTTCAGGGGCCTCAAATAAGGGAAGAGGATCGTGTTGAAAAACTTCTCAGGAAACTGGTTGAACTGGCTGCTTCTTGTCCCGCTGAGAGCTGCGGTGCAGATGGATGAAGTCCCAGTCCCAGCTGGAGGGGACGTGCTGGTGGACGGCTGTTCGGCTAAAAATCTGCTTTCCTTTCAGCTGGAATGTAATGATTACTGGCCGGTATTAAATTCTGAAATACAATTATTTTTATCCAAAAAAAGCACATACATAGTACTAATATACACTTAATTGGTATTTTATTATTATTGATCAGGGGTAACTGTTGAATATAAAACCCTTTTGCAGTAATTCCAGTTACCAGTAACCAGTTTTACAGTAATTCAACTACTTACAAACTTCATTTATTTACTTTAAAAAAAGTTTTTTATATTAACCGTGCACAAAACTTTAATATGAAAAAAGCAAAAGTATATTTCACAATAAAATGTTACAGTCAAGCCATGTTTTTTGTTCCTCTATTTTTTGTTCCTCTATTTTTTGTTCCTCTATTTTTTTATTTCTTGCTTAATAAAAGCATTTTGCAAAAATACAACATGTGACAGATTTAACAGTTCAACCTTGAGAAAACATGGAATAAAACAGTTTTTCATGTGGTTCGCTGTGGCCCACAGACTCCAAAGCATCCTAACAGACTAGAGAGTCCATCTTTATGTTCCTCAGAATTAATTATATTGAAGATCATTTTATTTTTTGTAATGTTATCTGACCATGTCACAGGTGGAAATGTGATATGCAACATTTTACATCCATTGAAAACAAAAACAGTGACAAAATACTTTCTTCTTTTTTTCCTTTAATTCGTTAAAAAATTACCAATCAGTTCTGTTTTGGCCTCAATGGCCACAAAAATTCGGTCTTTAAAACAAGCCATTCTCAGACACTTCTTCTTGCTTTACAGTCTTAATTTGTCCCAATTAAAACATAAAAAGCTCTTAACAAATAAGACGTCTTATGTCTTAAAGTCAACATTAGTAATTATTTCATTTTTGAAACAAAAACAAAAAAAAAAGTCTCCGATTGTTTCTGACAAATTGTCAACGCCAATCTCCAGAGCACAATTCTGCTCTGATTGAGACTCCAGTTCCTCTGAATTAGACTTGAATGACACATGGCAGAGCCGGCTGGAGCTGTGGAGGCTCCATGTTGAGAAGGAAACCTTTTTCTTCTCCCCCCGTGTTCCTCTGCCTGAGCCGTCTAAGCCTCTGCAGCCGGTGCAGCGCACAGACACTGAACATGAGTCCTAAATTACAGCCTTACTAAAGAAACAAAAACAAACCAATAGAGAGACCTGTTTCTTATTACCAAACAGGCTGAAGGAGCGGAGAAAAAAAAAAGGGGGGAAAGAAACGGCTTTTTTCTTTTTAACAGAGAAGGAGAGAAATAGAGGGAAAGGTGATATTTACTGCAGCTCAGCACTACATTCTGAAGGAAAAAACACACTGTTGTTGTTTTTTTCCCCCACAGTTTAATGAGGCAATAAATATACGGCTTTAATTCTTTAAAAGACAAGCTGCCAAAGAATGTGACGTGTATATTTTGGACTTTTATGAACCTGTCAACACTCAGCCCTCTTAGGGATTTTTTCCCTTTCTTTTGTCTTTCTGGCTGAGCTACAATTACATGTCATCTGCAAAGTTACATTGCATATTTTATTAACTCAGCATTTGGTTTTACGTGGTCAAAATTCACTTTGCCACCTGCACTTAACACAAACTGTTATTTTTATATGAAAAAGCTTTCTTGAAAGACAAAATAACCAGAATTAGAAGTGACAGATTATTTTTTTTTAAACCAGGTCTTTATTTCATATTTATGAATTTAATATAAAAAATTTATCTTGTTTTATGCTTGTTATGAGGTTCATTTGAAAACATCTCAGCATAAAACAGAAAAAAGGGGAGAATTCTGTAAAGTCATACAGTGAGGTAACTTTGACAAGTCTATTATCTCGCTCATAACTGATTTGGTGAAACCCTAACTCTGCAGTCAGTGTTTGTGCATCACATGGTATGTTTTTTTTTTTTTTTTACAGTTTTCCACTTGTGTGCAACTCCCATAACACATCACATGCTCTAGGATATTCATTAACCTTTAAGGTTTGCAAAAAAAATAAAAAAATAAAAGAAAAAATTCCAGACCTTTTAATTGCCACCAAGACAACGTCACTCTAATTGATCCTTTTAAATATGAAAATCTACATAGGTGCATACATAATCCCCTGCAATGATCTTGCACCCCTGTCAATGGCAACAATTAAAAGAAGATATGCTTACTCTGCCCTGTTTGCTTGCAGGATGTGTGCGCTGCATCTTAAATCAAGACTAATGCTCTAACGCTTTGCACACCTACAGAACGCTGACATTAGGCTTGTTTAAATCAATTAGGCAAATGTGAAATGAGCAACGAGTACAAATGTCTTCCCATTTCACCTCAGTGCTTCCAGGCATTGGAGTAATGGTGCCAATCATGCACACACACAGAAGTCAGCCCACCCTCTCCTCCATCTTCATCTGCATCCTCTCGTCGCCCCTCCACCTCCAAATCTAACCTCTGCAGCTACAGCAGCTTTGTTTTATAGATGCGGCTGAAAAAGAGTAGATGAGTCGAGGTGAACCCCCCCACATAAACAAAAGAGGACTTTCTGAAAACATCTTTAGGGCCACATTTGAGAGGAACACTCTCTGAATGAGGGTTTTTTAAATGTCAGCCACAAACACCGAGGTGAAGGTGCTGAGGTTTTAACTCCCTGCTGTAAATATTAAAATTACTGTAGCAAATTATTGAAGAAGTCCTCACTTCTCTGAAGATAGATGGACCTTTTCCCTCCTATTTTTTTCATGAAAAAAGCAACCTCTTCTATTTTTTTTTTTGCTTGTTCCCTTTTGTCGTTTCAGATTTGAAATTCTGCTCTCTTCAGTCAGGAAGAAAACCAGAAAAGTCCAGATGCAACACAGCAGCCCCACACGTCAATTCCATCCTTAAAAACATTTACTGTAATTTCATCTTTTGTTAATGCTGTGACTATTTTACTTCATATTCATTACACAGATTATAGCAGCTGCTGAAATATTCTAGAGAGATGCATTTGAAAGGACTTCTAATATTTTAGCGCCCTCATAATTTCCTAATGTGGGACACGTCTCCAATAAACATCATTAACCTCCAACTAAGGCTGCAGAAAAAGGCAGGAGGGGTGGTTGTACTAAGTCACGAGGCTTTTATCCTGAAATTCAATCTCTGACTCACCAGTGAGATAATGACTTTTTTAAGTAACGTCTCAGTGTGAGCCTGAGAAATGCACCTTCTCGTAATGGTTGTGTGTGTGGTGACAATGCTCTTTAGAAGCAGAAACAACACTGACTCGGTAACATAGAGGAACTATTCTTGTTGTAGCTTCATACTTTTGTGCCAGAAAGCCATTTTACTTTTTCATCACCACCATTTACATTAAATTAATCCTTGGAAACTAATGGGGCTGCATGGTGGGGTAGTGGTTAGCACCTTTGCCCCACAGCAAAGTCCCGGTTCAAATCCCAGCTGGGACTTTTGTGTGTAGAGTTTTCATATTCTACTCGTGCATGTGTGGGTTCCTCTGGACACTCCGGTTTCCTCCCACAGTCCAAAAATATGCTTCATGGGTTAACTGGTGACTAAATTATCCCTATATGGGTGTGACTGAACCTGGCGACCTGTTCCTGGTGTACCCCACCTTCACTCAGCAGTAGGTAGGATAGGCTCTAGCAACGCTGTGACCCCGAAGGCGATTCAGGGAGTTCACACACAGTTGCACATCAAGGGACACCAGAGCAACCAATTAAGCTATGAAGCATGTTTTTGAACGGTGGGAGGATGCCGGAGTGTCCAGAGAAAACCCACAGAGAACATGCAAACTCCACACAGAAAGGTCCCTGCTGGGATTTGAACCAACACCTTCTTGTTGGGAGGTGAGAGTGTTAGCCACTGCCCCCTGCAGCCCTCATCAAAAATTAATTAGGGGAATCCTCAAAGACAGTGAAAAACGCGTTATTTTTTATCATTTTTTCTCTAAGATTTTAGCTTAGATTTTCATATTTGTATTCAAATGTAATCAATATTTTTAAAAAACTCAATGGTCTGAGACAGACTGAAACTTAAATTGTTGTAATGCAATTAAAAATGAAGTTTAAATAAGTTTTAACGTTGTGCCGCACTACAGAGTTTTAATTGTCGCCACACAGTGGAAAACCAGCACCTTAAGACAACCAATTAATCCTCGCTACACGTAATTCAAGCTGCCTTTTATTCAGAAGTCTGTTATTCCATACGTAATGCCATAAACTTGCTGAGTGTGACAGGCAGAAAATAAAATTTTATAAAAAGCTCTGTGTGTGTTCGCGATCTGAGCTGGCAGCAAGTACAGCGAGGGCCAGCTCAACACCGTACACACAAAAAAAACCCTGAGTGTGAAGTTTTACTTTTTACTGCTTCCCTTTAAACAAGCAGACAGAGCTGAAGGGAGCCCAGAGCATGTTAAGGAAACACAATGGAATTAAAGGAAACCTGGTTCAAGCCAGAATCTTCTAATGATACCACCTTTAATCTCTGTTTGAACACAACTGCTTCTCCTTAGTAACACAAATGTCAGCATACATTATCAGCGTTTGAAAGTGAATATAAATATTGTGCCATGAGAAAATCACAGAAGCTGTTTGGGAGAGTCCCACTGCAGGGAACTGGACCACGCAATCGAACCTTTATTAAGCCCCGGTTCACAGTTCTCATAAGTCCATTATGAATTTCACTAATGGATCTGATAATTATAGGAAGGGTCAGAGTTAATGAATGGTCCCCAAGCATCCAACTATTAAACCTATTTCAATTTCATGGATGCTAGAGTAGGGGGTGGGGGTGCTATGATTACATTTTCCTGGTTGTAATTAGTTAGGCTGCTAATAAAATTTAGAGGCATTTGTTTTAGCGTTTGCATATGAGTGCTAATCTGCACTCCTCACATGGATTTAGTTAGTTTCAAAAGTAGTTTGTAGGAAAGGTAGCCTTAAAGTGGGAATAAAAATACTCAAATCCTTTAGTATGAAACCCAAATTTTACATGTATTTTTGCCCCATCCAGTAAATAATAAAAAAACAAAAAGTAAAATTATTGACAGTTACCCTGCTTTATGCACCATAAATTGGAATTAAAAATTACAGTGTGCCTTATAATCTGGAACACCCTTTATAAGGGCTTTGCTTCGAATGGTTACTTCCTAGAAGTGCGTTCATTTCTATTATACCGGGTGAATACTCGATTTTGATTGGCTGCTGGGTGTACATTTAAAAAGTGACATGCCACAGGATAACCGCACGGTGAAAAAAGAAGTTCCGGTCACCTAGCTTAAATCTTCTGTATCACTGCGCCGGCTTCTTTAAAACAACCTTTTGCTTCATCATTTGGACAAAAACAAGCAGTAAGAGGTGAACCTTTTCTCTGAACTGATGCTTTATTCAACCCATCGGGACGATCTATATATATATATATATTGCCGAATCTTGACTGCAGCGGTGGTGCAGCCTGACGCAGACTATTTGTCATGCCGCACCACATAACAAATAGTCTGCTTTTTGTGAGAAAAACGATCCAAATCAGAAAAAAAACAAGAATTGAGGACTAAAAACTGGTTAATATTTATTGCTTTTGTAAGTGATCATGACATAAGCGAGATAATGGCCTTCGAAGTGTGCATTATGTAAGGGTTAATGGCCGATGATGTGTACATTATCACTTTTTAACACACTTCGCCGAAACAACCGTTCTGCCTTCCACAGCGTGCGTTAAAAGTGATGATGCACACTTCGTCGGCCATTAACCCTTACTTAATGGACACTTCGAAAGCCATTATCTCGCTTATGCCATGGTCACTTACAAAGGAAAAAATATTCAACCAGTTTTTAGTCCTTTATTCTTGTTATTTCTTCGGTTTAGAACACTTTTTTCACAAAAAGTAGACTATTTATTACTAGGTTCGCCCCTTTGCCGGGACGGATGTCGCGGACCTCAAGGGCAGCGGCAAAGAAAAGCAATATATATATGCTGATTGTTACGACAGGGTAAATAAAGCATCAGTTCAGAGAGATAGTTCTCTTCTTACCGCTTGTTTTTGTCCGAATGATGAAGCTAAAGGTTGTTTTACAGAAGCCAGCGCAGTAATGTAGAACATTTAAGCTAGGTGACCGGAACTTTTTTTTTTTTTACATGTTAGCCTAAGGTTGAGAGCTATTGTCATAGTAATGTTAGTTTTATCAGTCTATTCTTTTGTGTTGCAAAGTTCTGCAAGTAAAGCTTAACTGATGAACTCAACTCTGACTCTTTTGTCTCACTTAAAGCGCTTTATAGTTTGGTGTGCCTTATATATGATATAAATTAGAAAATAGACAATTCATTGGCGGTGCACTTTATAATCCGGTGTGCCCTATAGTGTGGAAAAAAAGTTATTAAGAATATCTCCTGCTCTCAGTAAAATCAAATTGTCAGGATCCTCCTGGTAAAAAAAAAAAAATGTTGTGTAAACTATGAGCTCACGGCTCAGCAGAGAATGAAATTGGCTGTCATTATATTAAATGTGACACCAATTGTTTTATTAACTAAACAGGTGCTTCTTCTGAGCAGGTCCCTGTTGATGATGGGTTGGGGGGGGTGCACAAAAGCAGAGTGCTGGGATTGAGTCACGGCTCTAAACGAGCCTTTTCCTGCAAAACACAAACTCTTTAACAAATAGTCAATTCTTCATGACACATGAAATGTTAGCTCTGAAATTCAGCTTCAGGATTCCTTTTTCACGTGTATTAGCTTTGTTGCATGCCGGTCATTCTCTTTTAGGGAGACTGTTGGACAAAAACGTTCCCTCAGAGCGAAGGTGAAGCTGCGTTTGAAACAAAATGGTCACAAAATCGCTATACAACAATGGTCCATGTAGGTTATAAACCCCTACAAGCATCTTCCAGGCATCATTTGGTACGGTGCATCTCCCCACTTGTCCTTACCATGTATGCTCTTTGAAGACGATGCTTTCGAGTTCTCTTTGTTTTCTTGCATTACACCGCAGACATTCGTAACCATGTTTTTGGTGAGAGAGCCAGGGACCTCAGGAAACACAAATAACCAAAAGTGTTGGTTCATTTTAACTACAACCCCGTGGATGCTTTTCTTCTGACAGGGATAAATTGTGATGTAAATAACCTCAGGTTTCCCCTGCCTGACAGAAAAATTCCACAAAATTGTTTGATCTCACCTTCTCCTTTCAGACAGGATGTTTCCAAGTATATTTCTCTGAGCCCAAACCAGCCTTTGAAGCACTATTTACAAGTAACATAAATGCATGGTGTTGGTTTGGTTCGCCTGATAGAAAGACAGCTCTCCTGCCCTGATGGTAGTGGAAGAGAGGGGTCTAGAGGGGTTTCAATAATCCCCTGTCCCTGGCATGTAAGCACAGTCTCTGACAGCCTTCCACCCACCAGCAGTGTACTCGCACAAACACCAAAACACACCCAGGTGAGTTCTGGCTGTCAGTGTCTCTGTGCTGGTCCAGATACAGAATGCCCAAGGCATCTGGCAGACTGCTATTTTCCCAGCATGCTCTCTTTTTAAACCTCCAAGCTTTGAGAGGAAAGTGAGTTTTTCTCACGTTTGAACAGACGTGTGAGAAATACTGGAGCACAAATGGAGGGGTGTTATGGGAGCCCATGGAATATGAAGTTATGAGCGAAAAGAGGACAAGTTATTAAAGTCCGTTCATGTTTGATCTCTTGTAAAGGCTTCCAGAGGTCTTTCAGAATTAGAACAGAACAGAAATCAACTTTTAATTATGAGTGTGCCGTTGTAGACAAACCCAAAAAACCTGTCATTTTCTAAGACATAGTTTCTGCAGAGCGGCAGTAGTTCATTAGAAAATGACCTCTGAGTTACAGGGAATGTGGGTGCGGAGTAAGCCCGCCCCCTTCCTATCATCCATCTTTTTACACACTTACAGCCCCATCACACCCCCAACTTAACATTACCGGTGCAATCAAAATGTCAAGCTATATTGGAGCTATCCAGCCGTATAGTTCTGAGGCAGATGCCAGCTCGCACGAGGAAAACAAAGACGTACACGCATCCGGTCGTCTCCAAGCAGCACCAGAATGCAGCGGAGCAGGAAGCTTGTGGCTTGCTGCGGTAGCTTCTACATCACACCTACAAGCGTTTTCCAACGACATTTTTAGTGTCTCCTCCTAAATCAAAACATTTCGAATAAAGGTATAAACATAAATGCAATTTCAAGCCTACCGTAATTAAATATGTCAAAAACGCCAAAGACCCAATCACGAGTCTTTAATGAGTGAAAAAAAGGAATCAGCTGATAGCTTCTCGTCTTTTAGTGACTCTCCCTCCAAAAACCTGCCTCACTGTCACTCTCTTGATCCATTTTTTCTTTCTGTCTCACTGACAACAAGTGGAAGAAAAGTGATTTCAACATAACAGATTGTTAGGGCTGTCACTATATCTCCTGATTTACACAGTCGCAAAGGGGAGAAGCAGACAGATGCGTTTTTCACTTATTACATCGCCCCACACACTCAAACGCACACATGCACCGTAAAACACACTGGTATCCAAGCCAAATTTCCTCCACACTGATAGACTCCAACACAAAGGTAAGCAAGCGGGCTGCCTGCCATCCGACCCCCTGCTAAATCTATTACCCCAGACTCATCTTGCTGAAATGGAGTCCCGCCTGGCAAAAACAGCAGCAGACACGGTCTCCAAACACACTGCACTCAACCGAAATGCATTGTACGCAAATGAATTTGGATGCGACGTGGCTGGATGAAAATATAACGGAAAGTGTTGTTTTTGCCTAAATCTTTGCTCTCGTCCTGAAGGGAGCAGCAGAAGGACGCAAGACATTTTTTGTTTTCAGCCAAAAGTGATGTATTCAACATCTTTTCATTTTTGTTCTGCACTCATAAGATGCAACAATTGTGCGCCCTCGGGATTAACAAGAGCAGAACTTGGCGCATTATAAACAGGAAATAACAAAAAGACAAAAAGAAGAGTGATCAAAAATAAAGAAACTGTCTAAACATTATTTAGCGGGAGGGAAGTAAAATGACTTCTTTTCCTTTTTTGCCCTCACATCATTTCTATTCCTCTCCACAAAACCAAAATGAGGTTTAGATACAAAGCCAGGGCCATGGGTTCCTAATAGATTTACCCTGATGCCACAGCAGCCATTTATCCTGCTCCAAAGCCACACAATGCAATGGAGTGCTCCTGAATAACATGGGCAATTACAGTGCATGCACGTGCACGTTTGTGTGTGAGCACTTTCCTTTCTCCCTTTGCCACTTTCCAAACCCCCACTACCCAATCTCAGCATCTATTGCGCGTATCCAGGCGAACACACCCAGCGCACACACACACACACCTTAAAGCAGATGTAATAACACAAAACTGCGCAGCCATGTGCACTTTGCTCTTTGTAGAAGCCAAGGTGGTTACCATGGCAACGTGATTTTTTTTTTCAACTTACCCTCACATTTTATTACCTATCATTATGTATCATTAAATACATACATATTAATGTAAAAAAAAAAAAACAGGGGTTTGGGGATGAGGGAGGTGGAGTAAAAGTGAAAACAGGGGTGCATCTACATAGAGGGAGGCAACTGAAAGGGGTTTTGGTGGTTTGATGTCTCTTTGCATGCATGACTATCCCTCTGTGCATTTTTATACTGAAGCATTAAGTCATGATTTGCTTAGAAAATGCAAAATTACACTGGAAGAGCAGAGACACGAGATCAAAGGGATACATAATCAATGCACTGATAGCTTTAATTAGAGACTTC
Organism: Oryzias curvinotus; assembly: GCA_023969325.1. NCBI lineage: Eukaryota > Metazoa > Chordata > Actinopteri > Beloniformes > Adrianichthyidae > Oryzias > Oryzias curvinotus. The sequence continues at coordinate 26,861,317 of CM043716.1, forward strand.
CACAAGCTTAGTACTTTGAAGATGGCTTTATATTAGTATAGACAAGCACAGGTTTAATGGCTTTCATAGTAGGGACAAAAAACAAACTCCTAGAGAGGGTACTCTTTGATGATGTTTCCAATGAGGCACTGTGTTGATAGACTTACAATTTCAGGATAATAAATTCATGACACATTATTTTTTTCCCCCCTGTGTTATTGTTGAAAAGTAATTTACAAAGCAATGCATCTTTGGTCCATCACTCCATCCAGCAACGTTCTGCCATCATCATACAGTTGGACATTTGGGTCTGTAAAGAGGAAAAGTCTGAACAGGAAGTTATCTTTCACTTGGTTCAGATAACTGATTAAATAAAAAAGCAAAATCAAAATGAATGAAAAGTTTGACTGATAGAAGGCCAACACGGAGAGAACACAAATATATTAAGTCATTTAAAAACCAACTCCAATCATCTCTTGATCTATTTTCAAAATGTTCACAGTTATGATTGTTTAATTATGATTTAATTAGGATTTTGCCGATTTTAGCCTAAATAAAAAAAAAAACAACATTAATACAGTGTCGTTTTCTTGGACGTATTTTCTGCAGAAGTTCACTAGAAACTACTAGAAATTTGCCTCTGACTTGGGGACGGGATCACTGGCGCGCAGCAACCCCACCCCCCCTTCCCATCTGCATTGGGAGCTTGTGGCTTGCGGAATAACCAAATACTAAGAAATGTATTGTGTATTGATTTTGTTTTATTATGTCCTCCATCATCAGAAAAATGCCACAAGAACATGTAAAAAACAGCAAATACACAATTTTCATCGGAGTAGGTCTTTCAGAGAATACTTCCATGCATGTGCTACAGTCATTTAAATCTGTTAGGTGATGCATTTTTATTAGGTTTAACTAATGCAGGCAAAGAATGTGAAACTGAATAACTCAAAAACATATTTAGAGTCGGGATTTAAAAGTTTAGTCAGAAGAGAAGCTTTACACAAATATTTCGAACCAACAGGTGAACTCAGTACAGGTGAAATAGTGAAACACTTTTGAAAAATCCTTGCAGAATAAGCATGGTTACCAATGCAGGGAGGAGGTTTAGGTACTTGATGAGACTGTATCAAATTCAGCGAACAAAAGTCACCCACACTGTGAGCTGTGCTGCTTGGGGCGTGTCAAGCTCTGCTATCAGACACCATATGATACATAATTCATCACACAAAATTTGTATATGAGTTTGAAAGTTTGTGCGACAAAGTATGTATTATGTGTGTCCTGTACAGCCTTGTACTCCACTTATCCAACAAAAGCACTTTATTGCACATTTAAAATGGAAAGGACTTTGATTTCCGGCCGAATTATTAATGATAGGCAAATTTTAACAACAAAAAAAACTCTAATTATTTTAAAACTACGGATAAATAATCTAATTTAAAAGAATAAAATATGAATATAAACAACCCAAAACCCGATACAGGCAAGGTGATCCGTTGATAGAAAATCAGCTTCTGAAATAAGTTTAAAAAATGCAAATATATATGAATCCATTCTCATGAATTGTCCAAGTTTTTCATGGAGAGGGTAAAATACTCAAACCTTTGATGTTTGCCGTCTGCTAGTTGACTTCTTTTTGCTAATGGTAGTAAAAATGCATTTAAAATGAGAGTTTTCCTAATTTCCTGGTAGCTGCAATGCAAAAAAAGAAAGGAACATTAATTATTTCATTTTCTTATTAAATAACATTTATTTAAAAATTAAAAAGCCAACAAAAGACTTCTGATTCAAAAATGGTGAATTTTCTAGGCCTTTTCCTCAATGCATTTCACTTATGTTTCTGTGCAAAGAAAAAGAGGTCTGCACAAAAGTCTCCGCCATCCCTCTGGTCTCCTTTTTTCCACACAGTAAATGGTTCCTGTACTTTTTTTTTTCCCAGCTTCTGCAGGCTATCTCTGCTTTGAGCACAAAAGGAAAAAAAGGTACAGAAAGAATTTCATGACTACAAAAGCAAAGGTTAACATTACTCACAGCATAAAAACAATTTAAAAGGGAGCAAAAGGGCTCTAATGGCCCGACAGTCTTCAAAGAAAATGTATTTTGCGCTCAAAATAATTCATAGCTTTTTGCCGGTGGCTTTTCAGCTTCCCGGAGACCCAGCATGAACCACTGTATTTTTCCCAGCAGGCTCTCTGCTCCTCGCAAAATGGCCTTCACCAGGGCATACCTTGCATCCCCTCCAAATATTGACAGCACCAGGTCCATCGCTTATTGGAAAAATGGCTGTAAGTAATGTTTTATCAGCCAATGCAGTCTGCACACCTGTATTTACTCCTGTCATATGACAATATTTGACAAGATTAATTATTTGATCCTGTGGCATTTATTTCCCATTACTGTCAATCTGGCGGCAAACAACTGTCTTGCTTGTGGCATTTAGTGTAGAAAGCATGCAGCAGAGGACACTTCCTTTATATTTTTGAAGTAGAAAGTTTACTTGAGGTGTATAAACAACAGAAACTAGCAGATTGCTTTTAAAATTCTATTTGAATAGAAGATTCTACAAACAACTATGCAGCCTGCTACTATTTTTAGGACATCAACAAAGGCGGCGTCAACCTCCCCAAAAGAAAAAAAAACGGTTGGTGCTTATAAGCCTTGCAACCTTTGAACTTCCATGGCTTGAGGGGTCTCCTGCTCAGCTCCCCACGGGCCCACAGGTCTTGACAGCTTGAGCGATGAGTGGCGGACGGGCGCTCGTCGCCCTCTCCTATTTTTACCCCACACTAAACACAAAGCTTCCAAAATAGGTTCAAGTTGTAAACAAATGATTATTAGGCCACTTAGGGCCTTGCCGTTGACCCGTGAGTCCTTCTAACAGCCAATAACAGAGGCCCTCAGGGGTCAAAAGGTTTAAAGACTTTCTAATAAAAGTAACAGAGACATGGGGATGTGTTGAGAAGAAAAAGTTTTGTCTCAGTTTGAAATGCTGACAAGTTAATAGTCCCTTCTCAAATAGCCCAACCACAGAGAAATGGCCAGTTTGTTCTTACTTTTATTGCTATCATCTGTCAGTCAATCACATTTTTTTTTCTTGTCTCTTTGTAAGTGGACTGAAAGAGCTAAAACAGCGTTACAGCACTGCTCAAGCTGGGGCTTTATTCTCCTTCCACTCTCCTTCGCCTCCTTTTTTTGTTGAATGTGAATTCTTATTGTGTTTTTAAGCAGGAAATGCCTAATGGATTCCCAAAGATGTATTCATGACATGGTAATGAGATTCCAATTTGTCAGACATTTTTACCTGAAGAAACAGGCAACTCATGACAGTGGCTTTGTCCTGTTTTCCACAGGTCAAGTGTACAGTTTCCGCTGTCACTTTACTTCAAGTCGTCCCGAAATGTATGTGATGGACTTGCAGAACAAAAGAGTCTGAATGTGGACCAGCTTGAGAAATGTGCTCATCTGTCAAAACAAGGCTCGTCTCAGCAGCAGGAGAGCATTGTTGCTGTTCTGTATTATTTCCGATGTGTTGTTTGTGAGGTGAAAATGCTGTTGTTGTCCCCCATGCATAAGGCATTTAAAACACTTCAAACGCACTCAAAAGAATCAGATTACAGTCTTGGAAGGACATAAAAAAACACATTTAAAGCTGAAAAAAAGAGCCTGTCTTAATTTTTATACTATTATATTATAGTTAAAGAAATAGTCCAAAGAATGATAGTTTTAGCGAGCTTTAAATCCTAAGTTATAACTAAAAGGCACTCTTATTTTCAAAGGCACAAAGAGTTTTCCAGAAAACAGCTACGTCAGCAATATAGATATTCACAGGCTGAACATTTCCCTGCTCCAATATCAATTACTTGTTTTTGTATTCATTCCAACAATGTGTATTTAATACTTCTAACAATTAGTCAGCAAGCGTTGTGTCCGAATATCCTGGACATTTATTCAAGCAGATTTGTTTATAAGAAAATGTAATTCAAGCTATAGGACTGATGATTACTCAGCAAAATCAGCAAAAACACTGGCAGTGGCGGTTTTCAAAAGTGCTAAGCAGTTTCAAAACACGTGTTAATTTATTTTCAGAAAAAAATTATTATTTGGAAACAAAAAACAAGCAAGACATGAAATACACTTTTTTAATTGCAACTTTATTTTTAACATCTGACTTCCTGGAATTAAGAGAACATAACTGTAATTCTTAGAGTTGAGTGAAAATTCTGAGAACAAAGTTAGAATGTTTTCCTTTTTTCCCTTAATTTATATCTCAAACATCTGATATGTTGGGCTGTTCAGATAGAGGATGGCTGCAAACTTAAAACTAATACTGCAACAGGCATGCAAGTCAGTTAAAAAGTAATTTCTCTAAGATAAATATGAAAAATCTTCTCATAATGAGTTGGAATTCTGGATTAAACATCACCAAAACCACTAAATAAACTATTCTGATAAGCTTAAATGAAAATTAATGATGCAACCACTTTTATGAAATCCACCTCTGATTGACGTTTGACATTCAAGAGCTAAAGATCTTTTCTCTTGTTTATCCTTGTGATTATATTAGTTTATCATTGAAATTTTTTTAAAGTACTTGTTTGTGTACTTTTAAGTGTTATAACGAGACAATAAACAGTTTCCTGTATGCTGTGATGCTTGACTTGTGCAAAAAAATGTGTCTTTATAATCTACTTACTTTGCTTCAATCAGGTTGTCAAACATTATTCTTAATCATCATCCATAACATGCACTACATTAAAGTGGCACTCTTGTAAACACCATAGCTATAATAGCGTGTGACAACCGGCCTTTGTTTACACCATAATAACTGGGTGTTTGAATAACTTCTCAGTGACTTAAAGTAAGAAGCCAGACTCGCTCTGCTTCCATTCAGCCACGCGGCCGGATAACCTGCTCTGACATTGAGCATGGGCTGGAATGTGGATGGCAGTCATGAGCTTCGCTGCACTGCAGTCGTTTCACCTGCAGGCTGTTTTTTTTTGTTTTTTGTTGTGCGTTTCAGAAGAATGTGCTCTCCACTTGTCTCGCTGTGCACGTGCTGACAAACGGGTGACACAGATGTTTAATAGCAGCATCTTCTCAATCTGTCGAGAGTCTCCCGTGACTCTTCTTTGCAGTGTTGGAATGAATCTGTTTTCCATCTCTTGGTGCATGTGAAGCGCCACGGTAACCGTGCTTCAGGGCATCTTGGATGGGTGAATCAAGCGAGGGGCTAGATTGGAGCTTTGAGATGGTCCAGACTGAGCAGTGGGCAGGGTGAGCACCTTTTTTTTTCTCACAAGGACCCACATTGGAGCATGCTCATACCCTGCAACCTGAGAGGGCAACAGGGTCTCCCAGAGTGCCTGGATTGAGATAAATGAACCCAGATGCTTCCCGCAGCCGGAGCAATGAGTGCTACCAAAAGAAAAAAAAGAAAAAAAGAGGCTCACTACTTTTTTCTGCTCACCATAGTTGAGGCAGCTGTCTGTCAGATCCCTGCGTTTTCTCATAACAACTGATCACAGAGGCCTCTGTGCAAAGGAGCATTGTGGGAAATTATCCAAGGGCTGTTTGTCTTTGAAGGAGAATGAGAGCAGGAGCAAATCTTTAAGTCTTTTCCTGTTCCTCTTCCTGTCAAGCTGCCACCTGGACTGAAGACGGAGGGAGTAAAAGAGTGATGATCGCATTTGTCTGCAGGACAGGGGGGCGGGGGAGTTCAAATTAACTCAGGTAGTTTTAAAATCCAATGTCATTTTTGCTATTTAATGCTTCTGAGTTATTATCCTTTCAGTACAACCCATTCACACAAACTCCCAGTTAGGCGAGTCAAGAAAACAATCCAACTTGGCCAACAAGCTAAACTTAGCAAGAATAGAATAGAACAGAAAAGAGTAGAATACAGCTGTATTGATCCTGCAAAGGGAAAAGTACCCTAAATTACAAGTACATTAAACTAAAGTAATTTAATCCAAGTAAATTAAATGGCCATATTTTTGCAAAGTATAAAGCACACTTAAAAGCCTTAATTTTATTCTAAAAATGACAGATAACCTTAAAATCAAGAGCACCTTATAAATGGATTCATTCTGGTTGGTGTTAATGATGTCAAAGAGGTTTGGTGAGGTACACGGCACTCTGTCTAAATGTTTGGTTGGGTGTTATTGGAGCTAATGTTATCGTTATAGTTGTCATCTGTCTTTATTTCATGTGTTCCAAGCAACAATGGGAGCTGAATGCGCAAATGCAGCCAACGCTTCTGATGCTGCTAATGTGTAGCGTCTTACAAACAAGTTCTAGGTTGTGTCCGAATTCCTTCACTACTGAGTGCACTACATAGCACGTTCACCAGTGCTGTCTTCCATTTCAATATCGAGTGCCCTAGAAATATCCCAGGTGTCTCAATGAAAAATTAGTGGGCATCAATGGTCACCGGACTGCCGAATATAGACTACAATGCATTTAAATCATTATGGTTTTCATCATCCGAAACACAGCTGTCATAATTTGAACACAGTGGATTTATAGTCTTCGCAAAGTTGTTATTAGGTTTTTATTTGGGGAAATTAGTGGCGCCTTTATGGCGTTTAACAGAAAACAATAGTGAGCAGGGTGTCTGAATTGCTTTACAAAACTAACCACTACCAACCTAAAGTCAGAATAAAAACCGCCCTGTTGAGCTGGAAACTTCCCACTATGCTCGCTAACTTGCGAGTCTCTGAAGTTGCTGTTGACTGGAATATACCATTGCTGCAGAAGGACGGGGAAGGGCCAAACACTTTTACATGATCAATTTTATGCCAATTCATTGATTTGGGGTGTTTTTTCATGACAGAGTTAAATAATGATGGACATCAAAATTGACTTTAGACATTACTGTTAAGTGTTCAGGTTGGGGAACATAGAGAGTTGGGGCCCCAAGGTGATCGCCTGCCTTTGCCTGATGGTAAGTCCGCCCCTGTGCGTATTAAAATAGACCATTCACTGATGTGCCTTATATCCCAGTGTACCCTATAGTGCAGGGGGAAAAACGGCAATTATTTACTGTGGCATTCCTGTTTTTTATGCCAAAAAGGATAAATGTATAACTTTGAATGTACTTCAAAATAAAGTAATTTCCTTACTTTGTAGACTAACTAATCACAATATACAGTAGTATACACTGGAAAGTTCCTGGGCTTTTTTTGGGTAGCGTCAAAAATCTCATGCAGGAGTTTACGCACTTGAAAAGGTTTAGGTAAATATTTTTCAGCTAAAATGTAAACTTTAATTTGGTGAATTATATGTTCAAAGTCAGTTTTTCCCTCAGCAAAAAGTTCCCTAGAGCAGAAAAATGTCTACAGAACGTCTTCACTCTTTGAATTTAGACTGTCTACTCAATTGAATTAGCTGGTACAAACTTGTTTTCCGCTTTGCAAGCATGTCCAATCTGTGGTTAAGCACACTGCCACAATGATGATGTCCTTTGTCATATTTTAGATGCAAACATTTTTTGGCCCTTTTTCAAGCCTTTTTGATCTATTGGCTAAAGTGCAACCCTGAAGCAGAGGTGTGTTGAAAGGTAAAAAAAAAAAAACAGTCCAAAAGTTCTGATGAAGTTCTCGTTTTTAATGCAGTAGCACTTCAAAGCGTCTTTTGCGCCGCACACTGCAACAATATGTATCTCACCGGGGACCTTAGGAGTAACCTGTGTCAGACTTAATCAGGCGAGTTCTCCTGATCCCATCCAGATCTCCCCTCCTGAAACACACACCAGCTTCTTTGTTTGCTTCACTCAAGTTTCGACAATTTCTTCTTCCTTCGCCATCAAGTGGGGCGTCCGCAAACAGAGACACACATCCAAAGAGACACACAAACTGCGTCATTTTCCACCAGCATAAATAACAAAGAGCTGAGGAAAAAGAAGCAGTGAGGTCTGAGCATCAACGTTGCCTTTTTTGTGTTGTTTTGTAGCTCTTCAGTAAAAGAAAAGACTCAACTTTGCTACTTCATTTAATTATAACCTGAAAAGGTTGCAGCCTTTCTATTTTTTTGTGTATGTGATATGCAAAGTTTGCGGTAAACGTAACAAACGTGACAAACTGGCAAAAGAAAATTGATCTGTTTCACAGGGCAGGTTTGAGGGGAACTGGCAGCCTGCGCATATTTCATCTCAGCCATTAGAAAGTGCTGACATTTATCTGATTAGGATGAGAAAGAACAAAGCACCTAAGCATGTGTCGAGTAGCTGCATCTGTGTTGCTAAATGTAGCTCCCATCTGCCACCCAGCATGTCCATGCACTTGCATTAATGTAATATTTCCTCTCGTTCCGCGAGTGAGCCTTACGTCACAGCGACAGGCTTCAGATCCAAGAGTGCATCTTTGTTCGTCGCCCACATCTGTGTGTGCGAGGATGGGAGGGTGCATGCCTGCATGGTGTGCTGGCGAGCTGTCTTGCCTTGAGGGGAGATTAATGGCTGAGTGTTGTTGTTGTCCAGAGAGCAGACACTCAGACAGGCGCTCACATAAGATTAATTGTTTCCTTGTTAGGACCGGGACCAGTCGATTGTTCCGGGGCCAAGGCCTCCCACCAGGCATTTCCAGACATGTGTTAAACATGGAGGGAAAACGATTAGGGGGTAAAAACGCAGAAACAAATTCACAATGATATGGTCTTTATATAGTTCTGTCTTGATAAGTGTAAAAAATATTTTTTAAAAGAAAACCCTCAAAAATTGAAATGTCTTTGGTCAAATGTAATCAAATTAGGGGGTTATATCTACAAATACCTCAACTTGATGGCGTTTGCTATAAACCTGTAATGGATTCCAACTCGCTTTCTTCTACAAACATTTTTGGTGGGCCCTGCTTCATTGATCGGATCTAGCTGAAAAAGCTCTACGATTCATAACAGCACACTGGTTTCTCGAAGGTCAGCTCTTCTACGGTTGAACAGTGATGTTGGGTTCCATGGAAAAGCCACGAGTGAGCCTCATGATCAATTAATTACAATTAGCAGAGCTGTGATGATTCACTGCAGATGATAATACCATCAAGTGTGCTTTACTGCTCTGGTGGAAAAAGCCTCTGTGGTGTCTAAATTGCCCCCTCTGTTAATTTCTCCTCCTTCACTGTCCACTGCTTTTAAGTGCAGCAGGACAGGTAGATGGCTGAACCTGTGTGGCCAAATATTGGAAAGGGACCAGGCAAAAAAATTAGTAGTAAAAAAAAAAAAAGGTAAAAATCTGTGTAATTGCCAGGTATCATGTGCGTTTGGGAAAGAAACCCAGCAGGGGGGTTGTTGTTAGGGTGGTCATCTTTAAAAACAAGCTGCCATCTTCGCCACAGCCTTTCAGCACGGTTGAACATTATGGTTTAATGACGGCATGAGAGTGACGAGAGAATGAATCACATGCAACTGATTCACCTTAGATCAGAGCTTTAATTACTGCAGCTATTATCCACCTTTGTATTCAAGAAGTACGACACTCTACTGGACTCAAGTCAAACACGAGTTTATAAGCACAAGTCCTATTCCGAGCATTTGCCTTTTTTAAGTTTAGGCTTCAAAACACAATTCTTAAAATGACACATTTGTTTGACTGTAAAAAAGAGGGTGTGGCAGACTGTTTTCCAAATATCATATTTGGATGTATTTATTTTAGTTCTTCCGACACACAAACACCAGATTAAGCTAAGGAACTCGGTTTTGTTTTATTGTGATTAGTTTTGATCATCAAAAATCTGCAATTTTTCCTCATCTTGGTGTCGAATTCGAATAAAATCTTATTTTGATCATCTTAACATCATTCATTCAAGTTTAAATTGAACAAATGGGAGGCGGAGCCAACAAGGTAGACAGTTTCTGCTCCAGTCTGGACCTGCCTTAGCTTCCATGTCAGGAATTTTTGATGAATCATCAATCCTTCCATCTTCCCCTTTTGACGCTACGGAGCTACTGTACTTTTTGTTAGGTGCAGGTGGAATACACCCTGAACATGTTGCCACACACTTTCATAAACAATTCAGAATAATCAGTTAACCTATGAAGCCGGTGACTGTGGGAGGAAGCCTGGGGGCCCGGAGAGAACCATTCCCTGCATTTGGAGAACATGCAGTCTCCACACAGAAAGGACCCAACTGGGATTTCAACCAGGGCTTTCCCGCTGTGAGGCAAGTGCGCTCACCCCTATGCCAATGCAGATAGAATTCAGCCAGTTTTTTTTAGCAAGGTGTAGAAATTCAACATTTTTTTTAAATATTCAAACATCCATCTATCATTCAAACATGATCAATCCCTTGTGGGGTCACAGGGATGCTGGAGCCTATCCCAGCAACTGTGGGAAAAAGGTTGGGTTTGCGTTCAAACACTTTTCTTAAAGTTAAATACTTAAAAAGACACGAGAAGGTATTTTGTAATGATTTCATGTCATTCATTTTAACTTTCCCAGATAATCTGGATGTGGGCTATATAGAGACATGACCACACAGTTACGCAATTTCTAAAACTGTAAATCTTTGTTTGTTAAAACGAAAATTATCCTGAGCAAAAACTACGAAATGAGCTAAATTCCAGATATCTGGTTTTTTTTTTCAAACTTTATGCTTATAATAAATATTTTATTTGTAGGCTCAAATGAGCTTTAAGTACTGATGGATGTCTGTCATTACTTATCCTAATACAATCTCATGTAACCCCCAGGACATTTTCTTTTATCTCCAAAGACTTCACACAAGCTGCTTTACATTGCATAGCTACAGTCTAAGATGCTAAGGATAATGTGCATACACTGAGAATGAAATGTTAGAAACTTTTCTGCCTGACTCAGATTTCTGTATTTTAACCTTTGAAAAAAATGCTGCATTTATCTGTCAGATCATGTCATAAACTGGACAGCAGAGACAGCCCATCCATAATCCATCCTGACTTCAAACCAAAGGGCCAGTGTTTTTGCGGGGATGTCGTTAAACTGAAACATGCCCATCTGTTTCTTTTTGTGTGCCCACACGTCTGATCCGGTTTAAATCTGAATTGATTTAAGTGGCAGTGAGGCGGTGGCGTGATCCCACACTGTCTGAATTGCCCAGTGTCATGTTCAAATGCTTGGATGAATTTACCCACGTTTTCAGTTGAGCTGAGATGGCGCTCATCAAAACTCACCAAGGGTGCTGGTGCAAAGCAAAAACTAAAAGACAGATTTAGTATCTTTGGGTTGTATGCGTTACTAGGTGGAGTCAGATCTTTCCATTTCAGATGTTTCCGTCAACCACAACCATTGGAGCCAAGAGTTTCTCAGAATTCATCCCTCATGAAGACCTTTCAGTTTAAAAATCCTCTGAATTTTGGCAGCTTATGATAATACTTCTGTATTAAATTGTCGTTTGCTCCGTGTGGCTTCCGTCTGGATTAACCCAACTTCTAAGTGACAAAGCAACGTCTGTGCTGTATCTGCTATATTACCTGCATCCTTCCTAGAAATGACAGGTAATGCAACAGTAAATCAAAAGTGAAGCTATGTTGGAAATCTGCTTGTGTCCTTCTTACGGTCAGCTTTGGGATCCTCAGACTACAGGATCTCAGCGGCAAGAGCTACACATGGAAAGTTTTTTTTGAAGATCAGACCAAAGCCACATTTTACACACTTTAACAGATGTGCCCCAGACTCGCACAGCCTCTTCTTTCCATCACTCTCATAAGATGCAGCGACAAGTCACTGCAGCAGTGAGCTAAATCCTGCATGTATAACCACCAAACTGTAAACGTCTGTGCTGTTCATGGCTGTAGAAGGGAAGCCATGGGTCCACCTTTCCGTGTCATTCAATACTTTTCTGGAAAACTCATGATCTTTTATGATAAACTGATTAGAAATGACTCAAATTATCTAAATACAGATGAATGTGATCCTCTGCCAGAGGATCACTATTTGCCTTTTTTGCAGCACAACTGAATTGTGGCAGATGCAGATAACTGTCATGCCTTCATGGCTGGACCTGTCTAGTACATCTGATGCTACGGTAACAAGGTGCACGTGTGGCGAATTCAAGGTTCTTGAAGGAGCTTTTAGCATTTTGTATTCACACTGGTCTGTTGCTACACAACACGATCGCCTGAACCTGCACTAGGAAGAGGCTTGGTCCAAAATGTCAAAATGTGTGGTGCAAATTTTGCAGAATCTTGCTCCATTTTTTTTCTATCCCTTCTTTATTTGAACATGTGAAAGACTTGGTGTCATAACATTCCGGCCGGGAACAAGCTGTGATTATTCATTTTTCCTTCATGATCAATTTATGAACGGTTGGCACATCCATGAATTAAGACGGACGACATCCAAATCTCACTATCAAGTCTCTGCTGGTTTAACTTTCAACAAGTGTTTTTTTTTTGTATGTATGTTGAGTCCGAAAGCTGACTTAAAAACTTGCTTATACCATGGTCCGGTTGAATACTCGATTCTGATTGGCTGCTAGGTATGCATTAAACATGATAACCGCACGGTGAAAAAAGAAGTTCCGGTCGGCTAGCTTAAATGTTTTGTATCACTGCGCCGGCTTCTGTAAAACAACCTTTTGCTTCATCATCTGAGCAAAAACAAGCGGTAAGCGATTAACTTTCCCTCTGAATTGATGCTTTATTCAACCCATCGGGACGATCAGCATATATAAATCGCCGAATCTTGACTGCAGCAGTGGTGCTGCGCGACACGGACTATATGTTACGTGATGCGGCGTGATGCGGCGCATCGCGCCGCATCATGTAACATATAGTCCGCTGTTTGTGAGAAAAGTGATCCAAATCGAAAAAAAAAACAAGAATTAAGGACTAAAACCTGGTTAATATGTATTGCTTTTGTAAGTGACCATGGTATAAGCGGGTTAATGGCCTTCGAAGTGTGCGGTTATTACTTTATAACGCACTCCGCTTCGCGTCGGACGGTTCAGGCTTCCACGGCGTGCGTTAAAAAGTAGTAACCGCACACTTCGTCGGCCATTAACCCTTACCTAGGCAATGTGTGAATGCGAGAAATTTAAACACAGAAACCCGAAACCCGTATTTATCCGCATTTACATAGACTCTCCATTGGAAGTGGTCGCTCGAATGCTCGTTTCCGCACCCGGTGAGAACTTGGCCCAAAGGTTATTGCAAATGCGTGCGAAATTTTTTATTTACAATGGGGGATACACTATATTGCAAAATTACTAGTTGTTTTTATTAACACTTTTGCTTTGTTGTGTCATGAGCATCATCTCTCCTGGTATAATGGGCAGAGTGAAGCACAAATTAACAGGTAATGATCCAATTATTGGCCCAAAATCTCTTTAATATTAAAATGTTTCAAAATGACATGTTTTTTCAGTGGTCCTACTATTTAAAAGATGTGATAAAATTCTCAGTTTAAAACCAAATTAAATGTCACACCACTGAACCAAATTATACAGAAAGTGAATTGCTGCATACCAGCATCTTTATATTAAAGGTTTCAAACGATTGTTGTGCCCAATTTAAGAAGGATTTAGAATTTATGTTACGTTACAGCAGGCTTAATCAGAGCCACATCAAAGGTTTTTCTTCATTGCTACTTGCTTATTAAAAAAATTACTGCTTTTCCTGAATTTGTAGTTTTTTATAATTATGTAATACACACATCATCTATCAAACTGAAACAAAACCGTGCCCCAAACGCAGACGTTTTAACCCAATTGTGGGGAAAGTGAATCATTGATTCCCTATATTTACCCTAAAACACAATATTATTTGAATAAATTTATGGCTGAAAAAAGTCAAAACTTCCTTGCTTTTGTGTTGTCTGTAAAGTCAACCTGCAAAGAGCTGACAACTGAAAAACCATGTTACAAACAGACAGCAGCACTTAAAACTTACCGCAAATGACTTGGGAACTTTTGATCTTCAGTGTTTTCAAGCTGGTGAGTTTCTCTATCTCCTATTCTCTTCTAAATAACCTGGCACGGCAGCTTCCACAATCTACTTTAATGAGAATAAACAAAAAGTGTATTTCTAACTGTTCAGTGCAAACAGATCCTCTCCTTTAGGTCTCTGTTGAGCAGTAATAATTACAATCCTTTCAAATGATCCTATGTTCTGTATTTCTTTACCTTTTGCTTTTATTTGAAACTCCTAAACCTTTTTTTTTTTAATCTACAAATTATTTTGGGGATAATTTCTTGTCTTTTGATCCCATAAAAGGGTTATAGACCATTCAAAACTACAAAGAATATACTTATAGGTTTGAAAGAGCTTGAAATGTGTCTTGTGGTCAGTCCACACTGATTAATTGAGGCAGTTAAGGGAGAAGAGACTTGAAAGCTGAAGTCCCCCTTGACACTGACGGCTGTCCTGTAAGGGACCCTCAGTAGGACCCTCGGGTCTTTAGATAGGGCACTCGCCTGCGTCCTTTGGGGAGACCCCCACCACACACACACACACACAATAAACAGGGAGCCCTTTGTCACTGTGAGAAGGAGGGGGTCTGGAGGGTTCTCCCTCGTTATTATTTTCCAAAGTAATTATGCCTTATTATCTGTGTTTACTTTAGCGGGGGTGTGAGCACGCAGGTGTGGGCTATTTGGGAGTAGGTTAGCAGTCTCTCTAGTAAATGCACCCCTGAGTGTGTCTTTTTTTTTTTTTTTTTTTTTTTTACTTTCACCCCGCCATCTTTACTTGGAGGTTTTGGGGTTTCGGTAGTGTTGTAGCACAACAGTTGATTTCATCCCAACAAAAGAAATGTGCAATTAGGGCTATTATGGTAGCAGCTGCATGCTTCCTGGCTGTGCGGAGACAGCTTCGCCCTCAGCCCGGCTCAACCAGCGAGGGGGAACGTGGAGGGGAGAGGCAGAGGGAGCGGGGCCTGGAGCAGCGGGAGAGATGGAACTGAAATGGTCGCAGTACCCGCCACGGAAAAGAGAGGAAAATATAGCCTGGGAGGCTGGTGTGCGTTTCTGCAGTGGAGACACAGCAGGGACTCTCGCCCACAGGCTGGTGGGCCTTGAGAACAATGGATCTGCCATCTCCCAACGTGAAGCGTTATGAAAAAGTCCTCGCCGCGGCTCCATTGGCTGCTCTCTGTCAGGACTGCGTGGGTAAAACGATTTGGGTAAAACGTGTGTTTTGAAGAACCCGAAAGAAGAGCATGAATGCAGCATGACCTGGATTTTCTCACTCCAATACCCTGAAAAAACGACAACTTTTCCAACTGTCACCTTTCAGCATTGTAGAAATATCTCAACAGTAGACTGTCATTGATTCTCCATATGTCAATAACACACACACACACACACACACACACACACACAAAGAAGCATCACCAACAAGTGGTGAGGTCACAGAGAAAGAACAACAAGAAAATGAATGCACAAATAAAGTCACGATCAGATGGGATTGAGGTAGAACTGGAACAGAGACTATTGAGGGTCCGTCGAGGCCCTCACAGCGCCAAACACAAGGGAGCAATCTTACGCTCTCAGCACAAACAAAATGGTCACAGGTCCTCCTCTGTTTCTCTCACTTACCGATTCTTCCACTAGACTGACTTCTCAGCCTTTGGAATAATGATCCCGCTCAGGGCCCTTAGTTTCATGAACATAAACAGGTCTGCGGATCTGGTTTGACTGAATCCAAGCCCTCAATTGTCAGACCTTCCTTTATCTCCTGCAGCCAGTGCAAACTAGATGTTTTTTTATTGATATGTCTGGATAACATGAGCTGTAACTTCAATGGAACTGTTGCTCTAGGAAATGCAGATGACTGAGACAGTTCTCAGTGGCAAAACAGGGAGACTCCATTTTCAAGATTGTATGCATCTACACTTTAACTGTTTTAGCAACTTACAGAGAAGTCTTGAAACAAGCAACCAAGTGCAGCCGTGGCAACACACAAAGCATCAGGCTGAGATGCTAAATTTGTAAAAACGATTTAACTACTTTCAAATTTTATGTCTTAAAGTAGTTTGAGTCACTATGAAGTGGTAAAAGACTAAAATTGAACTGCTTAGCAAGTCTAAGCACTGTGACCACAAAGTCCACCCCTGGCAATGATACATCCACCTCCGTGCTTGGCAATTGATCAGGTACATGCAAAACTTGGATGAAATTAACTTTTTTTTAGAGATCTAAAGGATTCATCTTCTGCATCTCCTATGCAAAGCAAATTCATTGGATTTATTTCTGATTGTAAACAAAGTCACGATAGCACCACCAGTTGAAGGTTTTAAAAAGATGTTGACAGACTGTCTTGAAAACAATATTTGTCCCATTTTTGTTTTTGTAGAAAATTCAGAACTGGTTTTCTTTCATCCTTTTTACAACAGGGGTCAAGATGTCTTAAAAAAAAGGTCAAATTTATTTTACCAAAGACCATTTTTTACCATCATATGGCTGCACGGTGGCGCAGTGGTTAGCGCTCTTGCCTCACAGCAAGAAGGCCTCCGGTTGAAGTCCCGGCTGGGGGACCTGAAAAACTACATCAATTGGGGACCTTTCTGTGTGGAGTTTGCATGTTCTCCCCGTGCATGCGTGGGTTTTCTCCGGGATCTCCGGCTTCCTCCCACCATCCAAAAACAATTCTGGTAATTCTAAATTGTCCCTAGGCGTGAGTGTGAGAGTGAATGGCTGTGTGATTGTTGACATTCTACCCTGCCACAGACTAGTGACCTGTCCAGGTTGTCCCCTGCCTTCGCTCACAAGTGGCCGGGATAGGCTCCAGCAGCCCCGTGACCCCGAAAGGGAAAAACGGTTAAGAAAATGAATGAATACCATCATAAAACAATAAGGTGTGAGTTTTAAATCTAGAAAGATTATAGAGCCATGTTACTTTTGATTTTAAAGATTTGATGAATTGACATTTTATGTGCTAAATTATTTCTTTGTTTCATCTAACTTTAATAAATGTTATATGCTAGATATAATTTAATTCAAGAGGGAGGTGTTAGTTTGTCCAGATGTAAAATACACATTTTCTTTTAGGTATTTTACATATTCTTTCCAGTAAGCAGGTGAAAACATCATGTCAATGTGCTTTTCTTCTACTACAGATGCACTGTTTTTTTCTATGATTCACCAGTAACAATCAAATTTAACTCCATTTCATAGTAGTGTATTGCACAAAAGCACAGAAATGGCTTTTAAAAGTAAATAATTTTATATATTTTCCGTTTTTTTCCACCTGTGTGTGTGAAGGGATACGGCTTCCGGATGGAGCTGGCTGGCTCTTGACGCATTGGTCTTACTGGCATCCATTTCACCTCATTAGGACCCCGGGACCAAGAGTCGACAAAACACTGAAAGAAATCATTTTGCTGGAGGAGTATGGCAGGGATAAATTGGCCTCTGGTTGAGTACAAGAGTTCCTGCTGTGTGGAACGGAAGAGAAGGGCCTGGCTGGCAGTAGGGGCAGGCCCAGGCATGGCCGGCCCCATGCTGAGACCCCCTCCCTGCCTCTGACAAACACGGCAGTGGATAATCTGTCCTTCGGGGACTCGGCCCAGCGCTGTGGGGTCAGAAGGAAGGGGGGCCGTTATGCAGCCTAGTGGAGAAGAACTGGCTTATGTGTGGTGTGTACAAGCACACTTTGACACATTGTGTGTTTCTGTGCGGCTCTGTTTTTCTCTCGTCTCCACTGTTGTTTGCTCCGCTATCAGACATATAGAGATCACATGGACGGTAAAAAAAAAATACATAAAAAATAAAAAGCCGATTACGAATAAAAGGATTTAAAAAGGAAAAAGACTAAAATTTTAAAAAGCCCCTATTAGTCAACTGTCACAGGTAAATTTCAGACACTGGAGACTACAAGTTCTATGATCAACCTGAGGACTTTGAGCAAATTAAGATCTATATATCATTGTTTTATATACAGTAAAAGCATTATTTAGCTGTTACACCGCAATTACAATTCAAAATATTTTGAATGAATCAGAATTATCATGATTTTTCTCATGACATATGCACCACAGTCCTGCCAACCGCGCAATATATTTGGGAAAATGCTGGTTTTAATGTGTTCTTGTGAAATTTTTCTGATGATGGAGAACATATATAAAGAAAATTAGGAATAAAACTGTCTGAGTATTTCTTCATTCAAATCTAGATGAATCAGGAGCAGACAAAAAATGCAGTTTGAAAACGCTCCCAGTTTCGACGCAGCAACTGAGATGGGCGGCCAAAGCCTCGCTGCTCCGCTCCATTCTGATGCATAGTTGTAGATCCATTAACGTCTTCATCTTCCTCGTCTGAGCTGGAATCTCGATCAAAACTGGACGGCTGGAGAACTTTAACTCTGCTCGCTATTTTTGTTGCACTGTGACTAAAAGATTGTGGTTCTGATGGGATGTAAGCTAGCAAGAGAAAGTATACAAAGGGATGATGGGATTTTGGCAGAGGTTTACTTCCGCATTAACAACTCAGACGTGACTTTCTGATAAACTACTGCCGTTCTGCAGAGAATGTCTTAACAAAAGGACACAGGCTTTTTGATTTTGACTAAAAGCTGCATAATCCTAATTAGAAGACCACTGGGAACGCTTTTCCAATAGATCCAAATAGAGTTGGACTTTTAAGACCCACTTTTGGGGTTTTTTCAACATGCTCTTGTGCAATTTTTCTCATGATGGAGGGCATAAAGAAAGGTAAGCTTAAAACTGTATTTCTAAGTATTTCTTTTTTCAAATTGTTGTGAATCAGGAGCAGATGAAGAAAGCTGTTTGAAAAAGACTGTAGTTGTGACGTAGAAAATATGCTGGATGGGCCACCAGCTCCCTGCTCTGCTCCGTTCTGATCATCCACTTGAAGACAAATGGATCCATGAACGTCTTTGTTTTCCTCGTCTGACCTGAAATCTGGATCTGAACTGTACGTCTGGATGGCTCTAACGGCCCGCCAACAACTCAGAGGTGAATTTCTACTGGACTTCTGCCGGTCCTGCAGAAACTATGTCCTGGAAAATGACACAGGTTTGTATTTTTTTCTTTATCTTGGTTAAAAACGGCATAATTATAATTGAGAGAACTCTGAAAACACTTTTAGGAGAGATTAAAAGATGATTGGAGGGGGATTTTAAGCAGGAAGGATGCTTCAATCTGGAACTAGAGCATTAAATAAACAGCACTTGAAATGTGTTTTCACTCCTTTCTTTAATCAATATTACTTACAACAAAACAAGAATCGGTAAACTCGAATGTTTTCGTGGGATGAGTCATAAACCAATACGGAAACATGAATGTCCATGCCAACGAGCGTTGGAAGATCTGAAAAACCACTAGGAAGTCTCCATCTTGTAACCATGTTTTTCCAGTTCCGCTCTTCAGTGAGGAGAGAAAGAGAAGAAGAAAAAAAAAGGAGAGATCAAGTCAGCAGAGATGATTACAGGTGGGCAGCAGAGGCATAAGTACCCTCTGCTATTGATTGAGAGAAGCATTAAGAGATGGGAGTGGAAAATATATAAATATTACATAACAAATGCAGCTATAGATTAGATGATTATACATGTATGTGGCAGCTATGCCCTGGCACAATAATGATATCTTTTAAGAAAGAGCTTAATAGCATGGCTACTGGAATTGTTCTAAATAAAATAACAGCATATTACTGCTGGAAGTGTGCTCAATTGAAACCAGTTTCCACTTCTCCTGAGATGAAGTGTGTCAGTGGAAAAGCTGAAAGCCTTAAACAGTAGATGACTTTTTAAAAATGCAGAACTTTATCTAACCCTGTTAAATCAATAACTGAAGGTTCTTGTGGACATTCCTGCATCTATCGTAATAATGTGGATGAGTATTAAATATGTAATGTTCAAAGGCAAGTGCAAGGCAGATGTTGCAAATGAGTTTTGTAATAGTAAAGAACTTTAGACAAATGCATTTGCCTTTTTACTTTCCCATAGTTTTTAATTTAATTTAATTTTTTAAAAATATTTTTATAAAATGTCCTATCTAACTTTCATTTAAAGACCCTCGGTCATTTCTGTTGAATTATTTGCTAGAACTGTTAAAATAAAGCAAAATAAAAAAACAATATGCAGTCAGTACACTAAAAAACACAATCTGTTACATTTAAATATCTTACAGCTGGGCAAAAAATGTTTTGTTAAACAAAAATTAGGAAATATTTAATAGGAATCCTAAAAAGTACTTTATTGTACAATATTGTTATCACAGAAAATTATAAATTATTAGTTACGTGTTCAGTTTACCTTTCTAACTATCAGTATTTTAAAATATTTTAAAAGAACAATGTTTTCATTAAAATAATAGCTTTCTTTTAGAAATCTATAGCTTAGACATTATTTACATTCAAATTTTAGACCTAAAAAATGTGATCAATCAATTTTACTGCATCTCCCAAGCTTTCATATCACATTTCTACATGTTCAAATAAATGAAATTCAAAAAAGGTAAACTTTCAAATTTTAATAAGAAAATCTGGTGCGTCTTATCCAAGTTTTTAAATTTAGCATTTAGTTCTTTAGGAATCGATCAACTTAAAAGGTTTCCTATCAATTAAATCAATGTCAAAACTGGTATTTATAAACCGACCACTTGACAACTCAAGCTCTCTATGGATCAGGGATGTTTATAACTATCTAATGTGATATATTTAAATGTGCTTATAATTTTTTTAACAACATATTTACATATAATATGTAAATTGAAATGATCAAAATTGATATTAATAACAGTTCTTATTATTTTTATGTTTAACCTGGCTGTTCTTTCTAGGACATAACAGAAATTCTCAGATGGATGTAGTTCAGTATGTTACGGCATGGCCAGGCTCACCTCAACTGGTTTGAGAAATCGTCCTCAACGTTATCATCATCCCAGTTGTCTTCCCACACATGAGCATCCTCATCCTCATCCAGGCCCGTCCAGTCTGCCAGGCAAAGCATCACCACTTCGTTATGTAGGAGTTACAGCAACATGATGATGATGATGATGATGATGATCGAGAAGATAACAGGTTTATCTAAAGTAGTAAATAAAAGCTTGCAAGCGGAAATTCAAGAACTCCCAAGTAGTAGATTTAGCTTAAGCTAACCTAGCTAAGACAGTTAGCTGAGTCATGTAGCACGGCTCGATGAAGTGTGTTATCCGCCAGGAATAATACGTAAACATGGGAGAAACCATCTGAGTTTGGCTATACATATAGTACGCCACTAACCTTCAGCTGGAAATTCTTCAAATTCGTCATCCTCTTCCAGCAAACCCAAGTCGACGGTCTGCTTCTTGTCTGTCATGTTAGCTCGTTGCTGTCGTCTGTTTTTGCTACAGGTCAGTATACGTCACTCGCCAAAGGCATTGTGGGAAATTTAGGATCTTGAAGCGGGCAGTTTCTGCGCAAAGAAAACGCATACGTCACCACGCTCTGAAGCAAAGTGAAATGTCGCTTCGTTTATTTGGTACTTGCTTGTCTTTGTCACTGGACTATTTAGAAGAACGGAGTCCTTTAAATGAAGCGATCCAAAAACAGAGACTACAGAAAGGGAGACCCCCAAGCTTTTGATTGCTTAAAAGCACAACTGAAAAGAAGCCGGTGTAAAAAGTTTTACATTAACACAGAAAACATTACTATTATTAGTATTTTAACCAAAACGTTTTGTTTTGAAACATTTGAATGACAGGGAAATAGAAAGGGCCAACCTGTTAATCAGTTATAAAATCTATTTGGGTGCTGGCTACAAACTGATTTCCTTTATTGGCACTGGGTTATTCTTTCTTAAGTATTTGCAAACTAGCATTTGCACAACTTTTTTTTCTTTAAGTCTTGTTAAAAATATAACTAAATAACAGTAGCATTGTAATCACAATACATATTGTGTCCAAAATTGACTATAGCCTAGTAATCGTAAGTTTTTGTTTATGTGTTTTTAATAAATTGGGTTATGACAGTTGTGATTAGTTGAATTGTTTTGCGTGGTTGATGTTTTTTTTTGTATGCTTTCTGTAACATCTGGGGACATTATCAGTATTGAATTGTAGCTTTACAGCTAAACTGAAACGAATGAGTCTTTGACAAGAAACTAGAAAACTCTTAAAATTACTTCAGATCTTTTACTTTGAACTTTTTTAGTCCTTAGTGATACGTATTTTTTAACATTTCCAGATTAACATTCTTTTTTGATATAATGCTGCTCTTATATTTACTATTTTTGGTGGTATACAACCAAAAAAGGCTATAAAATGAACAGAAGCGTGTATCTCACCTCATTGTTCTTTATTAAAATTCATAAAATTGCCTTGAATATGTTAACTCATTGTGAATACTTTAGTTTCAGTTATTAAGAGATTTAAATCACAAAAAGTCTAAGATGAAAAGCAATATCTATGAAAGTAATGGTACAAGCTGAACATACCATCACACAAACATATCCCCTTATTCATATTGTCTCGGACAATTAGCTATTTATTGATTATTTCATTTTGTTGAGATCCTTTGCACGTAAAATGTTCAGCACTATGTCGACTACTTCAGTCGTTTTTTTCATGGATTTTGACTTAAGAATTCATCACAACAACTTTAAAAACTAAAGTCTTTTTATCTAGTTTCATGGAATTACAAAGCCTCTTTTGTTTTGTTTCTTTTCGGGATATGCAAAAATCCAAATGTTAATTTAGGCATTATCAAACCTTTGTTTTTGAAGTTTTTTGTCACATTTGTGGAATTATTTACTAATGTTTCTGTCCGAAAAAACTTGCTCCTATTTTAGCAAATTCAGCCTACCTTATTTATGTGTTACAGTTATTATCAGAATTTATCAATAAGTTGTGCTCTTCAACTTCATCTTCAAGTTAAGCAAGTGATATGAATGTTTTTTCGCAGTTATTTCCTCCTTCCATAGTAGCATCTCCAGTGACAAGCTGCAGCTGATATCATACACAATTACTCTCATAAAATGCGATTTCCAATTAAGTAATACATTAATGTGGATGATTTATAGTTCTGTGTCTCTGGTAGCAGTCAATTGGTAGCAGTTAATGGAAGTAAAGAACTAATTTGTAAATCTACTTGATCAGTTCTTATATAATGAGAGCTCATACGGTTTGGTTGTGTGGACTTTCATCTCATAAGAGGAACATTTTCAAGTTAAATCTATATTGAGGCATGTCTGTAGTAACCCATTTTAATCTTTTATGCAGGTGATTTGGTTCAGTCACACTAACCAGAAAAATCTGGCATACAGTAATTTGTTGAATGGTTGCTCATGCATGGTGACAGCGAAAGCACTCAACAGTTTTTCTGTAGGGATGTAAAAAAAATACAGATACATATTAAAAAATCAATGCACATCTAATGCTGAGAGTAACAGCAGTATTGGTTGAAAACCACAGATCAAGATCATGTTGGTAAAAAAGGAATAACATTAATAAGTAAGTCAACAATCGGTTTCAGTCTAACTTTGTCAGTTTCTCTTCCTGTTGTGTCCCTTTGGCTTTTCGTACATGGGATGCAAACAAAAAGATGTCCATTCACGAGCTTGCTTCAACCAAATTGGGTCAATTACAGTTGACTAAAGCTGAACCACAGTTAGTTTGTTGTTGCAATAAACACATGGTAACCCTTTTTTCACAGCACTTCAAACGATACCTGAATTAATTAACAAGACACGTTATTTTAGCACAAAGAACAAAACAGTCTAAAATATCCAAAATGCCAGGTTTTAATGTTTGAAGCTGTTAAACTTTTTGTTTTAGTTGATTAAGATAAAAACAGCCAGTAACCTCCTGAACACCAAAAATAAATTTTGTGTAGAAGACATTTTTAAAATGAATATCTTCCAACCACTACATGCAACTAAATTAACTCCTTTTGGTATCAAAGGACATTTTGGGCCTTCCAATGACATCAAATATGGGGTGGTCCTCTGGGAATTGTAGTTTTTGGTGGATTTCTAATAAATTAAAACGTTTTAGAATTAGTCAAAACTTTTTTTAGAGTCACGAGAGTAAAAAAGACAATGAGGTTCTCTATCAAAATGTATTTGTATTTATAGTTTTAAATAAATAATAATAATATCTACATGGTTTCCGTTTAAGTTAAAGAATTGGACCTTTATGGTATTGCCACAAAGTTAGTTGAATCTTTTATGTATAGATTCATGGACCATGTATTGAGATATATGGAATCATGGGGAAGGGAAGAGACAGAACCTGTGAAAGCCCAGAGATGAACGGGTGACCACATTCCTCTGACTTGTGAACTTTCTGCTGGGATGAACTCAAAACCTCACTTTTACCTTCCAGCTTTGAAACAGCAAGCATAAATAGTTGTTGTATAATAATTGTTTGATCAAGTACAGATATAAGTCTGACTGCTCAGACCAAAATCAATTTACTTTTACATGACTTTTCATGTTAGGTGAAAAATTGCAAAAATATTATTGATTTAAATAAGACAAATAAGTTTCCTCAATAAGTATTGATGTTATTTTTTAGTTAGTGCAGTTACTTTTATTTTCCATTTTTTAGATTTTAAAATTTTCATGCTTTGGTTTCATTTTCCCACTTTAAGTCTGTAAGACTCTCATTCATCCGAGTTGATTCCATCGCAGAAGTAGGTTTAAAGGTTGTCATCTGGACTTGGTTTTTAAAGTTGAAAACGTTTCACCTCTTATCAGAAAGGCTTTGTCAATTCAGAATTCAAAATTGAATTCAATTCGGAATTGACAAAGCCTTTAAAAACCAAGTCCAGATGACAACTTTTAAATCTATCACTGCAATTTCCCAATTTAACTAAAAACCTTCACCTTTAACTATTATTTAAGATTTATAAAATACCTAGCAGAAATATGTAACTCATGTGATCTAAAACTAACCACAGTTTTTTTAAAACATGACTGATATTTAGGCAATGGAGTTAGACTTTTAAAAGTTTGATCAAATTAAGGCAAAAGGCAGAATATTTGAGTCTTTTTGTTCCTCCGAAGTCCCTCCCTGCATGTTTCTCTCTGTCCCCCACACATTCATTCTTTCTGCCAGAACACCACAAAAGCTTCCCTCCTCAAAACACATGCACACAAGTTATTCCAATTCACCCAAAGATGTTTCCTTTTGAGAACAAATACAGATTTCAACTCATGCAGCCCGCTCAAATAATGAAGCAACAGCCACAGCTTAGGATGTATTTTAGATAAATGAGAGTGCACACTCACCACAAAACTGCTGGCACAATGAAAATTGAGGCTGAGGCTTGTTCTGTCTGTCACATGTTGACAGACAGAACAAGCCTCAACTTAAGCACGTCATACTTATTCTATTTTCAAATTATTTTGTAATCATCTTAAGCCTTTACTCAATGCCACAACAGTCGGGATGAAAAGAAGCAAGGAGCAGTAAGGAAACTCTTCTGCAGGATTAGGCCTCTCAGTAGATCCAAAATAAACACTTTTCTCATGTAAATTTTAATTAAAAAATATACAAAAATGTTCATTAGTTTACAAAAGTTTTTTATTTTTTTTATTTTAGGAAAACCAACATTTTTTTCAAATAATTTCATTTGGCTTTCACAGTATTTTGATGAGAGGCAATTATTTCCTATTTGAACACATTACAGCTTATTCCAAATATGGGTTTCTATATTTCAGACCAGGATTAAAAAGCATTTTGCATCTCAAGAAAAGTATTTTTGGGCAGAAAAAGTCAACACTTAGATAAAACTTTAAACATTTAAACATTTGAAGTCCCACTCTGATCATCTTTTGATCTATTTTCAAAGCGTTCCCAGTGGTCTTTTAATTATGATTATGCCATTTTAAAGAAAATTTTTAAAAACTGCATGGTTTTCTCTGACATAGTTTCTGCAGAGCGGCGGGAGTTCATGAGAAGTTCGCCTCTAAGTTGTGGGTGGGACTGTTTGAGCAGGGGGCTTGTGGCCCGCCCAGCGTACTTTCTACCTCACAAATAAGCTACTTTTCAAACAGCATTTTTTGTCTGCTTCTAAATGACAAAGATTGTAATAAAGAAATACTCAATGACGCAATTTTGAGCTTCATTTTCTTATGTCTCGCATCAATAGAAAAATACCCAAAAAACATGTTGAAAACACCAAAAAGACTTTTTGTTGAAGTGAATCTTTAAATCTTCATTGAAAAGCTGCCATTTTTTTTACTTTTAAAAGTCTTAAACATATTTCTGAAAGTTTGAAAACACCAAATTCTAATTTTTTTTGAGAATGTTATGTAACATTACTGATTATAGGAAAACAAAGTTCCTATATGTACATAATTTGAGTATTACTTTTAACTAAAATATTGTTGAATATTTGGGACTTTTGTGTTCAGTTTAACTACCCAGGAGATTGAAATTCTGGGTTCAAATTTTCCATAAGCTGCAAAACAAGGCAGTTTCATTCACATATCCAGTTATGGGGTGCTGGATTTATGAATGATGTTCTGTGTTGTGTTGAGCTGCCCTCCCTGAGGAACCGCTGATTCTGGTTCCCGTGTCACTCAGTCTCAGGTGCAGTTGAAGTCCTGGGAAGTGGCCGCTACGTCCGCCTAGCATACCTGAGACTGCAGTTACACAGCGCCTGGCGCCTGGAGTCTCTTTGCTGAAAACAAAAAAAAAAGGGAGGGTGGGGGGGGGGATACAGCGTGACTGCTGCAGACTGACTACCATGACTTGTGTCTGTGCAGCAGCATCACATTTCTGTCCTTTCACGAAGCCCTCTGGGAAAAGACAGGTCGGCAGCCGCAATAAGTGCACAGAGAGACAGAGGAAGACTGCGGCTGAAGCCTGCCCTTCCACTATTACAGTCTACTTTATCACAGGTCTGGCTCATGATGTGGCCCCCAGGCAATTCACATTGTGAGAGAATGAATGGTAAAAGTAAAAAGTGAAAAAGAAAGAAGGGAAACCTCTCTTGCACACGTCAGAGGAAGTTTGTATCACTTGAATGATGCCGTCTGCTGTTTAAAGTTGTGTGCATAATTTCTCTGTGGGTGCTTGGAAACTCCTTTTGCACATCCTATCCCACTTTTTCTGTGCATTTGAAAGCCTTCTTAATCTGGTGGACCTCAGAACTTCACCGGCTACCACATTACATTTGATTTAACAAAGATAATAAGACATATGATCCTAAAAAATGCCTTAACACATTCAAATAAGTGATCATGGTGGATTAAAGGGACTTAAGCAGCCTATTAATAAGGCAAATCCAGGAAAAAACATGGAAGCGGTGCTCCGATAGGAAATGTGCGGTGAGAGAGGCGTGTGTCCAGGATATGTCTGTCAAGATTCTGTATTAAATCTAATCCCAGCCAGTCAGTGAGTCTATGCCATTGTGTGTTGTGTGGAGCTCCTGCCTCTCCTTTCTTAGAAATGATCCCACCAGAACACAACAACAAATGTTCATTTTTTTGTGAAGAATCTTGATAAGAAAAATCAATCAAACTCCCACAGGAATCAAAAGACGATATTAAAAAAAAAATAAAAAAGACAAACTAAAGAGCCTTTTGTGGTTGTTTTCTTTTACAAATCCATTTCCCGGGGTTTCATTCACTCAGACGTCTGTCATGACGAATTTAAGTTTCATATTTTACCCCCTGTCTGTCTTGAAAAGCTCTGTCATCTTGGGCTTGAGGTACAGTTTGCCAAGAGGCTAATAGTCCTTTATGACAGTACAATCTGATGCCTGTCCTGGCTAGCCTGCAGGTAATCCTGTCCACCTCGGCAGCTAAGCCATGTTCAGGCTTAAGTTGCATATTTTGTTTTTATCAGGACTCTGCTGATAAATGCTATCAGCGGGTGAGAAATGAAATATGGGGGGTCCACCTTCATTGGGCCTGAGCCCCTACTCAGAAACAGAGAAGTTAGGAACAATGACACCTCTATTGAAGTTCTAAAGCAGAATTCAACATATTACTTGCAGGTTAATGCACAAAAATAAATGATGAAATAATTGAAAAAGCTAATTTTCGCAAATCATTTCATATAGTTGAGTTTCTTTGCATAAAAGCATGATAATCCCACTCGAAACTCCAATTACAGAGCAGCAGCTTTACTTTTGGACCCCCAAAATATCATTTAATAAATTCATAAAATTACACGCTAATTTATTTCCAGTAATGTGCTCTAACACTACGCTACCTTCGTGTCTGTGGTCCAATGCCGTGGACCTATAGCGCATGTGAAAAGCACTCACACACTCTTACCATAGGTGATGACCCCCTCTGTGAAAAGCACTCTTATTGGAAGTACCCATTATCTGCAAAGTCTGTGCTCATGCTGACACAAAGTCATTAGCTTAAGCTGTCCTCTGTGTAAAACCACAGTTCGTTTCTTTGGATGTATTATGAATGGAAACAGTTTTTCTATCCGGCAACAACAAAATGAACACATGTTTACGTAAAGGCGGCATGTTTCGAAACAGTACCTTAAAAACACCACATTTTATGATTTCCAGCGATATTATCTTTCATTTTTGCTAACTAATTTAGGTCTGAAATGCTTCAGGATCACAACAACAAATAAGATTTGAAAGAATGTGGAAAGAATTTATTAACCTTTGTGCCCATAAGGGTCATTTTCAGCCAATTTCTAGAATAAAAAATTAACTCCTCATGAATAAATTGGGGTTTGTGCTGTTTCTTATTATTAATGTCTCTTTTCCCTCATCCTCTCCCATTCCTCAGTCAGTTTTCACTCCTCCATCTATCAGAGAGATCGCGACACACCTCCCTCCCCCTCAAGTTATAGGCATGCTATGTCAAAGAGTGTGTGTCCCACACAGCGAGGGGTTCGGTGGATCTCCGACAAGACCTGCTGCACTCATCTTTGACACCTGTCAGTGCCTCGGCTGTCATCCGTGTGCAGAGATGGAAATGAGCAGGAGTGACACAACATGCCAGAGGTGATGGTGACAGCTCACCTCTCTCCATCAGCTTCTAAATCTGTTGCACAGATCGCAGCTTGTGTGCCGGCTGGGTAACAGTAATGACATGTTTGGAGGCCATCACATGAACTTCATTTCCAATGCAGGGATGACACAATGCTTCCACTTTTTAGTTGCAACACTAAAGACATGGGATTGGATCTAGGCAAGATGCACGTCTGTCAGCTCAATTAACCATTTTACCATCTTTAGCTGCAACTGAGGAAAAAGTGCCGTTTGGACTCTTGTTTTGATAAAAGAGGTTTAATTATTTCTATTACCGGTAACTAATCTTACACCAGTTTAGATTTTTTTTTATTTAGGTTTGTCGATTGCCTTTTGATTTTGACCTAAAGGTGTCTTGAGCTTGACAAGTGATACAAACGCTCCATCTGTCCAGCTGCAGCTGATGTGAAGTCTGGCTTTTATAGCTGCTGATTTGAGGTAATCTCTGACTGTCCAACTCTGCAATTTAGATGTACTGAATTTCATGCACCTAATCCCCAACATGTGGCTGTCCCTAGTCCCGGAAAAGGCTCTGATTGGTCTGATTGATAAATGAAGCCTTCCTCGTGCTGTTGGACATCCATTTGAATGGGACCTCTGCTGGTCTGGACTATGTCCCGGAAATTTTGGACAGCTAGTTATTAAGTAGTTAGATCCTCTAAACCAGCCTGCAGACGGGGATCGTTGGTGGTCACCTGGGTTCGGGCATAGTTTTGATATTCTTAAGCCTTCAGAATAAATGGATGTGATTTAAAGTGTTCATTCTTGTGCAGAGCCCCATTTGTTCATGTTACATTTAAACAACACGTTTAGACCAAAGTTAAGTTGAACATTTCATTTTGCTGCAGCTTTTTACTCTACATTTGATTCAAGACCTCTGTTTCCCCCATATTTGAACTACAGTGTTGTTTCAAACCCCTACAGCCATTAATTTTCCACTGGTGTATGTTTACACCAGTAGTCATCTCCATCATAATCCAGTTTGAAAGGACATCAGGAATTAAAAGAACATCTCATAGTAAGCAGACAAGGAGAACACAATAACCTATTCAATCAAATAAGGTCAAAACAATTTAAAACTTGAATGATTTATTTGTATAATTCAAGCCAGACTTTGCAGAGGCACTTGCAAATCATATTTTGCATTAGAAAGAAAGAAAAACTTCAGTCTGCACTTTGAAATTACAGTAACAGCTGATGGTAACACCAAAACGTCAGTTTGGCACAAAAGCCTAAGAAGGCGTACAATCACAAAAATGGCCGTCTCCATGGGAGAGGCTGAAGCAGCTCAGGCTCTGATGTGCTGCTGCAGGATTGGAGCACAGCAACCTGGGTAGAGCCCTGATGAAACACTAGGAGGTGAAAGGGAAAGTAGTGATTTACCATGACTTTTCTAAGAAAGGCCAAAGCTAAGAGTCCAATTTATGCTTGATATAATTTCACCCAATCGCTCCCCCATGACCATAAACACATTCTTTCTCCAGGCATCTAAAGACAATCAGATTCAGTCTTCAATTAAAAGCCTAACAATGGCAGCAATGTTTTCTTTTTCAGAGAAGTGTATGAAAGCTGCATAACAAGTCGCCGTTTTCAGCCTCTTCTTTTAGGTTTTTAAAATACCCTTTGTTGTGCTCTGCGCTTGGCAGTTGCCTCCCTCCGTCTGTACTTTTTTTTCTCTTCTGGCTTTGAATGTTAGCTGTTTCTGGGCTCATTAATGCAGAGGTGCAAAGGTGAGGAAAGCCTTTTTCAGTCTGGCTGCCAGGTACAGTTTCTCTTGGCCCGCATTGCATTTGTTAAACATGTTCCCATAAAACTCAAATCAAACGTTCCAGTCACCGAATGGGATGTTGGAAAATTATTTATAGGCAAATAAAGTTGCGTGCAACCATCTAAAAGGCCGCCCGGCTTTTGATGCATGGTTCTTTTTCACCAGAAATCCTTTTCACTCAGAAATTTGGAAGTCAGCTATGATTTGCTGGAGATTCTTGGTAATCTCTTGAACAAACTTAAAAGTTGGCATTCTAAATTTAAGATGCAACCATCTTTTTGCATGTGTTTGCAATTGTTTGTGTTAGTTTGTGATGGAAGGAGATGTTTTCACTACTTTACAGAATGTATAACACATCCCCTGCCCACAAACACAGATGTACATCATCACTGCTTGATTGTGGGTGACCTTGGTTGATTGAGCTGGTAAAGGGCAGGCCAGTTGTGCAGCTGGGCTCTACTGTCTTGGTATCCAGAGCTTCAGACTATTGAGTAGGAGGGGAATAGTAGCGTGACTACAAGGGACTGCTTGGCTGCCACATTGTGACCCCAGCAGACACACTCCCCACTCAGCACACTGTGCTGCACTTGTTCCTGCTGCTGAAATGACAGCAACAAAGCAGCTAGGAACTTCCCCAGACCTTCTTTTGGGGTGTTTGGACAACTCTAAGGCCCCATCTGTGCCCTCAGGGGCCTCTCAGCTGGCCTGGAGAATGAGGCTGAAAAAAATGGTAAGGCAGTGAGGGCTGAGCAATTAAAAGAAGGAGTGTGTGTCTGTAAATGTGTGTGCTGTTAGGGTATCCATGAAATCAATGGTTTTGAAATTTCTGAAACTTGTTTGATACATGTATGAGATACAATTTCTCCTCAAGAGCCAATCAACACTTGAATTGTTGCATCTGACGACTATTACAATTACACTTTCCTTCAAAGTGAACCTTTTCATTTTGCTAAGCTCATTTAATAAAGTGCATGGATCATAAATCTCCCCTCGCTAATAATTGTTTACATGTCTGTGATTTTCAGGGTCATTCAAAGGTTTTGCTATTTCGTTATTATTTTTACGGGGAGCTGCCTTAGAGAAAAGTGTTTACAAAGGTTTAACAAGCATATTGAATTTTTAAAGGCATTGAATCAAGTTTTCGCCTTTACATCTTTGTTTGTTTATTTATTTGTTGGAGAGATATTATGTGGGGTAATGCCATGGTGCCTGCCTCTGTGACACGTATAAATAAAAAGAAACTATTAATATTTATAGGAAATGCCCAGTGTTGCAAAAAACTGGCTTCTTTCACTATTCAGCCACACAAACATCAGTCAAAAAGGCCCAAACTTGGCTTTTTTTCATGGCCGTTTAGTGCAGTTCAATTATTCTCACATGGTCAGACAAATGGAAGGCAAGAGTACAATTTTTGGCAAAGGGGAGTGGATTTGAGGACTTTAAAGGAAGTGGTTGAAAAGTCAAAAAGTCATCAAAAGAGGTTTTTACTACGAGGTGGGGACAGAGCGAAGGAAGGTTTTTGTGTTGTTTTGTGAACGCAAGTTGGCCTCGTCTGATGACAAATTGTCCAGTGCTGGGACAGGACGGTTCAGCCAGCTGGTTGGCCCCATCAGCCGGTTGATTGATGGTGTTGATGTTCTAAATCGGCCGTCAACACGGCGAGTACAGGACTCGTAATAGCGCAGCTTTAGATTGGCCCTAGAGATAGCAGGAAGTGAATGGGGTAAATGAGGAGTGGGGGGGGGGACTGAATGCGAGGGAAAAAGGGCACGTTCCCATGCATATGTACAGCTTTTGAGCATTTCAAACAACAACTGCTGAGTCTAATCAACTAAAATAAAGTTTATACAGTAAATTACACGGGCATGTTCATTGAGGGAGAGGGTGGATGAAATTGCTATGCTTGCTGGTTGAGCAAGTGACATATTGTACATCATGTGTTTTTTTCCAAGCAGCTCCCAGAGACAGCTTTCCGTCATGTCTCAAAAAATGTGTGCAGGGTTATCAACACTCACAAAAAAGCCTAAGGGTTAAGGAGCAATCATTACTGTCAAGCAGAGGTCAGAGCCGGGGCTCTCATGTTCACAGTATCTGACCAATGCACCAACAAGTCAAGGGAGGGTGATGAAAAAAGTACAAGCTCCCCCTAATTGTAACAGGACCCCCTTTATCATAGTTTCGCTGGATAATACAAGCTACCTTTGATCAAGAACAAGGAAGTCTGAGATTGTGTAGGAGGTCCTCAGATCTCAACACACGCAAAGAGGGGAAACACAGGGCAGCTCAGCACTTTAGGCCTCTAAAATCACTGCAGAAAAAATAATTCCTTCTACTTCAGATTGTGCTCAATTTTTTTTTTTTTTTTTACAGCTAGCTTATAGTTGATTTGTTGCAAATTGGAATTGACCTACCCACCTGTTCAGAGCAGGATTTACGGGGCTCGGTTACTTCATAGGACTCCATAGGCATGTTTGGTGGTTCAGAATTTCATTATTTTGGGGTGTTGTGCCTTTTTGAAAAAGGATACCACCTCTAACCAGATGGGGAATCACACCTCTCAATCCACATGGAGGAGAGTCCTGGATAAAATCAAGTGTCAAGATCAATAAATGCAGCTTTATATAGGCAAACCAGCTTTACATGCAAGTATAAGGAGCGTTGATTGACACACCAAGTGGATGAATCAGTAACTACGATCTATAGCGACACTCAACTGCCTACAGTGCCTGCCTGAAGCTTCAACAAAAAAATCTAAAAGTCTCAGACATTTTCAGGAGGATGGAGTCCATGGCAAGAATAATTTAAACTTGAAGGAGTTCCTTTTTGAAGTAGTTAGTTGTTAGGAAAAAAAAACTAAAATAAATGAAGTGATCTGAAAACCGTGGAGCACTTTAAGACCAGAGCTTTAGTTTCAGTGTTTACATTCTTTGGACTACCGTAACTCTGTCACCGTTTATGCAATTATTGTAATTCCAGCAGTTTCTGAAGCTGAGAAATCTGAGCACCTTTGCACCGTTATGCAACACTTTACGCTTTCTTTACTTTTCTCTCGTCTTAAGAATCAGCTGATAACATTGATCGCATTAACAGTCAAAGAGTTACGGGATGTCAAAGCGTGTGTGTTATTTAACATCTCCGGTGTTAAAGAGTTAAAAGTAGACAGCACCAGAGCACATGGCTTTATCTGCACATGTATGTAACGGTCGATTCATGAAGGGTGCTGTATTTTTTTTAAGCAGAGCTTGTTCTAACATGTTACATCGTTGTGACCCTGTTGTGACCAGCTAATTAGACTGCAATCCAGTCCTGCAATAATGGGAAAACATTGTGTGCATTTTTTAAGTCTTTTACTATCATAACAGTAACAACTGATAAAGATGTGCTAAACACATTTAAATGATTTACCAACTTAATACAATTTCCTATTGTGAATATAGAATGTAGAATTAAAATCTTTAAAGTATGGTAGACTCAAAAATGATCTTGAAGGTCTCACTGTGTTGCTTTTCTGTTTTCTAAGTTTGGTCACCGGTGCTTGATAAAAGCCACTGGACACTAAGTGGTTCTTGCTGTTTGGTTGGAGGCATGAGGGCAAGGAGTTTGTCTGTGAGGGCTGTTGTTGGGCTGGCGTCTTTGTGAAAGCCTAGTGATATCTATGAACTAGTCTCATTGTTTGCGCCTGGCATGCACATGCACACTATCACACACACAAACTTGTATAACTATCCTTACGAGGACACTGCAATGAGAACAGTTTTTATGCATTTTAACTTTAACCAGTTCATATCCAGCTCTAAATTATTAAAATTGAATCACTTCTTATCTCTAATTTTACAGAGGATCCCAGAAGTCCTGCTCTGCCTCAATGGTCGCCATAAGAACTACTGGTCCCACCCAGGTGGGTAGTGATAGGAGAAAAAAATCCTGTGAGGAGAGAAAAACAAGGATTTAGACAGAAATGTAAGACGTATCTTGTAAATACAACACACCAAGAGTAAAATCCGCAATCTTTGTAGCAGATAATTAACTAAAATGGATTCTTCACTGGTGGTCTGAAGTTAATTATTCCATGATATCTTTTGACATCACCATTAACCAACATAAGAGCTTCACAGAATAGACAGAAGAGAACAAAACACCCTTAACTTAAAATTAAATGTAAAATACATTAAGTAAAATCAACCTTTTTGCTTACCTCAGTACCACTTTTGACTGGTGCTAAAGTCCGTAATCATCTTTTAATTTTTAGGTCTGTACCTTCCAAAACACATTGTCTCTGTAAGTTTCATGGTAAAGCTCCTTTTTTTTTATAACAACATAACTATCTTTTAAAAAATAAAATATATCTGTTTTTTGGCAATATCAAAATAAAGGCTTGTTGTAAGGATTGTGTGGTTTTGTTTGGTTTTTGGTCAACGTCTGAGTTGCCCTCAGTCACACTGTTTCCCAGTCCAACATGATCCCCAGCTTTTGTCGTTTTGGTTAATTGCCCTCAGCCTATTTAAGTGTCTGGTTTTCAGTCCATCCTTGTCAGGTCATCTGCTCTGCTCTGTTGTGTCACCGTTTTGTTGCTCTGTGGGTTTTGTCTTTTTCAGTTGGTTTATTGAATGTTTTATTTCCTGTCACCAAGCCGGGTCTCCTGCATTTTGGATCCTCCACCACCACCACCACTTCCTGACACTTGTGGTGTTTGTTTGATATAGAAATATAATTTTCTTTCAAACAAAGCATAAAAAATGCTGAAAATCATGACAATTTTAGTTTAGTTTCCGTCTGGTAGACTGTAGATTTTTCCACGGCCAACTGACTTTGTTTGCCTCTCATCAGGACGCTCTTGCCTGCCCTCTACTTCCTAAAGGACTTAGTGACTGTTCCTCTCTAAAACTGCTAAACAACTTTGCCAAATCCGACCTCTGTCGGGGACCCTGGCACGCAGCAGGACTTCTGCCAGCCTGTTATGGAGAAAGAAAAAAAGAAAAGTGTAGTTAAACACATTGATGCTTCAGACGCTGTTTGATTGGCCGTTCTGCATGTCAATCAAGTGACATATTAAACAGTGAGTATGATCATTTGCTAACAGAATTTTTTGTAAACATATGCTTTTTTTTTTTTTTTTTTTAAATCTTTGATGGCTCGCGTACCGTCACATCCGGTTGATCTACGTAATGAACACTCCTGATGCAGGCTGATGCTAACTTTCCACACAGAGTCAGGATTTGATCAAATAACAATTATTGCTTTGCAGTTTGCTATATTTACTGTACCTGCAGTAATGTTATGCATGTCTCATTTAGAACAGAATAGTACAGTTTAATCACATTGTGTACTTGCATTTCTTTATGCTAAGATTCAGTCGTTTTAAGTTTTTAAACATAACAGGGTGAGCAACTGATTTTAGAAGGTTTTGTTCAATTTGGTTCTCTTACAGGACTCCTGGGACAGAAGTGTAATTTTCCCCCCTCTTCCTACACTGGGACACCCAGGATGCGTATACAACAACACACCTCCTCCCAACCACACTAACCCCTACCTGCACCCCCCCTCAAACCCACGCACACACATATACAATTGAATTCTTGGATAATTTTCGTCCCTTTTCACCCTTGGCACACCAGCCTTGCACAAATGATAGAGCTAGAGTCAGAGCCTTGCAGCTGCGTCTCTGAGATCCAACCCACCCCCAGAAAGAAACACAATGTATGCACATGGACGCACACAGGCAGGAAAAAAAAAAAGTACTGCATCATCGTGTGTGTAAACTTTGTGCTTGTGAGTGTGTGTGCTTGACTGTCTCTTTCTCCTTTATCTCATTCTCCCCATGCCTCTTCTCCCCATGTCCTCCTCCTCCTCTCAGATCCTTCTTCCTCACCATTGTTTCACAGGCCTCCACTTACTCCATTGTGCAGGGAAACAAAAAAAAAAGGGTGAAAGAGAGAAAGAAAACACAATCGCCTTGTCCCCTCTCTCATCTTAATAAGCAGCTCCAAGTTTGATAATTACACGTTCAGAGTGCCGCATGAGTTTCTATGCAGTGTTCGCATCAGGGAGAAAGCCACTGACTCCGCTGTTGAGGGGAGCAGCTATTACAAATGACTGACAACTGTCCCCCTCCCCCTTTGGTCCGGGAAGTTCTGAAAGCGAGAACAGCAAAGATCAATTTTGTATCCTCTTTTTGGGAGGTTCCCCCCCCCCCCCCATCAGAAAAGCCAGCGGACCACATACGTCGCAGGGCCCACAATCCATTCCATAACTTATCGCCATGTGCTGCACATTAATGGAGTTTCTGCAGAGCAAGGGCCAAGGAGACAGCCAGACTGAGGGTGTTCTTCTGCGGCGGGAGCCAATCTGTTTAGGATTAAGGGAATAACTGGTGTGGCTGACAAAGAGGCACCCAACATGCAGAGTTAGAGAAAGAAGGAGAGAAAAGAGGAAGACGTGCAATGACAGGGAGCTGAATGTGGTTTGGCAGAGCTCTGGTTATTGTTTATGCCTATACAATAACATGCTGAATATACAGGCCTAGATTTAATCTGCCCCACTATGGGGTGCAGTGTATCAGTGGGAAGGAGGGCAAGTGTGGGAGTGTTGAGAGTTTTGGGTGTTATATCCCTCCAAGCCCCTAAAATGCAGTGATGATCATGTTATTTTCATGTCAGTTTATCTGTCCATATGTCTATCTTCTCCTTTGATCTATTTAACATGTCCTATACGTTTTAGGTTGATCCTTCCTGACACTACCCTCTGGTTTACCGGGCTTGGGACCTGCACAACTGGTTTGTGCCTTGTTGAGGCTGCTTTTTATATATTTTAATGCCTGTCTAATTGTCCATCTTTCTGTTTATTATAATTTTTATTTCTTTAGTTAATTGTGGATTTTTGCAGACCATCACACTGGCCGCCATTGCCCCCCCCCCCCCTTGTCCGTGCCTATGTGAATGTCTTGAACCCCCGTTCCAGCGTGTTAGAAAATACCTTTGCTATAACTTAAGGTCATTTTTTCCCAAACGTCATTTTGATTGTTTTTTGCACCTTCCAGTTCTTCATAGTCTCAAGTTGCCTGCAGTTGGGTGCTTCATCTCCCATCAGATGGTGAAATAAAGGAAACACTGTTCTCCTCTCTGTCTCCAGACCGTTTGAAGCATAGACACACCTTATCTGACTCGTCGGCACAGAGGGCCCTTCTTTTATGAGCCATTGGTTCACTCACCCATTATGATGGCAATCTTGATGATTAAAGACCCGTGGAACAAACTGGGCTACCTGTTGCAATGATGTCATGTCTAGTCTAGACCGACTGCCATGATTAAGATTTAAAGGTACTGGAGCTGTTTGTGGAAAAATATCAATTAGTTGTTGGCTACGAAAAAGTGGCTTATGTTCTGGATGTGAAGTTTGGTCTCTTTTACTGAGCATTAAGGAGCACGTGTAGTTGCAAAAGTTCTTTTTTTTCTCTCTCTCTTTCAGTTGGAAATGCATAAAAACAGCTGTTTCTTGAAACCACCCTCAGTAGAGACTTGGAGAAAGCAATTATCACAGTTGGATTAAAAGGATCAGCAATTTATTTCTTGGCTCTGGGGTGTGCGGTGGATGTTTTATTAATCTAAAAGCATTACTGTGATTTATAAGCAGTGTGTGCATCTGAATTCATGTAAACCACGTTTGAGTCATTTTCCTATATTTGATATTCTTGTCAACTTTATTAATACCATCAGCTCCATAAAAATAATACAGATTTACGACACCAAAGAAGTTTGCAAAACAGCTCATATGCAGAACCTTTACAAAAGTATAGTGAATGCAACTTTATGGACTCCTAATTTATTTCACAAATTCCCAAATAAATAAATAAATAAATAAAAAAAGGAAAGTAATTAGTGAAATTCATTTTAAAAAGCACAGATTAACATTTCTGAAATGATTTATGCCTTTTTCAAATTTTATTTTATAAAATAGTGTACCCTAAAGAATTTTTCATCAACCATCAATTGTGAAATCTGCAGGAGATCAAACAATCTCTGGTCCTTTGTGAAAAATGTTTTGGTTGTCCTTGCAAGTGAACCCTGGTGTGATTCACCATTGTGTAAAAGCGAAATGACTTTGCAACACTTAAAAAGCAGGTAGCCATGCAAATAAAGCAGGTGAGAGAACCCTTATTTTAGACTCCAAATTGCCCTATGACACGACTGGAGACCTGTCCTGGGTGAAGCCCATCTTCAACTAACAGTAGCTGGGATAGGCTCCAGCAGCCCCATGACCCCAAAAGGGATTCAACATATTTGGAAGATGGAAGGATAAGTAGATTCCAGATCAAATAAGGTTTTGGTTAACAGTACCCAAAACAAGTCTGTCATGTGATTTAGTCCAACTTCTGAGAACAGCACCAAATAAAAAAAGCACATAAAGTTGTGCAATTTTGCCATTACCAACCCATTAGACCAA
Organism: Oryzias curvinotus; assembly: GCA_023969325.1. Classification (NCBI taxonomy): domain Eukaryota; kingdom Metazoa; phylum Chordata; class Actinopteri; order Beloniformes; family Adrianichthyidae; genus Oryzias; species Oryzias curvinotus. The sequence continues at coordinate 26,900,365 of CM043716.1, forward strand.
TTAACCCATTTATCCCATTGATCCTATTGCGCAGTGGTCCCCAACCCTTTTACCGCCACGGACCAATCTTTAGGATGTAGGCAGATGATTATTATAGCAATGCTACCAAGAAGGAGAAACAGAGATGTAACAAGATGAACCCTGAGCTTTTGCTTTGACACGCATGACATTGTGTATGGCACAGGTGTCATCATCCTCCCCCCTTCCCACACTCATGGTGCAAAAACAAAGTACTGTCTATTAAATGTTGCTTTCTTTTTTTGGAAGTTGAAGGCTCCTCTTCTGTCTCCTGGCTGGGCGTTTTCCCCTTGGCAAAGAAACTTTCCAAAGACGTTTGTTTTTTACTCATTTTGCTAGTTCCTGAGTTTTATTTTAGCTGTAACCTATCACGTGACCGAGAAGAGCGCCTTGGCCTGCGTCAAGAGTGACATAGACGGATGTTACAGAGAATTGGGCAATTTTTAAAAATAAAACATATTTCAGATTCCGAAATAAATAAAACGGAAGTAATGCAAGTTATTTATTCTTTCTGTGCGGCCGGGTACGAAATGACCCGGGGGTTGGGGACCACTGCTATTGTGCAAAGCACCCTCAGAAAAATAAAAGATCATTATTAAATTCCATTTAAATATATATCAGAACAATTTCATTTACAAATCGCTTCCCTTTACCCTTTTTAACATTTTCATGTTGCAACTACTTTTGAACGACAAACATTATACATTTTACAGGCCAATGTGATGAAAATAGTGTTTTGGTGTTCTTGTGACATTTTTCTCATGAGGGAGGAAATACATAAAGAAAATTAAGCTTAAAATATCATTTCTGAGTATTCTTTATTCAAATCATTGTGAATCAGGAGCGGATGAAAAAATGCCATTTGAAAACGCTTAGAGCTGTTATGTAGAACCTACAACAGGCGGGCCACAAACTCCCTGCTCCGTTCTATTCTGATGTAGCCACTTGTAGAAAAATAGATTCCTCAACATCTTTGCTTTTGTTGTCTTAGCTAGCATTTAGGTTCAAAATTGTACGGTTGGTTAGCTCCAATATATCTCATCATTTTTGTTGCACGGCTAATGTTAGGTTGGGATTGTGAGGGGCTGTAAGCTAGCTTGAGAGCGTAAAAACAGATAGACGATAAGAACTAGGGACTTTTTCACTCTACACCAACAGTCCTGCGCACTACTCAAAGGCAAATTTCAAACGAACTGCTGCTCTGCAGAAATTGCCACAGAAAAACTCATCTTAAATACAGATTAGAAGTTATAGTTAAAGTTTTTAGCAAAACATATCCCTCCTTATATTTGGGCTTTGCTTGACAGAAGTGGGTGTAATTTAACCATTCAACCATCCATTTGCCTAACCCGCTGTATCCCTATCGGGGTCACAGGGTTGCCAGAGCCTGTCCCGGCTGGTCGGGCAAAGGTGGGTACACCCTGGACAGGTTGCCAGTCTGTCCCAGGGCACACAATCACTCCCACAAAACTCTCAAAAGCACACCTAGGGAGACTTTAGAGTAGAAGTGGGTGTAATGAGTTTTACCTTTCTGCACAGTCATACTTGGTTTTGGGATTCTTTTAATATATATTGTGTATTTTAGTTATCCTTCAGTGAATTTGCCTCCTTTCCACCTCCTCGCCTTGTCACAGAACATCTCAGTCATGGTAGACTCCTCTCATCCCCTGAAGTCCCTTTGAGATTCCACTTTAGACTCAGGTCTGCAGATCTTTCCTCTACAAAAAAGAAATGAACAAACCCGAGAGACATACAAGCACCATGAAACACTAAGTATGCAACAATTCGACACGCAACAAGGCGCTCACCTTTTCCTCCCTCGTGGTGTTATTTTTGGCTTGTGTGAGAACGAATGTCACTGGGGAGCATGTGTTGTACCTCCCTAATTAGGGCTACCTCAAAGCTGGCATAAAAACGGAGGCGATATTTATTAGGCAGCAGTTTAGTAGCTTGTCATGAGGCCGTGTCAAAGCTGTAAAACAAAGTTTAAATATGTGTGCCAAGAATTATTACCAACCATGGCTACTCCTCTACTCATGGAGAGACTGACATTTGAATATTTTTTTTTTTACATAACTGGAGCGGTGATGCTTTCTTCTTATGCACGCTCATGAGTGACATATTCCTCCTCTTTAATTTTAATTTGTAATATGAACAGAGCAATGTTTGTGCCACAGTGCTTTCTTGACACGACTCTAGACGTCACAGGAGTCGGTTCGTGCAGGGTGATTATTTACGATGGCCGTTTTAAAGTGGTTATGATGAAACTGCCTTTATTTATTTATTTTTTTGCACTGAAGGCTAATAAATCCAGAGACAGCACAAGTTAGTGTTAATGTAGTTTCAGGGATGAAACCAAAGGCAGCCTTGAGGTGTTGATGGATGATAAATACATGCTGAAATGATACTGTTCTGATTAGTCTGAGCATTTTTATCCCTTTAGTAGGCTGTGATTTGTTTTTGCGTGGACAGTGTTCCTGTTATAATGTGTGTCTAGCTTGATGATCATAAAAAAAAGGATGCAAATGTTGCTCATATATGGACAATTTCTGTACATGCTGACACATTCACTCTCTTGTCCATTTATAATCACTGTTTAGATGATCCACGGTGATGCAATTTATTTTGAAGATGCTGTTTATCTGATGCACCAAACGAGAAAAATGGATCTAAATTGTGCAGTCCTCATGCAAGCGTTCATTGGATCTATACAGCCTGAAATCTGAGGCTGTCCTGTAATTGTTGTCTGTAATCACAGCTGATCACAAGTTTAGCATAAATCTGCTAAAATATTCAATTCTTGTAAGCATGAAGTCATAGTTGAATAAGGTTTAGCTGAGCTGAGGCTTCAGCAGAGAAATGGCAGAGTTGGTCGGCTTGGTTGTGAGTTCAAACTCCAAATAACTTTGATCTCAGTGTTGGGTTTGTAAAAATTGTACTCACAGTACAAGCGTTCTCACAGTTTTACCATCCCCTGTGGGAGCAGTGAGCTGAGTACAGACCTCACTCAGTTTAATCCCTGAAGCCAAACCTTGATGCTAAGTTTTAAGGCATTGGGTTCCATTTTTTTTTTTTTTTTTTCAAATCTATTGTATGTTTAGTCCCAACTGTTTAACCATCGACCAGTAAAGTCTCACTCCGATCATCTCACGATCTATTGTGGAAGTGTTCCCATTGGTCTTTTAGTTATGATTATGCCATTTTTAGACCAATTTTGTTTTTAAAACCGGTGTCGTTTTTGTATGACAGTTTCTGTAGAGCAGCACGAGTTCATTAGAAATTTGCCTTTGAGTTGTGGGCGGGACTGTTGGTGTAGAGTGTTGTCATCACTAGTTCCTATCCTCCATCTGATTTTTACGCTCACCAGCTAACTTACAACCCCTCACAACCCCAACCCTAACAAAAATGACGAACAATATTGGAGCTCAAAGGAGGAAAGCAAAGACGTTCACGGATCTATTTATTTGAAAGTGGATGCAGCAGAATGGAACAGAGCAGGAAGCTTGTGGCCCACTAAGCATATTTTCTAGATAACAAAAACAATCTTTTTTAAAACTGTATTTTTTAGTCTGCTCCTGATTCCTGATTCAATTTAAAGAAAGAAATACTCAGAAATGCAATGTTAAGCTTGATTTTCTTTATATATTTTTTCCATCATGAGAAAAATGTCACAAGAACATGTTCAAAACACTATTTTCATCAGAGTGGGTCTTTAAGTCTCGTGTTGAAATGAAATGCAATGTGTCTCCCTTAGAGAAAGCTAAATACAAAAATAAAATAAAAAGTCAATTGTAGTACTCTAGAATTCTTCTTACAAAATTGTAACTATGTTGCTTTTACTTATACTTACTTATAGCAGTTAATCGAGAATTTGATAAGATAGTTTTCATTAATTTATTCAAGCATGATTTGCTAAAAACATATTTTTGGAAATACACCATTGTGTGTGAGAATCAGCATGTGCAGGTCAGTACTAGGCTTAGTGTCCAGATCTTCTTCGTCTTTGGTTTGTGTTCTCTGTTCGTTACCAGATCTTTTGTTTTGTCACCATTTTTATTTTACCCATGTTTTATTTAGAGTTTTGTCTTTTGAAGTGTTGGTTTTGAGTTTAGTTCTTTTATTTTAAGTCCAGCTTATGTTTATTGTGTTTATTTAAATAAACCAGGTGTTTCTATAACAGCTTAAATGCAAACACAGGGACTGTTTCCTTTATTGGGTATAGATTCATGCATGTAAAATTCTCTTCTAGTTTCTGCGTCTCTTCGTTCAGGACGCTTAGAAATCCCATGTGCAACTTAATGGCTCCTCCGTATAAAATGTGTTTTTTTAACAGAAATTTGAAGAAGAAAAAAAAACTTTAAATACAGTAATTCTGATTATTTCAACGGGAGACATTACCCAGACACCATAGAATATTTTGCCCAAACAAGGCCCGTGAGTTGTTTTTGTTGGCCTCTTTTGGACTGGACTGCCCTCGCTGACCCTTCATCAGCACAGTATATCTGCTTGAACTTGAACAAACATTCCCCCGCACGCTAAACTGTGAATAGGACGGACTCAGGAGCAGCAGAGGAGGAAAACAAAACAATGTAGTTTCCAAAATGGACATTTGGAGTGTAAATTAAAATTAAGAAAACTATTAATTAGCTGCTGATTTGTTAATTTAATATCTCTAACAGACAGTTGGGATGAGATCTGGGTCAGACCGAGTGATCAAATTACAGATCTGTCATCACTAGATCTGTTATAACTTAAGTTAAAGTTGTCTTGCAACCTTTGAAGTTAGGTAGAGTTGTAGGCAGAGCAGTTAGGAGCAGTAATGCACAACTAGGATGCTAACATCATTTGCAGAATGCTACTTTACAGGCACAGGGTTATTAAAAGCATTTACAAATACATGACAATTTAAAGAAAAAACTTTTAGTTAGCTGTACTTTGTGTTTGTACTTCATGTATGTAATTACACCAATTAATTCAAGCCAGTCAAAGGAAACTGATTCATTTTCTATTTTCCATTTTTATTAGCAGTTTTTCCATTTATGCATTAAGAGGGGTTTATATTTTGCCTTAGTCAAAACTGTCCTTACAGGTGGATATGGGGTGACTGTGGGCTAAAAATGAAAAAGGTTTCTCTATGGCCACGCTGTAGACGACAAGTCGCAGTGAACACTCATCGGGGTGAAGTAGGTGAGATGCAGGAGTGTCGCACTGATTTTTTACCCCACCAAATCCTGCCCACTCCAAAAGAAGTCCATTAGTGCTTCTCAATGAGGTGTGCATTCCTTGTGTTCAGCCCAACTGTTAGAATTTAGGAAACAGAGTGTTGTTTGTCAGCATCCTACAGGTGTCATACGCGCGACTTACCAATGATTAGAGTGTAGTGTAAGTACACTGTACGTCATAGGTGTGTGTAAGTTGCATTATCCTTACAAATTCCTCCCAATATGCATAACAATTGTACATTCCAGTTTCATGGTGTTCGTTTAGGTAGCTGTACGAGCCTCAGGACACAACTGTGCTTCCCTGAAGATGCAGCCACTACTGTGGGTCCAGGCAACCCAGAAACCCGCAACACCCAGCGCCCTGTACAAGTGATGTGACTAAGGCCTTTGTAATTCGTGTAAAGTTACTTGTCATGGTTAGTTGAAGACATCGGCTGCTTGATTATTTATATTTTATATGTCTATGTTTTGCTTTTAAAGCACATTGCTTGCCCCCTGCATTTTTCCTTTTGTCATTTAGTTTGGATTTTTTGTTTATATCTGTAGTGGTGTAGTGTATTACTGATGGTAGCCTTTGATACTTTGGTCCCAGCTCTCTGCAGGTTTTTCACTAGGTCACTAGGTGTGGTTCTGGGATTTTTGGTCACCGTTCTGGTGATCACCTGTGGGGTGAGATCTTGCGTGGAGCCCGAGATGGAGGGAGATTATCAGTGGTCTTGTATGTCTGCCATTTCCTAATAATTGCTCCCGTCCCCTGCCTTCGCCCACAAGTGGCCGGGATAGGCTCCGGCAGCCCCGTGACCCAGAAAGGGAAAAACGGTTAAGAAAATGAATGAACGAATGAATGAATGCTCCCACCATTGATTTCCTCATCCAGGCTGTGTATTTATTGCAGATTCAGTCTTCCCAGCCTGGTACAGGTCAACAATTTGGTTTCTGGTGTCCTTAGACAGCTCTTTGGTCTTGACCATAGTGGAGTTCGGAGTGTGACTGTTTGAGGTTGTAGACAGGTGTCTTTTATATAGGTAATGAAGTTTAAACAGGTGACATTAATACGGGTAACAAGTGGAGGACAGAGCATCCTCTACAGAAGAAGTTACAGGTCTGTGAGAGCCAGAAATCTTGCTTGTTTGTAGGTGACCAAATACTTATTTTACACCATAATTTACAAATTAATTCTTAGAAATCAGACAATGGAATTTTCTGGATTTTTTTTCTCGTTTTGTCTCTATTGACAAAAAAAGAGAATTGTCATAATTGAAGTATACCTGTGATGAAAATTACTGGCCTCTCTCATCTTTTTGAGGGGGACAACTTGCACAATCGGCGGCTGACTAAACACTTTTTTACGCAGCTCTACAGCTGACAGAGAACTACACTTTTGTTGCTGAATTACTAGAGTGAGAGAGTTTTGTGTGTTTTTACCCTCTTGTCATCTGACAGCTCTCTTGCTGTGGCCACTTTCTTAGGAGCCAACAGGCATCAGGTTCATGTAAGTCTGCTCCTGCTTCTTTTGAACGTGCTCACTTGCATTACAATAAAGCTTTGTTGTTTGAAAAAAAAGGTGGACATGTTTATCTCGAAAATATTGTCCTTCTGCTTGATCCAAACAACAACTATCTGTAACGCTTTCATCAAAGTACATTTGTGTATTAAATCCCACCAAGTGTCTGCATTTTTTAATAGAAATAAAAACCAGCTGATCTCCTTGCTCTAATAGTTTGACCAAAAAAATGCCTGCTGTATCTTTTCCAACTCTTTATTGTACATGATATTTCTTGTCACAGTTGGTCATCTGTTTGCTTTCCTCCTGTGAACACACAAAGACTGTTGTTTCTGACTGTGGTGTTTTGGCCAATTCACACCTGTCCTTCACATCCATCCTACAATGTCCATTCAGCTTTGTGAAAGAGGAGACGTTTTCTTTCTGTGAGCTGTGATAATTTTCCCAGCGTACAGCCACTGTGGTTTTCTCGTTTACACAAAGGTCTGTCTAATGTTTGCTCCCAAAGAGGACGGTTTACAAGGGATTTCTGTTCTCAGGCAATCCAAATCAGACAAATGTATGAACATATACACATACACAAGACAAGATGGTAGTGGAGATCGGTAATAGGAGGTTATATGCTAAATGTTTATATGCTTCGTTTTATACGCTTCTCATGCAATTGTGTTTTGCATACGCAACCATTCCATGTATAACTTTTCACTCATGTATAACTTTATTATTGCATAAATGGTGCACATATCACGATAAAATTACATAACTGGCACACAAATCCCTAATAAATTACATATAAACAGCGGAATAATCATCAATAATAATAATTTACGTGTTCGTTGCGTGGTTTGTTCATACTTCTGTTGTTTTAATGTGGTTCATTCGTGGTACATCTGTGAAAATTTCACAAGTTTTTGGTTTTTCCACGTATATTCACGTATGACCAATTTTCAATATACCCAAAATGGACATTGTGACTGTGTTACATGACCTTGAGATCAGAAATGTCATTTTTAATTTTCCCTCTGATGCCAATAAACCTTTACAGATTTACCATCATGACGACTATCCGTCAACATTATCTAGATCTTTCAGCCTGAAACCAACGGATGGTTAACAGCAACGACAAAACTCATTTCTGTTGTGACACCAGCTGCAAAATTCTTTTAAAGCTGTTTTTGTTTTTAAAAGTTGTTGTTTTCTGGCTCATGCGGTGTTTGTTGCAGCACTTTTGTAATTGTCACAGGAATATGTGTTTTTCTCCTTGCATGCATGCATTAATATGATCACTAAGAGAACAGCATGATATCCTGCTGAACTTAAACATAGCTTTACTAATCCCTGCTCTGTCAATGAGTTTTTCAGCCACCATTCATTGGTGTTTTTCTCTTCGCCCTTTATTCCATACCTCCCATAGCTTTGGCAGCTTAGCATTAATAATTTGCTCATGCTCGACTACAGAAGCATTTAAAACAACAGGAATAGCTCTATAACCAGACATTACATCTGAAAATGTGTTTTTAAGGGGTGCTTCTACAAGCTTCTAGCTTTTTCCCACATAAGCATCTTCATTTGTTTTTGTTGTGCCTTGACCCCTTTGTTTATCGACAATACCAATGGACTAACTATAAATAGCAACTTAGCATTAACTTCCAATATACGTCAGTTTCTTTGCTAGCAGGGGTACAAATGTTTACCAAAAGCTGTTTATAGTAAAAGTTAGTTGGGATTGCCAAAATAGGGATTTTTCTCACTATAGGATTATAGGGTGCACTCTGAATGAATGGTCTATTTTTGACCTTATGTCATGTATAAGGTGCACCGAACTATAAGGTGCATAAGCAAGACAAAAGAGTCAGAGATAAGTCAGTCAGACTTTATTAACTGTGTTTGCAGTAACTCTAACTCGTTTGTGGCACAATAAACAGCAATATTTACAATACCTGTAACTCCCAGCCGTGTTTGTGGCATAAAAAAATACAGATACCACTAAAACCAATGCTAAGCTGCGTTCACACTGAAGGCGATTCGCACGGCCAGTTTCAATGCTAAGTCAATGGTACAGAAGCCATCTGAGGCCCTGTGGCGCAAATTGAATGAGGAGCATTGAGCGGCGGTCTGGCAGCAGGGCAATTTAAGCGGCTAGAGAGATCAAATATTTGAACTTTGCCGAGGTCGTCGCGTCAACAGGGACTCAACTTTGGTCATGTGACGTTTTCAGTGACTTGATCAGCGGGTAGAATACAGATGCAATATGGTGGATGGATCCGATAGTTCTCCTCCTGAACCTTCACCCATTTTCTTTCTTTTCTTTTTATAAATAAATTAACCTGATCTCTTAACAACATCTTTCATGCACTGTGAATGAGATCCACACTGACACTGCTCCATGTAATCATCAGACTACAAACATTTGGTGGTAGCTCCTTCCAAAGCATCTGGGGCGTTCAATTATAAACACATTTTTGCACTGGCAGCAAATTCGCAACGCAATGACACAAATTCGCCATGCGAATCGCGTCTGGTGTGAATGCAGCTTTACTTTGACTACACCCAACCTTGTTAGTAACATAAAAAAAACACAGTCCGCCGCATCGCGCCGCATCACGTAACATATTGTCTGCTTTTTGTGAGAAAAGCGATCCAAATCGGGAAAAAAAACAAGAATTAAGGACTAAAACCTGGTTAATATGTATTGCTTTTGTAAGTGACCATGGTATAAGCGGGTTAATGGCCTTCGAAGTGTGCGGTTATTACTTTATAACGCACGACGTGGAAGCCTGAACCGTCCGACGCGAAGCGGAGGATGGTTGCTTCCGCGAAGTGCGTTAAAAAGTAATAACCGCACACTTCGTCGGCCATTAACCCTTACATAAGGCACTTCAGGTCATGAGGCGCTCTGTGGTTTTTTGGAAAAGATTAAGGCTTTTAAGTGTGCCTATAGTAAGGAAATTATGGTATGTCTATAATAGTCTGTTTAACACTTTGACATAACTGCCAATTTTAATGGTAATGACAGTTTTCCTCATTTTAGAAGATTTTAGTAAGTATTTAGTCTGTATTCTGACTTTTATTTAAAAAATAAAAAACACAGGCTAATTTTACTGTGAAGATTTCTAACAAGATTTTAAAACAAAAGTAAAGCAAAAAAGGGGGCTTAACACTGGACAATTTGTACATTATTATATCTATTTCAACTTTGCTGTACATTTAAAAAAAATCTAAAATTATGGTTAATGTTTTGTCAGATAGATTCTTTACTTTTTAATTGGATTTGATTGATTCAGTTTTCACATTTTTACTAACTTTGTTGAGCCGAGTTATTAAAAAGGTTTTACATAACTAGTGATTTAAACTGAACAATTAAAAGAACCTATGTTAAGATAGATTCTAAAAATAGGTATACAAGCAGTTTCAAGAGAGTTTACTATAAAGGAAAATTGATCCATAGATTTGACGAATAGATATTTAGCTTTTTCTACATGAAGATGGCTTCAATTAACTGATTTTGTTTTATTTATCTGTGGTTAGAAACCAAGTCAGTTCCATAAAAGCACAAGTTCTGGGTTTGTAATGAAGTTATCAAACCCAAACTTGTATGTTTTCGCCATAATAAAGCTTTCAGTCAGGCATAAATGTCAAAAAAATGTCAAACATTCTGTTGTTAAATGAGATAATTAATCATCCTCCCAGGTCAGTCTTTTTGATTCCATGAATGTTAAACTGAATTTTTAACATAGCAAACATTGGAAGTTAATGTAAGCGCAGGGAAACCTAAAGCAGCTCTGCAGGATCTTCCATCATTGCTGTGTTTGTTCTTTGTGATTATTACTTGTGGGGTTTCCATCAAGCAGCAGTTCACTTGAACATTTATGCAGGCTCTCAGTCGGCTGGATCCTGCAGAACTTCCTCCAGTCTTGATTAATTTGATTAATTGATAACACAGCTGAGTTGAAGCTCTCAACACAGGATTTATTCAACGCTGTGGTTTAACAACTGAAAAGCTGGAGCTGAAAAATGACAAAGGGACACGTTCACTTGTCTTTCCCACCCAAAGCTTTTTTATTCCTCACTGTTTTAGTGAGTGTGAGAGGAGAATGAAAACATGTGCAGTCACCCTGCAGAAGGAGAGGAAAAAATGTTGGCAATTGTTTTTTGTGCAAAAATATTAAAAGAGTAAAGAAAGGAGGGGGGGCACAAGGAGACACAACCTACTATTTGTTCACAGAGGCTTTCAGTCGGTCTAAAGGGAAACATGTAGAAATGACTGAGGAGGAGAGGGGGAACATGAGGGGAGATGTACGGTGGCCCTGAAGTTCAAATACTATCAACAATATACTCAATGCAAAAAACATATTAGACATCACAATGACTTTCAAAAGAGCAAAACAAAAGATTAAGAAAACAACAATATTTTTCTGAAATCAAAGCAAAATCCAGGAAAAAAAGCACTATTTAAAAAAAAATGAATTGAAGTCAATCTAAAATGTTGAAAAATGAAACACAATATCAGAAGTGGTAGGTACTGTGAGACATCACGGATTAGATGATGACGATTTAGCCTTTTCTAACGCGTCCTCAATGTAAACATACTAATAAAAGTTTTATTAGTATGGAACTGCAGCATCGCTTCATGCAAAATAACTGAGTTAAAATGATGGAACATCATCGTCCAATAGTGATTTCCTATAGTACCTTAGTACTTTTTCTGATTTCTCACTGTGTTTAATTTTTTCTACATTTAATTTTGATTTCAGGAAATTACTTTTCCAAAACTTAAAATTTGTATTTCATTTCTTTTTTTTCTTTTTCTTTTTTTTGGGGGGTGGGGGCTGGGGGGGGTGGGGTATGTTTTGGTTTCCTTTGGTTTTCCTTGAGTGATTTGCTGATGTGATTTGCACTTCAGGGCCACCGTAGAGATGGGGGGAACTCTTGGCAGGTGTGGGCTGTTGCCATGGTGTTCCATCAGGCAACTGGCCGTGGCCTCGTCGGTGACCAAGGGCGTTTGCCCTGAGAAGGACTGGAAAGTATCAGGCTTGAACTGGCTGCCACCCACCTGTCCCACCCTTCATGAACGCATAGAGCCTGTTTGTGATGCAGTCCTGTCACTCACACGTGAGCTGCTTTAATCATTCCTTTTGCCGTTGATTTTTCAGCAAGCAGCAGGAGTTTTTAATCCAGCCGTATCCACCGATGTAATTTTGACAAATATCAGTGACATTTCGTCTCTCTCGTGGTGCTTTGATATGATTACTTTCTCCTCCATGGTTCCAACCACTTTCTCTGTGTTGGAGAATATTGTTCTGCATTGTTGGAAATGTCACCGTCATCATCAGGCGATACAAAAAAACAGCTCCATCCTTTTTCACCTATATTCCTGCTCCGCAGCAACTGTACATATAAACGAACGGGCCTCCCTGGCTGCAACTCTTAGCAACTGTTGCTATGTGTAATGTTGTTGAACTCAACCTCTCGCTGGCTCTTCAAACGTGAATGACTAATCTATCACGGAGCACACTGAAAGCTCTTCGGAAGGGACCTGGAGCAGCTCGAGGCCCCCCATGACCCTCTCCTGGATGTTTCCTCATTACTTTATAATGTATTCACGCTTATGCTTCCATGGCGCTCGCCCTGGCCTCGTAATGGGAGGAAGCAGTGAGCTGCTCCAAAAAGCCTGGTCCAATTTGCACTTCATTTTATTAACAGGAAAAAAAAAACCAGCCCAGCTTCTGGTAGTGCCTTGCCAAAGCTCACCAGGCTCTGGCTTGCACTGCCGATGTGACGACAGGATAGAGTGTCTCGGCATCAGTGGGGTACCTCCGCTGGCCCCCGGGAGATGCTGTCATTATGCATGTTTGCAGTCATGGGAGCTGAATGCCTTGGCTTAAAGGGAGGGAGAGGGGAAGAAACTGAGAATGTTTCGGCTCCTCTGCAGTGTTTTGAGCTTTCTGAAATGCATGTGCTATCATGGCTGTGTTGTGTTTACCACAGCGGGAGGCAAACACAGAGTTACAGAGGAGAGGCGCGGAAACAGCGCACACAGTAAAATGAGCAAAATACATATATTAGGACTCTCTGTATTCACTGCACACAAACAGAGAAGAGAGGAGAGCTCATTTCAATATAAATGGAAGACAAGCGGGGAGTGTGTGCCTTCATATCAGCATTTGAACTTTTTTTTAATACTCTCCTCATGGAAATATCCAGCAGAAGCCCTGAGAGGAGTTTTGCTGGGAAGTCAGGATGTCAATGTTAATTTTCTTGCCGTTGCTAAGGAGACTCTTTCTCTCACAGAGGGCTCGGTTTCCTCCCCCATGGTCACCACGCTTTCAGTCAAAGAAGCCTTTCTGTTTCCAGCCGTCTCCCTCGTGCAATCAGACACTGAGGAACATCTCTGCATCGAGGGACCAGAAGACCCCAACATCTGGGGACTGTATTGATTTCCACTGAGGGGGGAAAAACGCTTATTTAGCACACAGCCACTCTTCCTCTGTGATTATCATGCCATAGATTTCTGATGGCAGGTTGTAGAAGGGAAAGTTGTGAGACAAAGCAATCACTTTGATAAACCACTTCAAGAAGAAAAAACGGACACACCTATTGAGGAAAAATGAAATATTTAAGTTTGATTTTATGAGGAAATCAGTGACTCTGTAGGGAAAAGAGCCGTCGTTGTCACCTTTGCAGCTGCCTCTGCACTGTTTATCATCCAACACATCAGGAGCTTTGAAGGTTTTGATGATAAGCTGCATGGCCAGCGTGTACGGCCACATAAAACACCTTCCTAACCTTCCTGAGCCTTCACCGCAATTACACAAAATGCTCAGGTCATCCAGTTACCACTACCTTCAAATGTAATGGCATTGGTAAAACATTTTTTAACACTTTTAGTAAGAACCAAAAAAGTGTGGCAGTTCAACCAATTTTACCTCTCATTTTAAGCCCAAAATTTTACCAAATAAATGCTTGAAATATTTAAATAATACATGAATTACACAAATGTAACCCCTTTATGCCTAAATTTATTTTCAACTATATTAAAAAAATATATTCTTTAATGTTTTTCAATTCAGTAGCACTAAAAAAAAGGAGTTCTTGATAATATGGTACTTTGCAAATAAGCAATTTATGGCATACGGGGTTGAAATAAGATTAAATCTTTTAAACAGAAAATACATTTTATTTAGTATTTCTAAATCCTGTAGTGCAGTCTGAATGCTTTAATGTTTACTTAAAACATATATGTATTCCATGATTTAAACTACTAATTCTGGACACTAAAAAATAGGCCTTTTTTAAAATGAAAATGTAAACCAAAAATTCATAAACATTGCAAATAATAGTTAAAAAATGTATTCCTTCAATTCCCTTCTTGTTTTATGTAACATCTTTGATATTTTTATTTTCACAATCAAAAACTTTATACAGTGTTTATGATGCATGATTTTTTTTTCCATTGCAAATAATGAAAACATATTTCATAAAATAATGCAAAAATGACTCTTTAGCTGATGGTTTTGAAACACTTTACTTGATGAAATATAATCAGGACATTATTACAAAAAAATAAAAATAAACTCAATTTTATTTGTGTCAATTTAAATCACAATTGGTGAATGTCACATGTATGTAATCACGCGTTAATTAACAATTACCTAACATGTAGTCATGGTTCTCTGGTGCCTCAATGATGACAGAAAGCATACAGTAGTGGCTAAGTCCTCAATATTTTATAAACACTTTGGTGAGTGCTGCATCGTACAGAGTGATTACTGCTTTAACCAGTGCATCATGTAGTGTTTTTCTCTGAGGATCCACCACTTTCTCCAGCCTTTCTCTCAGAATTTGACAAAAAAAAAAAAAAATCCAGTATCTTCATTATGCACACAGAACACATACAGAATGTCAGCTGCAACTCGCTGTTAACATGAAAATTGAGCCAGCCTGAAGACTTTCTTCTAAGTGCATGCAAGCCGGCAATAAAGTTGCTGGCTGAGGGCTAAACAGGGAAAAGACAAAAATGACAGGGATTTCACCAAAGAATCCTTTTAACAGGCCACTGACACATGAATGGGGGCAAAGTGAGAGAAAAGAGAGGAGAGGGTCTGAGGGAGGGAGATGAGAAAAAAAAAAGAGTAGACAACCAATTTGGGAGTAATGCAACTAAAAACTGACAAGTGTAATTTCATCCATCTGGACCGATGTGTAAAAAGCACTGCTCAGAACATTCCCCATGATTCCCCCCCTGATTGATCTTCCCCCGGTCTGAAACACCTATTATTAGCCACGAGCCTAATAGCACCAGGATGGCTCAGCGCTCTCCCAGGGGCCAATTCTCCGGTCATCTGCCCCTCACTCACCACAGCTGTGGAAACCAACCAACGGAGAGAGGGTGAGGAGACGGGGGAGCAGGAGATGGAGCTGCCAAGAGGGGATGGAGGTGTACCTAATGGGTGAGGAGGGGGTGAGTTGAAGAAGTGGGAGCCAGAGAGTTGGGGTTAGGGTTTGGGGGGGACGGGGGGTGAAGATGGAGAGGAGAAACAGGGATGGAGGACAGGGGCAAGGATGAGGAGCAAGGTGGGTGAGATGAAAAGCCAGAGTCATGGGGGACAAAGAGAAAGGGACACGAGTTATTATGAGCATTTCGGTTATTTTTCAGAAATAATAAACATAGATTTGGCTTTTTTAATGTGTTCTATCACACAGGAGAAAACTAATCATGACAAACAGGCTAGAAAAACATTCAAATACTATAGTTCTAGATATTTTAAGCAAAAACAGTGAAAAATAGTCTGCTTTAAATTCAAATTGGAGCATGGGTTCTTGTAAAAAAGGACATTTTTATTATTATTTTTTGATAAGACTTAAATTTTCCTCTGTGAACTGCTATAATTAATACATCTGAACTAACAAAGTGGCATTAATTCACAGGAAACATTTGACACAATGACTAATTCAACTGTTAAATAGATTTGGAACCGCTGGTAATGAAAATATTAGTTCTGTTCTGCGCTCACATCGAAATATTCAAACAAATATGTGCACCTTTGTGAATATTTAAATATGTTGCAGAGCCAGAAAATATTATTTGCTGTCTGGGCCCTTTGTAATGATTTTTTTTTTGCAGAAGATTAAAGCTCCGGGGTCCTCTGTTAGCCAGCCTCTTTGATGGCGGTGAGGCCTAATGCATTTTAAAGGCTGGTGGTGTCAGCATCTACCTTTACCTCACCAGAATGACTTAAAACATAAAAATAGAAATGTTTAAAAATGAAGGCCTATACACACAGATCTATTAAAGCCAAATAAGATAAATCCAACTATCAAAAACCTCCATAGAGCTGCTTTATATTGACTGTCCTAGAATATAAACGTATAGATGTGGCAGACATGCAAGTCATTATTTAGTTTTTTTCTGAGCTTAGAAAACTGCCATTGTTATTTAAGGGTGCTTTTAACAAACGGAATTTCAAGAAAATTGTGAACATTGTGTTCATTTATTTGGTGGTATTTCTGAAACAAATCCTAGTTTAATATAATGTTTTTTATATATTATGGGGATATGATCCTATGTTTTTCATTCTGAATTGACTTCTTTCAAAGTCTTTGCCTTTAACATGTCATCCTTGAGGAAGAAATAAAATTATAGTTTAAATAAAAGCTCCTGCAACGAAAAAAAAAAACGTTCAATGCAGTTAAACCTGGAAGAACAAACCCACCAGTCTGGTTTGAGCCTCAGTTTCCGGTAGAATTTTCCTCAAGGTGTGGCTCAAAGGTGCGCAACAACCACCTGATCATCTCCTGCGATGTGCGGCAGCGCGTGAGAAAGACGCAGCCTTTCTCTGCGCACAGGTGTGACTACTCCTTTCTCCTCGGTTTTCTTCCACTTCATTTCACGCGGAGCTCTTAAATTTCAAGCCTTTTTACTTTGCAGGCAGTGGCTGTGCAGCTCTTCCTCCTGCAGCAGCAGGGCCTTCATTTCACGAAGGAGGACGAACTTTGCACTCTGATGAATAATATGCGCATTTTTCTCTGGAACTTGACTCTTCAGTGTTTCATTTATTTAAAAAAAAAAAGATATACAGAATAACATAATTATTTTTATTGGGCCTTCTGCTGAGTTTGTAGGCACTGTAACGCATATGTTAACAATATTGTTGAAGATGAGCGCTTAAAACGCATTTAGTCATTTTTTTTTATCCAGTGTGCCCTGATTTCTTTGGGCTTTAGGCAAGAAAATATACTATCGATTATAATGAAAGAGGTGAAAATTACAAAATAAATAACTATAATAAATATAACATAAATAAAAAACGTGATTTTTTTTACAAAGCAATAAACCTTTTTATTTTTCATTTGACGGATCAACACAAAAATTTCCATGGCAACTTTTTGGCGAGTTTTAAATTATTAAAATGTCCAGCACAATAATTAATATTTCAAACAGTGGTGCTCTGTATTGATTAACCCGATGTTTAACCTGTTACTGTGGTTACGGCTGGTGCTGATGGCAGTAAACTCCTCTCTGTGATGCTCTGCTCTTTCCCCCGCTGTGACAGCTATCTGTTCATTTGTGCCGAATGGTTAAACATTTCACGAGTTTGCTTAATGCTCCTCGTTGTCAAGTATTCTCTCTTGATTTCTGCCACACCACCTCACCACCCCCGCTCTCCCGCTCTTTCCCCCCATCCCTCTTTTTCTTCCCCTCAGATGAAAAGGCGCTCTAATTATTCCTGGAGGTCGGGAAATAAAAGATTGTCTTTGAAGTACAGGCCCGAGCTTTGGACTATTTGCAACTGTTGAAGCTAAAACCCTCACTCTTGCAGGGAAAACTCCCCCAGAAGGGTGGATTCAAGAGTTTACTTTGTTTGTTCTCTTTTGTTTACTGGGAGATTTTTTTTCACTTTACTCCTTTTTCTTTTTTTTTTTTTTTTTTACTAATTCGTTTCAATGGCTTTCAAACTGGAAAATGGAAATGTTGCTCCTGCCCTCTATTTGGGCGGTAGCGTCCTGGCAACAGAGCAATTTTCTATCATCAGGGATAAACGGCATCGAACAGTACATTCTGATAAAAAAAAGGGGGGGGGGCATGATTGCTGGCCTTCCTGTCTGTCATCTACCGACCAAATCCTCTCCTTCAAGACCGACCACTGTGCTGTCAGACCTAATAATGCTGCGTATTAAGTCGAAAGAGGAAAAGAGGGGAACTGTACTGAACCCTGGCCCTCTCTGGAGATATAGTCACAAATTCTGATTCATATATTTTTCTATGTGGACCTTCTATGATTGTGCGCAAAATGATTGGGTTTGAGCAAATCGACTCTGATCGGGGCCAGAATTCTAAACTAATATAACCAAAATAATATGAGCGTAATGGTGCGCAACAAATGTCCCAAACATTTATCTTTTCCCTGAGTAATTTCCCAGTAATGATTCGTCGTTTATATTGTTCCATGCCGTCTCTCCTGCGTTTGTTCTCTTTTAAGGAACAAACGAGGGCGCAAACACCACGTGGCACTAGAAGAAGTAGTCCGTCAGGTCAGGTGTGGCTATAGCCAATAAAAATAGGGGCGACAAGAGAAACAAGCAGTCCTAATTAAAACAGGAGCCTCGAGATGGACCAGTGCAGCTTCAGCTGCAACAAATTAAATCCATTAGTCCACGAGAGGCTGTGAAGACTCACCTTGCACAGCTCTGCTTGTTTATGGCCATTTAGCTCCTCTACCAGCACGCTACTCTGGATCCATCTGAAGGCCCTTTCGCCTGCACCTGGAGCCATGCATATGCCAATGTCGCTTTTTACACGGGGGATTATGCGCTTATTTATCATGCAGAACTTATTGTAAACAGCCCCTCCCGCCTGAGAGCGCATGGTTTTCTTTATTACAAAAACCATAATAATTCATCTTGGTCTACTCACACCCTTTTGCAAATCCCATCAAAGCTCAGTACGACTGGGTTTACATTATAAACTGTGCGCAATTTGTGTGCGTAAAGGCGCAGCGCCGTCATTTAAACGAATTTTGATGGATGTTTTTTATGGGGATGTCTGTGTTAAACAGAAAAGAAAATTTAAACAAATGACCGTGTTATTTTGACAGGTGCATTTGTTGCGCTTGTTCTGCCACTTCGCCACAAATGGCGAAACCGGAGAGCTGCAGTCGGCGCCTGATCAAACAGTAAGCTATGAAAAAAGTAGGCGTGCTGATCAAGAACTTCTGGATCTCTGTCTGCAGCGTCAACCCCAGAAAAGCCGAGGAAGTGGCTTACACTTGAACACGTGGTCATGGACCAGAACTTTCTTAAGGCGTAAATAAAACGTCAAAAAAAGACTTCAACAAAGAACAGAAAGGAGGCATTGAAAATAAAGTCCTATAATACGAATGCATGAGTATACGTAATTTAATTAAGCTTATTCCATCTAATTTGTCAGTCACACCATGGCGCAAACTTTCATCTGTAAAATTAAGAGCGAAATATTCTCCGTTTTCATGCGTCCCAGACGGGGGAAACCCCAGACCTGCGCGGCCCCAGCGGTGGGACACTGGAGTGATTTTAGAGAGTCATTCATCAGCGTTTATAAGACAGCTGGAAATAAAGACCACTTCTGTTAAACCACCACAGCCATTGATTGAGCTGAAGGTCAATCATCTACTTAGGGACAAAGTGATTTCTGGATTTGCAACTGTTCATTTTGTGATTGACATTTTGACGATCCCAAATGTAAAATGAATTCTTCTCAGGATGAGGTTATGAACTAATATAACGCCAGATTATTGGTCAGAGCGTTAAATATCACAAGAAACCATATTTTATAGGTTTCATTTGCCTGATTTTAAAACAAAAACGTGCTTTTTGCCTGTAATAAAATGTTTAATTTTAATTTTTTTCATGTATTTAAGATGCGATTTTTGCGCGCGTGCAGGCCTCATTGGACATTTTTTAAAGCATCAGAGTGAAGCAAATCCGTGCTTTCAACACTTCATGTCCACCGATGCCTGCGCGCAGACGAACCACCAACACGCCCCTCTCTCATCCATCTGCACCCATTCGTCCCGCAACTTCTCCCGCAGTGGCGCACGCATGATGCAAAGGAGGAGAAAAAAAAGAGGAGGATGTATCGCTTAATCGAGCCCCTCCGCGGGGTTTGAAAGCCCGCAGGGAAACGGTCAGAATCCCTGCAAAGCATGTGTGTCTTTGTAGTGGAGCTCAAAGGCGATTAGAAAAGGTAAAGGATCTGGTTTCTCCGCTGCGTGTCCAAGTGGAACGCGGGCATGCATGGGAACTGGCCACTGTGTTAGATCACTGAAGGGTGACCGAGGTGTCTAGACTCATGCAAGGCCACTGCGAGCTTTAAAACACAGGCAATAAAACCAAACTCCTACCTGCAGCATCCTTTGCTCTCCAGAAAATGTAATATTCCCAAATAAAAAAGTGACAAATAGGGCGCGTGAACCAATCCGTCTGGGAGTCTTCTGCTCTCATCCCCGCCTCAGTGCTCCTCTCCGGGTCCGCTGCTGTAAAATGATTATCCTGCTGGGTTGTGCACTTTTAAATCCCACAAAGTAAATAACAACCGTAAGCTGACGATAATAGCAAGGTACCAAGTTCTTGTTTCAGAAAAGGAGAAAATTGAAACTAAACGCTGCATTTAGACAACCATTTTTGATAAGAGGATAATTGAGGCCACACTGGTGTATAATTACGGGATAATTTATGCTATATCCACTTTTATTCCACCCTCCCAAAATAAAATCCAGTCCATAATCATTACAGGCGAATTGTTCTTAATTTTATAGCTGCAATTTGAGTAAAGTGTGGCCGCTAATCAAATAGGTTTTCATAGTAACTTGATTGCTGCCATAATTATTTTCCAACGCACATCCTTTTTTCCCTTGAAAACTCTTAAAGTGGTGAAATGAAGATTCTAGGGGTTGAAATAACGTCTAAATTTTGATTTTTGGAATCGAACATTGCACACTAACGGGGTAATTTACCCATGTGGAGGCCTCGTACAACGCAGATGAAAGACACTGTCATTTTGGCTGGGTGTCCCCCCTTTTCCTGCAAAATAACCTATTGTCCTTCAGGCATATTGTTGTTGGTTGTGTCAGGCTCGCGATAATATGAATTGTCTGATGATCTTTTAATCATATGGTCAATCAACTCTACTTATGATATATGTTATTTTTTGGGAAGCTGGGGGAGGGGCCCTCTCATTAGGTCACATACAATTCTAAAAAAAATATTTCTCTAAAGAATTTATTTAAGCACTTGTATAAAGTAAAGAAAAAATCATTCGATTTAGTTTTGATTTTGATTTCTAAATTATATAACAAGTAAGTTAATGCAAATCTAGTGGAATTGTCCAAATATTGTATTTTATTCTTCTAAATTCTGTAAAAAAAAATCATTTTGAAGCTTAACCTTTGTGTAGATTTTTGTCTAATGTTTAGACTCCGCTGTGTAATTACTTCCTTAAAGCCTGGAGGGAGAGAAAACAGACTGCTGGCTCATCCGTCTCAGTTACCGTGTTGCACATCGTGCGTAATTTTGAGTTTTGTGATAAAGAAAAAAAAACAGGTACCTCCAAAGAACCTGGTTTTACGCGCGAAACTTGTCTGTAGGAATTAGGCGTATTTCCCCACCACATATTATTTCCCCCTGTAGTTGTGGTGGGAGCTGGTTAGGTGGGTTAACTCCAGCTCAAGTCTCCGTGAAACGTAGCGCTCTGATGACGTTGGCCTGGATGACCAATCGGCAAGCACTGCCCTTTGGAGACAAACCATTTTACTTGTAGTGTCTGCATCAAGTCTGGAAGCAAGGGCTCAATTTTAACAGAATCTACCTTAAAAACACTCCCTTAACTTATGCCTACCTTCCAAGATTCAGTTTGATAATATCACGGGACAAGGTGGAGGGGAGGTGGGTGGGGGCATTAAAGACGCGTCTGGGAAAATCGTGTGTTAACAGGAGAACATCTGCTCGCGGAGGAGAGGGGGAGAGACAAGAGCACAGCGAGAGAGAGGAGCCCGATTTGGTCTTGAGAGAGAGGGGGGTGAGTGCTCTCAAGGCAGAAAAATTCGATGATGACCATGACTACGATGGCTGACGGTCTGGAGACTCAGGACTCCTCCAAGTCGGCTTTCATGGAGTTTGGGCAGCAGTCGCACTCACAGCAGAGCTCCCCGTCGATGGCCGGCGGCCACTACCCGCTGCACTGTCTCCACTCCGGCTCACACGCGCACCACCAGCACGACAACAGCCCCTATCCCGGGAGCAACACCTACAACAGGTCGTTACCCTACCCTTACGTGAGCCATCCGCACCACAGCCCCTACTTGCCATCCTATCACAACAACACGGGCGGACAGACAAGGTTAGATGGCGCAGGTAAGGAACCCCATTTTGCGCGTCCATCCCCGGCGCACAACGCCACCGGATCAAAGCTTTCTCTTTGCCAATATCGCTGTCATATCCACGTCGCTGCACAACCGCCCCAGATTTGGAAGTGATCTTCGCAAACGCTGAAGAAAAGTGTGCGTAAATGGCACCGGATGTTTGGAAATCCAGCCTTCTTTTTTAACAGCCTTGCTGTTTAGCAACCCTAAAACTTGTACACAAAAAAATCTCGATATGTGATCGTCTCTGCCGTGCAACCCTCACCAACTACCTCTGAAAATTAGGCAGCCGCACGCCTTGAATGTTGTAATTAGCATTTAATTGACATATCATTACCGGCAATATTCGAAATATGACAACGTAAGAGGACTGTAGCTGCCAAGGGGCTTGGAATGCAGCACATGATTCAACATTTCCACACGTTATTTTATTTTTTGTGCTTTCTATTTTCCACAGATTTTGCGCTCACAGAGATTTTTCGCTCAGCTTGACACGTTGCTGTTCGCTCGTGCGCAAAAAAAGGAGCGCAGTCTGACTATACGCCGCTTTTGATAAATAACCTTGTTTGTTTTTGTTGCAGAGCAGCAGAAAACGACAGTGATCGAAAATGGGGAGATTCGTTTTAACGGAAAAGGCAAGAAAATCCGCAAACCACGGACAATTTATTCCAGTTTGCAGCTTCAAGCACTGAACCATCGTTTCCAGCAAACACAGTACCTCGCTTTACCGGAGCGCGCCGAGCTGGCAGCCTCTCTGGGACTGACCCAAACGCAGGTATGGAGGGAGAGGCATGTCCTGCTTTGCGTTCATGCATTTGTCATCATTGATTTAACCGATTGAAATCACAATTGCACGATGTTTTGCCGCTTATGTAGTTCATTTTATTCTTTCTAAATGTAACCAATCATCCGGATTTTTTTTTTCTGTAGGTAAAGATTTGGTTCCAGAATAAAAGGTCAAAGTTCAAGAAGCTGCTGAAACAAGGCAGCAACCCCCACGAGAGTGACCCCATCCAGGGCTCCATGTCTTTATCCCCGCGCTCCCCGACAATTCCCCCAATTTGGGACGTCTCTGCCTCTTCCAAAGGAGTAAATATGCCGGCCAACAGCTACATGCCCGGTTACTCTCACTGGTATTCGTCCCCACATCAAGACTCAATGCAGAGATAGGCAGACTTGTCAAGAGGTCTCCTGATCTACAAGCTGCACATTTTGACTGAGCGCAGAGACTGGATGCTGCAGGAGCGATGGCCGCGCTCCTGCTCTGCTGCAGGATCAGCCACAGCCCCCACAAACGAGAGGACTTACCCCTTTTTTGAATTTTTTATAGATGGCTGTCCCGTGGGCTCGCATCTGTTAAGCTTTCATTCATGTCAACATCTGAACATTAATATACCAAATATTAACACTGACGTTTTTGACCTATGGAGCAAAGACTGCGTAATGCTCTCCGTGCGCTCTGATTACCTTTTTTTGGTGGGCACCTGGCTGCCTTTTACCTTTTTTTTCCTCTCCGACATGCAAGAGTATGATCTGTCTGTAAATATGATCTGCGATTTTAGCTGTACATACACTTTTTATGTTTTGTCAGATTGAGTAAACCGTGCCTAAAACATGCGCCTGCTGTTGCGTGATTTTCCCCTCGAAAAACAGTATTCATTTTCCAGCCTTTTTTATGCCTCTTATTGGGCCAACATCACATCAGAGCAGGCCTACTTCCCGCATGCAAGCTTATATCAGACAATGTGAGCATAAGTTGATGACACATTGCTCAATGAAAGCCAGTTTTTATGAAACATTTCAAATAAACCCAGTGGGTGATGAAGATCTCTCACATTGGCCTGTATAGATTTATCAAATGAAGACCAAGCAGAGGAAATCAACTTACCATGTCTCCATTCACCTCGGAAGACATTTGCTCTAGGTCCAGCTTATCTTGTCATTTCACTCTCAGCTATTAGAAGTATTGACAAAATGTTTTCTCCCTTCTCTCCGTCCTAATGCGGGCGGTTAAATGCCAAGCTCCACGGGATCGATGCTGAACAAAGCAGCCAGCTGCACTGGCGTTCAATATGAAGGAGATATTTGGGACAATTTAAGGGGTTTTTATCCAAGTGAGGCTTTTTTTCCCCTTCCCCATTCTCATAGATGCAGGCATAATTAGGGTAAGTTTTTTGATGTAGCCCGCTGATTACAGCGTTTTTACCGTCAAAGATAATTACCTGTAATTTTCTACCACTTTTAATACTAAAAGGCATCTTTATTTGGATTTGAGGTAGCACAGATGGAACAAAAGGGGAAATTATTCCGTTATTCATATACAAATTGCTTAGGAGACTGAGCGTTCGGGATATTAGCTGAAATTAAATGACGCTTGAAAAAAAAATCGGGGGGGTGGGGGGGTGCAGCTGTCAAATCACTGATGGCCTACTGGTGTACATGCACCCCCGCTACCTGGGGCCCCCGTCAGGCTGGGGGTTGGGGTGGGGGGTGTCTCTTTAAGGAGCCCCAAACAGGAGTAAACATCACAAAGACTGCAGAAAGCTTTGATGCGCCTAGTTAAAAAGTTTCCAATTTGATAGATAGATAGATAGATAGATAGATAGATAGATAGATAGATAGATAGATAGATAGATAGATAGATAGATAGATAGATAGATAGATAGAGGTGCAGAGGATGGGGGTGTGGTTGCAGGAAAGGATCGTGTCAGACTGCATCTCCCATCATTTCACCCAAGATCACTAGATTTACGCATCACTTTTTGCAGTCCTATAAATCAAATTATTCAACCAAATCACTATATATTTTCATTTAACCTGGCTTCAGGGAACATCTACTTTATCCAAATCTTCATCCCTTACAGGAAAAGGTAAAGCATAACCTCTAAAATGGTCCAAATGTTAGTCTCGTCCTTACCTTTCTCCTGCTTCTCCAACACAGACTATAACCAAAAAGCGCCAGGACGGCTTTCTTGCTGATGGTTAAATAAGCAAATCCAGGTGGGAAAGTGTTTGCACACCGCAGTAAGCTCTTATATATTGCCTGCAAAATTAGCTGTTATTACTGTCACTGTTTAGTGATGGCGAGCTTGGGAAAAAAAAAGCCCTCTGCAATCAAGAACCGAGCGCATCTTTGCAAATTATAGGTAATTGTCAATGTCCAGATTATGATAATGGAGGCCCTAATCCTGGAGAATAATTATTGTGGAGTGTTACAGTTGAAGCTGTCCAGTAAAGCTAACCGTCATTATTTAGACTCGATTTGCAAAACAGGGGGAAACTAGCTGAGTGGAAAATGTTCGGTTGGAAATAAACGGGGGGCTCTCTCAATATAATGGCACTACCAGTGTGTGTGTTTGTGTGATGGGGTGTGTGTGCGTGTGTGTAGTCGTCAGGAGGGATGGAGGGAGACATATGGTAGCAAACAAATGTTTTAAATCGTTTGCGCATGAGATGTAAATTTCTGGGGTGACCTGCTCGCATTGTAATGACGGGGCTGGAGTTTACACTGCAGCATAAATTGGCTGACGACAACAAAAGGCGCTGTGGGGGGGAGCGATGGATGGGGGGGGGGGGTTGCAGCTGAAGAAAAGTGAGGTCTGTTGCATTTCTCATCATCACGCCCGTCCGCATGCGCGCAGAGGGGCCACTCTGTCAGGTGGAAATGGTGACATGGGTCAGTGTGCGGGTCAGCAGAAGCAGCGTGACTGAACCTACGTGATTCATAAAGACAGGCAGAACGGTTTTTTTTTTTGTTTTATTTATTTATTTTCATTTTACGCACAACGCGTTATATTCTCCTCGAATGTGTTCTGGTAAATTTAATTAGCTTCAAATCCCCTGCGCATTTTTTGAAGTGGAAACGAAAATGTGCCCCAACCTTTCTCTGCCTCGTTCTTCCTACCTTTTTTTTCTATTTACCTGGAAGGTGGGCTGCGGCCGCAGGAGTGGCAGAGCTGTGGAGCCGGTCTACCCCCACAGGAATGCGGATTGTCTCAGATGTGTGTGCCGCCCCCCTCGCCTCTTTCTGCCATTCAAAGCTGCTAATTGTAGGGGAGGCAGAGCGAGAACGCCAGCAGACTGTCTGCTGTGAAAAGCAGGCTTTTTGCTATGGAGACGAGCGGGAAAGCGCCCAATCACAGGAATGTATTTAAAAATGGTTTTTATTTTAATATAGGCTATATCATCAGTAATAATAATAATAATGATAGTAAACATAGGACAACTATAAACCAATGTTTCTTCAAAATCTCCCCAAGAGCCTATTCTTTTAATAAGCTGAATAAAATGCCACATTCTTGCAAGAAAAGTGAAGTTTCTGTCCTTATTTTATTTTCTAAAATGTATTCACATCTGTAAATGCATTATCTTTCTCAGTAACATTTATTTCACGTTGATTAAAGGAGATAAAACTGAATTATAATCCAAAAGAAAACAGATTGTTTTGTTTTTGTTTTCCCGCAAAAATTAGCAACAGTTAAGCCTTAGTGAGACTAAAAAAGACTGACGGCTCTATTCAGCTGTGATTTACAACCAACACGAAGCGCAAGAGCATCATTGGTCTGAGTTTTACGTTTCCATGGGCTGGAGCAGCAAAGACAC
This sequence comes from Oryzias curvinotus, assembly GCA_023969325.1. Taxonomy (NCBI): domain Eukaryota; kingdom Metazoa; phylum Chordata; class Actinopteri; order Beloniformes; family Adrianichthyidae; genus Oryzias; species Oryzias curvinotus. The sequence continues at coordinate 26,927,106 of CM043716.1, forward strand.
TGAAGCTTTCAAAGCATTTTCCATTTAAACGTTTAATAGACTTCCAAAATGCAATAAATTACATGCACACATTTACACATTTTACACGTTTCCTCTATGACTGTCATCAAATACATTGCATATTCCTCTGAAATGTGAACACAAGTCCAACAGAAGGAGAAGGGGAATATTTGAAATGAACAACAGGATTTTCCCCCATTTTTTTCTTCAATATAACGTCCCAGCTCCGAGAGCCAACGAGTGCTGTATCGAGTTATGGGTCTGAAGATGAGAGGTCATTGAGGCGCCGGTGGGGGTGTACCACGAGCCCGTGCTTTCCAAGAAATTAGAAGGCGCTGTGTTGAGGCTTTGTGGCTGAAGGTTGTGCGACCTGGAGGGACCCTGCGTGTCCCAAACAGCCGGAGATTGTGGGGAGTTGCAGGCCATGGGGTCGCTGGAGCTGGGGCTGTGCTCCGGTGGAAGCTCGCCGTTTTTCATGATCTTCTTCATTTTTGATCTTCTGTTCTGGAACCAAATTTTCACCTTGGAAATGCAAAAATAAACAAACCAAAAAAAAAAAAAAGAAGAAGAAGAGGAAAGACAATTAGTATTTTTTACGTATTTCACATCAGGCACATGGAGCTCCAAAAAGGCACATGATGCGTAAAAACGCACACATCATGGACAAAAAAACAAACAAAACACAATTTCTAATTTAAAACGTCCTGATATTGAGATTTCTTTTAACAAATAAATCAATCACCTGTGTTTGAGTTAGTCCCAGCGACGCAGCCAGCTCGGCTCTTTCCGGCAATGCCAGGTACTGCGTGTTCTGGAACCTCCTCTGCAGGGCGGCCAGTTGGAAGCTGGAGTAAATTGTGCGGGGTTTTCTCACTTTCTTCGGCTTGCCGTTCACCATCCTCACCTCTGGTTCACTAATCTCCTTTTCTGCTAAAGCAATTACAAAAAAGCATGAGCGTCAATTTGCCATGTTATTTTGAAAACAAAAAAAGGCTTTTTTTGTGCATTAAGATGCTCCGAAATTAATCCAAAAATAAAAACATATTTGAAAAGGGTTACAGGGTAGCCTGGTTTTTTTTTAACCTTGGTTGCATTTTTCAATAATCATAATCATAATAATAATAAGAAGAGAGGATCAACAATGAAATCTCAAACGTTTATCAGTTTTTTGATAGAAATTCTGTCACAAAACGTGAAGTTTTACCAAGCGTTAATAAGGCGTTCGGGCCCGCACCTTGTGGACTTGGCTGGGGTTGTATTCTGTTGTAAGTCCCGGCATACTGGTGGTACGCGGGGGTCGTGTACGAACTGTAATCACTGTAAGATTTTGTGGAGTAATTTCCAGCAGATCCGTTGACACCCGGGTACTGGTACTGATAAGCGTTGAGAGACTTCCCGTATGAGGTGGAGCTGGGAGAGCAGTAGCCGTGAGCGACTCCACCGGCTGGACTGTAGTAGCCAGAATCCGTGGCTGAGGACTCGGGTAAAGTAGGAGATTCCTGAGACGGATGATGCATGGCGGAGAGTTGAAAAGAGCTCTGGAAATCTGCAGGTTTCACACTCGGGGTCCTCCGATCGAAAACTCCGGTCATGCTTAGTGAGGCAAAATGTGAGTTCTTCTTCTTTTTTCTTAGAATTAATTTAAAAAAAAAGGCAATCAGGACTCCTCAAGACTACACTGTCATTGTGCTAAGAGGCTCTCAGGCCGACGGGCTCTGCTAAAGACTGCAACCAACCCTGCAGCAAAGACTTGGTTAAATCCTAAATCGCGCTCTTACGCACTGCAGGGAGGATCTGGTTCCATTGGCCAGGGTGCGCGCACACACAGCTACACCCAATGTGCTCAGCCAGCTTTCTTAAGAAGGGGGAAACCAAACGGGTTTGGGGCCACATTGTTATCATTTTAATACTTTCAATCAAGCAGAGCAATTAAAGTGTTGTAAATTCATCAGAGGTTATCAAAAATGCTCCTGCAGAAGATATGATCGATTATATTGACCGACTTTTATCGATGCTTGTTATTTAAACAAACAAAACATTATTCTGTTCATTTATTCATACTCAAATGCACTTATTTAGAATTCTGTCATTTTGTTTATCCTTAAAAAACTATACATGTTTTTTTTTTTGTTGCCTTTATTTAGTAAAACCGTTTCACTGCTTAAATATTTTTTCCGGTAGATTTTCTGAAAAAATAATACAAGCGAATCATTTGCTCAACAAATAAACATAAATTTGCTGAACAAAAAATGTTTTTCTTAACGTTAAAATGAACAAGGCAGCTCTATGATCGGGCAGTAACCCCCATTCAGTGGTGAACAGCGCAGACAAATGGAGAATCCTGGGTATTGCAATCTACTGATCCCTAAAAAAAAAAAAAAAAAAAAAAAACCTTTTCGTCTTCTGCCTTCTCTTTTCTGTGCGTGTGGGTAAAATACACTCACTGTTGTAACCCCTATAATCTACTGAAGCACGAACTCAAACATCAAGTCATCCAGGGAGGGCGGTCTTCATTCACAGCAAGTACTGGTGCTATAATAAAGCAATATACAAACATACAAAATGAAGAAACAAAAAGAATGGGAGAAATATATTGGGCTTAAAAGGGACTTGTTTAATTTCTACAAGACTATTTTGTTTTAGCTGCATTTGTACCATAATTTTCTTATATTTTTGCTTCAACTTCAGTTCCAAAACAGAAAAAAAGAAAAAACTTGCTTTTTACTAAGGTGTTCGAGGCCAACATTATAATTCCAGCAAATTGTTTAGCTTTTTGTTGAAAGCAAGGCGTGTATAGACCATAGACCCTCAATTACAAATAAAAATGTTATTGTCAGGTTTATTTATGTAAAGGCCAAACAGATGCCCTTTGTTTAATATCTTTTTTTTTAAATATTTTTCTGTTTATTTTAAGAGTCTTAAATGCATTTCAAACAAAAAACAAAAAAAACTACAGTAATTTATCAAAATATATCAAAACTATTGTTATTTTACTGTCTTTATTTTATTGTAGTTGTTTTCTTGTATGCGCGTTTAAAATGTGTGCTCACCCTAACTTGGTTTGTATATAAATAAATAAATATGGTGACTTAAAAATAGATAACAAACAAAAAAATAGTTCACTAGTTAAAAAAAATAAAGTGGATAAATACCCCGGAAATACTTACCCATTTTTACCTATCCGTTTCCGCTTTCTTTCCCCTTTTTTTCTTCTTTTTTTTTGCCTATAGCAAAATGTAGCCTCTTTGCTTTTATTAAATAAGAAGAAGTTAATAATGATACATGTTTGGTAGTTTGTCGTTCTTTAGACTGCAAATACAACTCGAAATTTTGAAGCAGAAAATTTGAATTGGCGTCTGACGTCACTAAAAATCGACATAATCTAATTTCATCGACATGAATCTCTCGATCGCAGTTTCACAGATATTATTATAACCCTCACTCATGCATGTTCATAATATGATTAGAAGTCGTTTACTCAGTTAAATAAACAATTGTGTTTTACTTTAAATAAATAAAAAAATATCAATAACAAAACACACCACAAAATTACTTAAGATGTGTCTTACTGATCATACTTTAGCTTTTTGAACTTACAATAAAAAGTTTCTTTTTTCTTTATACCTTTCTTTTATTTTGTTACTCTTTATGTATGTAAAGAAAGACTAACTGTCGGCAATTAGTGCATCAAAATATCTTCGTTGACTTTTTTATTGCCTTGCTACGTTTATTTTGAGAAATTTACATCATATAAAATACTCGCGGTAAAACACATTTTTAAAGTGTAACATAACCGGGAATTCGTTTTAATTGTGCGTTTTGTGGGGGTCAAAGGAAAAAAAGTGCCATGTTTGAGCTGCCCAATGCGGTTTAAAGCGGAAGTACACGGCAGGGAGTTCTCTTGGTCCGCGTTTGTGATTTCTTCTGTTTACTCTCTGCTGCTCCCGTTTTGTGTGGTAGGGGGATGGGGTCCTGCCGAGGATGAGCGACTCCAAATATTTACCACTGGGCTGACTTAAAAAGCTTTATTTTTTTTTACCTTAGTTTTCTCTTTTTTTTAATTGGGCGCATAGATACTTGTTGTCTACGCATGACTTTGACCACAGTTCTGCCTTTGTAAAGTGGAGCATCTGCACGTCCACAACACAAACGCTACAAAAAGTCGACAAAATGTATCCTGCCGGAGGAGGTAAGCTACCGTTAGCAAGCATCGGCTAAAAGATGCGGCTTAAGAAAAGGACAAAAACAGACACGTTCTCTGCATTGCTGTAACACATGGGCAACAAACAGTTAGCGAAAGACCATTCAGTTTTGTTTTATTTGAAAAATTGTTAATAAATACCAACGTATGTTGTGACAAAGAATCCTCGCTCGCTCAACGAGCTTAGCTAAATTACAGCAACAACTAGCTCCGGTTAGCTTGCATGGCGCTTCGGTTTCCCACTACAATTTAACTAATACCTTAGTGAATATATATATATTTTAAGTTTAACAACCGTTTAGCAGTGCACACGTTTGTTTGGGTAGTGATACAAAGAAAAAGAAAAAAGTCTAATATTCGTTTGTAAGTAAAACTAGTGTTAACGTGATAACAAACGGGCGGCCACGCCATAGTAATCTGTTCCTCAACCTAACACTATACTTTATTACTTAATATTAATTTAGATATGAAAATAACTATTTTATTTTACTGAAATCACGCGGTCATTGTTCACCAAAAACGTTGCCATCGAACTTGGTTAATAACAGATCACTCAAACAAGTCTTGTGTTTATCAAGTTCAAATTTATTTGATTGAATTAAACCGTGTTGAACCAAGTATATAATTTCTAATTGTTTCTGTTTAACCTTTTAATATTTAAAAGTTTTTCTTAACGCTTTCTGATACAAAGTGTGTGATTCTAACAAACCCGGTAGCCTCTTGGATCGTAATATTTTAAGTTTTAAGCACCCAAATCTGTTATAATAATCCTTAAATATTCAGAGATGCTGCAGAAGATTCAGAAATTGACACCAATCGTCATCATTCATGTGCTTGTGGTAGTTTGGAGAGCGAATGAATGAGGAAAAGCAGGGAGATGTTGTCTAAATATATTCATTTTTAACAGACTAAAAGCTATTTGTCAAAGCTAAATAATTGTTGTTTTTTTTATCATCAATTTTCTCATGTAGAAAACAAATATATTAAAATGTTTTATTGTTCACACAGTCAGGGGTAGAGAACAGGTTTTTGGCGGTAAGCTAAAACTTTAGGAGAAAAATGCTGCAGTTGGGGGGATATTTACAGGGGTTTGGGTGTCTTCAGCTGTGTGAGATTGCCAGCTTGTTTATTGCCTTCTGTGTGTAAGTTGATAAGACTTCCTCGATTATGGGCTGTGGTACTGTAGAAGTGATAAGCAAGGGAGACCTCCTAAAATGAACCAAGTGACTTCTTTTGAATTTCACAGCCAAGCATGATTATTGTTACTTTTGCAGTGGTGTTCATGACTTCATTTAAGTGCTGTTTCAAAAAAGGTACATTTTCACCTCTCATGGGGTTTAGAACGTCCGTACTGCAAACGTTTTCTTTAAGCACTAAAGTATTATCTCTGCATAAATACAGTTACATGTCTCTCATGTAAAAACTGTTTAGGGATTTGGGTTTAAACAACATAATGCATCAAATTGACACCAAAAAGCAAAAGCTATACAAGATGCTCCTGTTTTGATAATAACTTTACAGGTAAAAATCACTAGAAAACACTCCTAGAATCCGTCTCGGAGCAAAAAAAGGACGGTGTTCATTTCAAAATATTCTAAAAGGCATTTATTTTATGTTTCTTTTGAGCATCCAACCTATTTTTGTGACACCAGTACAGTTGTGGAGTCATTCAACTCTAATGCTTCGTACCTTGGAAAAAGGACAGAGCAACAGACTTTCACCGATTCCTCCATCATAAATTAAAGTCTGGTGGGGTTTTAAAGTTTATGATTGACCTGTTGCTGACTGTTTTTTGTTTGGTATACAACATCAAGCTCCCGTTTCCTCCGGAGTCTTATGGCCACAAAATGTTTACGTGCATGCACATGCTAGCTGTTGCTTGTTCCTGCTTTCAAACTGGTTCTTGCAAACTTACCTCAGGGCAGTAAAGCCCATTTTCCCTTTGTGTGTGTAGTAATAATGTTGTTTGAACTGTTGCGTTTTTATTTTGTTATTTTTCTTTTGTAGAGCCCCCATCTTCCCCAGTGCCAGAATATGTCTTCAAGCCGCCATCGCGGCCAGACTTTGGCACCATGGGCAGGACAATCAAGCTCCAGGCCAATTTCTTTGAGATGGAAATCCCAAAATTGGAGGTTTACCATTACGACATAGACATCAAACCTGAAAAATGCCCCAGGAGGGTAAATCGGTGAGTTCAAAGTCTGCATTTTCTCTTTTTGTTCTCATTAGAATTGTGTGTAATTTAATGGGGATTGACTTTGCTCGCCTCATTTTCCTGCAGAGAAATTGTGGAGCACATGGTCCAGCACTTTAAAACTCAGATCTTTGGGGATCGAAAGCCGGTGTACGACGGGCGGAAGAACCTCTACACTGCCATGGCTTTGCCCATAGGCAGAGAAAAGGTTTGTTGTTCACATTCTAGTTGAAAAGATTTTCTCTCAATGGTCAAATGTCTCAGCATTGGCGTTTTCTATGAACCATGTAGGTGGAGCTGGAGGTGACTATTCCAGGGGAAGGCAAAGACCGCAGTTTTAAAGTTGCCATCAAATGGGTTTCCTGCGTTAGCCTGCAAGCTCTGCACGAAGCTCTGTCAGGGCGGCTTCCCAGTGTTCCCTTTGAGACTATCCAAGCCTTGGATGTGGTCATGAGACATTTGCCTTCTATGAGGTAGGTCTCTAATTGTTGTTGTAAGGATCGCCATTTCCTGTTTTGGTCTAGCTCTCTTATGTGGTCAAATGATGCCTAAGCAGTGCCTGTTTCCTCATGGAATTATTTCAAGTTAAGATTATTGCTTCTTGATTAGGATTAAACAAGCTGCCACAAGCACACTACAGGAAAGTCAGCTGCATATATCAAATCTGATTTATTTTATTTTATTTTTTTAAATAATGTGCCATGGGTGTGTGTTAAAGACCCAATCTGATGAAAATTGTGTTTTTAACATTTTCTTGTGGTATTTTGCTGGAATCTGGATCTAAACGGTACGACTGGATAACTCCAATATTGCTCACCGTTTTTGTTGCAGCAGTAATGTTAGGTTGAGGGTGTGTGTGTGTGTGGGGGGGGGTGTTAGCTGACAGGAGAGCCTGAAAACAGAGAGCTCTCAGCAACCGGGGGGGGGGGGGGGGGGGGGGGGAATGGAGGCGGAGTTGCTACACGCCAACGGTCCCGGCCACGTCAGAGCGGCACATTTCTAATCAACCACACAGGTTTATTGATTTTAGCTGAAAACAATCCTGACTTAAAGATCACGGAGAATGATCAGAGTGGGACTTTAACCCTCTTCTTACCAGACGTCTTCTGTTCTCTTGTAGGTATACCCCTGTTGGGCGGTCTTTCTTTACCCCTTCAGAAGCATGCTCAAACCCTCTGGGGGGTGGCAGAGAAGTGTGGTTTGGTTTCCATCAGTCGGTCAGGCCCTCCCTGTGGAAAATGATGCTCAACATCGACGGTAAAGTCTGCATCATATCACTTTGACTAAAGTTGTTTCTGTTTGTCTTACATCTGTATGGTTGCTTTATTTTTTTATTTATTTTTTTTGCAGTTTCAGCCACAGCTTTCTACAAAGCTCAGCCTGTAATCGAGTTCATGTGTGAAGTTTTGGATTTTAAGAGCATTGAAGAACAACAGAAGCCTTTAACAGACTCTCAACGGGTCAAATTTACTAAAGAAATTAAGGGTGAGAAAGCTTCAATTATAATCCAAAAAACGCTCAGTTCATGTTTGCTAAGTTCATTTGTTAATCCGTTTCTTATTTTCTTGTCATAAATTAAAAAAGCATTATGAAAACAAACTTGAATAATCAGCATTTCAATTATTTATCAGTTGTTAAATGCTTTTCTCAATTTTAGGCCTCAAGGTTGAGATAACTCACTGTGGACAGATGAAGAGGAAGTACAGAGTTTGCAACGTTACCAGAAGACCAGCCAGCCACCAAACGTAAATTCTCCGTACTTTTTCCATTATTTGAACACTTACATTTCAGCTGCTTTGTTGTGCTTAGAGCACCATGCGTAGGAGGATAACTGGACAGGATGAGCGTAAAAAGTTTCACCTGTAAAAAACAGAAACAAGACGGAACTTTTGAATCAGAATCCAGGAAAGAAACCTCCTAGTGCTACTAAAAACAAATGCTGGGGTTTTCTCTTCCTTTTCACCAGGTTCCCCTTGCAACAGGAGAATGGCCAAACAATCGAATGCACAGTAGCCCAGTACTTTAAAGACAAATACAAGCTCATCCTGCGATACCCCCACCTTCCATGTTTACAGGTGGGACAAGAGCAAAAGCACACCTACCTCCCCCTAGAGGTAAGATCTACCTTCGGTCTTTGCTGTTTCGCGTTCTAAAACCCACTAAACATCTAAAGACACGTGGATTCTCTGTTTAGGTATGTAACATTGTGGCCGGGCAGCGCTGCATCAAAAAGCTGACAGACAATCAGACTTCCACTATGATCCGTGCCACAGCCCGGTCAGCACCAGACCGCCAGGATGAGATCAGCAAACTGGTGAGAGATACCAACTTACTGTGTTCCTGTCATCAATGGAAACGGATCTAAAATAAATAAATAAATATACGTTTGAAGCTATTAGGCCACTTTAGCATCATCTTGAGAAAATTGAAGTTTCACATGTCTTTCAAATTTCTTGTCTGGTGTTTTTAAGGCAGATGGTTGGAGTTTGGTTGAAGAAACTATGCCAAGATGAAATTTAAGGATAAGTGGTTCAGTCATGACCGTTTGAAAACCAAATGTTGGCAGCAATAAAATGCAAACTAACCAAACCTTGTTAAAGTGTGAAGGCTTCTGTAAGAACGCCGCCTTTTAATCTTGTGGGGTCCAGATGACGAGGGTTATGGGTCCTTTTCAAATATTACATTTCAATAAATCTATAGAAGTTGTAAATGAATTCCAGCTCATGGTTAACCTGGTAAAGGCATATAGCGAGATACTTATATCACTTTTTTTTTTTGGTCTCTAGATGAGGAGCGCCAACTTCAACACTGACCCATACGTTCGTGAGTTTGGAGTGATGGTTCGAGATGAAATGACGGAAGTGAACGGCCGCGTCCTGCAAGCACCTTCAATACTGTACGGCGGCAGGGTACGTCCGAGGATCTGCTCGTCTGTGTTGAGGTCTTCATCTTCTGAGCACTGACCAATAAAAACATGCTGCTGTTGAATTTGCAGAACAAGGCAATCGCCACACCAATTCAGGGGGTGTGGGACATGAGGAACAAGCAGTTCCACACTGGCATCGAGATCAAAGTGTGGGCCATCGCCTGCTTCGCCCCACAGAGACAGTGCACTGAACTCCTGCTTAAGTGAGTCGCATTCTCACAATGTATCCGCATGGTCTCCAACCGAAGTGGTTTGAAGATAACCCACTCATAAACACGATCGGAGCACGTGTGGTCGAGACGATGTGGTGCACTTTAAGCTCCGACACTCAAAGATGTGAATGCCGAACAATATGGAGCAAAATTCACTGCCATACGTTTTAAAAAGAATAATTAAAACTTTAAAAATGATATTGAAACATTTTTTTGTCTCTTAAAATCTTCTGCAGCCGGACTTGAAATGCACAAACCTCAAAATCGTTGTTTTATCTGAGATTTCTGAAACAAATCCAAAAACCGGAGCTTTAAGAAGAGTCCCGTCAGTCCCAGTTTTTGCTTGTGCATCCAGTCCAGTTCTGTCTGTGAGGCTTTGTGGGAGTACACGTGATTGTAGGATTTGTGTAGCTGATTCTCACAGTGCACTGATTGGGAATGATGCCTATTGAGGCAAATATGGATCAAGATACTGATAATAAGGATACTTCGGCTCCAAATCTACCTTAATCTAGCATCTACATGAAAGCAAAATCGTTAATTTTTTTTTGTTTTTCCATAGCTGGACATTAATTCAGGCATCAAGGGGTTTATTTATTTTATGTAGACATAAGTTATGAAAATCTTCAAATTTTTAAAATGACAACAAAGAAATAAAAACCTGAGAAGAGTTTTTAGGTTGAAACGCTCAGGTTTTTGTTGACAGTAAATTAGTTTCTTTTTGGGATGAGGTGGATTCTCATTTGAAGCTTAACAGAGTCCAGAGGCTTTTTAAATACTGAACCATTTTCTGTCTTTATTCCTCAGAGCTTTTACTGATCAGCTGAGGAAGATCTCTCGCGATGCAGGGATGCCCATCCAAGGTCAGCCATGCTTCTGCAAGTACGCCCAGGGGGCAGACAGCGTGGAGCCCATGTTCAGACACCTCAAGTACACGTACCAGGGACTGCAGCTGGTGGTGGTCATCCTCCCTGGAAAGACTCCCGTCTATGGTACGTTAAAGTCCCGCTCATCTGTGCCCTGCATTTGGCCCTTCCCCTGGGGGAGCAGTGAGCCGCAGACAGAACCATTTGGTGGTTAAACCCCCCCCAATCCAACTCTTTTAATGCTGAATGTGATGCAGGGAGGCATAGGGTCCCATTTTTAAAGGGGGAATTGAACTCGCGACCCTTCAGTCTCGGGGTGAACGCTCTTCACTCCCACTGACTTGGCCATGGATGCGATTTTCTTACATCTGGTTTTGTTTAAGATTATAACAATGCATATAATTTGTCATTAATTTAAAAAAAGCTCAGGGTTTTATTTTTTAATGAACGTAGCTGTTCAGTTCAACATGAAAGGAAAGATTTGTGGTTAAAAGTAATGTGATGTATTTAAAGTGGTAGAATTCCCCATGGAAAAATCTATAGTTTTTATCTTACTGGAATGAACAAGCTAAAACGAGTTGAAATTAGTCTAAATTGACTATTTTGGAAAAAGAAAAAGTGGAGCCCAGTCATGCTGTGTGTATTTCTAAAGGGATCGGTAAGTATAATGGGAAAAATGCGGTCCTCACATGTCTCTGACGTTGTGTATTTCCTAGCTGAGGTGAAGCGTGTCGGGGATACGGTACTTGGAATGGCGACTCAGTGTGTGCAGGTCAAAAATGTGCAGAAGACCACACCCCAGACTCTCTCCAACCTCTGTTTGAAGATCAATGTCAAGCTGGGCGGAGTCAACAACATCCTCCTCCCCCAGGGCAGGTAAAGTGACGACTCATTTTAACTCTGTGCTCAGTAAACTGTGTATTTTTGCCTTTTGTTCTTACTCCTTTGAGGCTGAAAAAGACTCCATGCTGTGTTTTAATGTTTGGAGCTTTTGCCTCCTGCGTTTCCAGGCCGATGGTTTTCCAGCAGCCTGTGATTTTCCTGGGTTCAGATGTGACTCATCCCCCTGCTGGAGATGGAAAGAAACCTTCCATTGCTGCTGTAGGTCACATTCAAATTCATCTTTTACTGATTTACTAGATCATGTAAATGTCACTGCTATTATTAGTGTTTCCCTTTCATAATTGATTTTGTCCAAAATGACATTTTTCTCTCCAAGGTGACGAGTAGTTTGCTCCTGTTTGACCTACTATAATTGTACAGCAGCTTTAAAAGCACATTTATTGAAGTTGTTGTCTGTAGTTCTATGAATAATCTACAGTGCACTGCTTGAATTGATGTTTAAAGCGTGTTTTCCTGCTCTGTAGGTGGTAGGTAGCATGGATGCCCATCCCAGCCGATACTGTGCCACAGTGCGAGTGCAGCAGCACCGCCAAGATATCATCCAAGACCTGGCCAATATGGTGAGGGAGCTGCTAATCCAGTTCTACAAGTCCACGCGCTTCAAGCCGACTCGGATCATTTACTATCGAGATGGCATCTCTGAGGGCCAGTTCAACCAGGTAATGCTTGTAAAGGATTGACCATAAAACTTTGAATTCTGTGTCTTAGGGCTGGGCGATCAATTGATTTTATTGATTAATTCCAATTTTTTGTTATGGACAATTTATTTTTGGGAAAATCCAGATTTTCTTTTTCCAGGTCTCTGCTCTTTTAAACATTTTGTAATTTTGTGTTAAAGAAATTAGAAAGGAGGGAGGAAAAAATTGATTTGGAATGAAAAAAAATCAGAGATTTTAGTATTTCTTGGCCCTGTCGCCCAGCTCTACTGTGTCTACTCATAGCATCTTCTTATGTTTTTCATTCATCTGTTGTTTTAGGTTCTTCAGCATGAGCTGCTGGCCATCCGAGAGGCCTGCATCAAACTGGAGAAGGATTACCAGCCTGGCATTACCTTTGTGGTTGTGCAGAAGAGACACCACACACGGCTCTTCTGTATGGACCGGAATGAGAGGGTCCGTTTTATTCAGGAATCCTTTGAATAAAATTGAGGAAGTATTTCCCTAAACACAAGGTGTTGTAGAGTTTTGCTGGTGTTTGCAATGAAGCAGTGTTTTTGCTTTTATCAAGTTTCCAAAAAGTCCTCAGGCTATTGATGGATGTTGGACTGGAACCCTTCATTCTACGTGATTGCAGCTTAGCAAAGTATCCTTTGATTGTTTTTACAGGTTGGGAAAAGTGGCAACATCCCTGCTGGGACCACGGTGGACACCAAAATCACTCACCCATCAGAGTTTGACTTCTACCTTTGCAGTCATGCTGGCATTCAGGTCAGAGACCGACAGGAAACGGCTGAACTGCATAGAAGCCCTTCCTGTGTCCTCTCCGTTTCTGCATCGTTGGATGAAGGGAAGGCCTTCATCGATGCGCTCTATTTGCAGGGAACCAGTAGGCCGTCTCACTACCATGTGCTTTGGGACGACAACCACTTCTCATCAGATGAACTGCAGGTCCTCACTTATCAGCTGTGCCACACCTACGTGCGCTGCACTCGCTCGGTTTCCATCCCAGCACCAGCCTACTACGCCCATTTGGTGGCTTTCCGAGCCCGCTATCATTTGGTGGACAAAGAGCACGACAGGTGCACACACACAAGTTTTTCATATTAGTGACCTACTGTTGGCTGCATCTGTGCACAAACCTTACGGAGTTTGTATAAATGTGTTTTCTTTTCAGCGCTGAGGGCAGCCATACATCAGGCCAGAGCAACGGACGTGACCACCAAGCTCTGGCAAAGGCTGTTCAGATCCACCAGGACACGCTGCGCACCATGTACTTTGCCTAAGAGGACGCAGCCTGGGTCTGTGAGTGCTGGAACACACTTCCCTTCGCTGCCATGTTCAGTTTCCGATCCTCTCACCCTCCAGACCAAAATCAAGCCGGCTGCAACGGTGCACGTAGCGGGAAACATACGAGTTCACACGTTCAGAATGACTGCATTCTTTAGTCGCCAAACAAGACACCAATGAATCTTAAAGGATACTAAAGTAGTTATTGAACTGATGGGTCTTGCTACTCACCACAATCTTCCTGATTTGGTTCTCTAAGTTGTTAGTGCTTTGAGAGAAAAGAAAAATCAATAATTGAGGGTGTTGATGTACCGTCTCGAGCTCTGACAGCCAATCAGATGGAAGTGCACTGGCCAAGATGGGTACTTCAGCCAGAACACAAGTACTTAGTACAGTGAGAATTCTTTAGGGTTTTCCTCTGTAGGGCATTATGTGTGGAAGTGTGCCAATCAAGACCATCCTTCTTTTGTCCCATCCGTTTCACTTTATGAATTGATTGGCTGAGTTTTCAGCGCTCGTACCAGTGGACAGTCAAAGCCGAACACGATGAAAAGAACTTGAGTTGGTGTGTTCCACCGGCACAGAGCAGCAGTTTTTGTTCCTGTTTTAATCATTTTCAACTGAACACGACGGGACCGGTTCCCCACAGCGACACCTTTTAAGCATATTTTTTAGCAGTGTTGATGAGATGTAAAAATAACTGACTGAGGGAAACGCGATGAAATCTTTTTGCCTCCCCTTTACTTTTTAGTCTTTTTTTTTCTTTTCTATAAACCTTTTGTTTTAAGTGATTATGCATGTAGCTGACTTTTGCTTTAGACATTTTTCACGTGTTTTTCTTTTCAACCCTACTTCTAATCATGTATATAGAAGTAAAAAAAACAAAAACTAATCTCACGGTAGGATAATAGTGCGGCTTCTCTGTATCCAGGCAGTTTAGTACAGTGGAGTTGCAACGTTTTTAGATCTGAACTGACCAATAATCTTGAAATCAACCTCTGGACTGGAGTTTGCGGTCATCGCACAAAGGGTTGAGGTTTATGCAAAAAAAAAAAAAAAAAAGAAAAGCTTTTTCTGACTCCTTTTGCTATGTAGTCATGATGCAGATGAGCTATATTTTGAATAAGCTTTCCATGGAGGCTGTTGAAAAGTTTTAGTACTTTTTTAAGAGACTTGCCCTCGTAATCTAAATTATCTATTTGTATATAAAATGCAACTATCTAGTCATCTAAGACTGTTACAGTCTTGGTGATGGAATTAATGTTGTGCATTCTGCATTAGTTTTATTACTAAGCTGGAGACTTGTTTTGGTTGAAGGCGAGTAGTCTATTTTCTCACTATGCACCGTTTTTAACAAGGAGATTTTGATGTGAAGCATCCCGCATTTTTCAAAGTAATATAGGCGTAGAACATCAGGGCTTTCTGTGTTGCAGTCTTTCTTTTAGCATTTTAGTAGCTCGTCTTCTCTGCATCTTTGAGGCTTTCTAACAAGATGAAGTATTTATGTGGCCATTGGTAACGTTGGATTTTTTTTTTTAGCCAAACGCATTGGCGTATCCTTTTGTAACACAGAATCTTTCCTAGCCAAAACAAGATTACAACCTGATGAGTATGGAAACCATGTAGAAGCACAAAAGGACATTTTCATTAAAGAAAAAAACAAAAAAAAAAACTTTGGTGCTAAAAGTTTTCACTGTAAACCACCTTGATTCCTCACTGGACGAGCTCGCAGGGCTTTCAAGGGTGTGTAAATGACTCTTCATCATCTGGAGGACCCTTCGCCCCTGGGACTTCTATGTCTCCTTTCTACTCATTACTTGGAAAGCAACAAGAAATCCGACTGACTGTGTTTGCGGGGCATTCTGAAAATCGCGTACTTGATATTTACTGTTATGATGTCAAATATATTTCGTATCGGTGCTGGTGTCACAACATGTACAATTGGATGCACTTTTGATTGCAGAATTTTGGGTATAGTTCTTATCGATGTGTGTTTTTAACAGGAGGCTCGGCCATGTTGCGACACTGGTGTAATTGCATGGAAATGGTTGTGTGTTCTACCTCTTGTTACCTGTTCTAAGTGTTATGGTAACATCACACCGCTGGCCATTTCTGTATAATTACTCCTGCTATCCGACTGGCGAGGGTTGAGTCTTGCGTTGACAGTAGGGGTCATGATATTTGCATTTTCTTGGTTTTATATTTCCTTGAATGTTTCTTTTTTTTCCTTTTATCCCAAAAAACTGATTACCAAGTGTGTGTTTTTCTTTAAAAAGTGTGTTGAAAAGTGTGCTTTCCCTGCTTTTCTTTCTTTCTTTTATGCACACTAAAAGTGGACCTCCCTTTTGGGTCTGAGCAGTTTAACAGCAGAAGCAGAGCGGATGTATCCCACCAGTGACGGGTTCCTTCCCCACCAAAATGCCTGTTGGGTGGATTGTTGGAAAAAACCCCTAATTCAGGCCTGTCCTGTTGTACGTTTAGGGTCATGGCACTGTTGGGCTCGGCCCGTGCAGACGTGGAGCCCAATCCTTGTAATTCAGCAACCTTCTGTCTGTCAAAAGGACTTCTGTCATTTGTGGCGCACGCCGTTTCCCCGAACTAATCGAACACAATGCCTTGTAAAGTTTGATGTGGATTTGAAGAGGTGGAAGAGTTTGTTGTTATTGCTTTACATTACTTACACCAGCACCTTATATAGTACCAGATGCTCTTTTTTTTTTTGGCAATGAAACTTTTGACAATGTTGCTTTTGCACTAAACAAACAAGCATAGAATTGTAGCAATTCATGCATTTACAACATTAAGTGGACAAACTCACTGCCATTTTTTACTTTTATGTTTTATTTAAAGACATTTCCTTTTACCTTTGCTCTGTTTTTCAAAGTCAGATACAACAGACTGCAGTCCTGCGTTTTCGTCTTCATACCAAAGTGATTCTGGTCTAAAAAACAAAACAAAACTACCAGTTCTTTCAGTTTAAACGCCAAAGCGCCGGCTCCAGGCCTGATCCAAGAGATTATTTTCCTACGGTTTCCCTGTTTGCGGATCAAAGTTGACGAACCGTTTGAGCTTGTGTAAACTGGCAGCTATGGATGTGATGGAAGCAGCCGTTTGAACAGGGCGTTTGAGATGCTGGAAGAAAACATCCCTGCAGATTGTTCCCCATTTCTGAGCTCAAGAAAGCTTCAGCGCAAACCGATGCCCTGTCCGGACCGCGATTGGGGGGGGGGGTTGATGTAATGCTAGTTCAGTGAAAGCCTCCAGGGTCCTGTGCCACAGATCCTACATATCGAGAGCCAGCGGAGGCTTTATGTTTACAGAAAACTCTCCTTCTGCAGCCGAGATGAATGTGGCTCCACGTCTGTTTGTGGAAGTCCTTCTGGAAAACCGGCTCTCCAATGAGCCTTTAGACAAAACCCACATCTCTTTTGGGATTTTATTTTTATTTTTAACAAGTGGCCAAAATCTGTGGGTTCCACTCTGGTCAAACTAAATAGTCTATCCTGATGTTTCAGAGCAGCTTTTCTGCTTGTTACATTTCTAAACCTTTGAAAGAACCTGGAGCTAAATTTCCAAAGTGTTGGCGGTTGTCCTTGGTGTGATTTAGACTCGACCCGGAACAAAGAACAGCCCATCTGAACGTTCTGGTCTGTTTAAGCGCGTCTCATGTCTGCTGCTTATCCATCTCTTGTAGAGAATCCTTAGCTTGTTTCAAAATGAATAAAATAGAAAAGTTTGTAGAGCTAAGCCTGTTTTCCCAGCTTCAGAATATATGAATGTAATTTGTCTTTTTAGGTTGTTTAATATTTGAAAAGCTAGCTGTCCAGTACATTTACTCTCATTTTTGCATTTTGTGTATTTTAACTTCTTCTCTCCATTATTTTTTTTTTAAATTTGCCATTTTTTTTTGTTTTCCTCATGAATTTCCACATTACAGCTGATGTTACTAATTGATTGACTCAAATATTTCTCACGAGTGCACAAAGGAGCCTTTGTTTTTCTGGCTCTGGCATTCGTCTTGTGCACGGTGCTATAGAGAGGAGCTGTGTGTAGAATCTATATCGAATGAGACAGATGTGAGGATTGTGTAGCAGTGTGTTTGTTTTTGCTTCAGCCTCTGCGTTGTCCTGTAAAGCCCTTTCCTGAGCTCGGCTTTTTAAACCCATAAAAGCGTTTCCTGTTGTCAGCTGTAATTTTGCTCGTCCAATAAGCAGCCATCATTTTTGTATAGCTTCATTTGACATCATTACTTTTGTTCTTGTAGATCTTTGTGTGTGTGTGTGTGTGTTGCTGTGGCACTCGATGGATGATATTTATAACCGCCAGTGTTTAGCAGTAGTGTGAGGTGCACCTGCATTGCTACAATACGGAGCCCCAGACATGACAATTAAAAAGATTTGTTCAAATTAATCATTTGTGCGCCCAGATTAGCATTTTGTGTGCTCAAATTAGTATTTTGTGTGCTCAGATTAGCATTTTGTGCGCTCAGGTTAGCATTTTGTGCGCTCAGATTAGCATTTTGTGCGCTCAGATTAACATTTTGTGTTCACAAATGACTATTTTGTGCACAAAAGGCACATTTTTACTCTCAGAATAGTCATTTCTGCGCACAAAATTGTGGCCACAAAGTGCTAATTTGTTTACACAAATGACTGTTTTACTATCATCTAATGCAAGTTTTTGCGTACAAATGCTAATCTATGCAAACAAAATGCTAATAAAGTGCTGAATTGTGGTGACGAAATACAAAATTGTGGCCACATAACGCCAATTTGTGTGCAGAAAAGACCCACTTGTTGCCACAAATGACTAATTTTAAGGGATTTTTTTAAAATGATGTCCATACTTCAGTTATTACTTATGGAGCACAAATTCAAGTAGGATATCACCGTGTCTGAGGAGAGCCCCTGGTTAGTTCATTTACCAGATGAAGCTTTTGAACATCTGGAGTGTCTTAACTACCTGGAACCTGCAGCATTTCTGGAAAAATGGGCTAACATCCTTTTTTCCAGCTCTGGTTTTTGTCTAAACCTACTTGTTCCGAGTTGTTCATGTTGGTGAATCCACCTTTTCCTGTGTGGCTATAGCTCGATGCAGGTAGAAATGTCCATGGAGGTCAGCTCATTATTAAATGGAGACGGTGTAGTAGTTGATGATCAAAGTGAAGCCTCAGAGACTCCAGCAGGTCAAAGAAAGTTAGAATGTTTGTTTTTGTTTTTTGGACAATGAGCTCCTCACTGTTACACAGCTTCAAACCAACGCCAGCAACCAGATCCTACAGAATCCAAACACACAAGCCAGATTTCTTCCCTTCTGAAAGCAAGTCTCAGAATGACCAGCTTTTTATTTACAAAGGTAAGAATTCGAACTACCTCAGAGCATGATCGGGTGCTAAACTAAACCCCAAGTTTTTAAGAAAGGCTGCAAATTTCCTGTTGTAGTGACCAAACCAGTACAAGCCATCATTGGAGAGCCCAGTTTTTGTTAAAGGAGGAGTGGTTGGTCACTTTAGGTGGTTAGTTTTAGGGGACCAAATCTTTCATAACTAGAATGTTTTAGTGGATCATTTAGGATTTGGACGTGTTTTTAATGTGCCATCAGAATAGTCATTGACTTAGCGCTGATGTGGAGGTTTGAATGGAAGGGGGCTATAATAATAGGCTGACGTTTGGGTTTATGAACAGGACAAAGGCTGGCAGCACAAACCAGGTTCAAGGTAGACGCAGCTTTTCCTGTTTTGGTTTTTAGTTTAGTGTTGAAAACGCTTCTTTCCGTTCGCAATAAATCTCTTTTCAGTTCTTCTTTTCTGACCAGTAGACTCCATTTGTAAAGGGGATGACTAACAAAGGGAATATACACGTTTGAACAAACCCATCACACTCATCAGATCACTCGACTAAAGGTCATGGGAGGCTTTGGTTTGTATTATTTTGGTCACAAAACTGCAGATTTAGTCCCGACAGAGCCTGCAGTTCCTTCACACGTGCCTGTATTGTCGGATCTCTCCGTTTGCCCAAAAGTTTTCAACTTTAGACGAAATTGAACCCAGTTTAACCGAAAAAAAAAAAGTCTTGGTTTTTATTGTTATGCAACCTGGTGTGTAGATGCTGCATTTAACGATCAGTATTTTTTTGTTTTGCACTTTCAAAGCAGCCTGACAGGAATAATAATAAAAGAAAAAGTTTAAAAAAAGAAAAGCCAGTTTAAGGTTTGGGCAAAAACTCAAATAACTGACGAGGTATTCTGTGCTATTAATAGGAATATAAGAATTTAATGAGTTTAAAAAACTTTTCTAAAAAAAAAAAAATAAAGGTTGATATATCTATCTATATATCTAAGTATATATATATATTCATGAAGTACCTCATAAGCCTGATATATGCTGCATTGACGTTTTTCCTCTTCAGCGTACTTCATAATCTCCGCACACATTTTGATTTGTTTCCATTTTCGGGAGGTTTGAATGTCACCATCAGCTTTGTGCACACAGCAACGCCTATATTCTTCACTAGTGAGGGGCCATCACTCGTTCTGAAGACGTATATTATTGGGCGGAGTCAGCTGTTGACTCTGCCGCCATTAAAAAAAAAAATGCCGCATCTGCACCCGCTTCCCAACCCCGACCCCCCCACCCACATGAGCTCCAGGCCACAGCCGAGCTTTCTATTTAGCCTTAAGCGTAGAAGAAACGCAGCTCGGACACATGGTTGGTCGTCAGCGCCATGCCATCTACCTCTCATGAATGTAGAGTCTGTCCTGGAATTGTAGTCCACTACCGAGCTTTTATTTTGAAAAGACAATCATTTATGAACTCTAAAGTTAAACATCCTCTCTGAAAATCCATCCTTTTTGAGTCATGGAAAAGGGAAGCGATTGAAGTCTATCTGCAAAGACTGCTGCACAAAGCTGAATGAGTTGAAGCCTCCCAACATTCACGTCATCTTTTCTCCCAAATTGAAGCCGAAAAATGCCAAAACTGATTTGGTTGTCATTCCTGTGTTGGTGAGGGTCTTCACGTTGCTGAATTCTTTTCTTCATATCCACTGCAAAAGCTCCTTGATCCTCTTGTGTGTGAACCTGTAAGCTTGTCTTTTTCTTTTAATATTTTGGTGTTTTTTTGGTAACACTTTTGCTTACAGAACACAAGATATGCTGTAAACCCTTTTTAGACCATAATGTGAATACGTATCACTTCATATAGCTCACTCTTTGGCTTGACTGTAAGTTGCGTTAAATAAAAATGTTTCAAATAAGCTTTGGTTGTTGGGGTTTTTGTCATTCACTCGGGTCTGTCTTTTTAAAAAAGCTGTTTTGATAAAAGTGAAGAAAAAAAAATCTTCTGCACCTAGAAATGAGTAAAAGAAATTAGTTTATGTCAAAGATGGGAAAACCAGTTCAAAAACTGATTCCAAACTGGACCGTTCCAGGAACGACTTATTTTGGTAATTTTCTTTATATTTGTCCCCCATCAGAAAAAAACTTTTTTTTTTTTTATCAGGGGTCTGTAATGTAGTCATTCATGACTTGAATAAATCTAGTCCAAGTCTCCGTCATCACGCACCGACGTGACATCGTCTGAGGGAAGTAACGCTTGGGAACCATTTGGTGGTTTAACCCTCCAAACCGACCATTGTCAGGGCAGACACTCCCCCACTAGGCCACTAAAAGCCCCCCCCTTTGTCCAATATGACTGACTAGTTATGTAAAAACAGTTTTGACTCTAAATGTTACATTTTATGTTCGAAGTAAGAAATGTCAAATCATTTAGTATTTTTGTTCAATGCCTCCACACAGAATAACCTTTAGAGATCCCAAATGAACAAGTTAAACATTTGTGTTTCAACTTTATTATATTTTTACTAATAAAAATGTCAAAACGATTTTGCCAACAGGGTTGATGTGGAAACAGGCAGCAGGTTTGCAACGGTTCATGATTTTTTTTTTTTTTTTTTTCCTCCCCAAAGTGAAAAAAAAAACAGACGCAAAACAAAAACTGCAACACAAAACTAAACCAAAGACAAAAACGTTTCCATTTGAGTTCAGGTGTGTCTGTTCGCACGCAGACTCGTCCTGTTTTTGGGGTTCAGCCGTGACTTTGGCGTGCTGCGACACTGAACACGGGGACGCGGTGAGGCTAGTGTCACCTTCACTAAAAGTAAACACACTGGACCGGTGAGGATTGGAAGGATCAAACACTGAAAGGATGGTTCAAAACGGCTACAAGGATTCAAACAATCACTAAAGTGTTTGGTTAGGCCCGTCTGAGGGGAGAACTACGCGTCTGCACGAGGTGTTCAGAAATGGCGTGGACGCACCGCTGCCGTCATTTCACTGTGCAGCTTTGGCAGCAACCATGAGTCCTGCGTGAAGAAAGGCAGATCGACAAATCTAAACATTGAGGGAAATCAGAAGGATGTGGAACAGCAATAAATTAATCCTGAAATGTAACCAAAGTACTTTTTTTTTTTTTTCT
Source organism: Oryzias curvinotus (assembly GCA_023969325.1). Taxonomy (NCBI): domain Eukaryota; kingdom Metazoa; phylum Chordata; class Actinopteri; order Beloniformes; family Adrianichthyidae; genus Oryzias; species Oryzias curvinotus. Next base: position 26,948,827 of record CM043716.1, read on the forward strand.
TTTTAAAGAAATCCAACGACAAATAGATCTTCCATAAAAAGCTATAAAATAAATAAGCACTCTTTTCATTTGAGTACAAAAGAAGTTGCACAGTGTGTAGGCCTGGGAAGAGATGGGAGCCATCAGATTTCTTGAGTTTTCTCCTTTTCTTTTTGGATCCTTTGGTCGGAATCACTTTTGCGCACACACTGGAAGGGGTGGGGTCATTGTGACCCATGCAGAGCAGCACGGACGCCGGTCCTCAGTACACCCAATTGACGGGGACCCACTGGGATTCAGAGCAGAGTTTGTCCACAGCGGCCTGTAACGTCTCAAAGGCCTTGTCCAGGTTGTCGTTGACGATGGTCAGGTCAAAGTAGTGGGCGTAGGCTCTCTGGATGCGGGCGCTCTCATCCACCGTCTTCCGTAGATCCACATCCTGCCAAAACGAGCGGGACAGGAGACACAAGCCAAAGATTTTCAGAACAGGGAGGACAAATGGAAAACCCTGTTGCAGCTTCCTCACCAATGAACTAATCTGTTGCCGTGGCAACATGGAGCTGATCAGGTAACGGCAGCTGTGGAAGTAAATGTTAGGATGTGGACTTAACCCCAGAAGAACCCAGACCTATTGTTTCTTGATAAAATTATGTGTCTTTTACCACAAAATCCATTTCTGATCTTTCTCCGTCACTGATGTCCCCATGGGGTCTTAGGGGTTAAAGCCAGTTTTGGTGGACCCTTGTGCTATCTTATGGGGTCCAGATGACCCCACCCTTACATTGACGTGTTGTCCCTAGCATGATAAAGGTGGACAGGATTTCATGTAATCCATTGAACCAGTGAAGATCACAAATCATTGAAGAAAAAAGGTTCAGAGCTCTGTCTAGTGGGTCTAGATGACCCCACTCCCAATGTTAAAGTGCCTAGGATAGAACAAGGGTTAAGTAAGCAGCGGATGGATTTTCAATATATGACCAAGCAACTCTACTTGCGTCAAGGAGTCTGATGCAGTGGGAAGAATTCAGTAGTTTTTCAAAATAAAACACTTTTAGGATCAGATTAGACATAACAGAAAAAATAAAGGTTGTGTTTTTCATTCTCTGCAGCCCGTTTCCATTTTAAAGACAATTTTAATCGTTTATAGAAAATGTTCATTAGACATTTAAACTTCAACAAGAAAATAATTAATTTCATTAAAAACAAAGAGAAAAGCTTGTTTATGCCTGAAAAATTCTGAAATTAGTTTTAAAAATAAATAATTTTAAAAATCAAATAATTGATTTACTGATTATAAAGTAAACATCTGTGTAAATGTACATTTTATTTTTTAATCCAGCTGTGAAAAGGTTGAACTGCTGCCAGTTAGTATGAGCAGTCATCATTGAAATAAATTCTCAAATCAGGTGTAAATATTTTGGGATGTCGGTGTGGGGGCGGGGCTTCGCAGTGCTCTGTAGGGGGCTGTTTTCTTACCGTGAGCTGCTTGGTTGTGAGGCCTGCGTCCACCACCGCTTTGTGCATGGCTTTGAGGGTGTCAAAATCCGGCGCGGCGATGAACACCACATAGGGCATGAACTCTGCCGTCTTCAGTACCTTCAGAGCCTGCAGACAAAGGCGTACGGGACACCGTTACCGCCTGTTCTCCGAGGTTTGTGTCAGACAGGAAGAGGAAGTCTCCATGGCACCTGTGGGTTCACATCCAGGATGCATGTGCGTCCCGTGGCCACCACCTCATGGATGGACTCGATCTTTGTCCCGTACAGGTTTCCGTCGTACTCTCCGTGCTCCAGGAAGCGACCGGCCTTCACGTCCACCTCCATCTCCGTCCTTGAGGTAAAGCGGTAGGAGTTGCCGTCCAGCTCATCGTCACGAGGCCTCCGTGAGGTGTCTAACCAAGGAGCAGATTCAGATGTGTTTGGGCCTCTCTGTAGCCGTTCTTGCTCTAAGCTAAGTGTGAAGTTTGGGAATAAATCAAAACATGACATACATGGTATGGTGGTGCCAAAGCGTGTGGGATGGAGCACCATCAGCCTGTTCTTCAGGCTGCGTCGGCCCACTCCCTGAGCTCCAATCAGAACCAGCGTCTTCCTCTGGAAGGGCGGGACCTTTGCTACTTCCTCGTAAATCTGAAGCTCGTGTCTGTCAAATTCTTTTTAAAAACATTTTGAAGTGTGAGCCAACCTATAAAAATGTCAGGCAAGAACAAAACCAGAAGGGAATGTTCTCACCTGCATTCTTCGCCGTTAGATACATCATCTTCTTCTTCTTCTTTCCAGCTAAAGTCCCACAAAGGATTCCTGGAAGACAAATTAAGGCAGGGCATGAAAGTTTGTTCAACTTGCTGTTCAGTATTTGGCCAGAGGAGGGCAGGCGTGGACCACTTTTGGAAAATGACAGCATTCATGTTAAAGCATGATATGTTGCTATGGTGTCTGATGTGGCTTCTGTCCCAACATGTATGGGAGACAGTTTGGTCCAAAAGCATGAGTCCATCCCATCATGCAGTGAGGCTCCTGAAGGCTCACCTGACCCATCCAGGTCTCTGGGGACAAACGCTTTCCTCTTCTCCTCCAGGAACTGACTGGGAATCAGCCCTGTGGCACCCCCCACTACATGGCAGGCCTGTTACAGACGACAGAACCGTTAACTGTAATCCACTGTGGTCCTGAATGCACGGAGACGCCACAGGAGCTCACCTGCCACCAGTTTGGATCCTCTCTGTTGACAATCTGAAGGATGTCGCCTTTTTTGAAGGCCATTCCGGCCTCACGACAGGGGATCAGGTTGTCATTGGCTGGGTCGTAATCAAAGTACGGTCGCACGTACACCTGTGAGGATCAGATAGTTCCCTTTTCATTTAAAAACCCACTCCAATAATCTTTTCATCTATGGTGAAACATTTTCTCAGCGGCCTTTTAATTGTGATTATGCCGTTTTAACAAAAATCAAGAAATGTGTCATTTTCTAGGACCTAGTTCCTGCAGAGCGCCAGGAGTTCTTAGAAATGCACCTCTGAGTTTTGGGCGGGACTGTTGGCGTGAAGCAACCTCACCTCCCCTTCCCGTCACCCATCTGTTCATGTGCTATCCAGCCGTACAGTTTTGAGTCAGATGTCAGCTCAGACGAGGGAAACAAAGACGTTCATGGACCTATTTGTCTGTGGACGCATCAGAATGGAGCGGAGCAGGGAGCTTGTGACCCACATGGCGTATTTTATACGTCATAACTACAATATTTTTCAAATGGCATTATTTTGTCTGTTACTGATTCACAACAATTGCAATAAAGAAATACTCAGAAACGCAATTTAAAAAAAAAAAAAAATAATGTCCTCCATCATTAAAAAAAATACCTACCATGTCAAAAACCCCAAAACACCATTGTCATGATAGTGGGTCTCTGAAGAAAAGCTGGGAGAACCCAAAGGTGATCCGTGCTGAGCCAACAGTGGAGGCGGGCCAGCAGGCTGTAGCGCTCTGGCTGATGTATTAGATTAAACAAGAAGCCAAAGGAAGCAATAAAAGGGAGCCAGTGAAATACAGTGTGCAGTACTCAGAGCCACAGGGCAGGATGGGATTCTGACTTAATTCTCTTTTACTTTTACTGCCTTCCATTCCATCCAAGTCTTTAAGCATTTGCAGCTTTAGGTCTGTTTCTTCAAGACGGACATTAGTCTCAGGATTTTTCTTAAACTCCTGACCTGAGGGAAAAAAATCTAGATATTATGTTGCACTGTACTTTCCATATGAGAGAGCATGTAACTGCAGCATGTTGACCTAGATAGCATATGGAGTGTTATTAATAGGGCTCCCAGGGTTCACATTCATGTGCAGGGCATTGTGGGAAGGCTTGTTCTACCACCTCACATCTGGAGCTCACTACGTCCTTTTTTTGTTTGCCACCTTGTGTGTTCACCTGTGGGGGTGCGGGGGCGTCTCTGTAGCTGGGCAGGATTTTTAGCGTGATGCCCCCGCTGCAGTCTTTGAGCATCTCCTGCAGCTCAGTCGGGTTGTTGCCGACATCCTTCCCGTTCACTTCCTTGATGATGTCTCCGACGTGCAGCAGGCCCTGCCTGTCTATCATTCCGCCGTGAAGGATTCTGGCGATGACCAGTTCGTCTTTCTCCACTCGGAACGTGACGCCCTGAGAAGCAGAACGGAACGTTTCGCCCACATTTGTTCTCACTTCTCAATCATTTATAGCTGTTCGTGCACACAGCCGCCACCCTCCAGCGACATGCATGAGCTCCTTCAGTCAACCCTGGCGCCTGCTCACCAGTGGCTCCCCGGCCTTCTTTCGGATGCCGATCATGCGCACCGCGTCGGCCTGCATGAGCGCGCTGTTCACTGCTGCATCATTGGCCATCTCGGCAGGAGGAGGGACTTCGTAACATTTGGAGGCCACCATGTCATGAGCTTCCATAAGAGACTGAAAGAGAGGAGACACAGGAAAGGAAGTGTTAACACATTCCTGAAGGCAGTAAAAACTGTCCTTACTCATGCTGTGGTTCCACTCATCCGGTACCACGGCGTTTCTGTCCAAAAGCTAAGAGTGTGCTGACTTACGCCCTCAGTAAGTGATGTAATCTCTGTTTCCTTTTGCCCTCTCCCTGTCAGTCATCCTCAGTAGGTCAACTGGGACTTATCCTTCAGCTTACAGCACAAAGGCCTCCTATTGGAGGAGCAGCTGAGCTAGACTATGAAACTGAACTTCTATTGGTCCGCTTGATGCAAGCTGCTGTAAGGCCCAGGGATGGAGGTTAGTGTCCTACTGATGCAGATGATGCGCTGCTGCAAATACATTCAAGACACAGCCTCTGAACCCTGACATCTGCATTCAGTATCTTTGCAGAGCAGCAGAATGTTGATCTGATATCTTCAAAAGCAACAATACATGTTTTAAGGTTTGTTTGACATTGATATAACATTAAACCCATCATAGATAGAACGTTGTCATCCTTTTCGGTCAAACGTTTCCATTCTTAAACTTTGTGTGCAGCAGTTATCCAGAAGCCCTTCTTTGTTTCATAAACTACATATTCCTATTCTGCAGGAACACTTTAGCTGCATCGCAGTTAGTCAATAAAGAATTTTTTTTTGAAAATATTGTGGACAGCTGTAGTTTCATGAAAATCACTATAAAACGCCAATGTTTGATGTTATCTCACGTACAGTTAGTGAAACAGGTGTTTTTAAGAATCTGATATATGGATATCTTGTTAAAAAAAATGTACATTTTTAACTTGGATTTAGAACTGGACTCAGTGAGTGTGACGCCACCCATAGAAAAGGGCTTGCTTCATTTTTTCACACAATACAGACGCCACCATGTTGGAGCCAGACGGCGTCAGTAAGCAGTGATTGGTCAACATTTTTCTGTGGGAGAATTTGAAATTTGAAATGTAAAAAACGGAGAAAATAGTTTTGCACTGTTATGCACTACTTTCTGTGAGTCACAGGTACGTCACAGAGCGTTTGTTATTTCGACGTTGCCGGCGACATCCCCAGTGTTGGAGGGTTAAAGAACTTGTTTGTTGGCGACTCTGTTCTGCTGTTTTACCTGAAAGTGCGGCTCCTGGAGGATCTTGGACAGTTCCGCGGCGCTGTCGTCTTTCACCTTCAGGTTGCTGATGTCACCCAGGATCTCTGTCACCAGCTCCATATTGTTGTCCTGCACTGCTTCTAGCTTCACTTCCTCCATCTGCTCAGGAGCCTGTGAGGAGACAACCAGGCTGGAGTGAAGCAGGTTTAGTGGGTAGAAGACATCTTGATTTTATGAAAACTGAATAGTAATGGTTGCTGGCACTGTTTTTTTATATATTTTTTAGTCCTGATGTAGTACCATAATGTAATTATACTCTGCAGACAAGTCTCTGGCTGCTTCCTGTTACAAAAGTCATCTGTCTGAGTATCTCAGTCAGATGAGCGAACAGCAGTGGTTGGAGACAGGTCTACTCTCTGCTGCTCACCCTGAGCTACATGTGTGCTAACTTCGCACTTGGAACTTACAGTGGGGCTTTCCATGATGCCCCGCAGGAAGAGCAGGTCAATGTCTTTCACGGCCGTGGAGGTGGGCGGCTCACCTGCATTATCCATCACCTGCTGCATGGCTGTAGAGACACAGACAAAACCAATCGGCTCACATCAACCTTCAAATGCTAATGCCTCCCTGTTTTAACATCTTAAAGGCTCACTCCAGTGAAAATGGTGTTCTTGGGGTTTTTACCACGTTCTTGTAGCATTTTTTGATGACATAGATAAAGAAATGTCAGCTTAAAATTGCATTTCTGAGTATTCCAAAAATAAAACAGTTTAAAAAGGAACATATTTGTGATGTAGAAGCTACAATGGGAGGACCATAGGCTCCCCGCTCTGCTCCATTCTGATGCATCCACGTGTAGATGAATAGATCCATGAACATCTTTGTTTTCCTCATCTGAGCTGGAATCTGGCTCAAAACTTTACCGCTGGAATGCTCCGATATTGCTCACCATTTTGGTTGCACCAGTAATGTTAGGTTGGGGGTGCGAGGGACCTGTTAACAGATGGGTGACGGGAAGAGGGGGTAGCCTTGCACCACACGAATGATCCTGCCCATAACTAAGAGATGAATTTCAAAGGAACTACTGCCACTCTGCAGAAACTATGTCCTAGAAAACGGCACAGGTTTGTCGGTTTTAGCTAAAAACGGCATAATCATGATTGAAAGGCACTGGGAACACTTTTACAGTAAAAGATGATTGAAGTAGGACTTTAAGGGACAAACAGTCAGAATTAGTGGTTACGTTTTGGAAAGAGAACTCCTGGCTGTTCATCAGGGCTGCACGATATGAAGACAACTTGCGATATTAGTGGTCAATATTGCAATGACGATATAACTTGCGACACATGAACAAATACCAAAACAATCAAAAAGATTGTTTCCATTTCTGCAACAGTTTAATTTAGATAAGAGTCAAAATAACTTAAATTATACTCCAAATGACCCTCGTCTACATACGAGGCGAACATCTAACATAAAAGGGCTCTGTCTGATTGGTCAACAACGTAAAGGGCTTCATCTGATTGGTCATATGCATAAAAGGATTTATTTGTTTCGTTAAATACTTCAAGCTGCCATAAGATTGATTTAGCAAATTTAAGGAAACTATTGTAATTTTCGCCATCTTTTGCGTTATGCATATTTTTTGTATTTATTGATTTATTTCAAGCATTGTAGTCAAAGCAATAAAGAAATTACACATATTTATCAAACTCATTACAGAAATGATGAAATGCATAGATTAAAACAACAGTAAACAAAACAAAAATGTCACTTAAATCACATTTGCTTGATTAAATACAGTGATCATTAACTAAAGTCAAGTAGAGTTTGATTTATTGCTTGAAAAGGAGTGGGAAGAAGCAAGTTTATATAATCCCACCCCTACTGAGTTCATTCATTTGATAGTTTTACAGTGTTTTAAATCCGGTTCTGATCAAATATATTCTCTTGAAGTAACAAAATCCAGTGCCTAGTAATGATTGATGATCTTCAGAAAACATTCATTCATGATTTCAGTAAACAGTAACGCACAGCTTGATATTACGATACCGATAAATTTGGGATTTATTTTGTAGGCCAACTGTTCAGTGTTGTTTCTGTCCTCACAAATAGATGGGGGGGGGGGGGGTGCAGACTGTTGACATCACTCACCCAGTGGCATAATACCAGGGTCCCAAAGCCCATGTAAGCACAGTTAAGGCACTCAAAGTGCAGAGAACGTGTTTGTCAGACCATGTGTTTTGTGTCATGATGCACCGAGATGGATGATTAGTGTGCTCAGTCAGCACTTCCACACAGACACACCCTTTAGCTTCTGCTAACACACAATTACGGTTTGAACTCTTGGTCATTTTCCTCGTCATCAAGCCACACTCAAAACTGCAACCCTTTAATAAGAAAAAAAAATGTCCTCTGTGGATAAACATAAACAAAACAATGTCAAGAGATGATAACAACCACATTAGATTTATCATGTGGACTATACAGTAGACCGCATTAAAGAGTACTGCTAACGTTTCAGGAGGAACACAAGAGTGATGCTGAAAAACTCATCCACGCATTTGTTACGTCGAGGCTGGATTACTGTAACTCCTTGTTAGCAGCGTGTCCTAAGAGTTCCTTAAGAAGTCTCCAGCTTGTTCAGAATGCAGCAGCTAGATTGTTAGCAGGAACTAGCAGAAGAGATCACATCACTCCTGTGTTAGTTTCACTCCATTGGCTCCCAGTTGATTCTAGAATTAAGTTCAAGATCCTCCTGTTAACCTATAAGGCCTTACATGGAATGGCCCCGTCCTATATTAAGGACCTCATAGTCCCTTACCATCCAATCAGAACACTTCGCTCGCAAAATGCAGGACTGCTTGTGGTTCCTAGAATTAGTAAAAGTACAGTCGGAGGTAGAGCGTTTAGCCACCAAGCCCCTGTCTTATGGAATAAACTCCCAGCTCATGTAAGAGAGGCAGATTCAGTTTCTACATTCAAAGTTAGACTGAAAACATTCCTCTTTGGACAGGCTTATTGTCAGACTAGTTAGTATTCAGAGATTATTTAACTTAATGTTAATTGTTTAAATTAAACTAAATAACAATAACTATTATTTTAAAAGGCTGCTAGAAGTTGAAGCTGGGGTAACTATGGTGCACTGGGGCTCTGTCCTCTTTTCTGTCCTTTTCCAATACTTTTCTTTTCTCATCTACCTCTACACTTCCTCTCTTCTCTATCTGTGATCATCATTTATCATTTAGTTATCCATGCCTCTGTTTGGTGCAGTACGATTCATGTATTGTCCCTCTATCCCTCTCCCCTCCTGGGGAGTGGGAGTGCTTCCAGATTCCAGTTGGCCCATCCGTGCTCCTGTTCCTGACTGTGTACCTCGTCTCTGCTCCTGCTCCTACACCTGGCTGTGGTTCCTGTCTCCGGCTCGACTCGCGCCCCGGATTGTCCCCAACCCCGGCTGGATGAAGCTCGTCTGCTGGACTTTAAATATGTAGATGTAGAGTTAGATAAGTTAATTCTTCTCTATGAGTTCTGGTTAATCGCCTGTCCGTCCTGGGGGAGGATCCCTCCTTCATGTGGGCACCCCTGAGGTTTCTTCATTTTTTTCCGGAATCCGGTTTTTTAGGAGTTTTTCCTTACCGCGAAGGGGGGTCTAAGGGCAGGGATGCCAGTATAGCTTAGTCAGTTTGTTAGTTTATTTTAGTATTTTCCTATTGACTCTTTGTATTCATGATCCTTTTGAGTTCATGTTTTACTTCAAAGCCCATCGAGACGACTGTTGTTGTGATTTTGGGCTATACAAATAAAATTGAATTGAATTGAATTGAATTTTCTGTTTTTATGTGTTTGTAATATGTTGAAAAAAGAAAATATATCAATTTATATCATTTAGAAACACTTAAATGTGTAAACGACAGGCCTCAATGCCAAAGCAATATTTATTAGAAACGAATAATGTCGGGGGCATTAACAGCTGCAAAGCGTCATTTAACTGTACACAATACATAATATGCTTAAGTATGTTTTTCCAAAACTGTGGACTTCAGTATTTTTTTATGGATTTACCGGGAAGTCTAGTTGCAGTCAGGACCACACACAGTTGCTTAGAAGAGAGCTATAATTCCTGTAAGAACCACACACACAAAACCATAAACAACCACTGACCCTCCACCTTGATTTAGTCAGATTTGAAACCTGCTTTCCAGGCAGAGTTTACCCAAACACACTATGACCAGCACCTACCACGTTTTCCATTCTAAGACCCATTTCAGCTACAAACAGATCAGACCTAGAGGCTGCTGTTTGCTCATCTGACTGACATGTGACCTTTACCTGCGATGGGCTCATTATGTAAATGTGTACTCCACCACAGGGACGTTTATCCAATACAAACCGGTCTCATTCCGTTCCTGTGTGCACAACTGTCATCTTCTCAATAAAGCACAAAGCTCTGTACTAAATCAGACTAAAGGTGAATTTGAAGCCCCACCCACTCAAAACCACTTTGGGCTCTATTGAATTACCTTTTCTTTTGCGAGTGGCTCCTACTGCTTCTTCCGCCTAAATGTTATTTGGACATTTTCCAGAATTCTCACCTAAAACATGTTTCATCTAGTGTAAAGTCATAAGGAATTCAGTGACAGGTGTCAACTGCTTTTGATTTTACAGATAAACAGATCCTACAATAAATTAAAAACACATACATTGCACCACTTAGCATGGATGCCAGTTTAGTTTTGTCAGTTTAGTTAAAGTTTTAGACGGCTGTTGTTGTGAATTTGGGCTATATAAATAAAATTGAAATGAACTGAATTGGTACCCGGGGTCCCCCAGAAACCCACACGGGATAGCTACCACAGGAGCAGGGCCCACAGAACTGCCACAGGGGCCCCACAATGCCAGAGAGCAGGGGTTACAGGAGCATGGAGAATGCAAGCTTCCTCACCGCACCATTAAACTTAAATCTGTAAAGTTATTGCTCAGAATTTAGTAGGTTCAGTTTATTGAATTTTGTGTGTTCATGATCCTTTTGATTTTATGTTTTACCCTACATCTATCTGCACAAAGCCCATCGAGACGACTGTTGTTGTGATTTTGGGCTATACAAATAAAATTGAATTAAATTGAACAACCTTGGAAGTGATGCTACTTTACATGTATAATTATGTATTAAGGCACTTCAATGGCTCCTTGCATCAGAAATAAACAGAAAACCTGTAAAAACATACATGCAGCATCTCTCTGTGGATACAAGCAATAATTTTGCTCTCATTTCCTCACCTCCATCTGTCCCCTGGGAGCACGGCATAGTTGGGGGGCTCTTTACACCAGGCTGTCCCGAGGGTTTCACCTCCTCTTCCTCCTCCTGTGCCCCATTGGGACAGGGATCGTCCATGGTTGTGACCATCGCCACTTCCTTCCTCCCTGATGCCACAAGTATGCTAAGGCTACCCAATAGGTAACCACCAGTAGCGACTATCTTCTGTCCGCTAGGCTTGTCTTTTCTGGTTGAGTTGATGGGATTGAAACCAAAACATGAAGAAAAACAAAAAAAAAAAAGAGAAAAGAAGAACAAAAATCATAAAACACAAATGGAACAGATCACAGAGATAATACAGAAGGGAAGAATAAAGTGCAAAGGACAAGAGATTAAAAAAACAAGAATGGGATTGAGATTAAAGAATATTAAGACAAGCGAGTGAAACAGGAGAGAAAAGGGGAGTGCAGGAAGCAAAAAGAAAACCAGATATATGAACAAGTCTGGAAAGACAAGCATGAAATGAAACAGAGAGCCAGATTGCATACACAAATGCTATTCTGTCCCCTCCCTCCTCTCTGACTTTAATACCTTCCAACCCCCCCCCCCCCCTCATTTTTTTGTTGATCACACACATAATCCCACAATCCTCTCCTGCTGGGATTGCTTGAAAACCCCTCCTCTTTTTTTGTATCCCCAGCTTCACCCAAAGTCAAGTTACCCCCTGTTGTCTAGACAGGGGCGTGAAAATTCACCCGCTGAATGTGTCATTACGTAAGTGGCCTTACATAAATGTTACTGAAGACAGCTTGACCCCAAATTCATATGTTCTCACCCCCCTTCCGAATCTCATTTAAGTGCATTCTGCTTGAGTCTTGACTTCTTATGACAGCAAACTGCTTCAGGTTGAATACAGACTCCTGTGGTGAGAGTCTGATAGAGGCCCCCCCTTTGATATTTCCCAACAGTTTTCTTCTCCTTGTGGCTTCTTACTAGTTTCTTACTAGTTCTCATCTGTCACATTAATATCCTAAAATGTCATCTAAACGTTACTTGAGCGGGAGTTGAAACTGCTTCTACCTTAATCGTAAATATGATAGAGGAACGACCAAAAATCTAAATTAAGATGCAGAACTGAGCAGTTTTGGTGTAACTGCAGACAGCACAGACTGTTGCATAATTCAACAGTTATGTATCTCTAACAAATGCAATGCTTGCTATGACAAGTTAGCTGGAATGTAATTTATTGCTTCAGAGAAAGTAAATAAAAAGAAGACTAGACCAAAACATTTAAACCCATGAAAGGCCAGAGGCGTAAACCCCATACGGTGAAGAAAAACATCCCAAAAGAGACACTTTATTTTGAATCAAAATGTTTGGACTAACTGCTCCCCCATGAATACTACAGAAATCGTCGCAATAATTAATATTTCAGGGAAATTCATCAGCCACTATTTGTTTTGATTCCTTTGATTCCATTAACAGGCCAGAAATACACAAGAGTGACAATAATCTCAAACAGGCTCCTCCCCTTTAGTATCAATCTAGCTCCTCCCACATCAACACAGCTGTGCAAAGAGATCTGCAGACTTTAATCCCCACTGCCCAGCCATCCTTAACCCTACCAGTCAACCCCTCCCCCATCTGTAGAAACTGGATTTTAATCCGGCCGCGAAAAGCACGGGATTACGGGATCCACCACTCGGACCATTATCTGATGCTGAAATGTCTCTCAGTTGAAAACATAGCTTATTTTTTGTTTACAAGTGTAGATGAAATATAGACATGAGTACAGTGTTACAGTAATGTTCTCCTGAACTCATTCACCGTCTATGACTGGAGTCTGCAACATTTAATGCTGAAAGACCCATTTGGTCTGGTTTGTTAGCGAACAAAAATGTACTTGTTTGGATTGTCTTGGTAACTGAGGTTTTTTTGTTAAGCACACTCACATTTGTCATATATTTGTATCGTATCATTTTGTTTTTGTTCATCTTAAACCAGGAAATGCATCAAATTTTCACAATATTCCAGTAAAAAATGTGCGAGCAACAGGGAAATGCCACTTTAGCGAGCTTATCACGCTAAATCCGTTCAAAATCTACAATATTTAAAATCCAAGTTTGCTGCTGATTACCTTGATCAGGTGTGTTTAGCCAGTAAGGAACTTCAATGGCAGGTTGGTTGAAAAATATTTAGGAAACTGGCCCTCGAACCCTGGATTTGGGGACCCCTGGTCTAAGGGCTCACTGAGCGGTCTATGACTTTGATATTTTAAAACCTGTGTGCCCTGTAGAGATTAGCCCATTTTTTGTCCAGTTTCATCGATTACCCATACGGGCAGTTATGACTGAGACCTAAGGAGAGAATTTAAAATTGAAAACTTCATCCCAAAGATGGAGTTTCTTAAATAGATCAATTCAGGAGGTAAATGTGGAGTTCATTAGAAACACTTAGTAAATGTGAAGTGTTAACAATAGAGGATGACCATCTATGTCTGGCTGAAAGGAGAATAAATACTTGCTACAGATGTGCTGTTTACCAAATCATAGAGATCAGAATCCATGCATACACAACAGAAAACCAACTGCTTCCACGCTTCTTAAACCAACAGACTTCAGTGAGTTCATGCTTCTAAAGCTGACAGTTTTACCCCATGCTGTGCTGTGGAGGCTGTTTACCTGAGGGACTTGGTAGAGGTAGAGGGGGAGTACTACTGGCTGCTCATCAGTCAGCGGTGAAGACCTGCAGACAGAGAGGAAGAGGGTTCTGAGCCGTGAGGTTTCAGCTCAACTTGCATTGATCATTCCTTCCATGCACAAACACAGAAGGTTTCCCTCCCGTTTCATCGATCAACGGCGCTGCTGCTTCTTGCAGTGCAGGAACCTTTTCTGCACACTGAAACAGTTGTTCTTCAACGCTGTGTACAATCATGGACAACCAGTAGTACTCAGCTAATCAAGTGTTCTTGCATCATCAGCTGGCTCTAAAGCCGTTGACTTAATAGATAACCAGTATTTTCTGCAACCATTGACAAAGCAGAGTGCTTTCACTCCAGAGGAGAACTCTCTTTTCCGTTTCTGTGGCAAACACAAACATGCCTTACAGTCTACCTCTGGTCATCATGTGGGATCTGTCTCTATCAGCATGCATGTGCTCAAATAACATGTAAAAAAAAAAATCAATATTTTTCACATTGATTATGATAAAGCATCCATGAAGAAAAAGTATATCTTCCAATCTACAAAACTGCTACATCCTTTTAAAGAGGAAAAATTATTAGGATACAAAACATAAAATGTTCTTGGAATAAGATTATAATACCAAGAACAGACAAAGCATATTAGTTTCCATAGTTTCCATAGTTATTGCTAGAAGGTTGCTTCTAGGGAACTTTTAGGAAAACTCCACAGCAAAAAATATCTGCTAATACATACCATTAGGATTGGAAAAAAAATCTTTAAAATGTGTCAATATTAGAGCTACTTTGATCTTCTGCATCTACTCCCCAACTGCTAAAACTATAGAGATCGTCAAATGTTTCTTCTGTGAGCTACAACGTTTTCACCGCCCACATTCAATCCACCACTTTCAATGAAAAGTCTATTTAAACCCGCGTATATGCAAGTTTCGGGCTTTTCGCGATCAAAACTCTCGTGTTCGCACGTTGCTACGCACATGTTTAAGACCATTGTTGGGTTCTACGTATGAAATGTGTGACCAGTGAATGCACGCTGAAAGTTAAACCAGGTTGGACAATAACATCAGGGACCATCAGGGCTTTAGTAGCGATGAATAGATGGCATCCTTTTCAATTCATGGAAGTGCCAACCATTTGGAAATTGATCAACTGACATTAATAATTGCAGTTTGTGTCCAGCTGGAATTATATGAATCCAAGTCAGAATAGAGCTGTGAAGAAAAAAAAACCTGGAGCAAGATATGCTAGATTTCCACTGCTTCAACATTTCGCACCAAGCCTCTTCCAACTTGTATCCGATAGTGACAGTCCAGTCAGTGTGAACACCATATGCTAAACGCATGTAAAAGAATGCTCGTCATGTGCCCAGTCTAAACGTAGCATCATAGGTTACAACAAATAAAAGAAATTGTTAATTTTTATCTTTTTGTTTCAAAAAGCTCCTTTTCAACTCCATGGCTTTGAGGCAGAATAAGTGATGTTGTACAAAAAGCTATAAAACGATTTACTGGAGAGAAAAAAACAACAATTTATTTGGAAATCAATTTCTTCTGCCCAAAATAACTTCTAACCTCTCAAGCCTGTTTCAGATTATACTATGTGCATCTATGAATTTACCAAACTGTTGAAAGTATTTGATGTGTAACACACCGCCACTGTAAAAACCTCAGTTCAAACTCGGTTTTCCGCCTCTTTTTCTTGCATGTTCACTGAATATAAATGAAGCCAGAACTACAAGTCTCCCTGTGACCTTCACTGCCAGACTGTGATGTTTAAAACAATTTGTTTGATAAAACTACAGAGTCCACTGGCACAAAGCCCATTCTTCCCAGTGCATATCTGTAATGGACTCTTCCGTTGTAAGCCAACAAGAAACAAAGAAATATATGAATATAGTCACTTGCCAAACATTACATTATCTTTTTACACACTTTGTTTAATTTATTTTTTTTTTTCTACTTCTCCTTCCTCTCAGACTAAAGCCATCAATGCTGACTATGGAGCCTCTCTGGAGCGCAAATATAATCAATACAGGAGATAGTTCAACTGTGATTTGTTATCGTACATTATCTTGTGGTCTTTTTTTTTTTTTATTGATCTTGAAAGAAGCAGACGGCCCCCTGTTGTATCACCGTTACAGAAAAAGAGGGGTTAAGGGGTCAAGCCATTATGCAACGCAGATTACAGTCACTCCAACATCCTCATTGGAAGTGAAAGATATCCCTTGAAGGAATGTTAATGAAATTAATTCCTCCCCCAATGATCCACTCCGCAGAGCCAATGCTAAAACGGACCAATCAGAAGTCCAACTAAGAGAGGAGGAGCAAACAGAAAGCCTGACCAACTTCAGAGGAATGTTTCAAAACAGACAGGGAGTACGAATGAGTCCAGGGATACACTAAGAACATGACAGACAGAAGCAGATAAAAGACAGTCTTCTCAAAGCCAAGAAAAAAATCTTTAAAGATTAGACTGTGCAGCAGAAAAAGCCTCTAAAGTCATGGGAGCATGGGAGCGAGCAGACCACAGTCTTGAAAGAGCAAACCGTCGCAGGAGCAATCTCCCGGCAATTTTTTCCTCTGTTTCTAAAAGCAAGTAACTGAAGCCTTTCTAGTGAAAACCAATTCGTTTTTAAATTTGTTAGTATCCCATTTCCCATTTCGGTTTGAGAGAAAATTAGATTTGCATAGATAGAACAAATGCAGAAGATCTCATTTGAGCAGTTATTTGCATGAATAGGCATGCCATCTTGTCCAATGCTAGCTCTCAAATTAATGAATCGATCTAAACAAAAACGCCCAGATGGAGAAAACTCATTGGCTATTTCTGTTTCAAAAGATGCACCAATGAAAACCCTGGGTGTTCCCCGTTGCCAAGCGTTCAAATGATGGACAAGGGGAATAAGACAGCTAGAAGAGTAGCGGGGCTTTGTTTTTGTACAATAATATCTCTGCTGTCACTGTAGTTGGAAATTAGTCACATTTAGAGAGGCTGTACCGCACAGCTGAACGTCTTGACAATATCACACACAGAGAAACTCCACAAACCGAGAACTAGAAGGCACTTGTTCTGGAAGAACTCTTCAGTTAGTTGTGTTCATATGTCATCACTGTGTCCATCCATCGCTCTAAGTGATTGAGAATAACAAGAAAAGTCCCTCCAAAAATTGAAAGGAAAGTAAACTTTCTTGACCCACCCGAGCTGAAGAGCTTCCACAGAACAGCTCCAGAATGACTGCAACATTTGAAACTAATCTCAGTCCAGGACGGATGTTCATGCC
Source organism: Oryzias curvinotus (assembly GCA_023969325.1). Taxonomy (NCBI): domain Eukaryota; kingdom Metazoa; phylum Chordata; class Actinopteri; order Beloniformes; family Adrianichthyidae; genus Oryzias; species Oryzias curvinotus. The sequence continues at coordinate 26,965,588 of CM043716.1, forward strand.
CTGCTCAAGGCTGGTTTTTCACTCATCCTATTCTCCCATAACTAAAGCCGTCCTGTCACACGCATCACGCTCTGCCTCAACACAAAACCCTATGTAGGTCATTGCATGTGTTGCCACAGCCGCTCAATAAGAGGATTACACTGCTCCCCTGAAGATGGTCATCTCAGCAGATCGATACCTGCAGGATATTCCTGCAGATTTGCTGCTGAAGAAACATCGAACTAAACCTGCTCATCAAACTGCTGAGTTTTCACTACATCTTACAGATCCATGCTTTTAGTCTACTCTTTCACCAGAAACTAAAATCAAAATTCACATCATTCATATTTTCTTTTTCCTTTTGCAGGTTTCCCACACAAATAAAACAAAATGAGCTCAATTTCCTCCTCTGGCTGGTGGGATGTCTCGGCGTTGGCAAACAGCCTGAAGCCACACTGTTTTGCAGCTTGTCAAACTTTTCAGCTTAGACCGCACGGCAATTGTAATAATGAGCAGCCCGTGATATAACCTGACCTGCCACATCGCCGTGGCTGCGTCTTCTCAACCTCTTCAGCCCAGCCGTGCGTTATTGAGCATTAGTATGAAGGGGGGTGAGGGAAACTGATGCAAGCCCCAACCATGACTGCAAAGTTTGAAGCCGAGGAAACTGATGATGCGTGACGTTGAGCAGTAAAGAAAAAACATACTTTATTGGGTAAGACAGAAAAAAAGGAAGTACGATAATCTGCCACATCCAATCTTTGAATACCTCTAACAACTTCATGTAAACATAATTTTAGTGGACAGCCTGTGGGAGAGTGAAGCTTCAGAAGGAATAACTATCAAAGGTCTTTCCAGCAGATGATCTTTACCATCTTTAGTACAACTTTTGTTGCATTTAAATGGAGAACAGAGGTTTTTTTTGTTTTGTTTTTTCAAATTGGAGCATTTTCTGTTTTAAATGTAGCATAAAGTTTAATTTAAATTCATCCCATTAAAGTATTCTGATTAAAATTATATTTTGGGTGTTTTTAACGTGTTTGAGCCATTTTTCTCATGATGGAGAACACGTCTAAAGAAAATGTGTGAGTCTTTCTGTAAATAATTGTAAATCAGGGCCAGACAAAAAATGCTGCTTGAAGACGATGGTATTAGTGACGTAGTAGAACGTTCTCTGGGCGGGCCACAAGCTCCCCGCTCCGCTCCGTTCTGATGCATCCACTTGCAGACAAATAGATCCATGAATTTCTCTGTTCTCCTCGTCTGAGCTGGAATCTGGATCAAAACTGTTCAGTTTCTCCTATAGCATAATGTATAGAGCTGGACATTTGGTTGCTGCAGAATGCAGGTTAGAAGTTTTGGGTCAACACTGCAGCACAGAGCAAGGAAGGGAGGGTTGACTATAGATAACCACTCCCCCAACATGTGTTGCTCATAGCTGCGAGCTTTGAGTTACTCCACTTTCTTCAGACAGCTTCTCCGCCTCTTTTTTTTATCTAAGCACCACTCCCATAGCTGAGTATTAATAATAGAAGAGGATTTGGGGAGCAGAATATGATCTCTGCACGGCTCTCACAACTCCTACTTGTTCGGATGTTGAGGGCATACGTCAAACTTGGAAATCATGTTTTCCTCTACTTTCCACAGGAAGGAAACGCACAGGAGAGCTTGGGAAGTCCTGCTCTTCTCAAGCAGAAGTCACCCTGGATACTGACTCAAAACTGGATATTCCCCCGCCCGGGAACTGTACGAACATGTTAATAAACTGGACTGTCTTGATCTTCCCATCCTATTTTTGTGTGCCCTGTAGATCAGGCAACAGAAATGACAAAAACACAAACACATATATAACCTTTACAATCCCTCCCCATAAAGGGCTTTGCAGGTCATGGGCCTCCCCCGTCACATGTGCATAGCTAAACTGCTTATAAAAGCTTTCCAAAAAGCAAGAAGGTTCACTGAAAGCTGAAGTATGTTCATTTGGAGGTTCCTTCATAAAGAGGTTCAGATGCAGAGCTTTGATCATGGATTGTTTACAGTGGAAAAAAGAAAGAAGACTTATGTTTATTTAATTGGCCTCACCGGGGTTTATTCTTAAAACTTTGTTGCAATAAATCACATAGAATTTGTTCTAAACATCAACAAAATCTTTACTCTTGACAAAAAAGGCAACATACAAGGAAATGTTCCTTTTTAAACCAATTCATTAGTCGATTATTTTTAACCCCTTAAAGGCTGAATTCATTTCCAGCTATGAAAAAAAAATCACTTCTTTTGTTTGTTTTCATGTCGATGCTAAATTAAGGTAATTTTTGAGCCAAAGTGGTTTGATGTTTTTTTTTTTACAATAGGGGATAAAAATGAAAAAAATGCACACATTTAATGTTCATACCAAAATGTTCTCTTATTGGTACCTTCCAGACACAATGGGAATATTAGCCATTCTCATATTTTTTTATTACTTGTAACCAGGAGTATTATTTTGGTGTGTTTATTTATTTGTGCGCGATTTGATAGTTTGCTGGCATAGAAGCTAAGTCTTGTGATTTAGAAAACTTTGTCACCTAAGTTTTTTTAGTTTTCATCGGGTATTTGTAAACATAGTAATTGTTTAAGTACTCTTACCTAAATAAACAGCAGTTTTTTAAACTACTACTTAAATCATACTATTGTAAATTAACAATACTCTTACTACAATACTTCTCTAAAAGCCTCTGAAACCCCCGCGTGAAAGTTTTCTGAGTAAAACACAGAGTATCTTTCTTGACCTTGCAGAGCTGTGTCTTCAGCCGCGTGGGGATGTTGGCGCTCCGGCACGAGCCTTTCAGACACAGCGGGAGCTTTCCCCCCTCCCCGTCCCTCCAGGCACGAGAGCCGCGCGCCTCAACCGCGCTGGTTCACCGGAGGAGTGGGACTCATCCACAACGAGCTCGCGCTCCACACACGTGCGGCCATTTTTTTCATCCCCTTCCGATACCAAAGCGTCCACACACAGACACACACCCCACCTACGACTACAAAGCCGCCCGCCACGATAAGCGTAGCGGAAGGAAAGATGCGCGTGAAGCCAACGTGCCTGCATGGGGCTCGTCCTGACTGCAGAGCGGGCTCCACTAAGGGGACGAACCTCCTCTTCTGTCAAACTCTGCCTCCAAACGGCCGGACGTCTTTGTCCAGCCAGCAAAATGAAACAGTCAACGCGTGAATTCAGAGTCCCCGTGTTTCACATATGACCACGAGGCGTGACCTACCCCAAAATAATAACGGGCAGGAGTTCGCGGTGCTACGCCGGCCGTCCCGGTTGGATGTTCAGAGTCCGCTCAGCTGTCGGTCCTGGTCCAGCATCAGACTACCAGCGAACACAATGCCAATCAAATCGTAAGGTCCCGCCTTCTCTGTGACGACACACTCATACTGACCAATAACATGCGGCGACATGATACAACCCCTTCAAACTGGATGTTTTTTTTCCTTGATCAAAGAGATGTACCCGCCCATTCATACAAAACCTTTACATTAAGACACACAAAAGTTCATAGATAAATTATCTGATAAATAATCTGAAATTATGTTGCGTTAGAGTTTATTGTAGCGTTTGAATTAATAATGTGTTGAAGTATAGCTATCCTGAAACTTTGGACTCTGCATCCTAAGTATTATTCTGATTGTGCTCAAAGTAGTTATATTTGTCAGTGGTACATTTTAATTTGACTTGGATCAAATATGTAAAAGGTTCTTTCTTAATTCTTTGGTGTTTTGAACATGTTCTAGTGCAATTTTCTGAGGATCATGGAGGACATATAAAAAAAAAGTATTAGGCTTAAATTAAGCTTAACATTGCATTCATGAGTATTTATTTATTCAAATCGTGAATCAGGAGCAGATAAAAAAAAATGCCAGTTGATAAAGCTTGTTGCTGTGACATAGAAGCTACAGTTGGCAGGCCAGAAGCTCTCTGCTCCGCTCCATTCTGATGCATCCACTTGTAGATAGCTAGATCCATGTACGTCTTTGTTTTGCTCTTTTGCCCTGACATCTGCCTCAAAACTGTACAGCTGGATAGCTCCATTACTGATCACCATTTTAGTTGCACTGGTAATGTTAGGTTAGGCCTTTGGAGGACATAGAGACCTCTCAGCTATGGGTGACAGTAGGTGGAGATGGGGTTTCTCTGCACTAAGGGTCTCGCCCACAAGTCAGAGGCAGATTTCTAATAAACTACTGCCGCTCTGAGAAACTATGCCCTAGAAAACAACACAGCAATTGAAATTAGTAACTGAAAGACCACTGTGAGCACTTTGAAAATAGATCAAAGGATGATTGGAGTGGGACTTCGAAATGACAATTTTTCTCTAGAAATTCATTCTATAGCCATACCTAACAATTTCAGCTATGATTTAAAGTATTAGCCAATTTCAAAGTACATTTTTAAGTTAGTAACAGAAAATTAGCATAACCTATAAATGAGTAGCTAATAAAACTTTCACCGGGTTTAACAGATAACGTTGGTTTCCATTGTTTTCTTAATCAAGAAAAATCCAAGGTCGTTATTGTAAACTAGATTTGCAAGTCTTTAAAGAAATTGCATCTGACTACTAAAAGCAATGCTGTTCTATTAGCATTTTAAAGCTGTTGCCATTAAAGACCATCCGTCCAAACTGCATGTCAAAATCCACTGATGTTGGTCAATTATTTTTGGAGATATAAAGGGGAACATATTAAAATAGATTGTAGTGGCACTTACGGGTGATTTGTTATGAAGGTTTTCGTGTTAACTTATCTTAAATTGAGAAAGTAGTCTTTAGAAATCTGTGACGTTATGTTGGTTTTTTAAGGAGCTACAGGGCTGCAAAGTTGACAACCACTCCTGTTTGCATTTCAGGTTCTACAGAAGCGGTATAGAATTATGCAAAAGCGGTGGTACCAAGGGATTTGTGGTAGTTCAAGTATGTTGAGAAATATGCAAGGATTGGTCAAAATATGTGGCATAAGGAATCAAAGAAGTTTTTTCACGAAAAACTTTGAATTGCGGAAAATCTAGTTAGGTAGAGATGGCAGATCCATATTTGCTATTATTCTACTATCAAATGAACCACAGGGGAATATAAGCATGTTCCTATAACTATTGCTCTGTGAGATCAAGGCCCAAATAGTTTTGTGCTACAACTTACCACCTGCTGGCACAATAGAGCCAGAATTGATATAACATGGACAGATTACTCTGAAGTAATTGCTCACTAAGTTGCATACCATTAGGTGCAGCACTTTTTGAGATATAGGTCTTCAAATCTGGGTGTCATTCTTTACCTATGGCAAACAAATATTTATTTTTCAATTAATATAGAATCAACCATAACATCAAATAATACTAAATGTTAAACCAAAGATCTTCCCAAAGACCTTTACAAACTACTAGTGGTTGCATGTTATCTTCATTAGTTTAGGATAGGCAATATATTATCCACTGCTAAAGCAACCTCTAGTAGTCACCATCAGGTGGTGCTTCAAAGCTAGTAGTTCCTATATGCTGTAAGACCTCTCAAATAATGAATATGTTGGATTTTATTCAGTAAGGTTAAGTAGTTGTTGAGATATAGGTGTAAACACAATATCATGATTTATAGCGCCACCTATAGGAACATTCGTGTAATTCCGATTTTTATTGATCACTGTAAAAGGAAGTCTTTTTTAAAATTTGAAAATTATGAGGGTAGGTCTATCTATGTTAAGGATTTGGGGCATTTCAAAGTTTAGAACCAGACCCCCTTCATTAGCATCACGTTTACTACAAAAACGGTAAAGAATTGCGCATAATGATGAGTGATGCTATTGGATTCGGGGAGGTCCAAATAGGGTACCTATAGAATGCTGTAGAATATTGTATAGGGAGGGAGTCAAAAACCAATTTTTACGAAATTTCATAAATTGCGGAAAATCTAGTTAGGCAGAAGTGAGGGTCCTATTTTTCAAAAGGAATAAGAGGCAAAGAGAATTTTATTATCTGTACCTACCATGTAGGAGATTTAAGCGTAAACGCGTTTTGTACCACATCTGACCACATGGTGGCGCAATTGAGCCAACCTTACTATAGCTTGTGGAGAAAATTCTAAAGTTAATTCCAACTGAGCTACAATACTATAGTATTATTACTTCATGAGACGTTACACTTGAAAATTTGGCCCCATTCATTTTCTACGAGAGAAGGATTCCATAAAAATATTAATAATACATAATCCTTACAATAGATTTGTACTAAAAGTAATAGCACACTATTCTTAATGGAACTTTCCAAACTATATTTGAAATCAATGTAATATTTTTTAAATTGTAGGAGAAGCAACCAAAAAAAGGCAAGAAAAACGTATACAAATAATAAAAATAAATATAATCCAGAATTACAACAGCATACTCTGATTTCTTTCAGTAATCAGACAATTAAATTAAATAAAGGTTAAATAAAATAAAATAAAATAAAAGCTGAGTGTTTTGCATTGATGATGTACTACAAACGATTATGTGAGAATGCTTTAACTAAGTTAAAATGTTGCTTTTTACCATCTGGTTGTCACAGATTTGTGGAATAAAGGTGGACACATATATTTAATTCTACCAAATAAATTGACTACAAATGGCACTTTGATTTTAATGTCAAAGCAAAAAGCTCTTTTGCTGATCACACGAGTGGATTATGTATTTTTTCTTAACAAAAACATGACTGGCAGCATTTGGATTTTCCCACTTTTGTTTCATGTAATTCTTTATGATTAGTGCTTGTGTTCAAATCTGACTTTTTTTTTTGTTCTTTTCATACAAAAAGTAAACAACAAGTTAAAGGAAAAAAAAACAAATCAACTGCCAGTGTTAGAGTGTCACAAAATCAAGCTAACAATAAATATTTAAATTGATCCCTATAAAACATTAATGATAATAAAAGCTCCAAAACACTGCTCATATTTAGCCTTAAGCACAAAAAAAGCAATGAATTACATAATTTTCATTTAATAAATTAAATGGATCATGGAGCTCAATTGTGATTAAATGTAATATTTTCATTTGACCTCAATTTTGATCATCAATGTGTCCCATATATGATCAAATTAATAATTTTGGCAGTCAGAAGTGGAGCTCATATGAAATATATTAAAGCAGATGGTGGAGAAACCTTCTAACCAATAATGCTAAAAATACATTTCATGAACCTACCAACCCCTCACCTCCAAGTGGATAACTCTTCTGTTTTTAGTTTTCTGTCTTCGTTGTGATTATGAATGTAATTTTGTGACTGCTATATCTACCGTAGTTTTTTAACTGAATTAGTGCCCTAGATTAATTCCTAGACCCTTACATTGACGTGTTCTCCCTAGCATGATAAAGGTGGAGAGGATTTCATGTAATCCATGGACACCAGCGAAGATCACAAATCATTGAAGAAAAAAAGTTCAGCGCACTGTCTAGTGGGTCTAGATGACCCCACCCCCAATGGTAAAGTGCCTAGGATAGCACAAGGGCTAGAGTTGAGTTTCTCCTTTTCATTGCAGCATTCTTATTACAGGTATTTATCAACATGGCCACAAGAGAGCGCCATTAGCCATCCCTTTACTAGATTCAACGTCAGATTAGATTTTTTTATGTGAACGCCTGTCATTTGCACTCTCACAAAGACTCAAGAAAGTGAATTTGAACGTACTTGCAGTTTCAGAGCAGGACAGCAACAGCAGCTTCAGCTCATACGGTGTAGCACACAGTAATTTACAATTTCTGCACTGTGTCGATGAGGAAGCGTATAATCAAAGAGTGTTAATAAAAATACTTGTAAATCATACAAATTCATAAATAAATGTGGCCCAAACATTTTAGGGCTGCATAAAGGTGTATTGTTTTTGCAGTCAGGGAGGTCACGTTACAGCTTCAGCTAGGTTTTTTTTGTTTTGTTTATTCCATTCTTTGCATGTGAAGCATGCAACAGTTCAAATTATCTCTAATAGCTGAATTCTAAATTCTAAATTTGTATTTGGAGTGCATATGAGTGGTTATATGCCATCTTATGCACATTTGACCTGTTCTCTTGCTTTTGTTCAAAGTTTTCTAAGCTCCTGTATCATAGTAAACCAAAGAAAGTCTACAAAATAGATAGATACAAATGTATTATATGCCCACATGACCACAAAGAATAGACACGACATCTTTATGAATATTGCAAGAACTTTATTTCACACAGTTACACTTCAGGCCAGACAGCTTTGTTTGTAAAGCATCTTTCATACAGAAGGGCAGGTCAAAGAGCTTTTGAACACTGGTGTTTCCTAAAAAGTCTTTTACACTTACTCTAAATTGTGACATGGTTTAATTTAATAAAATATGTTTGATTTTTCATTTTTAATGCATTTTACTGTTGTTTTTTAAATACTGTTTATACATCATGTTTTTTTTTTCATATATTTCAGGGGCGAAAATACTCTACAGGTCATATAAACCCGTGCCCATCAGTGCTCTTTGGTCACACCATTTCCACACATGACCCAATAGTGCAATGTCTTGAATTTTTCCCTTAAGCAATAAACTCAAGCCATCAATAAGTGGTCCAAACTTTGGTTCAAACAGTGAGCTTTTAATAACACAACTATACAATACAATCAACATGCCTCTCCTCAATTCTCCTTCACTGAAAATGAATTAGAAGAAGTTATTTACAGTAGAATGGCACGTGTCAGTGTATAAGCAGTGCTGACGGTATAGTTGATCTGTAAGGGCGAATGGTCGACCACTCGGACAAGTGACAGGGGCAGGTCAGAGTAGTTATTGAAGGCATGAGGGTAGAGTGAGGGCCGACACTGGTGATTACATCACCACAAATATGGGTTGTAACTGCAGAGAGAGAAGCAAGAGTCCATATGAGATTGAGGGGACAGAAAGACGGACGCTTAAACTCAAAGAAACATACACACCTTGACTGTGGAAGTGTGTCTTTGCTTTCTTTCAACAGCAGCTCTGACACCAGTGTGTCCAGAATCTCAGGACTGGACCTCTTCCCATACCTGAGACACACAAGCAGACAAGACAGAAAATAAGAGTTTCAAAAAGGCTATTTATTTCTATGCATCGTTTTATGTTGAAGCCAGATGTCAGGCCATGAGACACAGATGAGACGCGTGGCAGGTGGTCGTATTTCCCTTTCTGGGCTTTAGATGATAAGTTACATATCTGACAACTGGTCTCCCCGTGGCTAAATGCCTGCAGAGGCATCCAAATCCCTGATATTCAGAGAGAAGCTTATAAACTGTAATGTGACAAAGCTTGCTGGCAATGACAGTTTACCTTTGATAAGGAATGTAAATACCTCAATAAAGATAAACGTGAAACCTGTTGAAACCAGTCCCCAATAAGACATCACGGTCACTCGATCATGAACAGCGACAAACTGTATTTCTTACTTGATCATAAAAGTTAAAGCAAACATTTACTTTTTTTTTTTTTTTTACTTTCTTTTTTGTTTGTTTGATTTTGAGAAAACTCATGCGCCCACCTCTGTCTTGTGATGAGATTGATGTAATGTCTCAGGGCTGAGTAGTATTTGGCCAGCTCCTCCGCAGGAGCGTCCTCTCCAGGGTTCTCTGGCTTCACTGGGTACCCCTCTGTTAAGGCTCCAAGGCAGAGCAGCGCCCACAGCAGGAACCCCAGGGTCCCCAGCCAGCTCACCAAGTTAGGATGCATCTAGCACAACACAAAGCAGAAACGTTTTCACAAACACTCCCTTAGTCTCCTTCATTTCAGTCATCCCAATCTAAAAGTTTCCCAACTTAAGAGGAAATTCCTTGTTAAAAACACAAAGTTGCTTAACAAAAACAAAAATTCCAGATCATTTGCACTGATTGGAAATTTCAGAAAAGTATTTCAGTCAATGTACTTACATTTCCAAAGGATTTGAGCAGAGTTGTGCGCGCCCTCCTGTGCCGTGTCCTCTGTTCTTCTGAGCGCACAGTGCGCGCTCGGGTTTATATCTGCGCGCACCATGAGGCGCCGCAGAAAAACGCGTCAGAGCTTCGCCGCGTCTCGCGCTGTTCTTTGGCTTTTTTCACGTGCACGTCACTGCTGGCGCTTTAAAAGCAGGTTTCTCCTAATTTAGTGTAACAATGTAATCTATTTATGTATATATATATATGTTTTCTCCCTCAATAATACCGAGACAAATTAGCTTGTTAGGGCACGCCGCTGTCCAGCTTATGCAGTTTCCTTTTATTGACAAAACTCACATAGGACAAGAATAGTGTATAGAAAATCACAATAAAAAGGCCGTTTAACATCTGACTTTCAGTTACATTTCTTTTGCCTAAATTAACCTAGTTTGTTGTTCGTAGAAGACAAAACGTAATATTTATCTTGCAAAGACAACAAACCCAACAAATGAATATGCTACAAGTGTGGTGTTTTGATGTTTACAGAATTTCCACTATTGCTGAAGCAAGTTGGAAAATATTTCACAATCAAGAAGGGTTTCTTTTCCATAATAGGATCAGTAATCCCATCTGAAGTCATGCAAGAAAGGAAGTAATGTAAGATGTGGGTGAACTTCGTACTTCTCCCCCATACACAGCCTCCTCTCCTTTAAAAAGCTCCATGGATGATGCGCCAGCTGATCTCGAATTAAAAGATCTCAAACCGACTGACATTTATGAGACTGAATTAGTCTGCTAATTCCATTTAGTAGCTCTCTCCATCAGATGGAAAAAGAAACCGTAACTCTCAATGCCAACAAAAGCCCTGAATGTGAACGTCAAGACGTGCCATCCAAAGAAGAGCCCAATCTCCAAGAAACCCTCTTAATAAGAGCATCCAAATAGCACTTCAAATGAATTTGTACCCCAGAGTGTCTTCATTTACCTCCCATTCACAATCCTTTTGTGTAGCATCTCACAGCTATGTAATTTGTCAAAATAAGCATTCTTTAGCGGCGCTCCTTTATAAGTTGCTCAGAGGATGTGATAAGTGCTTTTTGTATAACACAGGATGCAAAAGGGGAGGCGAGGAATGAGACACAGAGCTGAAGATGTGTCACACAAAGCCATGACCTAATCAGCCTGATCACAAGAAGGAATTAGACACTTTACTCCTGTTCAGAGAGGGCACGAGCAGTCAGAGACCCACAGGTACATCAGGGGTTTGATGATGCTGCATAGTTGTATGACAGATGGGACTAAAGTCATGTTTGGCCATGATCTGAAATGAATTTGATTTCAACATGTGGAAAAAAAATATTTTTGGTTTGATGTTTCTTGCTTTTTTTGTGGAGCGCCTTCAGACAGTTCTAAATGCAGAGTTGCCTTACAAATGATTTTATTTACAAGGATCAAAATAGTGGTTATTTGGCTGCATGGTGGTGTAGTGGTTAACACTACACAACTGCACGTGTGTGGAAAGACTTACAGACAAAAGGAGCAGCAAAATGTTTTTGAATGTCCTGTTACTTTAATTTAAGTTTCATAAAGTTCTTTCTTTCCACTGTTGTTTTTCTAAATCAAAATAATCCAAAGGGAACATTATTAGAACATTCTAAAACACTGCATGGTCACATGTCTTTGCAAAATTCAAAGTGTTTCCACACATTGGACTGGAATATAAGTTAACCCAAACATTATTGCAGGTAATTAAAATAGGTTATTTATTAAATTGTTTCAACATTGTCTAAATTGTATATGTTGTGTAATAATATGCATACTTATAAGTAAATTTTGGTTTACGAGCAATAAAATAGCAAAGTTAGACACCTATAATAATATATTAGCTTCTTTCATGGTAGGCTCATACTTAACCACATTCTTAACTTAAAAACTTAAAAATGTTAACAAACTTAACACAATTTAGCATGGTCCTTACCTTGATGTTGGGCATGTTTCACCTCTTTTTAGTTCCTCTTTTGTCCTAATTTGTGGTTGAGCTCCTTTTTTGTTCCCATAACAATATTAGCACAGTCCAATATCCAGATATCCTCAACAGCACTTCAGCTGCTTTCTGTTTATTTTTCTTAAATGTACATCATGTTTAAGTGCAAAAGAGCAGGCTTCAAAACAGTAGCTTCACTAGGGAGTACAGGCGAGAGGCTGCCTTGGGGAATTGTGCCCCTGCCTAAATCCCCCATGAGTGATAAGGTGGATAAATGATACTCGTTAAGTCTGAAAACAGGTTTGTATTTTAACTTCGTGATTACAAGCTTGGCTGCTTTTATTGCTTCCATTAACGTGTACACACTGTAAATAAAAGGGGTGTTTACTTCACACGCTGTTCTTTGGAGCGGATTTGAAGATTTCAGACAATCTCCATCTTGAAAAGACAAAACCAAACAGTCATGATCAACTAGACACGACAAACAGGGAGGCAGTACATGCTTCACTTCTATTCTTGGTAATAGATTCCACATGTGGTGCAACCTTAATTTAAACCATTGATTTAATTCAGGTTTGCCTGATCACAGTAAAAAAAACAACATTTGGATTACTGTCAGGTCACACAAAAAAGTAATCTACCGTAGATGGTACTTAATGTGAATGTGGCACGAGGACAATAGATGGATGCACACAAAGGCAGGAGTTAACCAATTTTTATTACAAGATCCTAAAACCACAATTAAGACTGAATTGTTAAAATATATGTACACCTAAAATGAAAAAATAAAAGTTCAGCATGCTGAGGACCAGAACGGGTAAGGCAGGTGGAGGCTCCCAAAGAACACAAAAGTATAAATCACCCCACACACGAGATACAAATCACACACGAGATGCTCTGCCACCATAAGTGAACCCTTCAACCCCAGGACACGTTACACCAAACAGGGAAGGCCTCACCATAAGCACGGGACTGACACCGGGGTCCTTAGCGCTAAGGGAGGGGGGCAAAGAAGGTTTAATGAAATTCCCACAAAGAAAAATTAGCAAAGAGAAAAAAAGCAAAAAGAAATCTTATAGGAGTGGCTCCCAACAGTTTCCCCCCAAAAAAAATTCAAACCTACAACACAAGAAAACTCACACCACACACATGCACACACTCATTAAACACAGATTGGTTACACAAACAAGGCAATGGAGGACAAGCGTTAGCCAAAATAAAGGACGGCTTAAAGGCAAGCACAGGGCTTGACCATCGCCAAATCACCAGACAGACTCTGTTCTATGCTATAATGTTCATTGACTATACTATACTACAGATGTGATGTGAGATCAGGTTTGTAATGTGAATTTTTCTCGAAGCAATTGCCCAAATAACACAAGGTTAAAGTCTGTTGATGCCATCCATCCATCCATTTTCTGTGAATGCTAAATTCCTTTTGGAGTCACGGGAATACTGGAGCCAACCCAGCTTCTGTTGAGGTACACCCTGAACCCAGTCTGTTGCAAGGCCTCAAAATCACACAAATTCTGTTGATAACACTTGATAAATGTTTAACAAGCATAAATTTGATAGTCAGTTAATAAATATATTATGATTTTTCTGAAAAATACATTCTAACCCACAAATCGCCCGTCTATTGAGCTTTTAAATAAAGGGGTTTAACTTTCTGACAAGTCAAACAGCATTTTAGAACTAAATGTGTGTAGGTGTAGTACGGTTGCACAACATACAAGTGAAAGGTCCTTTTTAAACGCCACATGAGAAGGAAAATGACAAGATCATCTGTGCCTGGATCACCCTGGAAGACTAAATGAGCCGCTATAACGAGATGCTCTGCCACCATAATTGAAGAATAAGGATGGAATATTACCAAGAAACAGCATTAGAAATTGAATTTCACAGATTTACTGTGCAAGATGGATTAATCTCTGTTTCCTTCATGAAACCCTGCTCTGGTACAGAGAGCATAATGACATTAGCACCAACTGACCGTCGTCCGTTTTCTGTGACATCTCATTCCAGTTTGGCCTTGTGTGGGAATAAAGCTTTGATGAATCCTGAACAGAAGTGACACACAAAATAAAATCTAGTTGTCAACTGATCATAAGAGTAAAAGTGCATTGTGGTCTGTCTCAGTGATGGATTGATGAGCTGTCAAGAATGGGGTGTGAAAAAGATGAACGAGTAGCCATCCTAAAGCTACAAATGACTTTAAAACCTGTTTTTGCTGAGAATGTTCATGATTTTTGTGTCAAAAAGGAGTGGTTTGGTAGGGAACTGGTTATACTTTGAGGGAAAGAGAATTCAGAGGAAATGTGATTATCAATTTTAATTTGCATTAGCACTAATAATATCTGCACTTTCACAAAGGCTGCCAGCAATCATCCCCAATACCAAGCTAATTAGACTAATAAAAATTCAATTCCTTAATTTTACGCTGATATATTGATGCTCTAGATGCAGCCTCTTTAGGTAAATGATGCACAGGAGGATTTATTGGATATTTTGTCCTTATCAGAATTCAGTTCTGTAGAGATTGACTTCTTAAGAGAGTGGGCCTTTTAAATGCAAATGAGTTTTCTCTTCCTCTCATCAGCCTCCTGGTTTGCACAATAAGTTCTTCTCAAGATTTGTCAAGATGAAAGGGCCTGTAATTTTCAGCAGCAGTGAATCATACTTTTCAAATTTACAGTGTGAAGAAGTGTAAATCAAATACCAAAAAGGAGGCTGCGAGCATCAACTTTCCTAGACAGATGGAGGCAAACAGACGAGGACGACACAAGAAAAAGGTCAATTACTATGTGGTTGTCACACGATTCTTACCTTTGACATCTTTTTGTTTGTTAGTACTACAGACATTTGTTTATTTCTTCTTACAAGCTTTATGGAAAGGAAGAGTTGCATTCCAAGACCTGCACTAGATAGGAGATTCAGAATTTTTATATATATATATATATTTTTTTTTTTCATTCATTCATTTTCTTAAGCGTTTGTCCCTTTCGGGGTCACGGGGCTGCCGGAGCCTATCCCGGCGACTTGTGAGTGAAGGCAGGGGACACCCTGGACAGGTCGCTAGTCTGTCGCAGGCTAGAATGTCAACAATCACACAGATGACAGCCATTCACTCTCACACTCACACCTAGGGACAATTTAGAGTTGCCAATTAACCTATGAAGCATGTTTTTGGACGGTGGGAGGAAGCCGGAGACCCCGGATAAAACCCACGCATACACATATATATATACATTTTTGCATCTGTTCCTTATTCACAACAATTTGAATAAATAAATGCTCAACAATGCCATTTCAAGATGAAGTTTTATTATATAAGTCCTCCATCATAAGAAAAATGTTACAAGAACATCAAAGAATCAGAGTTCTTCTGAGGTGCTTTGACTTTTCAATTGGTAGCCAGCACCAATAAGGTAAAGGAGGGATCCCTTAACATTCTTGCTTTTCTCACCTGCTGGCTAACTAGTATCTAAATGTACCAGAATGCAAAGAGGAGGTAACAATTTGTGACTATTTCTTGTCCCAAAGGACAGGTTAACAGCACAGTATGCCTGCCAACAGCTTTGCATAGCTCAACCTCCATAAACCTGCAAACATGTACTGAATATCCCAGCACTGATCACTCTGCTGCCAACAACTTCCACAAAGTTAGGTTGCTCCTGTTAGCATATTTCATAGTCAAGTAATGTGCCAGCCAGCTGTTTATCTCTGCTCCACTGACTCTTCACAGACTAATCAAATTACAGGGAGACTCTGCCAAGCCGCTCTGCATCTGCAAATGTTCTTGTTTTCCAATTACTTTGTCACCCTTCATTATCCTAAATGTGAATGTCTTTGCTAAAATCCACAGAGAAAATACCAGATAGCCCACCGAGGAAAAGGAAACAATGAGATGACTGCAACGGTCCTGAAACACAAAGAGGGCATCTGATTTTGCGTTTTGGGAGATTTGGCTCTTTTAGATCACTTTTCAGAAGCATGATGATTAATATTTCTGCATAAATCGTCCTTTTTCTTCGTCCTCTCCTGGTTTATGAATGTCTTGCACAATTTAATGCTAATGGTGTACCTACCGTTTTCCTCAAGTCAAGTTTTCAGGTCAAGACCTTGTTTTCTGCACCTACCTTGGCCTTTTTACCCTGCCTGTCTCTGCCTATATGTATTTACTGGTTTTAAGATACTGGACCTGGATGACGGGCTACACGGTGGCATTGTGGTTAGCATGAAGTACCTTTCAGCAAGAAGTTCCTAGTTCAAAACCCAGCTGGGACCTTTCTGTGTGGAATTTGCATGTTCTCCCTGTGCATGTTTGGGTTTTCTCTGAAGACTCTGGCTTCCTCCCACCATCCAAAAACATGCTTCACAGGTTAATTGGTTACTCTATGTGGCCCTAGGCATGAATGTGTATGTGTGTGTGATTGCGTAGCCCTTCAACAGGCTGGCAACTTGTTGCCCAACAGAAGCAGGAACAGGCTCCAGCAGCCCCATGACCCCAAAAGGGATCCAGCAGGTTAAGAAGATGGATGGATGGAACTTGATCATATTAAAGACGGCTTCTTTGGTTTTTGTAATCAGAAATAGAGATTACAAAAGAACACACATTTTTAAATGTTTTGTTATCACATTTGGTTTACAGACTCTATTTCACTTCTGGCTAGGCTTCCTTGACCCTCTTTCATCACTTTATGGAAACACAGGCAGTAAGAGACATTACTCTGTAATGCTGACTCAGCAGTAACCCTCCACCTACCTTCCACAGCGGCCTGCCAGCAGCCATCAGCTACGCTTTATGTCAGCTAAAACTCAAGTAAGACTTTTTACTGTAGTTCATGTCCCTTATTGTCACCAGAAAGACGAACCTTATCTCCTTCATCTCCAGCCTCCATCATGTTGGCTGCTGCTTTCAATCTGGTGTGGTGGTCTTACTGGACGAACAGGGAGAGCAGTATTCTTCTTTTACCTTTTGCTGCTGTAATAGGAAATGTAAGTGAATGGAGGATAGAAGAGTATCTAAAATAAGAAATAACAGGTCTGTGAGGGACAGACGTCTTTGTTGTTTGTGGGAGGGAAATACTCATTTTCTGCTCCATTATACAAATAAAATCTGCCAAAACTATTCATACAATGTGATCTCCTGGATTTTTTTTACATTCTGTTTCTCACAGTTGAAATAGGGTGCAGTGGCTCAGGCGGTTTAGCAGGTCGGCCAAAGATCGAAGGTTTGGCGGTTTGATCCCCGCTCCCTCCAGTCAAATGTCCTTGTGTCCTTGGGCGAGACACTTCACCCTCCCTGCCTCCAGTGTGGCTCCACTGGTGTGTGAATGCGTATGAATGTCCCGGTGCTGGTCAGAGGCGCATACTGGCATCCACGCCTCCGTCAGTTTGCCCCAGGGCAGCTGTGGCTACGTCAGTAGCTCACCATCACCAACCATGAATGAGGAGGTTTATCTTTTAAGTGGGACAACTTCCATTGTCATTGACTGACAAATACAAATTTGCCCCACTGCATATCACAACTATGTTTTGAACCAAAACTATCAATAAAGATTATATTTGATAAGGGAAAGCTCAATGAAGAAATTAAATTCCCTCAATCTTTTTCCCACTTTTTCTAATTAAACACCCACTCCTGATAGAGTCACACTGTCTTTGTCTCTGCATCATAATACGTATTTCTACCTCTTCTGTCGGTGTTCCTTGCTGTCTCTTCTGATTTGCACGTGTTTCTCTGTACACGTGTTTGGAAATGTGTCCCATCTGTTTCTCGGGGTGAAAGCAGTACAAATGTCACATCAAGAGAAATGTTTCACGGGATGCTTTGATGGACAGACTACCAAGCTGTGTCAGGTTGGATTGGCTCAGGTGTGTAGATCAGAGTCTTGAGCGTTGATATTAAGAAGCTGGATGGAAGTTCCAACCACGTCAAGTGGTCAGGTTTAGTCAGGGAGATGCTGTGACCGCAGCAGTTATAATGCGTCATCGGTGCTTGATCTTATGAGTCATGTTTTCATTTAGTGACAATTGAAAAAGGTAAATTTTTTAAGATGTAAACAACAAAGAAGAAGTTGTTGACTTAGTGCTGACATTTCTGGGCCCTAAAAAGGTTTAAGACTCAAATCATGGCCTTATCTAACATGACATCAAGAAAAAAAGTATTAAAATGTCAGATTTGAAGGGTAAAGCAATGATTTTAACAAGTCCAATATGAAAGGTAAATAAACTTTAATATGTTACATCTCAAATTCCTGATAAGTTTGTAATATATTCATGAACAGGAATTATAATGGAGGGTAAACGCACACTAGCTAATGCACATGAAAAAGCATTAGAAAGAATTTGAAAGCAGTAACTCTCAAGAGTGCACTGCATTCATGACAGTCAGACATGGATTGGACTGAAACATTCTTTTGTATATTAACAAATTTAATGTTACTAATCAATTATCTGGTACAAGTGCGCATAATAGATGACTTTCTGTGAAGACAGATGGCATCTAAAGAACCACGCATAATGATTTCATGCTGCAGCAGCAGGGGAAGAGCAAAGAAATGTGTTATAAGTGCACTAATGTAGTCAAAAAATAACTATAAAAAGGAAGTGAAG
This sequence comes from Oryzias curvinotus, assembly GCA_023969325.1. Taxonomy (NCBI): domain Eukaryota; kingdom Metazoa; phylum Chordata; class Actinopteri; order Beloniformes; family Adrianichthyidae; genus Oryzias; species Oryzias curvinotus. Next base: position 26,984,062 of record CM043716.1, read on the forward strand.
AATCTCCAATAATTCATCAAGGTTTTAATATTCTTCAGATGTACTACATTTGATGCAGCAGGAGACAGAACGAGTACACATTCTGATATGTTTTCATTTATCACTAATAAATGGGCTTTATTACCGATTTCGCACATTTGTTCACAGGAAACAATGAAACTATTAGAACTGTCTTCATGAAAGAGGTGTGTCTAGTTTTTTATCAAACGTTGTGGTGATTACTAAAGTGATCTAAACAAAGCAAAAGGTTTCTCAGTGCTCGCTGAGCCTAACCACAGATCTTTAAGATACCTGAAATGTCTCTTCTCTCCGTGGAGATCAGCCTTGAACCATTTAGCAGCCGTCACATAAGCAGACAATGAAAAATGATTTGTAAGAAAAAAAAGTAGTATAAATAACTGAATTACTTCTAAGTTGAATTCTAAACTATGTATAATTGTATTCAGGAGAACCTCTGCTGTTTTGATGCTCTTTTGTTTTAATGTTTTAAGTGGTAATCTAATCTAAAACTACGTTCACACCGGGCTTCTCTGGCATTTGATGCGCGTTCAAGAGCGCACTAAGCGTGCGTTTAGCCCATGGTGTTCACACTTGACAAGCAGGGAGGGGCTTCTCCTTCTATTCCTATTTCTACTGTCTACTATCGCATGTCCGCTGCCAATAGTTTGAAGAGTCTTGTTGCGAAATGTCGAAGTGGTGCAAGTCTGGTGAATCTTGCTTCAGCCTTTTTCTTTCACAGCTCTATTCAGATATATGAAAGACTTGGTGTCATAATTCTGGTCAGGCACAAACCGCAATTATGAATTTCTCCTCCATGATTAGATATCACACGGTTGGCACTTTCATAAGTTTAAAGGGTAGCCATCCATACGTCACCACCAAATCCGAGTCCCAGATTGATCAAAGTTCGAACTTGCAATGGCACCGCGTTTTGTACATAGTGTTTTGAAAGCAAATGCCCAATACGGACGCTTACGTGCATTTACATAGACTTTTCATTGAACTTTTTATTAGTTCAACCGTTGGCGAGGACAGTGTGAAAGTAGCTTTTTGATGACTTGATTAATTCAGTCCTTCTAATAACACTTTGAAATCTGTGTTGTGTCAAAAACATCCTTACCTCTTATAAACCTTTTTCACTGTGACGTCAGATGAATTGGCGACACCGTTGTCACTGTGTATTGTTACTTCCGCTCCATGGGTCTAGAGTAGACCAGCGGTTCTCTGGCCCTTAATAAAAGAGAGCCAGAGCAGGTTCCTTTGAGGAAAAACGTTGTGTTGGTGAGAAGAAAAGGCGCTTTCAAGCTAAGTGGACAAATGCTTACTTTGTCGTACCTCAAGGGCTGGATAAAGTCATGTGCCTTATTTGCAAGTAGATAAATGAAATGCTCAAAGTATTCAATATAAATCATAACTATGTTACAAATCATAAAAACTACGACAAATTTACCAGAGAGAAGCGCAACAACAAGCTCCGACAACTACGAGGCTATGCTGCACAGCAGATAATGTTTACAAAAATGGCTAAATCCATTGAAGCTGTGACAGAAGTTAGCTACGTTGTGGCTTTAAAAATGGCCCGGTGTAACAAGCCCTTAAGTGACAGGGAGTTTGTAAAAAGCACTTTTTCTGTTTATCCATTTTTTTCACCATAATTGGCCACTAGTCTAATGGCGAGTTCTTAATTTGGCCCTTTGCTACAAAAACTCTGAGAACCCCAGGTCTAGACCATTGAAAGCTGACAATTGGATGCTATTTAATACCATTCTACATAAATAACACAAGGTAACCTGACCAATCAAAACAGACATTTTTGCAGTATTTATTTTATAAATGATGTCACCTGGAAAGGGTCTATTGCTCAAAAACGTGTGCACAGTTAGTTTTTAGCATTCTCCAGTTTTCTTTCTTGAGTCTTTGAAAAATGTTGTCTCTGTGGTGTGGCTGAGAATGTGTATGAATTTCCAAGAGATTTGTATCCATGTTTTCATAGTATTTGGCCACCTGGACGTTTTTAGCTCCCCCTCTTGTCTGTGACTGAATTAGGGGGAAGATCTTTCCACTTAGGTCATGCTTGCTCACACTCCAAATATGAGTAATTAATTGTTTCATTGTGTACTAATTGCCAATTTCATATTTTCTGGTTGTGTCTTAATTAAGGAAGATCTAGAGAGGAATCTGTCAGTCAATCTAAATGTGGTTTCCATGGTGATAAGCAGCAAGTGTGGTAAGTATTCCTTTTAACAGGTGGCAAAGCAAATTACCTGCACCCTGCTTTAAAGGGTTGCTATGGAGAGAAATGAACCTTAATTGTGATTGGCCCAAACTAATGTGCCAGCTCTTAATTTAATTGAACTTTTTACTCTTTCTCTTTGCTACCTTCCCTGCTCTCTGTTTGATGGTCAGCCCTCTGTGTGACATGCCTTAAGCATTATTTAATGCAAGAATGCTTTGGAATTTAAAGAAGTAAGTAAGTGAGCACAGTCCAACTAAAGACATCCTCTTTTGCTTTGCATCTGCCTTCTGTTTTGGCTTGTTGAAAGGTGGACATCCATCGTGGGATGAGAAGTAGAGTGCACAATGCCAGGCTGCAGATCCATTCAAACCTCCATGCAGGATGCACAAAGACAGACGTTCTGGCTGTCACTCAATGGTGCTGACCACTACACCACCACTACAGTTTGGTGGGGAATTTCTTGTGATTTGAGTGAAAAAAAAACACTCATAAAAGCTGTAATCTGAGACATGGTTCAACCCAGCCACAAATCATACATCTTTTAAGCTCTTCAATCAGATGTGAAAAATCAACACTTCCAACTAAAGAAAATCATTTCTTATACAATTTTTTCGCCTTCATTTTTAACCAGCTTTTTTTGGTATGATTTTTAATAAAAAGTGCAAGGCCTTTTGGTTAAAGGAAAAAAAAAGTATTTTTAAATTCATAAACTGTGTAAAATATGTCATTCAGATGTTTTTCTTAAACTAATTAGAAAAAGAAGATATACAGCGTGGGAAAGGGCATGTGGCAGTTATCAATACTGCAAGTTGTACTTCTTAAAAATTTGAAAAGAGTCTGTTATGTAGATAATAGATAAACTTTAACTGTGAGGAACAGAATGTAAAATCCAGGACATCCGAATGTGTTTTTTTATAGAATTTATTTGTATAATGCTGCAGAAAGTAAGTATTTGTGCAAAAACAAAAGTTCCCCTTAATGTTTAGTAATCTAACCTGGCGGTTTCTATGACAGAGGTCAAACATTTCCTGAAGGTGAGAGGAGGATGCTGACCAAGCTGTCCAGCATCCAGAACAACCCCTCTCACCCTATGAGACGGTGAGGACCCCAAGAAGCTCGTTCAGCTGCAGACTGCTGCACCCTCATTGCAAAAGGAACGCTACAGGAGGTCCTTTGTCCCAACAGCAGTTGGACTGTACAACAACACGACATAGGACTGCTGAAACTGCTAATACAGTCCCTCCTTCCCTCCTTCCTTCCTTCATTTCGGTCGGTCGGTCTGTCTGTCTAGACATGGCCACATTCATCCTGTCCTTAATACAGATCAGTCATCCTTCTACCTTTGCAGAAAAGTATCCCCAAAGCATGATATTTCCACAGTCATGCTTTACAACGGGAATGGTGATTCTGGGATGCCACTCTTCATTCTTCTCCCTTAAAACACATCGAGTGGAGTTTATACCAAAGACTCCCCTTTTGGTCTCATCTGATCACATGACATTCTCCCAATCCTCCTCTGGATCATCCAGATGGTCTCTGGATAACTTTGGATGGTTCTGGACATGTGCTGGTTTAAGCAGGAGGGTCTTTGGAGCTCTGCAGGATTTTAATCCATGACGATATCATGTGTTTGGTTACTGTAACTTTTACTTTTTACTTACGTTTTGTTACTCACAGTAACTTTTGTTACTGTGGTCCCAGCTCTCTTAAGGTCCTTGACCTCTTCTCGTGTATGGTTCTGGGCTGTTTCCTTATCCATTCTCAAGATCATTTGTACCCACCAGGTGAGATCTTGCTTAAAGCTCCAGATGGAAGGGACTGCCAGTGATCTTGTATTTCTTGCATTTTCTAACAATTGCTCAGACAGTTGATCTCTTTTTTGCTTGCATATTGCAGATTGTTTCATCTCAGTGTTCAGTCTTGTCTCTGGTGTCCTTTGAAAGCTCTTTGGTTGTGGTCATGGTGGAGAGGTTGCAGTCTGACTGCAACGTTGTATTAATAAATCCTTTAAAAATCACACAATGTGATTTCCTGGATTCTTTGTTTTGCATTCTGTCTCTCTCAGTTGAAGTGGGTCTATGATGAACATTACAGACAAAATTAATCTTATTTATGAGGACCACTAGCAGAATCTGTGACTGACAAGTACGGCTTTGCTCACTTTTAATACAAAATCAAGGATACATGTTGCTAAAGAATGAGTATGTTCAAGAAGATGCAAATACTGCAGATTAATAAAGAACAACAGAATTATTGTGACAGCGTTGTTGGAGCTCTCCAGGTGGAAGTAAAAACTGAACATGCGTTAGGTTTGTGATCTTGTTCGAGCTACATATGTGTTTAATAACATTTCGAAGGATTTGATTGTCAAATGATTGTTCTTATTTTAAATTTGAAGTATTGAGGTTCACCCCGGATTGACAGCCCTCCTTTTGAGAACCACTGCCTTGGCCAGCAGCAGCCTGATTCTCTGGGCATCATGGACATAAACAGAATCTAAAGTGTCACTTTTCAGATGTATTTCCTGTTCAGCGTTGAGCTTCTGAGACCCAGGTGCAATCGTGCCATCCTCAGAGCAAAGCACTTCCTCCTTTACCTCAAGACCACCTGCTCAGCTCAGCAGCACACACAAACAGAGTCGGTTCCTTCAGGTAAAACTAACATTGCCTCAAAGGTGGCATGAGATGCACTTGCCAGCAGCATCACGGCTATCTATTCTTACTTTCCATCTGCACAGTGGGGAAGTCTGAGTGGGAGTAAATCTTTGTTAATTAAGTTTCTCTTTGAAAGACATTGGAAAATGGGGCACCAGTGGAGAAAACATGGCCTACTTCAATCACCATTCCCAGTGTGGAACAAATCAGCTCTCATCATTGCTGATCCACTGTGAGTAATGGGATTAATCAATTGTAGACTGCACATCTAACCACAAAGTTTAAAAAAAAAAAACGAGGATGGTCGTCATTGAATGCATAGCTCGGTGGTTCTGCTGGTACTTTTGGTGACGTATTGAGTGGGAGGCTTTAAGTGAACATCAATCTAACACACCTACATGAATAAATTGACCACTCAGTGGGACTGAAAAGGAAATGTGACATACATCCAGGACGTATCTATTAATCTATCAAATTTGCACCCTGATGATAACATGAATGTTTCCACAGGTGATCTTGGTTTTATATCCAGTCACACTTGTATTCAAGAATTTCTTATAACTTACAAGAATTTCAACTGAATGAAAACTTATAACTTAAAATCAACCTTAATCGTAGAAATAAAGGAATCCAATGCAAATTAAGTTTTAAGGTTTGTTGTTAGGTTTTACACAATTTGTAAATATATAATAATGCAGCAAAGGCTCTACAAAACTAAAATAATGGGATATTGGTATGGTATTTTTTAGTGGTATTTATTATCTATAGCTGTTTATAATATAGCTATGATAACAAGGTAATTCCCCCTTTGTGGGATCAATAAAGTTTTATTTTATTCCAATGTATCAGCAGAATGAAAATGTTTTTTTTTTTTTTAAAAAAACATTTGTATATGAATAAAGCAAATGTTAAATCATGGAGTGATCGGCTGACACTGTCTTGAGTCTCACTGTAGTCCATTTAATTGCCCCCCCCCCCCCCTCCATTAAAAAAAAAATTATAATTGTACAAATTAGATCTTCAATTGACAACTTTACCCATAGTTAAACATAACAAAGTCTATAATAGCTGTAAAAGATCCAAGTTTAAAATCTTGATGTAACGGATCGAGCTCTAAATAGTCCCTGAACTCACCGGTGGCTCGGCCAATCACCTCAGCTATTTACATTCCACTTGATTTAAATCCATGGAACATTGAGTGGAGCTTTGTCTGTTTTTAAGATATTTTTCATGTTGTTATAACTGTGTCTTTGCTTTGTTGGTGGATTCCTAATTTTTTTTATTTTGTCCCTAGACGTTTGATCTTTTGCTATAAAACATGAAACTTTGATCTCAATTTTTTGCCATTTTTGCAGAAGGAAAAGACTAGATTTGTCACTTGGAATTGAGTTTTTTTTTCAGGTTCATTGTGAAATTATTGTCTAATATAATCAAAAAGATAAATGTTAAAAAAAAATAATTTTTTTATTTGCCTGTAAGGCAAAAAAAATGCCTTACAGGTATATTATTACAGCGAACAGTAAAGTAGTAAAATATGCTTACAATAGGAGCACACACTAAGGGCTAGAATAAAATTCTAAATGCTGATGCTTCATTTAAGTTATTTTTAATGGCAGATTTGCCAGAGAAAACATTTCATTTCAGCATTTGTTGTTCTGTCAGTTGCAGAGATGGGTTATAGATGCCTAAGCAGATGTGTGATTCTTCCTCAGTGCTGGGTGTCCCAGCAGGTAGCCATCATCTCTGCTTTCATCTAAAGACGATAGTGCAGCGCTCACGGAAATTAAATGTGACAGGTAACAAGAGATGATGTGCTGAATCAAAGAGGTTAATTTATGTTTGTGAATAAAGCCAAAGATAAATTCTGGAAGGATCAGTATGCAACACAGGACTCATTTAGAGATATTTAGTCATTTATACACATCATGCGGCCATTTGTTACGATTTTTTCCACATCAATCACTCTAAATTTAAAGGAGACATTATTGTTAGGATAAAAACTTTAAACTGACACATTTCACAAGCTTCCATCACCTGTTTAGAAAAAATGCCACTTCTAAGGGGTCCAAACATGTTTATTTTGTGTTCATGCATCTTTATTACAAATACCTGACACATTTGGTGAATTTTTCCCAAATGCAGGCACTCATCATTCCACACTTTGCTGTTCTTTGCTGCCCTCTCATGTCCCACAGTGGAACATTTCTCTCTTATAATAGAAAGCATTCCCTTTGGGTTTAAACAGGTAAAATCGAGAATGTATTTTGAAAAAAACAATCTGTTTCCAGCAAAATTACTTTCCAAAATGCAAAAATTGAATGTTTAAAAGTTGTCCCACATGACAAATATGTTTTAAGTTCTTCCAAGTCACCAGCCTAAGGTATATTCTGCTCAGCATTACAATTACTTGACTCAACATAAATATTGTTTTCAAAAATTCCAGTTTTTTGGGGATTTTTCAATTGAACATCTAACACTGCCTATCAGGCTCTGCTGTGCAGAGGAGGGCAGGCCACAGGTACAGAAGCAGGAGACTGCAAACACTGAAATTATTTTAATATTTTAGTTATATTTTAAAGAATAATTCAATTAATGTCATTTTTTACTCATACCTCTTGCAAAAATGGTCTGGGTTCTGTGGCTCTCAGTCTTTCACCATCATCATCATCAACATTATCATCATTTCTTACAACTTTTCAAAAACATATTTGAATACTCAAGATCTTTTTATTGTTACACACACTGGTGCCTTGCAGTAATACAGCATAAATGAAATTATATTGAAGAAAAAAAACAAATCATGATACCCTCCTAAATTAAGATAATTAAGACAAAGAAAAAAAAATCAAATTCTTAAAAAAAGGTAAAATTTGAAAATTATTGAAGGTCAGAAACAGATATTTTGCAGTAAGAAAACAGGACTTTAGTGTGGTAGGTTTTAATAAATATAAACTAATGAAACAAATTAATCTGTAGGTTTAGACATTTTAAAGCCCCACTGGATTATACAGTGCCTAGCAAAAGTATTTGGCCCCCTTGAACTTCTCAACCTGTTGCCCCATTTTAGGCTGCAAACAAATATATAAAACTCTAATCTTTAGTGAAGAATCAACTATAAGTGGTACACAATCATGAAGTGGAACCAAATGTATTAGACATTTCAATTTTTTTTTAAATAAAAAGCTGAAATCTTGGGCATGCGAAAGTATTCCGTCCCCTTAAATTAATACTTTGGTGCGCCACCTTTTGGTGTGATTACAGCTGTAAATCTCTTGGAGTATGTCTATCAGTTTTGCACATGGAGGAACTGAAATCTTCACCCGTTCCTCCTTCCAAAACAGCTCAAGCTCAGCAAGGTCGGATGGAGAGCACTTGTGAACAGCAGTTTTCAGTTCTTTCCACAAATTTTCAATTGGATTCAGGCCTGGACTTTGACTTGTACATACTAACACCTGGATATGTTTATTTGTGAACCATTCCATTGTAGATTTTGCTTTATGTTTTGGATTGTTGTCTTGTTGGAAGACAAATCTCCATCCCAGTCTTAGGTCTTTTGCAGACTCCTTCAGGTTTTCTTCCAGAATGCTCCTGTATTTGGCTCCATCCCTCTTCCTGTCAATTCTAACCATCCTGCCTGTCCCTGGTAAAAAGAAGCAGGCACAAACCATGATGCTGCTACCACCATATTTGACAGTGGAGATGGTGTGTTCAGGGTGATGAGCCGTGTTGCTTTTATGCCAAACACAACATTTTGCATTGTTGCCAAAAAGTTCGACTTTAGTTTCATCTGACCAGAACACTTTCTTCCACATGTTTGGTGTGGCTTGTGGCAAACTTGAAACCACACTTTTTTAATGGATATCTTTAAGAAATTACTTTCTTCTTGCCAGTCTTCCATAAAGACCTGATTTGTGCAGTATACCACTGATTGTTGTCCTATGGACAGACTCTCCCACCCCAGCTGTAGATCTCTGCAGTTCATCCAGAGTGATCATGGGCCTCTTGGCTGCATCTCTAATCAGTCTTCTCATTGTTTGAGCTGAAAGTTTAGATGGACGGCCGGGTCTTCGTAGATTTGCAGTGGTCTGATACTCCTTCCATTTCAATGTTATCAATGTTAATGCACTGTGCTCCTTGGGATGTTTAAAGCTTGGGAAATCTTTTTGTATCCAAATCCAGCCTTTTACTTCTTTACAACAGTATCTCAGACTGCATGGTGTGTTCCTTGTTCTTCATGATGCTCTCTGCACTTTAAATGGACCTCTAAGACTATCACAGTGCAGGTGCATTTATATGGAGACTTTATTAAATACAAGTGGATTCTATTTATCATCATTAGTCATTTAGGTCAACATTGGATTATTCAAAAATCCTCACTGAACATCTGGAGACAGTTTGCTGCACTGAAAGTAAAGGGGCAGAATGATTTTGCACACCCAATATTTCAGGGGTTTTTTTGTTAAAAAAGTTTGAAATATCCAATAAATGTCATTCCACTTCATGATTGTGTACCACTTGTTGTTACTTCACATAACAATTTGTTTGATATCTTTATGTTTGAAGCCTGGATTGTGGCAAAAGGTTAAAAAGGGAGCCGAATATTTTCCAATGGCACTGTAAAAGATGGTGATTGGACCTAAATTCTGACCCTAAAACTTTAAGGAAAACTCCATATGGTAACAGGAAAGTATATTAATAATAAAAAAAAGTGAAAGAATAGCGAAAAAATATCATATGAATGAATAAATGAATGAATGATTACTTTATTACAGACTCAAGGTCCAAGTGAAAGGTCATTAAAACAAACAGAAAGAACCAGCATTTAGAAAAGGTACAATAAAGTAGAGAGCGTATAAAACTGCAGGGAACAATAGACATAAAAAAAAAAAAACAATTAAAAACACAAATTACAGTCTGTGTGCTTTATAAACTTTTAACAAGCTGATTGTTGTAAATAAGTGGAATTCCTTAATACCTCACATTCCTTAATAAATCCACTATCTTGTACCTTTTACATATATTTTATTTTATTTTTTTCCATCGGGCTATGTCTAAAGATTGCTTCCAACTTCGTTGTAAACTATTTAAGTTTTAAAGCTTTAACCAAAACTACACATCCCAGAATTCAGCGCTGGTGACGCAAACCGAAAGCGTTCATGGGAACCATGACAGCAGCACAGTTACCTGCTCTCAGCAGCACAGCTGCAAAACCTGAACTCCAACGACACTGGTAGCGTTGGCGAGCTGAACTGTACCGAGTAACACGTCGAAACGAAAACCTAACCGGAAGCAGCAACGCCTCAACCCTTTTCTGTGTTGTGTAACGGAAGCCGCGCGCGGATCCAGGCGGCTGCCGTGCGGCGGCGCAGCTGCTGCGAATCAGCCAGGCGGGCAGCAGTGACAGGACAGCCTGAAGAAAGGAGCCGCCGCCTGGAGCTCGTCACTCTGACTGCAGCTGCTGGATTTCCGGTAAAGACGACGTTTTTTTTTTCTTCAACGATCGTGGTTTTGTTTGGTTTCTGATGTTTAAGTGAGTTTCCGATCAGGTTGTTTGTTGTGGTGTCTTCTGTGCAGGGAGCTAGCTTATCGAGCTTTATGTTTACAGCCTTTAGCCTAGGTTATTTCTTTAATATATTCAGCAAGTCAATTAAAAAGACTGGAAAATTGTTCTATAACTTATTTAAAACGTTCTTATTGCTGATTAGGGTTATATAATATCTGTCCAAGGCTATAGCTGGACAAAAGCTTGTTCCAACAGTGTTTTCATGGTGACACTTGACCTCAATTCTGATGATCATGTCAGTAATTGTTCAGCTCAGCTTTAACCCCACCTTTTCCACTGTTATTGACTTCTTATTGTAGGATCCTCAGTTAACCAAATCGGGTTCTTATCCTCTTAGCTGTGACAATCACATGTTCCCTGGCTGTTTCTAGTTTTAAGCTTGGTTTGATGATTTTGATTAGTGTAGCATGCCTTGTAATTTGAGACTCAGAGTCAACTTTCTAATGAAGTACTGCCGCTCTGTAGAAACTATGTCCTAGAAAACAACACAGTTGTTTTTTTGTTTTGTTTTTCTATTTAGGCTAAAAATGGCATAGTTAAAAAAACTTGTGACGCTAACAATGTATCTGCATTTATGTCTAAGGTCACGACATGCTTGACTTACGAGTTTAACTTAGTTTGGTGTTTTCGTCAGTTGGTTTAATCGAACTTTGAGATAAAATGTCTTTTTTTTTTTTTGTCATGTTAAATCACATTTTAACGCTCAAAAACTTTACTGGGGAAGAAACTGCAATACCTCTCCAGCCTCCTGCACCAGTCTCATAACAAATACCCACCAGTCTTTGCTCAAAACTCCTTGTATTTTGCTGCAGCAAATGACTGTAACTCTCTCCAAAACTCCCATAAACCTACCATTCATTTGTTAAGTTAAAAACTGCAACAGTCCCTAGTCATTTGCTGTACTTGTTGATCCCGTCATTATTGTTTGATTCTACGTGTTTGTCATGGATTAATATGCATTCTTCTTTCTGTCTATTTTTGTTTTGTAATGTAGATCAGACTTTGTTCTCAAATGTTCCTCCTGGTAAAATAAAGGTTAAATAAAAACATTAAAAAAAAAAAAAAAGTTGAGGCAAAGCCTGTAAATAATTACATTTTTCAAACGAGCTCACTTGTTTTCTAACTTTAAAAGTCCAAGCCCTTTTTAACTGTTACAGTTGTGAGTTCAAGTCTCCCTGCTATTCATTTTCTCATACTTGTTTATACCCAGGGCAGATAAAGGACGTGTTTGTGTGTGGGAGAGGAAATATTCAGTTACCTTTCTTTTCATAATTTATTCACTCAGTAACTGCCCCTGTTTTTGACCTCAATCAGAAGTGGGACTTCACCCAAGAGAGACTACAGAGAAGGAACACGGAGACAAATGTGTGAAAACTGAGAAATTGACGGCTAATTTTCTCTCTGTTTCCACAGTGCCCTCTCTGTTCTGTTTAGCAGACTATCAGCTATGATAGGGATGGGGTTTCACAATGAATGCCCTCAATAATTGTCTGTTTCTTGCTCTCCTATTTAGAGCAGTAACATGGAGTCCCATGAAATCTAAACTGAAATCTCACAAATAACAGCTAAAACTTTCAGTATGCCACTTTGATGTACAGTGGAGGAAATACGTATTTGATCCCTTGCTGATCCCTTTAAGTCAGTGTTTTTCAACCAGTGTGCCGTGGGAGATGGTCAAGTGTGCCGTGAGAAATTGCCCTCATTAACTGATCATCTAGAAATATTTACCATCTCCAGGAAATCAGCTCTTTGTTCATCCAAACAGGCCCTGATAAAACACTGAGAAGTTAAGAATATGAAATATCATAAAAATATTTTTTCTTTGTGTTTATATGATTCTATTAAACACACTTTAATAAGAATGACGGTCCCCCGCGGTACAGTTATAGCTGCAGCTTTAACGGTGTAAGGAAAAGTCCCGCCCCTTTAACTGTCTCCACCAATCATTCTTGAAGGCTTAATCACATGTCATCAGTCTGACCAATCAGAAGTGGTTGAAGTATTCACTTCCTTGTTTCGATTTAACGCAAAAAAGTCTCTGTTCTAAGAAAAATACCAGCTAAAGCTCGTCTTTAGTGGTGTAGCTTTCCACAGAATCTGTTATCAAACTGTAGAACAAGTGAACAAAACAATGAAGCTCAAAGACGCGGGTCTTTCCGCGGTCACCGGATTATCGGCACTACATCTCCCATGATGCATTAAAGTGACTGTTTTAGCGGACAATGAGTCTCTCCTCTTAACGTCTTAAAACAACGAACACACATCAAACAGTTTTTGAATCTTTTGACTTAATTTTTAATACATCTTTTAGAAAAAACAGCTGCAGCTTCCAGCTTTTTCTGCAACAATTATCACAAAAATGCATGTGAGATTACAGAGGGGCTGTAGATCAATACAGACTATGAGCTTGTTCTTTTTTTTTATTTATCTATTTTTTGGGATGCTGGTGTGCCGCAGGATTTTTGTCAAGGTTCAAGTGTGCCGTGGCTCAAAAACGGTTGAAAAACACTGCTTTAAGTTTGCCCACTTAAAAAATGTGACAGTCTGTGGAAAACGCACTTGCTGTAAAGACCACTTGGATGATGTATACAGGGTTTGATTAGAATACACAATGATTAGTTCTGTTTGGGTTAACCTTACTCTATCTATCTTTGCTTTCTAGTGAACAATGCCTGTGGACCTGCTGCCCGAATGTCCTGCCCGTGTGGAATACACTGCTCTAAACTTCTTGCTGCTAAAGAAAATTTCCAAAAATCCTTAATGGTCGTTTCGTTTTAAGAGCATAAAGTCTTAGGACTGCCATGTAGGAGAGCTTTTCATCCAGTAAAGGGCTAATTAGACAAACAAAAAAGTGTCAGGTCCTGTATCAAGCCTTCAGCCTACAACCAGGTGCCTTTTTCCTTCCCTGTCCCAGTACCATGCTTGGTGCTCTTATGCTGAAAAGAAACATGTCCCAGAAGTTAGGTGCGCTCCTGCTGGTGTTCGGTTTGGTTTGGGGACTCATGCTGCTGCGCTACACGGTGCAGCAGCCTCGCCGCCAAAGCAGTGCAGAGCTACGCGAGCAAATACTGGAGCTCAGCCAGCGATATGTCCGAGTGCTTACGGAGGAAAACCAGAATGCTCCAGGCGGACCGCAGGGAAACTCCATGTCTGGTTATGGTAAGCATGTTCCCCAAAAATGTAAAGGCCCACTCCGATGTAAATGAGGTTTTTAGCATGTTCTTGCAGCATTTCATCTGATGACAGAGGACATATATATTTCAAATCATTGTCAATCGGGAGCAGACGAAAAAGAATGCTGTTTGAAAAAGACCTTATTTGTTGCATATAAAATACACTGGCCGGGCCACAAGCTCCCTGCTCCACTTAAACAGAGAGCTCACAGCAACTGGGAGAGGAAGAGGGGGCGGGGTTGCTCCATACCAGCGATCCTGCCCACAACTCAGCGGAGAATTTCTAATGAACTTCTGCTGCTCTGCAAAATCAGTTTTTCTTTTTCTTCAATTTTGGCTACAATTGTCATTATAATTAAAAGATCGCTGGGAACACTTTGAAAATAGATCACAAGATGATCGGAGTGGGACTTTAAAAAAGCACAAAATAATTTTCTAGTTCAGTTATAGAAATGTTTAACTCCTCTCCCTAATTTTTTCTTCCGTCTTTGCCCTCGCAAACTCCCAACAGCCGATCTGAAGAGGACTATAGCTGTGTTGTTGGATGACATTCTGACACGCTTGGTCAGGCTGGAGGGCAAACTTGAACTGGTGGTCAACGCCTCCTCTACAAACTCCTCCCACGCAGCAGGAGGCGTCCTTGCCTCTCCTCCTGAGGCCTTGCAGAAAGCAGCGAAGCCGGAAGCGCCTGAGACGTTGCACCTTAACCAGCAGATCCGCAACAGGCCTCGACCGCATTAAGGTTTTATATGAAGGCAAATATATAAAATAAGCAATATAGATATTTATTGACATCCAGACCCTTCAAATCTGGGACTCATCTAAGAAATAATCCATTAAATTAAAATAAAGTTAACATGACAGAGGAACGCCGTTTATTTTTCTGCTTATCATCACTCTGAACTCTTTATTTTTTTATGCATATGAATGCATAACTTCCTTTGCTTTTATTATCTTTTTTTTTTTTAAATTCAACTCAACCAGTTCTTTAGTTTAGAGACTGGAAATGGAAGAAAACAAAAGGCCTACAGTAAAAACTTCATATTAGTTTTCATCATTGATACATTTGCTTCAACTCAAAAGCTAAATCAAGTCTTGTTGGTAAGAATTGGCACATAGATGCAGAATTAGCCGGGTTCACTTTAGCTGTTCAAATCATTCAACAGATGGAACCCGAGGAACATGTTTGCACTTCATTAGAGGCAATATAAATGTCCTTGCTATTGCTGTGGAGCTGAAAGGAAGGACACGTTTGCAGGTTTGCCTGCTGTGTAGGGGTTCATATCTGGTGGGGGGGCTTGTGCCATTTCTCTCTGTTTGGGGTTAAATCGGGATCAGCTTAATGTACATGAAGAATCTGATCATAGATTTTAAAAACTTTTTGAAAACAGTGTAAAACTTAAAAGTACACATTGTAAACTTGAAGGAAATATTGAGAATTCGAAAAATAAAACTGTAAATATTTAAGGCTTGAAAGAAACATTGAAAATAAAATGAAAGTCACCCGCTGTCAATCATGTCCCAGTAGCCAATGGGCTCAAAGCTCCACCCCCGCGTAAAATCAAGATCAACTGAAGAAAATGAAGAGTAAGAGAGAAGAAAAAAACAAAATTCAAAACGGCAGCTTTTACAAATAAACTTCTTTCATTTGTTAACAGTTTTACTTTTATAGTTTTTTTAATTCAAGTTTAAAATTTACATTTATTTTCCAAATGTTTATTTCTTTTAAGTTAAAAATACATATATTTCAAATTCACAATGCTTCAAATGTTCAATACAGTTTACAATGTGTACTTCTCAGTTTAAGGTGGGACGGGGGTTGCTTTATCCCAACAGCTCAGATGACATTTTCTATCTGTTCAGATTTCATTTTTCCATTTTACAGCCTGGTTCAACATCGACTTCAAGCTGATCCTGATTTAACCCCACATGCCTACTTTTTTTGAGGAGCACAGACATGCTCACATACTTGTGGTGGTGTGTTTTTTTGGGGGGGATTATTTTGTGCATGGTCATTATGTATATATGCATAATGCCTAGGTTGGTATAACCCCTCCACATATTCCCTCTAGAGAAAGCAGCAGCATTTTGCTGCGATGTTGTGAAGCACAGTGACTTTCTCCTATTCCAAAGATGGGCAGTGATCAAACACACAAACTGCTACAAACCCAGTCCAGGTTGGACAAGCATTGAAACTTTGCCTTACGCCGTGGGTCAGAAACTTCACTGTGTCTCGAGTCCTCTGAAGAAAGGCCGTCATTGGTAACATGAAAGAGTCTCAACTGAATTCTACTGTGAATGTACTTCTTTTGCTATGTTCAAGTGATGTATTATTATAACTGGCTTTAAAATAGCCTTACTAATAAATTCACTTCACTGAAAACTATTTCCATTTTGATTCCAACCCATTCATTTATCTATCTTCAGAAGCTGCTGAATATCTTACAGAGTCACAAGGATGCTGGAGCCCCCCCCCCCAGCTGTTCAACAAAGGTGGAATAGACCCTAGACCGGTTATTTTAACACTGGTATTAATTTTAAATCAAATATGTTTATTTTCTTCTAAAGACAAGTGAGGGTAAAGATCATTAAGTCTGAAGAAACTTCAACCTAAAAAAAGAATCTGGAGGAAGTGCAACCCTACAATAAACCAGTTTTATATTTTCAAATCAACAAATCAAAAGTTATCATTTACACTGTTCAAATAAAAAAGTACCAACATTCTAAGGTGTAGCAAGATTAACAAAACATGCTAAAGTGTATGCGCTAGACCTACCTACGTGGTGCAAATACGCTTCGTGTTCCCTTTTGAGAAGGAACTTCTTTCAGACAACCTGACCTTGAATCTGCCACCAAATAAAGGGTTTTTCACCTCCTGCTTTTTTAGACCTTAACCCCCTAGACACCTGAATTTATTTCCAGCACTCTGCATTCATTCATTAATCTTCTAAGCTGTTGGTGGGCGAGGGCTGGGGACACCCTGGACTGGTCGTATGTCTGTTGCAGGGCCACAAGTCACACACCCGTGCACACTCACACATATGGACAATTTAGGGTAACCGATTAACCTTTGAAGCATGTTTTTTGGACGGTCGGAGGAAGCCAGAGTCCCCGGAAAACCCACGCATGCACAGGGAGAACATGCAAACCCCCGCACAGAAAGGTCCCCTATTGATGTTCTGGTTCAAGACCCCTTTGTGGTATGAAGCCAGAGCGCTGACCACTGCCTGTTCTTGCATTCATGTTGATGCTAAATTAAGACCATTTTGGAGCCAAAGTGGTTTGATCTATATTTGCATCAGTAGCCATGAAGGAGATCAAATTTAAATTGACGTTTATGGAACTTGTACTCAAATCGTTTGTCATATGTTAGTGTTTATGCTGTGATTTTTTTTTTAATTTGTATTTTATGCTGAGTGTATTGTCTCAGTACATACAGTATATCTTCATAATAGAGCAGCAGTTGGTGCTGAACTGTGGAAAAAGTAAAAAGGCAAATACACACAGATACATTTACACACTGATGGCGGCTCCTCTGCCGAATACTGGCACCAACCAATAACCACCAGGAGCAATGTGGTGTTCAGTGTCTTGCCTAAAGACACTTCCACACATGGGTGGGCAGGGCGGGAACTGAACCTTCCATTCAAGGGTTGACCGCTCTACCTCTGCACTGCCGTCCCATCCGACTTGTTTATGTTTTATAGGTTAAACTGTTTTTTTTTTAAAGCATATGACCAAAAAGTATCTTTTGTTGTTAATTCATACATTTATTAAAGAATTACATATCTAGCCAAAAAAAAGCTACAGTTTATGCTGCCATTGAGTAAATTACTGCAGATTTTAAACCTTGTTGACAGATGACCTGATTTTTCCATAGACAAATATTGAATCAGCCTGTCTCTGATGTGAACTGTTAGATGAGTTTATCTGTTGTTTACATGCAAAGGTCCTCTCATATTCCAATGTAGCTAGATACATTTTTTCATTGGAAGAATGTTGCTGTGACAGGTGAGAAGTCTTTCAGGTTCAACCGTCTATTCTTGCCGTCTGTTTGCTGATGGAAGTTTGTTTAGCTGATTGACGTCACAAAGAGGGTGTGTCTGTGTTCAGGCCTCTTTGTTTGTCTTTTTAATGCTGTCCAAGTACCAGCAGTAGCCCCAAAAAGGCCCCAAACAAGACGTTAATCCTACATTTTAAAGTTTGAATATTATTGTCACATTAGCATGATCAAAGCTTAAAGCCTTTGTTTGCACATTTTTTACTTCCAGTTTTTAGAAAAAGGTGGATTCTAGCGTCCCAGAGCAAATTGTGGATTTACCTCTAAAAAGATATCCAAGTCCACTTCTATTGCTAAAAATTAAAAAAGGCTAAAAAGTATTTTTTTTTTTAATCTTGCATGTCTTAGAGAAAACCACATCCTCTTTATCAAAACAGGGATCATATAAGTCCTCATTAAAATTGCAGCAGGTGGAAAACTCTGGAGAACCTTAGAATATTTTTTCACTGGGCTTTTAAAGTTAATCGGAACTTTTGTTTGTTTTTTTCATTTTGGGTAGCACCATTCAAAAGCAACCCCCAAAAAATCTTTTTTAATTGAAGGAAAAAAGCAAAAATTAACAAATAATAAAAGGTTCAGCCAAATTTGACCCTAAGGGTTCTTCAATCTTGGGCAATCAGACATCAGCACATTACTGTTTGATTGTATTTTCCATCATCTGGTAATTAGTCACCGGTAGTTTGTTTCATAAATTGTCCATTTGTTCCCCGTTTCTTCCCATTACTGTTTCGGGCATTTTAAAGAAACCACACAACCCTTTAAGACATGCAAAGAAGATTTCAGGAATGGTCATTCTAAAGGGAGCAGTCCCTGATGGATGACACTTTTCTTCCACTTTTATCATTCTAAACTGCCGTTTAAGATTGTACAGGGAATTGGTATTGAAGATACTCCAGGTTCAGATCATAAATGTATTCAATTCTCATATTTACTATGTTTATGTCATGTTCATAAAGTACTTAAAATAAGAGGGCAAGAAGAAGATCCACAGATATTCTAAATATTTCTCTAATGTGTGCAGAAGTCAGCATGCGGCTTAAGGTGGACCTTTCTAATAAAAAAACACTACATAAAGCATAGATTTGACTTCACTAGTGAGCACAAATTACAAACCGAAATTTCTTTGCAATGAGGATATAAATGTTATTCTTTCTTTTCTGTGTGTCAAATGTTGCAATACAGGTTCAAATGCATACAAGAACGAGTTTTGTCAGGTTTTGCGATTAGTGACCACATGAGGGCGCTGTTCATTGTAATGTTTATACATATATCTACGGCTGTTGCATATAAAAATGTAGTATGATGGGGTTCAAGCAATAAGCTATATACCTATATAACTCAATGACATGAAGAGGCGTAGTTATCCTTAAAAAATGAAAATAAAAAAAATAAAAACCAAATCTGCCTCTGAAGAAGAAGCAGGTACTGCGCAGACTCGTGGCTCCACACAGCGCCCCCTACGGTGGCAGAAACCGATAGTCGCGGATTTTGGTTTGTCATAACTTTATTTACACTCGTAATTTACAAGGTGTTCGGTTCGAGGCAACCACTTAACGTTAAGCGGATATTATCTGTAATAACATTAAACAAAAGCATTCAATTTATCGCTGTGAAGAAAACTGTAACTCTACTAAACAATGAGTGGCAGCGAGGACGGAAACTACAACAACAGAGGGGTATGTTGTTTGGGCTATTATGCATTAGCACAGTTTTTTTTTCCCTTTCTTGTGTTGCCTGTGATAAATGCTAGTGCGATTCAATTGTTGGAATGTTTAAATATAACTATATTGTTTAACATAAACGACAGATAATAGACTTGCTTCTACTAAGACGTCGATACAGCGCGTTGTCTTTGACGCTCATCCGAATATAGCCTTTAAGCTAGCTCTTCTTTGCTAAGGAAAAAAAAGCAACAGAATGTTCGAGTCGACGGTTTGTTTTTTCCCCCCTTACGCGTTTTTATCGTTTTACGATATTTTGGAACGTCTGTAATGTTCGCATACGAGCCTCGGGCCCGCATGGGTGTCGCTGAAGCCATGGCCAGTCCTTAGCATGCTTTAGCATTGATCAGATGTTGTCCCAGGCCACTCTTGTGTCTGTTTGCACTCGATGATTTAGCCTAATTAGCTGTTGCTACAACACTTCAACTAGTAGCTGATTGAAAGATGCAGTGGGCGAGAAATGCCCAATCATATGCCAGTGCATTTAAAGACATTTATTTTCCACACTAAATATAGATTAGTATATCGTGAAATGTAATGATTATTTAAAGATTGGACATACATACATGATGTATTTGTCTATGTCCAAGTTAAAAATCATTTCTGATCTTTATATGATTTCTCTATGGCATCTATATATTTAAATTGATTACAATGAAGGTTTATGATGATGTAAAGTGATCAAAGAACCTGTCCTGGTTTCGCAGGTTGTTACCATGAGCCAAAATGATCAACTTTTAACCCTCATATGTGGCCTTTTTATACTAGTGATCCTAATAAAAATATGGCAATAGTAAACTCTTTATATTTAACAAAATATATCATTTTAATTTATGTTTTCTTGAAATATATTGAGGCTGCTAAAAATGTTTTACACTTTCCAATTTCTTGTATATATTAATTTAGCACAAATAGTCCGGAGGACTAATTATAATTGTGTCTATGAAAAACAAACTATAGCTTAAACCTTTCTTTTGTGAATTTGACCCTCAGAAAAACTTCTTCTTTTTTTATTTTATTTTTTTTAACTTTCTTTTAAAGACCCTTTCCAAAAAAAGAGAAAATGTGTTTTTTAAAATGTTCTTGTATCATTTTTTTCTCATTATGTATTACATATATAAAGAAAATTAAGCTTAAATTTGCGTTTCTGAGTATTTCTTTACTGAAATAGTAAATCTGGATCAGATGAAAATATTCCACATGTAGCAGAGACGTAGAAGCTACAATCGGCAGGCTACCAGCTCCCTGCTCCGCTCCATTCTGATTCATCCACTTGCAGCCAACTAGATCCATGGACGTCTTTGTTTTCTTCCTCCAAGCTGACTCAAATCTGTACAGCTGGGTAGCTCCAATATTCCTCGCCATTTTTACTGCACTGATAATGTTAGGTTGGGGCTATAAGCTAGCAGAAGAGCATGTAAACAAAGGGATGATGGGAGGTGTGGGCAGGCTTACACTGCACCAATAGTCCGACCCACAATTAAGAGTTAAATTACTAAAGAACTACTGGTGCTGTGCAGAGACTATAATCTTGGCTAAAAACAACATAATCATAATTAGAAGACCACTGGGAACACTTTTTCAATACATCAAAAGATGATCTGAGTGGGATTTTGAAGAGTTTAGCTGCTGGGGAAAACTGACAAACATCCAGGTTTGTGCAACCAAACTAAGAAGCGTACATTATTTTATTCTTAAAATATGTTTTAAAACCAATCTACAATAAAGGCAATCTTGTTACCTTTAAATATTTCTTATGACTGTATTGATATAACATTTTCATCTTCTTGTTAGATAGTTCCTGTTAATGTCCAAAAAAGGCATCATATCAATGCGACAAAATAAAACACATTCTATCAATTATTGATCAAAACAATGACTAGGTGGCAACCCCAACCACAGCACTTATTTTGTGGAACAAAATTATCTTTGTGCCGCTAACTAAAGTAAACAGGGTCATTTTGAACAGTGCAGTTAGTAGCTATAGGATGCCAGATTATTTGTTTTAGGTCATTTCCTTTTTTGCTGGTGGTCCACAGACACTAACATTCACAAACTCCAGGTGGAAAAAGGCATATCATGTCAGAATATAGGCGTTTGGCTGCTTTTAGGGAATAGCATATTTGTGGAAGCAGAAGCTGAACTCAGGGGAGATTATTGTACACAAACAAATCAAAAGCAGCAAGACTTCAGCCACTTTATAAAACTCTGAACAAATGCTTTGTAGCTATGATGTTTTCTGTCTTGAAACTTTGCAAAGTTTCCCTTTAAAAAAAAAAAAAAAAGTAAATCTACTGCCTGAAAAGTGTACAACTTGTGCTGTTGGATTTATTAAAAATGTGCATTTGTTGTCTTGTGTTATCAAAAGAAGTGAAATTTTTAAGAGATGGCTTATTAAAAATATTTACAGAACCTGACAGATGAGTGTCTTTTATCCTTTGATCAAAAGTGCTTCACAAAAGTCTACTTTAAGAAAGATATATCATTAAAGAAAGCATTTTCTGTTTTAACTTGTTAATGTGGTAACGGGTCATTCTACTTGCATTAACAGGGCCATGGGAGTCCAGCTCGGACCAAGTCGCAGAGTAAGTCTGGCTCCCAAAGCCCATCTCAGGCGTGTATTCGCTCTGAATCTAGATCCCACTCCCATTCAAAAGTCAGGTATGTTGTTATTTTACTTAGGTGTGCCTTTTTGTTCTTGTTTTGTTGTGTCTGTGTGTGTTAATGCAGCACCTCTTGTTTTCTCAGGTCTCGCTCTCGCAGGCAATCGAACCCGCACCGCTCGAATTCTCGATCCTGCTCTCCTCAGAGGAGGTCCCGCACTCCGTCCTACAGCCCTGATCATCGCCGTAGGAGGAGCCAAAACGCATCCCCAATGTCCAGCCGCCGCCGCCATACTGGTACCAGAGTAAGTTTCAAGTTTTTTTTTTTTAACAAAGCATTTTTTGTCTGCTACTGAATTACCACAATTCAAATAAAAAAAAGACTCATCTTAATTTTCTCCATCATGAAAAAAATGCTGAAAGAATTTGTGGTTGTTTTTATCTCCAGAAGCACTAAATAGAGCATCACAGTCTCTGATGAAAAAAAAAAAGGCAATAGATAACTGTATAGTTTCTAAATTATTGGACTCTTGTATGTAGATGTAATGTAGACAAATAAACTCCTGATTTTCCTATTGTGTCAAAGTTGCTCAAAACAGAAAGGCTATGAAGATGCTACAGGAGAAGTACAGAGAAGGTCAGCAGGAGCTACAGTTTGTTGTAGATCTAGAGAAAACATTTGACAGAATACAGAAAGAAAAGCAGAGGAAGTGTGAAGTGGCAGAAAAATTGTTAGTCGTGCCAGACGCGTCTAAGAGCTGGAAGACAATGGCGAGATGTGCTGTGGGCGTGACTGAGGAGGTAGAGCTGGGGCTGCACCAAGGATCAGCTTTGACAGAGAAACATCTAGAGAGGTGGAGGTGTGCTCTGGAAAGGAAAGTATTTGTGTGAATGATAGGAACTCCAGAGGAATGGTGAGGTTACAGGGGTCAGAGGTGAAGAAGGCAGAGGACTTTAAGTTCTTAGGGTAAACAGTCAAGTTGGTTAAAGAGGCGTGTGCAAGCAGGTTGGAATGAGTGGAGGAAGGTTTCTGGTGTGATGTGTGTCAGCAAAAATGAGAAGAAAGGTGTAGGACATTGTGGTGAAAGCAGCCATGTTGTTGGTTTGGAGACGGAGAAAGAGGCTGGAGGTAGCAGAGAGGAAGATGTTGAAGATGAGTGATGGAGACGAAGAAGACCAGGAATTAATCCATCAGAGGAACAACTCGTGATCGGTGTTTCTGAGATAAATGCAGGAAAACAGATGGAGATGTGGAAAGGAGGGACAGGGGTGACGAGATGCCGGAGAGAGGAAGACCAACGGGGAGGTTCATAGAGGAAGAGGAAGAGGAGGAGTGGTTGGTGTGAGCAAGGAGGAAGATTTACCTTAAAGGAAACGGGTTTAAAGTTGCAAAGCAACAGTCTTTTTCTGAGAATATAAATATAGCTTATTATGTTAGATAAATATAACAATTTCATCCTGTACATTTTAAAACAACAGAAAATCAAAACAATTCCTCATTATTTGCAAATTATTCTGTTTTCAAAAATAGTCAGAAAAGCCGTTTTTTGGTGACTAAGCATGTCCAAAGGAAACTAAACATCTATTAGGTTATAGAAGAAAATGACTCTTTTCACAGATCACAAGTGATTCGTACATACAGGTAGTATTTCCTCTAAGTGAAAATGTCTTTATTTTTAAGCATGAATGGAATAAAGTATTCTGAAAAGTGAAGGTCTCTGTATAAATGAACCACTAGAGTGCACTGTAGTGCCACACTGCAATGAAAACCATCAAAACACAAATAAATGGCTGTTTTCTGAACACAGTAATGCAGTAATTTGATGTCTTACCATGAGCTTCACTGATTTGAAGTCTGGACTTTACATTGCTTCCTCCCACAACACATGTTCTTATCATTCTTTCTTCATTGTGATGTGGATTTGTGTTTGTTGATTGTCAACTCTGAAGCAAATATCAAGTGAATGTCAACAAACCCAAATAGTCAGTTTGGGTCGTTCTCTGGACACCGTCCTCTGTCCTCTGTCCAGTTAGGCTAACATTGGGCATGTTTGGTCTGAGGTGCGGTTCAGTGACTTTCCGGGGTCCGTCTTTCCTCCCGTTGCTGCTACTGTCCTGAAGTGGGGAATTGTTTGGCGTGGCAGCATACGGCTTCTTCTGATCCCAGGAGTCTGTGTGTGAATGCAGAGGGAGGAGAGTCAAAGCTGGGTTGTAAATGTTCCTGAGGTGAAACCTGAAGCCATCTCCTTTGTTCAGACTAGGCTTTGCTCACTTCATAAAGGTTGTTCAGCGCTTCAGTGTTCGTCTTTAGTTAGCTTGACTAAAGTTCAGTTCAGCTGTCTGAAGGTTTGAAGTGTTTGTGTTCCTTTTGTTGTTTTTATTGTGATTTTTCATCTTTCTATTGTCTAGTACTGAAATAAATTAATATTGTCTCACAAAATCTCACACTAAATAGGCAATATCTAATATCTTAACATCTGTGATCAACGATAAATCTCAGAGAATGACTTCCTTCTTCTCTGAAGCGTTACAATCACATGATCTTTTTGATATTTCAAAATATCAAGATAAACCGAAATAATTTTCTTTGTACTCGTTCATTTTTTGCTACTGGGATTGATAGCTTGGTGACAATTGTGTCCTCAAAGGTTTACTGTTTCCACAACTTTATGATCTCTCTTTTTGCACTTTGACACAACCTTAAATCTAACTGGTGTTTTATGAAGAAAGTTGATTAAGGGAAACAGGAGACTTTACAGTAAAGCAGGAAGAAAGGCCGTCAAGGTCATGTCTAAATTCCCCCACTATTCCCTAACATCTAAAAGACTATATCTATATCTATAGATAGATAGATAGATAGATAGATAGAGTGCCGGGGGACCCAGTGTCCTGAACTTTAACGTAATTCAGACACATGCTCACTACTATGGAATATTAAGTCACCTATTTTTCAATACCTAATACATTTGAACATTTTACAAAGACAATTTATGAATCCACAGTGTTTTCATGATGATTCCAAAAAATGTATTTACATCTTCTTTTTTCTTTTTACCAAATGAAAAATTGTGCAACAGCAAAGCATTATGGTCGACTGTCCCCAATCTAGTGGGCATCGATAATTTTATGCAAAGGCTTCTGGGAAATTTCCCGGACACTGGATTTTAAAAATGGTAGATTTGGACACCCTGAAAAATGGCGAACGCTTTTTAAGATGCACTAAGTAGTGAGTTGTGAGGGAATTTAGGGCCAACCAAAAGCACCTTTTTAAAAGGTATTTAATTAATTTAATGTGAAAAAAAACTTTTTTAAGTGGAAAAACAAAGTTTGAGCAAAAATCCCTAAATGAATAAAGAAAGTAATTTTTGCGGACTAATTCTTTGAATAATTATTTATCATTTGCTGGATATGACTTTGTTATGCAGGTATCTCTAACTTCTTCCTATTGTTGACTTTTACAGGAGAACCCTGATCCCAGCACTTGTCTAGGGGTGTTTGGCTTGAACTTGTCCACGACTGAGCGTGACCTGAGGGAGGTGTTTTCACGCTATGGACGTCTGACTGGGATCAATATGGTGCATGACCAGCGCACTGGCCGCTCCCGCGGCTTTGCTTTTATTTACTTTGAGAGGCTCTGTGATGCGAGGGAGGTATGGCAAAATATTTTCTTCTAGAGGAAAATGTTCTATGTTGCCATGTCTAAAGAGCTGTGTGTAAATGTGTGTGTGTGTGTGTGTGTGTTGCATCATTTTTCAAAAATGAAAGCGCGGTGCTGTGATTACATAGATTCACCACTAGATGTCAGACTTGTCTCAGATTCCTAAAACATGCCTTTTGTCCCAAATCAAGACATCGTGGATGGGCTTTTCTATAACCAGCTCCTCTTCTTTACTCTTTAACTTCCTTCAGGCAATAGAGCAGACCAACGGCATGAACATGGATGGAAGGCAGATCAGAGTGGATTATTCAATTACCAAACGCCCCCACACTCCCACACCTGGAATCTACATGGGAAGACCAACTTAGTAAGATCAACAACACTACCAAATACTACCTTTACTTTTCCTGAACGTCATATTTCAGGTCAGCTAGATGAAATATGACGTTTGAGCATGAATGGACTATGACAGGGGTCTAAAAGAGCCATTTGGTCCAGTTTCTTACGGACTGAGAACCACCTCACTGTTAAGAAAAATACATTTTTTGTGTGGCCATTAAGCCATTCATATATAATAAAACGAAGCTTATAATATTTCCAGTAATTGAATCATAACAGTTTTATGTTTTTGCAGACGAGTTCCTTTCAAGAGTAAAACGCATCTGGTGTCAAGTTAGATCCTGCTGCAATACATTTACTTGCAATTATACTTAAAGAATTTTGCTTCTGAGCAGCAACTAGACATTAGATAAAAAATAAGAGTTTAAGCTTGTTCTAAGGACAAACCATTCTGACAGTAGATTTTTGACTGAAGGGCCACAAGGGTTCTAACATTTGGCCTGGACCAGGAGCCGATGCGTGGAATGATTTAGTAATCCACCTCGTAAGAGAAATCTGGACAAAAACGTGCTTTAATTTTTATTTAAAATTAATAAATATATTTAAAACACTGCATTTTCAAAACTGTGACTTTATTTGTCTGTTTAGTGCCATTTGCACTAATGGGTTGATGTCCCTCAGGGAAAAATGGAAACGCTGCGTTCATGGGGTGTTGAAATGATTGGAAAAATGGCCGTCCGACTTGGAAAACACAAGAAATCTTCCAACGCCACATGAATGTAGAAGAACGTTCTGCACCTAAACAAAGGTCCATTTATTTTTTGGTGCACCGTCTGTGGGGACACAGCAGAATAACGAGGAAAATGAAACAATAGGGATTATCAATGTAATTTATTTCAGTTTGGCGGATCAGATTACATAGTCGATTTAGTGTAATGTCAGCAGTGGTTTAAAAAGATTACCTCAGTTTAAAGATGTAAAAATAAAGGACACAAGGTAACTACCAAACCTATTATTTATTGAAAATGTTTGCATTATTCTTCAAAGCCAGAGATCCTCAATGGAAGGATAAAAGACCTGCTTGTGGCTTCAAAGCCTCAGGTTGTAGAGTCCTGATCTTTGACTTGTCGCTGGGTGTTGAGAGTTCTTTGTCATTGTGCAGCAACGGAGGCGGCGGCGGCGGCGGCGGTGGTACCAGAAAGCGAAGGGACTCCTACTATGATCGCAGTTATGACAGATACGACAGATATGAAAGATATGATGAGTATGACTACAGGTATAGGTGAGTAAAGGCTGAACTTCAAAGTTTGATTGTTGTACCAGAGAAAGTTTGTCACATTCTTGGCTCTACTTCAGTCGCAGGCGCTCGCCGTCGCCCTACTACAGTCGATACAGGTCCCGTTCTCGTTCCTACAGCCCGAGTAAGTGAGACAAGAACAATGCAACAAATAAGAAAACGGTTTTCTCTGCCATATGATAACAGTGTGTTCCTTCTGGTAAATTCCCCCTGTTTGTGTTTTCCTACTAAATGCAGATGTTGTTTTTTTTTTTTTGCAGGGAGATTCTAAATTGCCTCCTTTTAACATCAACTTCCCTTCAGGCGTAGCTGGTGTGCGATTCTTCATCGAGGAACATTTTAAATTGGCAGACCTTTACTAGCAAACTCATCATTTTGAGGTGGTTCTCGTGTACAAGTACTAGATATCTTCTATTTTTGACATTTTGATGCAAGCATGACAAGAGGGAGTAGCTAAGATCTCGTCTCTTCATTCTTCCGTCTGCAGCCTTCCTTCTCTTTTGTTTTCGTGCAACATAGATTGCCTGATCTGTTATTATTAATCAAAATTGGTATCGTGGTCGCTGGTAATGCATAAGATTGTGATCCTTGGTTTTCAACCTTTACCTAGAAAAACCCCACAAATGTATCTTTGTCAGTTGAACTGATCTATGTTCTTGCTCACATTACATTTTTTTTTTCTTTGTTAAGGAAGTTGTAGTTTCATCTCCCAGGTAATATGTGACTTTTCTTTGTGTTTGTATAATACAGTTCTATCAAAACTCTTGGCTGTTTTGACTTTTCATCCATGCATATTCAGATTGCTGTTCATTGGTATTATTAGATTGTAGTATGACCAAAAGGTTGTTTAAAATGGAAAAAAAATGAAGTTTAACAAACCAATAAAACCCATACTCTGCATGATAAATGTTTTAAAGGTGTGAAGCCACAGTTACTTTTTTTTTTTTTTTTTACTTTCCTCTTAATAAGGCAACAAAAACATTGTTTTCTTTTTCTTTCTTTCTTTATTATTTTCTCTATCAAACATAAAGTTTACAAACAAAATGACTGGTTAATAGTAGTTTCTTACAAGTAGAATAAATAATGTTCCAAAACCGTGAAAGAAATAAGGCTTAATCTTAAAATAAATAAATAAAAGAATCTTGAGTACATCACCAAAGTTTTGGATCTATTGACTAGAAGAGGAGCACTATCTTTATAAATGAACAGCTAATCACAAAGCGAGCCTGAATGAATGAAGGGCTCTTTATCTGTAAACCGTGGTCCAGATAATAAGGTTCTGCATTCAAACGAGCTCAATAATCACTGCTGACATGTCATGGGGCCTCTCCGGGTTATGTGTTTCTTCATCCCGAGGTGATTCCAAAGGTTACATGGTAAAGACTGGCTGGAAAGACACAAAGGTCCACTTAGAGATTTAGCACTCTTAGCTAGTCTTTATGTCTTTTCACTTGACTACATACGTGTTCATACATGCTGTTTTCGGTTTTACTGCTGACATTTCATGAAACAAGTCTTTGCTGTACCTGAACCAATGGGAAATGTACTTAACGTTATTTATTGTTTCAAAAAGGGTTGTTAAAAAAACAAAAAAAACAACAGACATTATCTTTACATGAGAACTTAAATGTTTCACAAAAGTCTCAAAGCATGCAGACAGACTAGTTTGTAAGCCTCCAAATGTGTTCCAAACATCCACAAAGAAAGGAAAACATTGCATTGATTTTAAGGTTCAAGCTTAATTTGTAAAATTAATCAAATCTGTAAGTCATTTGAATAATCTCCCACAAGTGGTTTGATCCTCCCCCCCATGCTCATGAGGTAAGCATGGGGCTTTCTTATCTACAAGTCCTAAGAAGTCCAACTGGAAGGGAGCATGTGGAACCCACAGGTTGACCTAGAGCTACATGTTCATAAATTGTGGTTTGGACACACCAAAGCGGGTGGAGGAGAACGCCTTAAATACTTTTCCTCTTAACCAAATGGTAAAACTGAGCTTCTGTCTGATTTTTCTAAGCACTTGAGTGTAAAATGCTGCTGATGAAGAAGCACAAAACCAGTTTTATCAAGAAGATCCATTTTTAAGACCTTTCTTTGTACTTTATAGTTGAAAAAACCGACACACAGAAAAAAATCTCTATTTGGGTTTAAGCTTTATTAACATTTTAAACTAAAATGTAAACTCTGCTAAACTAAATTACTTATTACACATTTAGGAGCTTTTTAGAACTTTTATTTGTTTTGGAAATATGTAAAGTGTATAATCTGATTTTTTTCGTTACAAGAAGTTAAATGGAAACTAATAATTATCTACTTTTTTGTATTGAATAGAACATAGGTAAATTAATCAATTTGAAAAACATGTCCTACAAAAAACTATTGGCTTTTACTGAAAATGTCTACTTTGAAAAGAGAATATAGAGTGAGGCCTATTTCAAATCCAACAAAAGACACTTTATTTTCATATTAGGTTTAAAAACACAACTATCTGATTTACCTATAAATGAATGAGGAAGAAATGTTCCTAACAGATGAGAGAAGAACACAGTAAACAACAGGTTTTCAAGCTGAAGTTTCCACTAGCAGAACAAAGCTGCAGGGTAGTTCATGGCCCAACAGTTGAGCTGCAACAAATGACACAGTGAGTGTGAAAACATAGTTTATGAAACTTCTGTGCAACATGAACACATGGTAACACGTGAACAAAAGTGAAAATGCTAAAAAATAAAATAAAGACAAGAAGATGGACAAGCAGTTTCATTTTAATACAAATATATCAAAGCATTATTAAATGTATTAAAGTCAAACCTTATAAGAAAAGAAGTATAATTAGGATATTATTGAATTCCAAACTATTAAAAAATACTCTAACTGAAAAGGAAAAAGTGAAACGTGCTGATCTTCTGGCCATTCAAGTTATAAAAAATTAAAAAATGTGAAATTTTGACAAAAATTTAACATACCAGTATAATTTCAAGTTAGAATCTGTTTCTGTATTTTAACTTTTACAAAAATTTTAACTATTTCTGTAATGTTTTTGGAGGAAAAATAAGTTGAAGTAGGAACAGAAAAACAGGAAAAATGAAGAAATTGTACACATTTATTCAATCAACTTACTTTCCAAAAAGTAAATCTGAAATGCCATTATTTAGAATATTTTTCCAAACAATAACTGCAAATTTATATTTATTTTTAAGGCCACAATAAAGAAAAAATCTCTTAGATGTGTTTTGAAGACAAAAACCGCCATTTTCTGGTGAGATGAAGTGTCATCCCACAGCACATTCTGAGACGATTACCTCCTCCTCTTCCTCATCTATAACCAGGATGTTTTGTTCTTGAATTTTCTATTTTAAAAAAAAAATATTTCAAACAGGAAAAACAGGTGTTTGGAACAATAACAGAGGCAGAAACGTGGAGATTGTCAGTGTGAGGCTCTCCTCAACATGGCGTTCACAGTGTTCCCCGTCTGTCCGGAGCGGTCAGTCACTGGATTTCATGACTAAAACCGCAGTTTCTAAGCAAAAATCAGGACATTTTCGGGATCACAGAACGACAAATTTAAAAAAAAAGCGATCTCACCGGAAATCTGAGTCCCTGGGTTCAGTATTTTCCTAACAGGGTTTGTGAAAGAGGCGCTGTAGATTGTATCTTGGAGTCAGGCCAGCAAAGTTGGGCTATGAGCTGCGTTTAACTTAAACAATCTCAGAAACATCCAAAGTAAATGTAACCACATCGATTTGATCAATTTCCCCCCTTATAATTACATTAATTACGCGCGTAAATCTTCCCACATAGGATGAAGTCTAGACTGAAACTTTATGTCAGTTTGCCCCCCTATGGAATTTGTCCATAACAAGAAGTCCCGCAGCTGGGGGCGGGGAGACTTTCTGTACATTCCTCAGCGATACATTCACTTCTCCTCCCGCAGAGCCTGCGCGCACACACACACACATTCAAAGGAGTTTCTCACACACACCCACACACACGCGGAGAGGCTGCAGCCATGCATCAGTTCATTTAAACCGACAGAGCAGCACAAGGACGCACATGGTTGCTGCCTCTATATGTCCACATCCATACTCTTGACGCGCGCGTTCGAACACGCAGCGGGATTTTTACAACCTGCGCATGTGCGCGATTCGTTCAGAACTTCTTGTGGAAATCATAAAAGTCTTAAAGCAATGTGCTGTAAAAAAAAATGTATGATCTCAAAGGGCCAAAAGAACTCGCCCACGCGCCATTATCCACCCTGAATGGATTATTTTGAATTTGCCATTGATAAAAAAAACAAGGTTCCTGAAAACTTTTCAGGACTTCGAGGACATTTTTAAAACAATCGAAATTTGGTTTGCAGGTATTTTAAAGGTTGTTCTAAGCTCTATAGTTTCTTCTCTTTTCATTTGGTCTACTCTCTTGGGTGGCACAGACGTTTACGTCGAGCGCAAACTTCCTGAGAAAGTTGAGAACCGTTAGAAAAAGTGTGTCGGATTTGCCAATCGACGGGTGTTTGGTTACATCTTTATGCTTTATGACAAAGCCCAGCAGAGGAAACAGAAATGGCAGGGCAGAAATGCGTAATTGGCGCGCTGATTCATATGGAATTCGTCGAGCCGGGGAGCCAATGAATGAGCGCGCTGAGGCCGAGCCAAAGCCTGCAGTTCAGAGAGGGTGTGCGCCTCTCTGATTGGCCCAGAGATCTGACCAATCAGACAGCTCGGTGTGTTTGCTCAGCAGCAGAGGAGTAAACCCACACAGACAGACAGACAACCATGGCCCCAGTCTAGAGCGGTGAATGAAGGGCCCACTGAGCCAACGGTGCCTCTGGAAGCTGCTTTATACACAGCCACACTTTTCAATTGAGCTTATTTAGTACTATAAAACAGACAAAAAAACACTTTCAACCACTGACTGTTAAAAATCAAATGTGTTTGTAAACACGTTTTATGTATCATTTACAATTTTTTGAACAGTATGCTGCATTTTAACTCTTTAACAAAGCACTTATATGACTCAAAAAGAATGAGTACAAAGGGTAAAATGCTATATTGCTGTAGTTCTTAGTTCAAATCTGTAGCTAAATAATGTTGAGCTTATCAAATGTTGCTTTAAAAAAACAAAAGTAAAGTAGCTGACAAAGTATGCAAACCTCTTAATTGTTGTGTGTTTGGAGCAAGTTGTTTAGGTTTTACAGAGGTTTAAGGTAATACTAAGCTCCTCATACCTTCAGCAATCAAAAACAATTTCAAATGTAGCTTAAGAATCGACTTCATTAATACCCATTTGTACCTTTTAGTTGGCCACTATTGCAAAAACAAATTTCTTTAACTGTTGTAGTATACTAGATTGTAAACTTAAAATGTTCCAATTTAGTCGGAATAAGTGTGCGGTTAGTATACTCTACACTACATGGTAGCAAGTATAGTAGGCTATACTTATGCTCAAGCACGCAATGAAATAAACTTCAAGTGGGCTACTTTTTGTGAAGAGGTTTCCAATAACTTTTTTGTTAATAACAAGTAGAAAATTTGGTTGGACCTAGATTAAAAGAGGACTTTTTCACTACCAACAGGTTTGGATTCTGTGTGACGTGGACGTAAACGTTAACCCCTGCTTATAATTTACTTAAGATCCTATTGACAGTTGTGTAATGTTGCAGTCATGTATTGCACACGTGATTGAGTTGGGCTATGCGTTACATAGGTCGCTAGGGACATACTACCAGTAGTAGAGGAGACCCCTCCCTCTTCAGTAAATCCATGCCAGGCAAGATTCGCCATGTGCGTTTGCGCCACATGGCTGGGGGTTGTGCACAGACGCCTAAACATATGAAAGTAAAAAGCAGAAAAAGCAGATTTCTCATTAACGAGCTTAAATGTTCAATTTATGTGAACACGAGAAAAAAAAATGGCCCCCTGTTGGACTTTGAGCCGTAGATCAGAGAAGCATGGCTCCACGCCTGCTAGAGAAGATGGACGCCGTTGTCATTTCCACTTGAGTGAGAGGGTCCGAAGAGTGCGCGCG
Source organism: Oryzias curvinotus (assembly GCA_023969325.1). Taxonomy (NCBI): domain Eukaryota; kingdom Metazoa; phylum Chordata; class Actinopteri; order Beloniformes; family Adrianichthyidae; genus Oryzias; species Oryzias curvinotus. The sequence goes on from CM043716.1 coordinate 27,017,390, forward strand.
GGGCTCCCTCCACGCTCCACACATACCTGCAATTACATACATCCGATATGCAATTTAACAATACAGTGCAACATTATTTATGAATGGCCACACCCCCCTTCTCCTTCAACTGTGTCATCAGTTTAGGGCACGGCACACCCGCGCGGACGAGCACCAGTAATTTTCTGTGTCTCCCTGTTATGGAGTGCGCGTGAACGCGCAGTCGATTTAATGTTCCCTTGTTGTCCAATGAGAATCAAAGTTTTGCAGCGAAAGGCAACGACTGTGAATCCAGTTAAGATCCACTACTTTCTCACGGATTCCCTTTACGCACAAGGTTTTTCCCAACACCAATCCACTCTTCCCCTCCTTTTCTTCACTCCCCATTGCTGTCCCCACCCCAGATCCCCGTGCAATTTTCCCCAAATACTTAATTGAGCAATTGGGAATCCTCACGTGTGGGCTGATTTGTAGTTTGAACACGTGGCTCATTCAAAAAAGCCGGAATAGCAGAGGTTTTTTTTTCCTCCTCCTTTCTTCTTATTCTGGGCTGTAGACTTAGAGGCGGGCGCCAGCCTTACCGTGTGTGACATTCTCTGTCTCTTTGCCAAGGGGTTTGGAGGAAGACACAAAGTAGTTTCTCCTCCTTTTCTCCCGGCCCGCCAACGTTTGGAGATTAATAATTGAGCGTTTATTTATTGCGCGACAGAGAGCGACGGAGCGCAAACGCACTCATAGGCTGCCAGTTGAAATCTGTGGCTTGAACGACCGGGAAGCACGCCACAGCCGCTCCGTAGTAGTAACGGCGACGCGGGCTACTCCACGCACACCACACTTGCACATCCACGGGAGTAGGTAACTGACTCTCCCTCCGCGTAAAGATTGTCCCCTCTCGGCGTGGAACATGAATAAGCTTTACATTGGGAACGTGAGCGCAGAGGCGAGCGAGGAGGACTTCGAAAGTATCTTTGAGCAGTGGAAGATTCCGCACAGTGGTCCGTTTCTGGTCAAAAGTGGCTATGCGTTTGTGGATTGCCCGGACGAGAAGGCAGCGATGAGGGCCATCGATGTTCTTTCAGGTGAGACATTTTCAACAAATTCACTCAAAAGCCTCCATTTAAGGATTGTCTTACTTCGTTGCCCCCAGAAATGCATGCATGCATGCATGCTGCATGCAGGGCGGGGGTGCCTTTTTCTTCTTCTATCACACAACCTTTACGTGGCCTTTAGACACCAGGGGTTTAAACATATGGGTTTAGGTGGAAAGTATTTAGGCTTTTCTTGATTTTAAAAAGCAGAAGTAAGCAAAACAACATGAATACTATGGCTTCGTGTGGCGTTCAGGGCAGCTGGGGCGCAGACGCCTTAAAGTGGACCTTGTTGGAGGTTTACTTTACTGACAGCGGTGTGTTTCTACCTTTCCACCCACGAAGTTTCAGTTTCCCCGGGTTTCAAAACACGGGGCCTTCGTCTGCGTGTTGAAGCCATGTTGCTGACACACCAGGTGGTTTAATTGTGTTGGTCAAATGTAGGCCAACTGAATGAAGCCAACAAACACGGTTGGTTCTTGCACTTGTTTTCTCGTAAAGTATGCTTTTTACGCACAGGTTCAGGTGACCTCAAATAGATTTTAGATGGGAATTGCTGTCGTCTTTATGCGTTTAGCTTAATGAGGAAAATACGTGTTTTTTTTTTTAAATAGAGGAACTTCCCATTAAATTGTGGATTTCCTAGGAGGCACCATGGAAGGTCAGGATGTTGCTGAAGTTGCTTTTTTGTGTTTTAGGTAAAGTTGAACTCCACGGGAAACTTCTGGAAGTGGAGCATTCTGTCCCTAAGCGTCAAAGGTAGGTTTAAATCATATTTTTGGCCTTTTTTTTTTTAACTCCAAAATAGCAGTTTCAGTTGCTTCCTTTTGTTTGGTGCCCAGCATTGTAAATTCAGTGCTTTGTTCAGTTTTTATTTTGCGTAAAACAGTATTTCCTCTCCCTGAAAGCTCAGGGGTCAAACACAAGGGGCGTGTGGAGGTTTACTGTACTCCCTTCTCTCCGCTTTGCTCCTTAAACCGTTGTGCTTTTGGCTTTCACATGCTCGCTTTTTGGCTCTCCTGTTTACACATCCACCATTGTTTTCGCATGTAGTGCCCAATCTATGAGCTCCAAGCTCATGGCGGCTTGTAACCCTCTTAGAGCGCACGGCGAAAGGAACAAACGTGAACGCAGGCTGGATTTGTGGCGTGCAGGCCTTGTGGAGTCGTCCATTTGAGAAGGATCTGCCCGTCATTCTCCCTGTCTGCCCTGCGCTTCCGCCCTCTTTAGCATGTTGTGCTGCTGCTTGCATGATATGGACTCCTAAAATCGAGGGTGGAATGGGAAGCTTAGGGCCCAACTCGCGAAATGTCTGTGTGAGAGGTGCAGCGTTTCCAGGCTTTGGAAAAAAAAAACAAAAAACAAAAACAATAAAAGTGTTAATCTTTTTTAGCGCTCCACCAAATCTGGACGTGGTGCGTATTCCTGGTGTTGGCGTAATTCGGCTTCTACTGACGTCGAATTTGGATTAAAACTAATGGATCCAAATTTATCACATTTTATTTATACTAACTAAGTTGAATCACAAAGTATGTTTTGCGTGTTTACACCTAAAATATATCCTTTCTTTTTTTTTTTTAAACTTAAATAAATCAATGAGTCTGTTTTTATATAATTTCCCCTAAAAGCTAAAGACAAACTATTCTGTTTAAATTGTTTACCAAGAGGTTTTTATGGAATAGCTTTTAAAATAATACACAAGACAAACATAACCCACATTTTTTGACACTTTAAGCAACTTTTAATAAGAAATAATAGTGAGGAGGAAGGATTTGATTCTTGAATTTAATGTTTTGTATATTCAGGTTGTTTTATAGTGGAGAAAAAGAGTTTCTGCCACGCTGGGGTTCGAGTTTAAATTGAGCCCCCCCTCTCTGTAGAACATGGAACATAATCATACTCAATGAAAAAAAGAGGGGACCCACTCCCTTGTAAGCTGGGGGCCCCCCTTTTTGCATTCCAGCCTGTATATTTCAGCAGAAGGCTTGGCCAATCACCATTGCTTAACCTTTGAACTCCCCAGGAAGGGGAAGTGCTGCAGCAGTCAGAAATCAAACTAGGGTGGGGCCATTATAAAAAATAAAAAAAGAAAAAAAATGTTGGAGGAACGCGCATCATGGTGATGTTTCACTGGCTCCTAATAGTGGTTGATTCTCTTCAGTTCTGTAAATGTGATAGACCAGCCCCTCCAGATACCCCCCAGAATGCATTGCATACAAGAAGGCCTTTTTTTTTTCTTCAATTTTTTTCTTTTTATGAAATTCATATAAAATGTGTGTAAATGGAAATGGATGTTGAGGTGTTTTCCCTAAATAAGTTTAGAAAATTATGCTTGAGGCTGTTATGTATAGAAACCCAATAAGTTGTGAAAAACAGTCTGTGTGCACTGTGTGGAACAAAGCATATATATTTCTCAGCAAGTTTTTCTTTAATTAATTTAAACCTTTTTATTAATGTCCAGTTAGTACAATGGCAGTTTTATTTTTATGTGTGTGTGTGTGTGTGTGTGTGTGTGTGTGTGAGAGAGAGAGAGAGAGGGAGAGAGAGAGAGTGTGTATGGTGGAACCATAGTGTCTAGCAGCTACCCAGTAAGCTTCAGCACTTGTACAAGTGGGCTTCCAATTTAAAATATTATAGGTTGAATAAAGTCAGGACAGTGAAAAATGGGAGCTTACGCTTCTCACGTGTATATATGAGACGCAAACTGCGGGGGCGGGGGGCATGGTCAGAGGGGTGGCCCCATGTGCGAGCGAGAAGAAAGCCATTCAAACTTTGTTCAAAGCTGTTTGACTTTTTTTTGTTTTTTTTTGTCATAGTGGACAGTTTTGTTTTATGCTTCTTCAGTATTCCCAACTTAATCAAATATTGTAAAATGAATTAGTTTAGTAAAAAATATGAAAATGCATGAAAACTCTCAGACGTTGCATGAATCTGACATTATGTGGTCCTAATGAGAATATAAATGTTGGTTTTGGGATTAGCAGTACCATAAATAAATAAAAATAAAAAAAAAATGTGTCTATCATGCATTTGTCAGTGGTTGTACCCCCCCCCCTTTTTTTAATGTATAATTTTGGGTTTTGTTGTTGTCAAATTGTAACCCAACAACTAAAAATAAAAACCTGCTGCTCAGGGATCACATGAGGGGACAGTTGCATTCAGAGTTTATTCAGTTAAAGACTGCTCTGTCAGAGGTTGTAGACTGGCTTTAATCCTAACCAAGATTTAGGATTATTATGTATTGCAGCCTTTTTTAAGATGCTTAGATGGTCACAGGTTTGCTTGACTCTTCTTGCTTTTTAAATCTTCTTGTGATCTTCGTCAGTTAGCTCACACTATTGCCTCTGTACACGCACCGTCTGCGCTCAGCTGGTCCCATCATGGCGGCCAGAGGAGTCGTAAATGTGTCGAAATGTTGGACTGTTTTTGAAGGTAAATCATGGGACCCGTCTCCTGTCCTGGCCGTCAAATGACAGGCCAGCTTCAGTCACTCCGGGGCCTCCCCTTCTATCCCTTTCCCTCCCACTTTTGACCCTACTCTACATGTTCCTGTCAGTGGTCTTGTCTGTGTCCATGGCAACAGGGCTCCACCCCCACAGGGGCAGAGAGGAACCTTGTTACCCTTGCCTGAAACAGGGCTACCCCCAACCCTCCATTTCACACCCCACATGTACACACACACACACACACGCACACACCTCTTCAAATCAAAGGCCGGGGCGAGGAATGTATACCACCCAAAGCTCCCCGCTCTACGTACGCTGGCTGGCTTCTTCTGTGTGTAAATGTGGAGCTATAGGTTAATCCAACTGGAAGTACTTTGTGCGTTTGCACATTTGACTAAGGGTGTTGCTGCTACAGGGCTGAACATGGAGACGGTTTTGTGTAGCACAAAGTTGCTCTGGATTTTAAATATATTTTACTATTTTTACTTGTCTTTTTTCCCTATTAGTCAAGTGATACACCAGTGACGAATGAATAGGTTTATGGTGGTTCAGGTGAAAAGATTCCGTGACATTTGTTTAGATGGAGTTAAATGCACTTTTTGTGTGGAATTTTAATATTTTTTTTATTGCCGGGCTGCTTTTCTCCTTGTCTTGTGGGAATTTCATAAATGCCGCGTATTCCGAGGTTTCCCTGACACAGCGGAAGTGGGCAGATGAGCCCCATTCGGATGTCCTACTGCGGAATATTTGTGACCCCCTTTTATTTGCATTATTTCTAAATATGGTAGCATAAAATATCTGTAAGTTGTTTTATGTCTGAAAATTTTTATGGTATTTTTCTTTTTAGCCAGGTGTTGAGTGGCCTGCACTTTCCCCACACGTTTATTCAACCACCACATGCAGACAAACACTTGTGAAACTCTGAGTCATTGATTCACAGGTTCCATTGTCTGCATGACCTCCACACATAGCTGGTGTAGTCATGCCGTTGAACACAAAACCAATGGGGAACCCTAATGCTAAATGAATGAACTGAGTTGGGGATAGCCGTCCTCGTTTGTGGTGACGGAGCACAGCGGTGCCATTGTAGCTGAGAGTCTCCACTTCGGCTGGATCTCCGTGCCTCGGCCAGCAGAGCTTCCTGTTGTTTTCTGTGGGCATCTCCACCCCCCCCTGATTTTTGCACAACAGCTGGATGTTCCTGCAGAAGTGTCTAGTCTGGAAAAAGTAAGCGTTGCAGTGTTTTGAAGTTCATGATTTAGGGCTGCAGGGCACAGGCTTCACTCAAAAGTGTTAATAAGTAGGATTTTTGCTTTTTTGTTGATTCTTGCTACTGGTTTCTCTCATTTCCATGTTCTTGTTTTCCTACTAATCTCATTGTTTGTGCTCTGGGTAATGTGGGAGAAGGGTGTGGTAGTTGATCCAAATTCTGAGCGGTTTAGTTAACCAATTGTTTTTTTTCTAGGTTTTAATCCCTTATTTTTTATTATTTTTTTAGCTTCATTGAGTAGATGGCAATAAGGACTTTATTATCTTTTGCCATTGTCCTCTGGTAAAGGTTTAATTGTCTGTCCTATCCTCTTCATCCATTCAGGAGCTGTAAGCTGCAGATCAGGAACATCCCGCCTCACATGCAGTGGGAGGTGAGTGCTAACGGGCTGCTAACTGCTTCCAGGGCAAGGAGTCATGGAGCAACTTGACAGTAGGCTCTTTTCAGTGACATTTGGAGTTAGCCTTCGTCTGTTTAGATTTCAGCTGAGCATGCGTTTGATGATTACTTAGACTGAGGCCCTTGTTGCTTATGTCTGAAGGGGAACATGTCTGAACCAATGTTTGGCGGATCACAACAGTGTTTTGTTGTGGAAAAGTGGTTTAGTGTAAGAGTTTGGGGAGTGCGTAGGTAACATCAGTGTCAGAAGATTCAATTAAGACTTTTTGTTTTCTGTGCAACTCAACCACTGTTTCCATTGCTTCATTTTTTTTTTCTTCAGCCTGCTGCAAATACTTCAAATTTGTTTCCTTGATGCTACTGCAAAAATACCCTCCTTTTGTTTAGTTTTTTCTTCTTCTTAGAAATGTAAAGGCTCGTGAAACATTCATGTGACATGGGTTGGTTAGATCTGGGGAGGAATGTTTGACCCCAGTGGTTCAAGAATGACAAAGTCCTAGATTTGACTACTTTTGTTTTTTTCTGCGAGTATATCATTATATATATGTATTTATTTATTGTTCCAAGTCAAATGCATTTTTAAAGGTTTTTATTTTATTAAAAATTTTCATATGAAGCTAAACAACGGTTTAATTATTCATTTAAAAAAAAATTGTGGTTCGTTTTTCGAAGGACCTTCTTCAAATAAGCTGTCCTGTTACTGATGCAGTGACACTTGAAGATACAGTTTTATATAGTAGGGCTATATGTTTTTAACGCGTTTTTTATATATAAATATGGATCTAAATGCTACAAATAAAGATTGTGAAGCCTGTTTTAGTGGTTAAGGGTTTGTAATGCTGTAACATTTGGACTTTTGCTTGTTTTCTCAAATAGTTTTGCTTTCAGAGAACTAATTTTGAAATGACTTCAGCTCCATGTGAGTTTTGATGTTTTTATTTTGTTTTATTTTTATAAGACATGCAAGCAAATCTTTTAATTAAAAAAAAAAAACCTTCATAAGATCATACAAAATCTTTTATTTTGAAACATTCTTCTGGGGATCTAGAATTTAAAATGAGCAAAACTAAATGTTTTTAAGAAAAGCAATCCGCTTTTGTCTTTGAAGGGTTGACATGTAAAAAAAAAAAGAGTAAATGTAGTGCAGAATTTTCAAATTTTAAAGTCTTGCAGTCAAATATTTCTTTGTTTTATTTAAAAAAAACACACACACACAAATCTGGAAACATGTCTATTCAAAATTGAGAAATAGTGAATTTTTTTTTAAGTCAGCCCTGTTGTTGGCTTGTAAGTGTACTTTCATGCAGCTTTGACTCCAACACCCCTCCTCCTTCAGAGCATTAGCTGCCATAACGCGTGCTTGCAGAGCAACATTTTTGCTTTTTCTAAAACAAGAATGTGCTTTATCTCTAAACTTCAGGTTAATTCATTATATTTGAAACTGATTGCAAAAACAGGTCACATGGCTCTAGAGTAGCTCAGAATTCTGTAATGGTGGGCTTGCTTTGCGTATGCATGCATGTCGTTAACTGCAGCTCCAGATCCAGCCGTGTTCCAAGCATGTGACGAGCCAGATTCTCCATGTTTGTATGCATTTTTTTTTCTTTGTCTACAGATGACTTGTAGCTTTCTCCTCCTCAGATGGTGGGGTCAGAAAAATTAACAAAACAAAATGGGATCTTTAGGTGCAAAGGCCTCTCGTGTAACGGACAAGGTGACTGGCCATGCTGTTAGCCTCACAGGCGTAAGAATGGAACTAGAGTGGTGGCGTGTTCAGAGGCAGTTGTGGGTGGGTGGGCCTGGACTCTTCCTCTTCCCCTCCATGTGCACCGATTCACAGAATGTGTAGCATGAACTCGTACCCCTCCCCCCCAGCTGCTGCTTCCTGCTGGAATGTACCCCACCCTTTCCTGAATGGCCTGGATTCCCATTGGTTAGAAGCGGTAGATAACGAGGTAGAAAAGCCAACCAGCGGCCAGGGAGGGTTGGAGCAGCCAATGATGGAGAGCGAGGAGAGCAGGAAGGCGGGAGGTTGCTTGGTTGGTGGTTTGGTGGAGTGGGGGTGGGTGCAGGTTGTCTTGTTGGCTGGAAAGTGGGGTTGAGCTCTTGGGGGCGTGGCTTCAGGTTCAGCTGAGCATGGTCAGAGGTCCACCCAAGAAGCCCACTCGCCCCCTTGAACCTGGTTTCAAAGCCTGTTTGGTGTTGAATAAACGCCTGACATCATTTGCTTCTCAAAAAGACAATATTTTGCTTTTGTTAGAAGCAGAGTGCACATTTTTATTTCCTTACTTTTATTAGAGACTTTAACAATAAAGCTGCATTTTAAGCTCAACATTACACTAAAGATTTCAGAATTTAATTGCATCTCGGTAGAAGGTAGCGCTGCTTCTGTTGATCAACAGGTTCTGGTCCATCATGACACTGTTGGTTTTTGCCCTTCAGGTTTTGGACAGTATGCTGGCTCAATATGGGACCGTAGAGAGCTGTGAACAAGGTAAAAAGATGCCGAGTTTCTATGTTCTTTACGTGGTACCATCTGCAGAAATGTGCTGTGTTCTTCCTTTTGTATTTTTTCACAAGTTCTCTGAAGTTTGAAGTTAATTTGGTTCTTCAAAGATAACATTCTTGCATCTCTTTAATTGATAATCAACTTAATTCAAAGGGCCAAAAGGTTATCATGGGTATCAAAGTCCACCCAAAAGGAAGAAAAAAAAGATTAGTTTAGTGCCACAAAACATAAAATTAAAATACTTAACACATGCATATTCATACAGACACATAGATGAATACATTGTTACTAATACAAAGATTCATATTCAAGAAAATTCCCAAGATTGTCCTAAAATTAGAGCTTCAACATTTTACATTTGTTCTTATTCTGCACGATTCAAACATAAAAATACACCTTTTTCAAAACATTCTTACATGAACAACATCCACAAATTTTAATGTATTCGCGTTTTTGGATTTGTATCAATATTTGTTATGTTTACATTTCCCAAAATTTCACTACAATATTGAAAGTATAGAAGAATTAACGTTGAGTATTGGATATGCAAGGTTTTTTTTAACTCTGTTCTTTGGTTTTGTGGATTATATGAATAGCTTAAGATATTTAGTTTTTCTTATATATATTATTTAGTTCCCAACTAAACTGTTGGTCAATAATGACTCATCCAAAGAGCTTTGCTTCATAAACGTGTTCAATGTCTATCAAATTAAAATGAACTTTGAGTCATTTGCTTCATCTGTAACAATAACCATATATGTATTATTTTTTTTAATCATTTAAAAATGATCCAATAATCAAAATCTCATATTGAGAAAGTCAAATGTATAGAAACTGTTTTCTTTTTCCCACAGTAAACACTGACACAGAGACTGCAGTAGTAAATGTTCGATATGCAGCTAAAGACCAGGCCAGACTGTGAGTACACACACAAACCTGCCTCTAGAATGAGGTCTTTAACTTTTGTTTTTCTTTTTTTAATTTGGTCTGATTTCATATCTAGAACTTGGAAATGTGAAGCTCTATATTTAAGGGGGTTAAATTATCAATCTGGTGCCCCCTAGTGTATGGTAATCATACCACAATGTTGCCCTCAAATATTATTGATTTGTCTAAATAAAGGTTTGAAACCAACATCAAGACTTAATGCATGATTTGTTAAAAAATGTTTTGTTTTGTTTTCTACGTAAACTGATTTGTGGTCTCTGCAGGGTGATGGAGAAGCTGAATGGATATATGATGGAGAACTATGCCTTAAAGGTGTCTTATATACCAGACGAGACGGCGGCTCCAGAAGGGCCTGGAGTTGGAGGCAGGAGAGGCTTTAATGCTCGCGGTCCCCCTCGCTCCGGCTCCCCGGGTTTGGGCGCACGGCCCAAGGTGCAGTCAGACATCCCGCTGCGCGTGCTTGTTCCAACGCAGTTTGTTGGTGCAATAATCGGGAAGGAGGGCGCCACTATTCGCAATATAACCAAACAAACTCATTCAAAGTACGTTTTTAAGAACCGAACTAAATAAATCTGGTCTTTGGTGTCTTGGTCAGTGTTGCATTGGACTGATTTGGCTTTTTTTTCTTCTCTTCTTCAACTGTAGAATTGATATTCATAGGAAAGAAAATGCAGGTGCAGCAGAGAAACCCATCACCATTCACTCAACTCCTGAAGGCTGCTCCAAAGCTTGTACAACCATTATGGAGATCATGCAGAAGGAAGCCCTCGACACCAAGTTGTGAGTTCAATACCAAAACCAAAAGACATTAAGCAGAACTGAATCATTTTCGGTCTTTCTACTTACTTGCACCTTAATTTTATTCATTTTCTTTTCTTGATCCAACACACCTAATTGAGCTCCCAAACTCTCCAGAAACGCTGCTTGCTGCAACACAAAATAATTTTGACTGCAACTATTTTCAAAGATCCACTCCATTCATCTTTTGATCTGTTGTAAAAGTCTTCCAAGTGGTCTTTTAGTAGCCGTTTTTAGTCAAAACAATAAAACTGTCATTTTCTTGGACATAGTTTCTACAGGGCAACAGCAGTTCAATAGAAATTCCCCTCCAGGTTGTGGGCGGAGCTGTTGGCTGCGCTTATTTCCCATCATTTCTTTGTTTAGATGCTCTCCCACTAACTTACAGCCCCTCACAACCCCAACCTATCATTACTGATGCCACAGAAATGGCAAGCAATTTTGGAGCTATCCAGCCGAACAGTTTTAAAATCATATGCTGGCTCGGATGAGGAAAACGAAGACCTACGTGGATCTATTTGTCTACAGGTGGATGCTTAAGGGTGAAGCGGAGGATTCCCAGTGTATTTTCTACGCTAAAGATGAGCTCTTTGAGCATTTTTTCATCAGATTCACAGATTGAATAAAGAGATACTCAGAAATGCAATTTTTAACTTGATTTTCTTTGTACATGTCTTCCATTATCAGAAAAATGAACATGTAAAAAAAACATCAAAAACTCAATTTTCATCACAGTGGGTCGTTAATGACTGAATCCTGCTGCATTCTGAAAAGATTCTTAAGGCTTTAAAACTATGAAGGTTACCAAAGGCAGTAGGAGGCCACAGAGCTTTTTCTGCGCTGACCTGTGGTTTGACCTTAGCAGGGGAAAATTAGATTCCTAAATTTAGTACAACTTATTAAAGATGGAGAAACTGACAATGAATATTTATTTTGAAATGTAAGTAACTGGTTTCATCACAGTGCTGTAAAGTCAACCAATCTAGTTAGTTAAGCTGCTTGCACTGTGGGGCGAGAGGAAAGTCATTACATCTGTGCTGTATGTCGTGTATGCAGCAGATTTGACAATAAAGCTGACTTTGACTTTAGTTTTTTCTGAAATCTAAAGGGTGGGAAGTGGCCTTGATGCTGCAAAGCTTGTTTTACTTTCTTACTAGCTATATGTTGACATGATGGTTTTGTTCAGATGAACTGAACAGCTGAAGGCTTTAGTCCTTGATTGTTTGATAGTAATCAAAAGCTTTTTCTTTCATGTAATTTTTTTTTTTCTTCCTGTTGCTGAAAAACGGTCAGTTTCAAAGCAAAGCTCAGAATACTCTACCTCTTGTCATTGGTAAATATATATTCAATCGCTCGTTCGGTAAGGACTCACAAATGTATAAAGTGAAATTTCTTAAACCCCCCCCCCGTGCAGGTTTTAGAAATAAAAGTTGCCCAGGCTTGGATTGAATAATTGATTTCTTTCTGCTGGCTTTGCATATTTATTAGACTTTCAGGCCTTGGAGCATTTTTTTATTCTTTATTTTGAAGAATTAACGCTTTTCCCAAATTTATTATGTATTTGTCTATTCATAAGAGGTATAATCAGAATGTTTCGACTTGATGCAAAAGGTTTAACATTTTATCTCTCTTCTGCAGCACTGAGGAAATCCCACTGAAAATCCTTGCACATAACAACTTTGTAGGAAGATTAATAGGGAAAGAAGGCCGCAACCTAAAGAAAATTGAGCAGGATACGGGGACCAAGATCACAATCTCACCGTAAGAGGATTTTCTTGCACCCTGTCCACGTTGGTTTTTCCTGTGTTCATTTTTAATTCTAAATGTTTTGCTGTTGCATCCTATTATGACACTCCAAGAGGAGAAGGCCATCCTGATGGCTCTGACTTGTTCTGTGCAGTCTTCAGGACCTCACGCTGTACAACCCAGAGCGAACCATCACAGTGAAAGGCTCCATTGAAGCGTGCTCTAGGGCGGAGGAGGAGGTGATGAAGAAGGTCAGGGAGGCGTATGAAAGTGACATGGCTGCTATGAATGTAAGTATATGCATCACTTAATTGGCAAAAGGGGAAATGTGTATAAATCTATTTTTTTATTTCCAGTGCAGAACTATAATATAACCATGTGATATTGAACCTTTCTTTTTTTTCATTAATTTTTAATAACAAACTGATTAAGTGCAACCATGTTTACTGCACGTTCAGATCATAAATATCATAAAATATAAAAATTGACAACTTCTGTCTTCTTCAGTTCCTTAATTATCAGGGGTGAATGTTTTTTCTTTTTTCTTATTTTTGGGGTGGTGGGATGAGGTTAAGCTAATTTTAAAATTAAGAAAAACCATATTTTGAAAACTATCACACAGGAATGTTTTCATGCATAAAAAAACTCATTGTAAGGTTTATGCATGTAGATGAATTCGAACAGTGGTTCTGGAAATGCACTAAACATACAGGGGGTTTAGTAAATTGCAAATGAAAAGCATTTTGCACAATAAAATACTTAATGGCTGTATTTTCCCTCAGTCAGGCTGGAAAATCCTTAGTGTGGGCTTTTACAGAAAATAAAAATAAAAACAATTTTATGCTGTGTAAGGTCATGAGCTTGGTTTGCAAATTTCAACAAGTCTTTCAATGTCTCTCCAGCTCCAGTCTAACCTGATTCCTGGCCTAAATCTGAATGCTTTGGGATTGTTTCCCAGTGGAACTCCAGGTATGGGCCCCTCCATGTCCAACTTCCCGCCTTCAGGAGCCCACGGTGGATGCTCGTCATTTGGAGTAAGTGATGTTTTTCAAATTAATTTTATACTTTTAAACCTTTATAGTGCTATTAAAGCAGAAACTATTAGTTTTTTTTTTTTTTTCAGAAATTAGGCTATTTGGACCTGTAAGACTTGAATGTTGTTTCTGAGTGGGAGCTCTTGGAAGCGCTGCTTTGGGTTTTTTCTTCTAGTTCTTGTTCCCCTGCAGAGGTGAAGCAATAAACTGGCAAGATAGGCAGAATGTGATACGCAAATTCCCCAAAACTTACATTTTTTCCACTGTCAATCCGCTATTTTTCAACCTCAGCCCGACTATAAATGAAATTAGGATTTTTAACGAACATTTTGTAATTTAATTAACATCCATGCAACGTTTTGACCAAAATGAAGTTATTGTGCCCCAGAAAACTTTGGAGCTAATAATGTAATAACTTTTTAGTACTATGTATTTACTTGTACACCAAAGACCCACAGCAAAAATGTGATCAACTTGAAGCTTTTTTGATTTTTATTTTATTTTCGGAAGAGTAATTCAAAGTACAGATGAAGCGAAGACGCCACATCTTTGTGTGTTGCTTTTGTTCCGTTGTTTGCATTCACCCGTGATACTGGGTTAGTCTAAGGTGAAGGAAAAAGATTTGAATTAAACTTCTGGAAATGGGAAGTGAAGTAGACTCCGTTTCATGTTTCCTTTTCCTTCTAGTGCAGTCCTTATGCGACTGAGGGGCCGTTTTGGGCTTCTATGCTTTCGGCGAGCAGCCAGCCCCTCGCTGTAAGTCACCTGTCCCAAAGTGTTTTGCACGGCTCAAGTCTGCTGCTGCAGGATCTGCTGCAAAAGCCCCCCTTTAGCTGGATTTTCTTTATTTTTTATTTATTTTTTTGGCTCCTAAACTTTTTTAGAACTGTTAGTCTTTTAATTGGTCACTCTAACATTATTTTGTCCCACAGCTTCTTGCCGAGCAGTAATTGGAAAAACCCTGATATTACCATTTGCTTAACAGCATGCCTTACTTCTTCTGCAGTATGGAATAATTCATAGAGCTTTTCTGTATTTGATCTGCTTGACCCATGTGTGTTGGTGGTGACCACGCAAAGTTAAATGGGGAAAATCCCTTTAGTTGTTTATTGACTTTTACCAGGGAAAAAAAAGCAAAATTAAACATTTTTTAGGTTAAAAATCTTTGGAGTTGAGGACTTTTTTTATTTTTGGATGTCTGTGCTTCTGCCTCTCTTATTTTTTTACCAGGTGTTGTATTTTTAGGTATTTATTTTATTTGCTCATTTTATTAGTGATTTTAACTCTGTAAAGTCCCACTCCTGTCATTTTAAAAAAATTCCATTTTAAAGTGCCACCAGTGGTCTTTGAATTATACGGTTTTAATCAAAAATCTGAAAACCTGTCGTCTTAGAGCAGTGGTAGTTCATTACAAATTTGCCTCTGACTTGTGGGCGGGACTGTTTTTCCTCATTCCTTTGTCTACACTCTCTCCGGCTAGCTTACAGCCCCTCACAACCTTGTTAACACTATCAGTGAAACAAAAATGGTGATCAATATTGGAGCTATCCAGCCGTACAGTTTTGATCCAGATTCCAGCTCACACGAGGTAAACAAAGGCGTCCACGGATCTATTTGTCTGCAAGTTGATACACCAGAATGGAGCACAGCAGGGAGCTTGGGGCTTGCCGTTGTTGGTTCTACATCACACCTACAAACTTTCAAATGGCTTTTTTAATTTATTTTTTGCATAGTCTTGATTCGGAACAATTTTTCATCTTAATTTTCCTTCTCTTCTATCATGAGAATTGCTACAAGAGCATATTAAAAACACCAAAAGCACGACCTTCATCGGAATGGGTCTTTACAACGGCAAGCTTTAGTTTAGTAATGACGCACAATTGTATTATTGTATTTTATTGAGTCATTGAATTTCCATTCTAAATTGCATGCAGCATAATCAATGCATCTCTTTTAGAATGCATTAACACAAACCTTTGCTTCAGAAATGAAATGATCCCTTGCTTCATACTCTCACATGAGGACACTTCTGGTGGGAATAAATCTATCAAGTTTTAGGAAGCGAGAAGCTTTTGCTCAGTTTGCTGTTTTGTTGACACACCATAATAATAAGGTGTTTTGTACCCAGCAGGGACAGCCGGAGTCGGAGACAGTTCACCTGTTCATTCCTGCGCTTGCAGTGGGAGCCATCATCGGTAAACAGGGTCAACACATTAAACAGCTGTCTCACTTTGCAGGAGCCTCAATCAAGGTGAGTACCTGACAGATGGGGAAGGAGGGATGGGATTACTCCACCTGCCTTCCTGCAGCCTCTTGACTGGTTGGGGGGGGGGGCCTTTGGTTGGAGCAGCTCTTTGCTGATGTGCTTTTCCTGCTTTCAGATTGCTCCTGCAGAAGGAATGGATGCCAAGCAGAGGATGGTCATTATTGTTGGACCACCAGAAGCTCAATTTAAGGTTCTGAAGCTTCATCTTCACCTTTTTACATAAAAATTTGATCATATTGGAGCTTTTTTTTTTTGTTTGTTTGTTTTTGTTTTTTTAAATGGCAAAGAAAAACATTGAGATTCTCCTTAAACAGGGATGGTCACAAAACTGAAGTGTTCTGTGTCTAAAAGGCAACAATGGTCAAATCTTTGTAGGCCCAGTGTCGCATCTTTGGCAAACTGAAGGAAGAGAATTTCTTTGGACCCAAAGAAGAGGTAAAGCTGGAGGCCCACATCAAGGTTCCTTCTTTTGCTGCTGGAAGAGTCATTGGAAAAGGTGGAAAGACGGTAATGAAAGGACTGATTCTGCAACCCCCCCCCCTGGTAAATCTACAAAGCCTGAGACTTTTTCAGAGGATAAATTCCTCTTCTTTACAGGTCAATGAGCTGCAGAACTTGACATGTGCAGAAGTGGTGGTGCCCAGGGACCAGACGCCTGACGAGAACGACCAGGTCATCGTAAAGATCAGTGGGCACTTCTTTGCATGTCAGGTGTGTCATTAAATCAAAGCTTACAAACTCATTCATCTTATTTTGAATAAAAAGTGTTTGAGTGGGACACATTTTGTCAAACATGAATTTAGGACGCTTTCACATTTGGGTAGTTGACTGTTTAAATGTGCACAAACAATGAAATTGATTGTCTCTTATTTGAATGAACTAAACTCCCTGAAATCCTCAACGTTATAACGACTACTAGTTTGCGGTTGGTATTCCTTGAGACCTTTCCAAAAAACGGAACAGTTTGAGCTGCCGTTCACTGATAATCGCCTGCAATTCGCCACATCATGCTGACCACCCAGCTATTTTGCAAACTTTGTGGTTCTTGGTTCCTCAGATTTGTTGGCCTCTATATTTCTGTACCTGTAATCAACAGCTTAAATGTAACTTTGCTTTACAGCAGAGGTCTGCAACCTTCAATACTTAAACAGCCATTCTGGTTAAGTTCTCACTGACCACAAGGAGCCACAAAGTCTGACTTCACCCTATAGACAAATAGGAATAAAAATGGAGAAAATGGCCGGTTTTTTTTTTTTTGTTTTTTTTTATCTGAAGTGGTTTATCAAGAACTTGATGGAGGTTCACATTACTTCGTTTTAAAATAAGATGCCCCCTACAGGTTTATCTTAAAGCAGCAAATGAAGCAGTTCTATAGTGTAAGTCAGCAGGGATTTGTGCTCAGTGTTAAAACATCCTTAATGGTGTCGCTTGAATCTAAACTAAACTAATTAAAAAGGAAAAATCCATTTAAAGACCCACTCAAAGGAAAATGGCGTTTTGCTGTTGACATTTTCCTATTGCATTTTTCTCATGGAGATTTTCTTAATTCAAATCGTGATGATCAAGCGCAAATGAAAAGCCGCGTTTTTTTAAGTTTTCCACTTGAAGACGAATATATCCGTGCACGTCCACGTCATGGATAGTTTTCGACTATCTGGCTCAAAACTGCACGGCTGGATTGCTCCGATATTTTCACCCTTTTTTGTTATGTTAATGTTTCCTTGGTGTGGTGATGAGCTGAGTGTAAACAAAAGCATTCTGGGATATATATCACTGCAGAGTTACTTCACCGCCAACAGTCCCGCCCACAACCCAAAAGCAAATTCTGCCGTCTTAAAAAAAAAAAAAAAAAAAAAAGACAAGCTTTTAGGTGTTTGCTTAAAACTGCGAAGTCATAAGGACCACTGGGAATGGTTTGACAATATATTGAAACCTAGTTGGAGTGGGACTTTAAAATAAGTTTTTATTGCTTATAGAAGCAGTAGGATGTTGAAGAATCTAACGGGCTCCATGTTTTTGTGCCTAACCTTTTATTTTATTTATGTATTTATTTTTTTTTTTGTGGTTCAGCTTGCCCAGAGGAAGATTCAGGAAATCCTGGCCCAGGTGAGGAGACAGCAGCAGCAGCAGCAGCAGCAGTTAAAACCCCAGCCTGGAGGCCAGCCTCCCGTGCCTCGTAGGAAATGATCTGCTGCTTTCAGAGGAATAGCGACTCGGTCTGTCAGAAGACTCAAAAGACGGCCAGATGCAGAAGAGTGTGAGGGGAGGAAGATGACGACAGACGGTCCTAACGCTCATCTCAGGGGTCGGAGGCTATCGGATCCGAATCGGACTTGCACCCCTCGCTGACTTGAACTGTTGAGTGTGGCAAATAAGACCCTTTTGCCTTTGGAAGCTCCACCCACTCAACCTCAGCATCTCCTGTGAGAATGTACGTCTGAGGGCTCCCACCGTCACCGGCCCTCACATGTACAATCCTTTCGACCGCTCTCCTCCCCCCCACGGGTGCGTTTGTTTTTATTTTCATTTTACACTAGAAGAAGTGCCCCTCCCCTTCCCTTTTACTATCACCTCCTCGGTGTGGTACTTTAAACGTGACAAGATGTTTTGGTTGACTTCAGATGTAGTTGTCCTGGTGTTTATTGGTGGTAAGGCTTTCTCATGAGTTTCCTGTGGAAGGGAAAAGGCATTGCTTGGTCCTAGTCGACCATCAGAGGTTTTTTTGTGGGGGGAGGGAGGGTCGGCCCTGGTTGGGAGGGCCATGTTTAGGCAAAAGGAACCCCGAAAGGGTGGGTTGTATGAGGCGTTCTGCCTGTATAAAGATAGTGGCATTTTAAAGAAAAAAAAATTGGATGCATTTTATAGATAGACCTATATAAATATATATAAATAGATCTATTAAGAGAGGGCAGCACTACGGCTGACACTTAAAAGTAGGGTGCCGAATTATGAGGTGCCCAGAAAAATCAATATATTATGCATTTTACTCAACTACCTCAGGATCTAGTACCTCAAAAGAGAGAACGTATATATATATAAAAAAAGTTTTTTTTTTTTTTTTTTTTTGTGGTATTTTGTATACTTTATAAAGCTGATGGTCTTTGAACATTTTTTATTTTTTTATGAAAATTTAAAACTGGGTCAGCTGCCATCTGACCTTGCCTTCAACTCTGGTGCTTCAGGCGGCATTGTACATGTGTGTGTGACCCGAGATGACCTTGTACATAAAGTCTATTTGTACATTAGCAGCCCCAGAGCAAGAGTTGGCGCCTCCTCAGCTGGCGGCTGACGACAATATAGAGAAAATCGCCTCAGTTTTTTTCCCTGAGGGTCCATCTTCTTGAAGGAAAAAAATAGAATACAACCTAAGACATGCAAATAATGCCAACCGTACATATTTGCAGCAATGCCATTTAGTTTTGGGATTATTGATAATGCTACTTTAACACGTCAATGTCTTTTCCGCCTTCCTGCGAGGGCTGCAGTCTTGTGTTGCAGCACAGACTGCGATAAGTCCTCACCGTAGCTGTGAGCAGAGCTTTTTGTTTTTCCTTCTTTACGCCCCACCTTCATCTGTCTCCAGGTCACTCGCCACCCTCATCACATCGCTGGTTTCTCATTTCGTTTGCTTTGTTGTTGCAGGGTGGCCTCCTGTAGTCTGTCCATAAAGTCCACATGGTGTCATTCACTGCATGCATGGTGTGGAAGGGGAAAGTCACAGTGATGCATAGTTTAATGTTTTTTTTTTTTTTTTTGTGCATTTAAGAAATTGATTTGGCCTTCTGTTACCCACAAATGTAAGCAGATGTTTCATAATGTTGCTCATATAGGGATAACAGACCACAAAAGGCACAAAACGATGAAGAATCTTGACTTTAGGGGGAGTGAGAAGAAAATCAAACGTAAGAAAAAGTTTGTTTTTTTTTTTTTTTTTTTCTATGCCGAATGTAAATATGTTGTGGTAAATGTGTCTATCCATGCTTCCACAGTAGTAAGTCTACCTCAGCTTAGGGGGTGGAGGGGGGTTATTGCAGCACCAGACCCCCCACCCCACCCCCACTGAGCGCCAGCGCGCACCAATACCTCAGTCCCCTCCCTTCTCCCCCGAACACCTCTTCCTACCTGGGCGCGCCTTCCTAACACCACGCTTAACTGAGGGGGCACAAGTGATACTTAACATGACCCCCCCCCCCCTCCCCTCCAGTTTGTTTTGATCTACCTCTTTAGACATTTTGAATTTGAAATAGAGGCATTCTTCTATCGGTTAGTCCCCCTCCTCCCACAATGATGTATCACGTGTTTCTGATGAACTAAAAATCATGAACTGTTTAGAATTGAGAGAAAAGTGATCAAAATATTTTTTTTCAATGTTTATGTAAAAATATATATATATACTCCTTTTTGGCTTTGGTATCCTCAGCAATGGTTCCTTCTTTCTGCTTTCTATTTTTGGTGTGGCTTCCGTGTAGTAGAGCTTTTGCTTCATTTTTGTGGTAAAAGGTCATGATTTTTTTTTTTCCCCAAATAGTAAACATAAGAAAATACTTTTGATTTAAACGGCCTGCCTTTTTGTTTTTCTGATTCTCTTTTTTTTTTTTTTCTCTTCTCAGATGCTACTTTACATGTCAATTTGATTGCTCCTTTTTTCTTTGTTTTCATCTTTTAGCATTTCTTGGCTTTGTAAAGTGGAACATCCTTGTTTTTGGGTCAGATTTGAGGGACTGGATATCATATTTTTTTTTTTTTCTTTAAAGGAAAAACAATCAAACTTCAGCATGATATTTCCCCCTCCAACCATGCTTGTGCCCCACCCCATCACACACAGCTCCACTTGTCAAATGCCTCTGAATAAAAAGAGAAATTAAAGTCTTTTGAAGGTTTTTTTTTTTCTCCACATGCTACAAGGTAAACAGAACATCCAAAGCAAGAGGACCCCCCCCCCCCACACCATAATTTTAATTGAACCAAATCATTGTCCTTCCACCCCCATGCTTAAATGTTTAGATTTAGTTTATTGGATTGTCAATTCTAAATCATATTTGAAAAGAAAAGTAAGATGTTTTCTTAATTTGATGCTTTGCAATCTGAAGTCATGCTGCCATGTTGTCTTTAGAGAGGACGCCACCTTCAGGCAGCTCTTAAAATCACGTCAGAAGATGTGAACAGTTTATTTTTAAACTATGTGGGGTTTGCTTGGTTGGTCTTGGCTAGTTTATTTATTTATTTTTAAACCTGCAGCATACTTGCCTGATCCATTGCTGGGGTTAAATCTAAAATGCTGTACATTTAGGTGCCCATTACAAGTTTTTTTTATTTTATTTTATTTAATAAGTTGCCACTTTAAGCAAGCTGATCCTTGAAGCAAATGTAAAAATTAAAATTGGAATCTGCGGAATGGTTATAACCTCACCACTTTCTCCCCTCAAATCACATAACGGTGACTGTGCTTTTAATAATCTCAGGGTAGTTCAAATGCGTGTGCTTGCACACATGTATCATATATTTTTTAGACCAAATTTAAAACCGTTCTTTTTCTGATCACTAAAATAAAACGGCTGGGTAAACGATGGCTGACAGGATTAGATGGAAACGTAGAATAACTACAGATATGGCTGTCGAAATACTAAAGGGATCAATTTTGATTCAGAAATTGATCATTTTGTGATCCAAGAGGATTCAAGTAAAATATGATTCCCTAAATTTCTTCCAACATTGGCTTTTGTGTCTTTATTTACTTTTTGTTGAAGTCATGACAATGTTCATTGGTAATAACTGATAACTTTAACATCCATGTATTTATAGCTGTGAAAAACATGCCACAGAAAAACCTAAAGATGACCTCTCTTAACTCAACAGTTTATCTGTGAGACTGACAAAACTAATCTGTAAAGGACTCGTCACAATGACAATGCAATACAGAGGAAAAAGTTGCATAGACACTCTATGATCTCAAACGTCAGTTTCTGAGAAAAATCTCTGCTCTAGATTAGGGTGTGCAACCATCAACGTCAAAAAGCCATTTGGGCCAATTTCTCTCCAACCAAAACTTGATAGGAACCACAAAGTCTTACTAATCCATACATTTTATTTTTCACTACATTGCTTTGTATTTATGCTGCTGAACTGTTCATTTTTGCCATTAATAAAAACTGAAATGTGTAGAGGAAATATGTTTTTCTAAATATAAAATTGATTTTTACTCTTGACAAATGGTCATAAATTCTTTTTAAAATCAGCAAAAGACCATATTGCTCCAGGGGATGTAATCCATTAACAACTTCTAAAACGATACAAGTTAAACAGCTTCTTTTCTGGTTATACCTTAAATCTAGCTCTGGGTGTTGTCATTTTTCCTGTCTAAATAGTGCTGTTAAATTGAATATAAACAGGGATTAATTGGTTTATGATCCAATAGAAACATTTATTAGGTATGTACAAATACATCTATTCAAAAACATTCAGCAGAATGAAATACGTCCTCTCAATTTTTAAGTTACAAGCAAAGCTTATGGAAGGTCATCCATTTACCAAAGTTTTGCTCAGTTTTGAAATATATTTAAAGTTCTTGGTTTAGTGTAATGTCAGCGGTGGTGTAAAAAACGATTTTACTGTTATAGAAGCACCCCAGCCATAAAATAACTTTAATAACTAACACATAGAATTATTTATATATATATAATTTTTATTTTATTTTTATTTTTGCCAAAGCAGAGGGTTAACATTCAACGAGTTTAGTAGTGTTTAGTAGTAGTAATGAGTGTAACTGTTTATAATATTTAATGTATTTGTCAAATGGATTTTATTTCTAGATGATTATAAAATTATTATAGGACAGTTTGTTCAAGCTGCACCTTCGAATGACGTGGAGGTAACAGAGGGGGAGAAACCGAAGGAAGTAAAACTATAAACCCGTTCAAATGAAGGTAATTAGTTGACTAAGAAAAGCATTTGGAAGTGGAAGTGAAATGAACTGTGTCACCGCATGAGGCTAGGAAAGTGCTCGTGTTTGTGAGATTACTCCCCAGATGGAAGAAGGAAGACGATACAAAGACGGCGGAGGCATTAAAAGGTATTGAAGCTACGGCTGGAAGCACAGTTTTCAAGTGTAAAGTCAAAACAACAGTGAGGGGGGAGCTCTTAATGTCTGCCACAGGATTCCTGAGAAGGCAGGTTATCAAAATCCCTCTGGTATTCACACTCTGAAGGTTTCAATGTAAAAACTCTATGAACACACAACCACTGACCGAATTGAATTAGCAAAGTTATCTTAAAACCATCAAAATCAGGAAAAAGAAAACAAAATGCTGTCAGCTCTTCCTGATCAGATTTTCTAATGAGGGCAGGGGAACTGAGCGCATGCAGAGAAACATAGTTGTCCAGTGGCTTTGCTTTCTCATGCAACAAAACATTTTGATCAAAACATTACGTCTTATAAGAGAATTGAACTTTAAGTGTCAATAGACCTTTTCATAAGAACAATTATACATTGCATATTTTAAATACACAATGTTTTTGGCTTCAGAAGAATTCCCAGAGGAATTTTGAACCTGAAAGCTCTCCAATCACTGTTTAATCTATTTTAAAAGCGTTCCCAGTGGTTGTTTTAATGATGATTGTACCATTTAATGCCAAAATATCAAAAATGGTGTTGTTTTCTAGGACATAGTTTCAGGAGACCAACAGTAGTTCTTTAGAAATTCACCTCTGAGTTCTGGGCGAAACTATGGGAGAGCCCCTCATTTCCCATCATCACTTTGTTTACACTGTCTTCTGCTAGCTTAAACCTCTTTTACAACCCCAACCATACAATATTGGAGCTACTGTGTCTAACCGTACAGTTCTGAGCCAGATGCAGCTCAGACGAGGAAAACAAAAAACGTACATGGATCTGTTTGTCTACAAGTAGATGCATTAGAAGGGAGTGAAGGGGGGGGGGGGGGGGGGCTGCAGACTGAAACACCTAGATTGCTGCTACAGACGCTTTCCATCTGAAATTTTTCTTCTGCTAGAAATACTCTAAAGTGAAATTTTAAGGCATATTTTTTGTGTCTTCCATCATCAGAAAAATGCCACAAGAGTATGTGAAAAACGCCAAAAACAAAATGTTCATTGGAGTGGGTCATTAAACAAACCACGACAAAGTCTGTTAGTTCAATCTTTATTAAAGACAGCTCATCAAACTATGAAATGCTTGTTTATAACTAGTCTTGACATACTGATCTTAAAAATACTGCAGATATCATCATTAATGTGAACTCATAATTGGTCCTATTGCTATAAAGGCAAGACAACGAGAACGACCCACTGCAAAATACTCAACACAAAAAAGGGAAAAAAACGTTTTAATTAGACAAGTGTGTTAGATCTCTGCATAAAATCTGTTAGAATGGTCACAAATTTAAGAACCTTGAACAAATTATCTGAAAAATCACATATGACTGTAGCGTTAAAGACTTTCACTTGAACCCGCAACTCCAGATACAATTGGGATATTAGTATAATTTCTAAAAAATGTTTCCTATTGATTTGGGAGTTGCCTTTACTATTCCAGCGTTCAGCAATGTTGTCTTTTTGTAGACCACCTTGTTAACAATGTTACGCAGGGTGTCTCTCTGTTAGCAGGTGACGGCTCTCCTCACTGGAGGGGAAGAGAGCTTCTCTCAGCCGGACCATGTGACCTGCTGCTCCGGCGTGGCCACAGTTCTCCTCCACCAGTGTCCTTCGGATGGGCCGGTAGACTTTGTGACGTCTTAAAGAAATTGTGTGAAAGAATAATAAAAACAACAACATTCTGATCTAATAGGCTGATCTAATAAGCCTGGTCTATTCTGGTCTAATAAGCTTGATATAATATTTCTGTTTGTAGCTTTAATAAGATGGAAACACGTAAGAACCACTCACTTGTAGATTAGATATGCAACAAATCCAAAGATGGCCAATAACACAGCGGCTGATGAAAGAACCACCCCAGCAGAACTCGCAGGCTTGGGAGCTTTAAGGTGCACAGGTCAAAAGTGAGAAAACAGACCACTAACCAGACACTCAGCAGGTAGGTTTGGGTCACTAACCGGGCGGGTCCTGGGCCTTGCTGATGGTGACGATGGTGCTAGCGAGCGCCATGCTGCTGGAGTTCTCCAGGGTGATGTTAACACAGTAGGTGCCAGGTTCCAGAAACCGCCGCCTCAGATTCACCTGGCAATCTGACAATGGCGGCACATCATCACACATGATGTTACGCACCTGGGTGCAGCTGGGGTCGGAGACGATGGTGCAGGCTGAGGTGGGGATGCTGAGGATGAGGAATGGAGAGATGAAGGCTGCCTGACAAAGTCAACATTTTCACTACCCTTTAGTGGCGCTGCTAGATGAAAGCTCAGCAGAAATTTAGATTTTTGCCTTCACTTTCTTTTCAAAATTCCCACTCCAATCATATTTGGATCTATTTTGAAAGTGACCCCAGTGGTCTTTTAATTATGATTATGCCCTTTTCATCCAAAATAAATTAAAAAAAAAAAAAAAGGCGTTGTGGTTTTCTGGGCCATAGTTTCTGCAGAGCAGCAGTAGTTCATTAGAAGTTTGCCTCTGAGGTGTAGGGACCATTGGCATGGAGTAAGCCTGCACCCACGTCCCATCATCCCTTCTTTCTAGCTAGCCTAACACACTCCCAACCTAATATTACCAGTGCAACAAAAATGGTGAGCAGTACTGGAGCTATCCAGCCGTACAGTTTTAACCAGCTACCAGGTCAGAGGAGGAAAACAATGACGTACATGGATCTCGTTGTCTAAACTCAAACTTTATTTAACTGTATAGCGCCTTTCATATGAGTAGACAACACAAAGCGCTGTACATAAAAGCAAATAAAATGGTCATAAAATATGAAACTAATTTAAGAGAATCCCAAACAGTTGGTACCCCTCCACCCACCCAGTTCCCCCAACATAGCCCTGAACAGAAACCTAAGAACTGCATTAAAGAAAAACTCTACAAGTCTACAAGTTGATGCATCAGCATGAAGCGGAGCAGGGAGTTTGTGACTTACTGTTTTATGGGTCCTACATCACATCTACAAGCTTTCCAAACTACATTTTTAGTCTGCTCCTGATTTATAATGATTTGAAAAAATAAATACTCAGAAATGAAAGTTACATCTATATCCTCCATAAACAGAAAAATGCCACAAGAACGTGTTAAAAACACCAAAAACATGATTGTCATCAGAGTAAATCTTTAAAAACCCCACAACTGGCCTCAGTTTTATGAAGCAAGAATGTAAAAAAAATAGATTCAGATTCAGTACAAATATAAAATAGCGAATAGAGCAAAAATACAACAAAAGGTTTACTCTTCTATATTAAGATTACACAATGCATCGCGACCTAAACTCTCAAGACCATTTTTTTTTTTGCACAAAAATCTGGAAAAATATGTAAATTCTATAAATGAATACCCACCTGCCCAAACATTTTACCACAAAGTTGACCTCAGTGTTGGTCACTCTTGCAGCCGATACGTCCACAATGCGACTGTTTGGCCAGCTCTTCAGTGGGTGCTTTGGCTCTGTGAACCACAGATTGGTCTTTTTTCAACTCAAGGCCCTAAAGCCAAATTCATCTGAGTAACTTTATCAATCAATTAAGCAATTAATATATTTAAATTAAAACCAACCCATCCCTTCACCCTCCCGTCCATTCCCACATACATCCAATGACCCCTAAAACATGACTGTAATTTAAAAAGACACATATGGCTTGGTTTTGCTGTGAAGAGACAGTCTATGGGAATCCATTTATACCAGGAGCCAGCACAGCCACAGAACATGGCCACAGCACCCACCCACAGCAGTGAGCAACAGGGTCCACTCCACAGCCAAGAGGCTGTAATGCTGGACCCCAGCCGCCCCAGCAAGGGTGAGCACCATGGCAACAGCCCCAGGCAAAATGGGCAAGCCCTGTTGCAAAAAATTCCCATATGGAAGCACAAAGCTAAATTAATCCTAATAAAGAGAAAGTTCAAAATATAAAACACATTTAAATATATAAAAGCAAAAATAAATAAAAATAAAATAAAACATAAATATAAAAATAAATGAAATAAATTATTTGTTTGAATAATAAATAATCAGAGAAGATTATCATGTTAAAAAGGTGGATCTTTTCTGTTATAAAATAGTGTGATAGCAGGACCCCTGCTGATACACCACGTCAAATGTCAAAAACCATTTGTTAACTTAATGCTGCAGCTTATGTTTAAAATGTTTGTTTTAAAAAGTGTGATTTTTAATTATAGAGATATGGATATATTTACAGAATCTATTTATAAAATGAAATAATTTTCCTCAATGAGTCATTTTAGCATTCCAACGTAATCATCACTTTTTAATGTTTTTCCTGCAGAACTGTGATTAAGATCTTACAAGGTTCCTCATAATAATAAAACTACTAAAATGTCTAAATGACCAGAAACAGAATAAGAAACTGGTTAAGATGTCAAATCACCAGCTTTAGTAGATACTGCTCTCCCCCACACAATGACTAAGTTTGCCAGTTTGCTGCGATAAAAATTTCTCCAACCTAAAAGTGCCAAACATGCACCAGGAGGCATGATTTGACACCAAATGCTATTTTCAAACAGCAGGACATAGAATAGAAACGTCCACTTACCAACAATGGTAATGTTTCCTGTGAAGGTCCCATAGGCGTACCGTAAACACTGATTGGAGTTGAGTCGCTTGGTGCGCAGCCATGGCATGGTGGTGGTGGAGATGGACTCAGTGGGGGGTAGAGGCTCTGTGCTCGGTAACCCAGTGGTCATGGAGGTGGTGGAGGATGACAGAAAGGGCTGGCTGGTGCTTAGTGGAGCTGAAAGGGATGAACTCTATGTTTAAACTTTATTTTAACAAACTGCCTACATTGCAGTTAAAAAGCTCACCTGTTGTGGTCCTTATCTTAGTTGTTACAACGTGACTGGCAGGAGCCGGGGTCGGAGTGTCTAGAATAAAAAGACAGTTTTCAGATCAGTTCAGACAGTATAGTTGTATGTCAATCTTTGTAAAACCGATTATTTTGGTTCAGAAGTGGTTGGATTTTCTCTCTTTTGCCCTCATAATGCAGCACATATGTTTGAACTCTTCAACTCTCACTTTCTGACAATGTAATTCAGAACAATTAAGAAAAAAACCTTCAGACTAAACATACTTTGTAAAGTCCCAATCCAATCATCTTTTGATCTTTTGTAAGAGCATTCCCAGTGGCTATTTTTAACAAAAATATATAAAATAAAATAAAATAAAATAAAATAAAAACAGTTGTTTTCTAAGACATAGTTTCTGGAGAGAGGCAGTAGTTCATTAGAATCTAACAAGATTAAGTTGAAGTTGTGCAAAAAGAGATTTTTTTGGTAGGAGAGAAGGTTTTGTCTGATGTTTCCTGAGCTATCAAAGATAGTCATCTTTTCTTTCATAGTTATTCCTTCTGAATATACACTTGCACTTCTTTCACTCACTTATTCTTACCACTAGGTGTCAATGTAAGACAGATAGCAAGAGAAGAAGTATTATCTGTCCCGCTGACATTTTGCAAAGACTTGAGTATAAAGTTCCTTTATGTCTGATTCTAACAACCCCCAAACAGAACAGCTTTGAATGAATTGTATGTGTCTGTCTTTGTGGAACTTTAAGTTCAGTACCTGTGCGAGGTGGAGATGAGGTGGCAGACGCTGGGGGACACTCAACAGGGAACGCTGCCTCCACCACCAACTTCACACTCATCTTCCCCAGCGATGTGTAGGTGTGTGTGGTCACGTCTCTGTGCGTTACCAGCTGGTTGCCGTCTCTGAAGTCCCAGATGTAGTCAATGGCTGCTGCAGTTTTCAGGTAGTTGCTAGGGTCATGAAGGTGAACCGTGAAGACCACGTCCTCGCCACGGATGAACACATTTGCAGACTGGTTAACTGCAGACTTCTGGGAAATGTCGACTGCTACTGGGATTTTATCTGAATCGGTGTTTGAGGAGGAATAAATTAACAACTCTCCTTCTTGTCTTTAAGCACTGGTGGTGAACACGTTTGCTGTTACCTGTTACGAAGTAGACACTGTTGTCGGTAGTGAGGGGGCTGTACTTCCTGCGCTCCCGCTGCCTGTAGACCAAGACCTCCATGACTTCAGCTCCCAGAGGGATGTTAGTGGTGTTTATGGTCACACTGGATGAGGAGCCATCACATGTTTCATAGTACTGTCCTGGAGCCAAAAAGAAGACAAACAGATGAATCTGTAGGCTTTACTTTTCCTTGATGTTTGCCTGCCTGTGCACCTCTTTACTAACCCATTGTGTGCCAGACATAGACGTAACTCTTGTGCCTCCAGTCGTTGCTCTGTGGGAAGGGTTTGCCATCAGGGAATACATTACATTTAGTTTTGTCAATGCACTTCCCAAAGCCATAGTCGTCCAACCAGGATGTCCAGTTGTAGACGTAACCAGAGCGAACTTGTCCATTAGCTGTACCAAAGAAAAAAAGTGTTGTTACTAAAGAACAAAGTCGATATGATGATTTTTTTTGAGCAGATGTCTCCATCTGCCATCATTTTTTTTACTTATTTGGAGGTGTTTTGTGGAAGTGAGCTATATTGTCCTTGACTGTAAAAGAGAACTGGAGCGAGTGAGTGTGATGTCATCCATAGAAAATAACTTACTTCAAGTTCCAATGAAATGAAGTAAATTCATGTGATATGGATTGATATGGATGCCATGTTGGAGCCAGACGACATCAGTAAGCAGTGATTGGTCTGCGTCAGTCTGAGTCATTGTTTCTATAGCAACCACTCTCCCCAATCAGGAGTGAGCTTGCTGGAAGGCTGCACCACTTCCACTTGAAAGCATGCTACACAAAATCTGTCATAAAGAATTGTAAATGTTCAACACCAGACCAAAAACTTTAGGGGACACCACCTTCTTTTATTGAGGCATCTAATTGGTTAGTTTATAACATAAATAATTTTCACAACGGAAAAAATATCCCGAAAAAAAAAAAAGAATTATTAAGAACATGTTAAAAAACGTAGCATAGCAAAAATGGTTTTTCTAACAAATATAATGACCGAGTAACAGAAGTCTATGGGATTTTGGTTTCTTGGAGCCAGCGTGTACTGATTATTTAGAATGACAGATGGCAGCAACTCAGTCCAGTTCTCATGTATAGTCAATGTGTGATATCTGTAATCTAGCCTAACTTCCTGGCAGCACCTGAAGCCTCCAGCTCCGTACCATCCTCACAGTGCTCATCCCACACGAGATCTCCATTATCATCCTCCTTCTGGCAGGGAGGATACTCCAGCTTGGCTGTGAAGGTGATGCATGAGCCATTGAGAGCCGGACTGTCACTGGTCAGGCGGACTTTGGGTTTACCTTCATCAAAGAAGCACAAACTGCTAATGAGTGAAAACAGGCCAGCAGGTGCAGCATGGACTTGAACGGACTCGGTTACCTCTGTGATGCGTGAGCAATCTCAGCTTTGAGTCCAGTGGTGGATAGAGGTAATCGTCCCATGGGTTGCTGTCAGGGTCCCATCCGGGAATTGGAGGAATTGGAAACGGTAGCTTCCTTGTTAAAGAATGCTTATGGGAAAACATATCTCCATATGCTGTAAGAAGAGAAAACAGGCAGCTTTTTAAAAAAGGTATGCATCCTAGAAATTCCTCAATTTAATTATTGTTATTAAATTTGGTAATGTCCCCTTTTTTCCCCTTTGTGGGATCAACAAAGTTCTATACTGCTCTATTACTATTCCGTTTGGCTAAAAACAGGTATCCTGTTTGAACCCTCGGGATTAAAATAAAAAAACAAGAGGTGTGTCATAAATTAAAGCATTAACATTTTTAACAAAATAGCTGAGAGTTGTTAGTGAGAATATTGTCTGGCATTAAAATACATAAACCTTACATTTAAAAAGTTTACTGTTATCTTACTGTCTAACCACAAGACTTTGTATCCTTCTTTTAGTGGAATCCAGAGGAAGAAAACAACAAATTCCAACAAGTTATTTGATTAAAGTAACTTTGAAGTCTAAAAATAGATTAACTCATGTATATAAGGCAAAGAAGGTTCTGGTGCAACAAAAACATTGTTTCCATAAAAGTATATGTTTGTTTATTTATTATTTTTTTTTCCTTATTTTGCATAAAAAAGATGGGCAAAGATACAGATTCAACAAAGTGCAAAGAACTTAAAGCATAACCCTTCCCCTCCTTCCATTACCGTACCACTAATTCAAACTGCATATTATATTATAAAATATAAATGTTCAAAATAAAATACAATTTTTAATTCAAATTTCCCCAAAAAGCATATAGTACAAGGTCAGTCACAACATATTCCAACAGTGGTAAAATCTAATTTCTCCATATAGTTTATATAGGATTTAATGAGCATAAAAATCTTGTGTACAAGTCCTCGCAGAAAAACAGTCTTTCTCCTAAACTAAATAGTGTCAGAGATCTTTCATCAACATGTTAAAATTTGGGGGAAATTGCTCCTCTCATTTGAGAAGATTTCAAGCAATCAAGAGACTAAGATTATGTGGAATTATGCCACATTTTGCAGGGATTATAAAAGATTTTTTAGGCCTGTGTAGAACATCTGAAAATACTTGGAATATTGACTTGCCAAAATATTTTACTTTTAAATTATCTTCCTCTTTTTTACATTTTATTTGTATTTTATTATTTAACTTTGTTCTCATAAAACAGATTTTAAACAAAGGAAGTAGACTGCAGAGGTGTGCTGGTATTAAGTAATATAAATGAAATAGAAAAAAAAACAACAAAGAAATTACATTTTTTTGCCGTTATATTTAATCAAATAGTAAAATACACCATTCAGGACCCTACATTCACTCGTGTTTTCTTTGAATTCAATGTATTCTGATCAATTTAGGTTACAAAGAAAATTATCACAGAATTTTGTTAGTTTCTAATCTCATAAAAAATAGTGAAAGACATCTAAAAATTATATGTTATGAATTAAAACTGAAGAAAATCTTAATTAATGTTTTAGCCTCAGGAGAAATGCAAACACACTTTAGAGGTAATTTCTGTTTTGCTTGATTCACGTTTAACCTGATTTAGGACATTATTTTGTTTATACAAATAATTCAAAATTTACCCTGTTTTTAGAACTTCATTGAAAATGATTTCTGTCAATCCAAAAAAGGAGAATGTCCTGTTTGGAGGGTGGATGGCAGCTTCAGCTCACCCCTTTAATTAGGTTCATGGGACTCTGACTAGAGGCAGCTTATGACTTTCTATTGCGAACTATCAATGCAATAACCGTCAAAACATTTTTATCCTGGAGATATTAAGGATTTTAACCTATTTATGCAGCAGTAATTAATAGACTGTTAATATCACACGCCTAAAGTTGCAGATAAAACCCTTAAAACTTTGAGTTACTGCTCAAGTAAAACACTTGGGTTCAACGCAATTTGTGCGTCAATAATGTTGGGACATCTTTTTTGGTTACTTTTGGAGCAATACTCATTGTTGGTTATAGTGATTTCACTTGAACATAACTTATGTTTTTTTTAGCCTTTTTTATTTTTTTACTTTTTTATTTCCTGAGTTAAAATAATCCAGCAAAAAAGTTAGTCCCCTTTAATCTCGGAGTTCGATTAAAAAAAAATCCCACATGTCTTATTTTGAACTATGGAACTATTATTTTGAATATTTCTAGTGTGTGGAAGCATCACTTACTTTTGCGTCCTTCGGTTGGATGAGTGATGCAGGCGCAGACCAGAACAAAAACAGTTAAAATGACGCGCATGTTCGCAGCTCCGAGCGGAAAATTGTTGAGGCAAAACGACTAACTGAGCTCGAACCTCTTCTTCTCTCAGCTTGTCCTATCCCCAACCCTCTGCCTTAAATGTATCGAGACTCCGCTGTGCGCACAAACATGTGATGCCTCCAAACGAGGAGCGTCTCGTCACCTATTAGACTCCTGGATGCAAAGCTGACGCGCATGCTCATTTGCCTCTTTTCTCTCTGTCCCTATCAAAATAACTCTTTGAGCATCTAACTTTTTTAATATCTAGTTACTGAATATCCTATCTTGGCAATCCCTAACATATAAAAGATATGGCCTAAGTTTGAGAAATATTAGAATAAATCTGATTATTTGACCTTTGCCACATTTTTCGCGATTTTTATGCCCACATTTCAGATGTCGAAGCGTGACAGACAGCAGATCACACGTCTGAATGATTAGGCGTTTTTGCCCCCGCGTGGACCAGCGGTCACGACCATCTGCGCACGGACTCAGAGGTGCCGGTTGCGCAAATGTGCGCAGGCCAAAAGCAGAAGGAAGGCATAGGGTGTGCAGCGAGGGTCAGATCGTTTTCAACACCATCCAGCATGTGATTGCTGGTTCTTAGTGTCACAAGGGCGTTTGGAAACAAACTGGACCCAAACATCGGAGAGAGAAACTTAGGAAAAAAAGAGAAAGTCAATAACTAAATACATAAAAATTGGAAGAATTTAATTTAAAGTGATGGACAGCATCTTAGACAGACAGACAGACAGATAGATTTTATTTCTGTCAATCAAACATAAACACACACAAGCAATGCAATTATAAAAGCAGTGCAGGTAATATTGTTCAGACCCAAGAGTGAATTTCTGCAGAATAAACAGAAACAGAAGTCAATAGACCTGTTTAGGAATAAGAATCACCTTGAGTTTAAAAAATACGACATTGTGTGTTTTTGTACATAAAGCAGACAAGCTTCATTTTCGGTCAAGTTTGATGAGTAAAATCTTTAGGTGTTTTCTTTTCTTTCTTTATTTTCTTTTTGGGGTTGAGGTCAGGTAGAGCCCATCAACAACAAGTTCCTTAAGAAGTCTCCAGCTTGCTCAGATTCCGGCATCAAGATTGTTAGCAGGAACTAGCAGAGGAGATCACATCACTCCTGTGTTATTAACTTCACTGGCTCCCATTTGATTCTAGAATCAAGTTCAAAATCCTCCAGCTTACCTATAAGGCCTTACATGGTATGACCCCATCCTATATTAAAGATCTCATAGTGCTTTACTACTCTCACAGCCTGTAGGCCTTGTGTAGGTCTATGGGGTTCCATTTGTGTCAAACACTGTCTATGTCTACTGAACAGGTTTATTGAACACACTACACATTGTGCGTGTCAATCTCGTGGAGCTGCAATATCCCATGTATCCAGTAGAGGGAAGCACTCCTCCGCATGTTGCAGCTTTTACAGAACCACACACAACACCATAAAGAATTCCAAAGTCTGCAATTTCAACTATCTCAATAATTTCAAGCTATTTTTGTTATGTTTTCTGATATATCTAACCACATGACAGGATTACTCAAGTCGGAAACAAACCAAAAGATATCAAAAAGTTTCCTAAAACGTTTTTATTGCGCCTGCAGTGTAAACAGAGGCGCCAGCGACACAACTCGCCAAATGGAGAAATATCACAACAGAGAAGCAGACACCCAAAGACGCAGAGGCGAAAACAAAGACTTTTTGAAAAACATTTAAAATTGTGTTTGGTGACGTTTTTGTTTCAGTTTTGTTCTCTGTTGCTTTCTTGGAATTGAAAGATATGGGGCGCCGAATGTAAAAAATAACCTTGTAAAAATTTTGTGTCAGTTTTACCACATTTAGACATTTCTTTCCATATATGCTGCATTTATATCCTTCTTTGGACATCTTCTCATGAGGCTTTCATGAATTTTATTTTATTTTATTTTTTAGAAATGCGGATGTTTCTGGACATCATGGAAATCAGAAAAAATTGAATGGAGCAGAGAAGATCTTTGCGCAGCCACATTCCTCCCTCGGTTGATGTGTCTGCTGCGCTGTCCTGCCTTCTCGTTCAAAGTTCTGGCTTGGAGTAACTTGTTGCAGCGCTGCAAAAAAAAGATTTCCCGGAATATTTGTGTGCGCGCGCTGGCACGGACGCGCGAGTCCAAGATTTTTTTCAAATGTGTCTCCGGTGGAAACTGCTCTGTCTGTGTTTTGGCTGCGCACTGAAACACGCGAGGAGCGCGCGCTGTGCGCAGCAACAATCCCCCAAAATCTTCACTGGGAACACATGACGTTCACGATGAACTTCTCTCTCATCTCTTGCGCCCTCTCTTTCATTTCCAGCCTTTCCTCCACCTCTCCTTTAACTTCTCATTTTTTGTCTCTTCAGGCCTCCCGATCCCCTTTACTCCGCAGAGCATAATCACAATGATCAAAGACCGGTCCTCCCTGTTATCCAGAGAAGGGAGGAGAGCTTCTAAACGCTCAATGGGGGGCATAACAACCGCTTAGAACAGCAAAGTCAGTCCCTGACCAGTTTGGAAAGTGGAATTTGACGACTCAGAAGCTGTTTCACAGAGTTGTACAGAGTGGAATGGAACCAAGGTGTCAGAAAGAAAAGACGAGGATCGCCGCCAGCTGGCCGACAAGAGGGGCGCCTTCGTGTTTGATCAGCCTGCGCCAACACAAACCGCAGGAAATCTGTAAAAAAAAAAAAAAAAAAATCTGGCATCTGACCTATGTAAAACATGTTTTTGCCGCTGGGACATTTCTTTTGTTAAAAGCATGCAATTTGTGGAGTCTAAAGTCTTTTCATGCACATCCAAGCAGCACAAACATCAACAAGAGTTGGAGGAAAACAGTTTATGCTGGTGCTGGTGATGCTTCAGCACATGGAATGGCAGGTTAGGTGGATGGACAAGAAGCTCCTCTCGGCCAAAGTGGAAATTTGCGCAGGCTTTAGGACCGCGGGTGGAACTATGTGTCAGAAAAACTCCAAGCACCACAACTACTCAAAAACCTGCTTTGCGCGCCTGAGTTGTTATTTTGAGCCATGGAGCCCAGATGACGCATGCGTAACAGCAACTTAGGGTTTGTTTTTTCTCTGTATTGGATCATCCTTGCTGAGTGTCTTCACTTTGGTGAAATGCAATCGACTTCCACATTAGGCCAAAACAAAACATCCAAGTGAAATATCGATCACGGCGCCCTTTCTTCAGCATGAAGCTCCGCAGAAAAGTTCCCGCTGTCCGCAGGAGGATGCTCTGCCTCTGGCTTTTGCTCCTGGGGCTTTCTCTGGCAATGCTGGGGATGTCCGATTTTTTAAATCACGACCAGGACCTTCGCGCAGCGGACCCTTCCCGCCGTCCCCTCCAGTGGCTTCCCAGTCCACCAGAGCTGGAAGTCATCGTGGACTCCCTCGACCCTGCTATGGAGTTTGGCGTCGACTTGGCTCCGCTAAAATCCCTGCAAGAGGACCAGCTGTTGTTCGTGTTCCCCTCCGCGCAGGGCACCAGGACGCAGCCGGAGAGGAAGCGGAGTTACAAGATGCTCATGCGCAGAACTTTCAAGGACGCCGCGGCAGGACCGCCGGGATCAGTCCGGGTGCGCATGGGAAGTATGCAGATGGAGATGGAACAGACTTCAGTTCAGAGGCACGGCTTCAACGAAGCGCTCAGCGAGACAATCTCACTGCATCGGAGGCTCCCAGAGGCGCGCCATCCTGAGTGAGCGTGAGAGCGCATGCCTGCAAAAAGTTTCCCCCCATACACATAAATAAAGTATATGCATTTAACTTATAGACTGGTTTACAACTGCACAGATGTTTTGGAGAGAAATACAGCGAAATATTGCCTTCTGCCAGCGTTGTCATCTGTTTCCACGAGGAGCCCTGGTCCACGCTCATGCGCACTGTCCACAGCGTGCTGGACACCTCTCCCAGACAGTATCTGCAGGAAGTCCTGCTGGTGGACGACCTAAGCCAGAATCGTGAGTCCATCCATCCATCCATCCATCCATCCATCCATCCATCCATCCATCCATCCATCCATCCATCCATCCATCACTTTAAACGTTTTTCTGCCTCCTCATAGGTCACCTGAAGGCCAGACTAGGCAGCTATGTGTCTGGACTTGATGGGGTTCGTTTGATTCATAGCACCAGGCGCCTGGGTGTAGGCGGTTGCCGTACAATGGCGGCTGCAAAGGCCAAAGGGCAGGTTCTGGTGTTTGTGGATTCCCACTGTGAGTGCCATGAAGGTTGGCTGGAGCCTTTGCTGGAAAGAGTTTCACAGGACAGGTGAGTTTTTCATTAATAAACAGCTTGTAAAGGATCCTTGTTGTCCCAGTGCAGAATTTTAGATTTATTTACACTAATTGATCATTTAAATGCAATAAGAAATCTAGAGCTATGTGACGTAAAATACTTCAAATCAAGATAATTGGGTCAGACAGACCTGCAGATACTGTCTTTCAAGTGTATCTTACATACGTTCAAGAAGGTGCTAAAAGTTGGTTCTTGAATGCCCATAGTGAACGAGCAGGGAGGGGCTTCTTCTTCTTTTCTTCTGCTACTGTTTACTAGCGCATATCTTCCCCCTACAGTTACAAGAGATTTGGTGCAAAATGTGAAAGCGGTACAAATCTCACAAACATGTGTTCCGACATACGAAAGCTTGGCGTCATATAATTGGGGGCAGCAGTAGCTCAGGCAGTTGAGCAGGTTGGCCAACGATTGAAGGTTCGACGGCTCAATCCCTAATCCCCCCCCCAACCATAGTCGTGCCCCTGGGGAAGAAACCCCATCCTCCCCTGCCCCCAGCATGGCCACACTGGTGTAAATGTGTATGAATGTCGCGGTGATGGTCAGAGGGACCGTAGGCAGCCACACCTCAGTCAGTCTGCCCCGGGCAGCTGTGGCTACATCAGTACCATCACCAAGTATGAATGAGGAGTGAATGAATAATGGATTGTGAGCGCTTTCACTGTCTGGAAAGGCGCAAATAAATCCAATCCATTATTAGTATTATTATTATTATTCTGATTGGGCACAAACCACAATTATCAATTTCTCCTCCATGATCAATTTCCAAACAGTTGGCACTTCCATGAAATAAAGGGGGCGTCATCCATTCGTCGCTACCAAATCTGAGTCCCAGTTTGGTCAAAGTTCACCTGGTTTAACTTGCAATGGCAGCACATTTTGTACGTGGACCCTGAAAAATGGTTGTAAAACATGCTTAGCTACATGAGATTGTGAGGTTTGAACTCGCAAGCCGAAAATCACATTTACATACGTTAACATAGACTTTTTATTGGAAGTGATTGCTTGAATTCGCATTGCAAAGGGCAGTGTGGATGAAGCTGTAGACAACCACCTCTGGGAGAAGTGAGGTGCCTCAGTTGTCGAGTAGCAAACCAGGAGAGTTGAGATGTGAAGCCTTCAATCCTTTACTCTCATGATTTGTCTGTGGCCTGGATCTTGGGCTGCCTGCAGCGTGGTTCTAATTAGCGCTGGTAATTAGGCTGAACTCTGAGGCTTGGAATCTGTTGCAGTTCCCTTCTGTCTGAGACTCTGCTGTTTCCTTTTCTAATCTCTTCATCCTGTTTCCTGTTAGCATCCTATCATAACCCATATATGTTGAAGGAAAAACTTCAAAAAGCACGTGTGGACCAGAGTTTGAGTTCAAAGCCTTTACACACACACTCAGACTATTGCAAATACATGAAAAAAAGATCAGTTTTTAGTTCATGCTGCACACAGATGTTAAAAAGTTCATGCCGAAGATCTGAAAGTGTTGTCTTTATAGGAGCAGAGTGGTGTCTCCAGTTATGGACGTAATAGACTGGCAGACGTTTCAGTATAATGCTACCCAGTGGCCTGTAAGGGGAGTTTTTGACTGGAGACTTGACTTCTACTGGGAATTAAATCCTCAGCTGCAAGAAATTCCTCCAGAAGAGGCTGTTTTACCCTTACAGTGAGTTTAAAGCTGTTTTATCCCATAACAGAGCAGCTTGAGTGAAGTTATCAGGAACAAATCTTGATGAAGTTTTCAATCGATTATGTTGTAGATTTGATAAGGTTTGATTTTTGTCCAGGAGCCCAGCTTTGGGAGGCGGAGTTTTGGCCATTGACAGAAATTTCTTTCAAAGTGTGGGAGCCTATGACCCTGGGATGCTGCTGTGGGGGGCGGAACAAATCGAGCTGTCAATCAGGGTAATTACCAGCGGATCTGATGACAGCACCGGGAGTTCCTGCAGCTCACAGACATGCACAAACTGAATCCGCAGACAGTGTGAGGCATTTTTGCAGGGCCTCAAAAATGCTGTGGTCCTTGTGTGTGGTTTTGGCTCAACGATGAATGCAAATTGAAAATAAAATGTTATATAAAACACGATTACCATTTAGGGTCCAAACTGAGATGTTTGTCATGAAACAATGTTCATTTCTTTTTCTGGAGAGACAGAAAAACAGACTTTTGGGGGGAAAAAAACACGTAAAACTGCACAGCAGTTCACAAAACGTGTCAAATTTCATACAAAACAACATATTTTAAAACAAAAGTTTAAAATACACAAAGAAGAAATTTGTAAAGACTTTAAAGTGTTTACAATCATATTATTCTTTGGATTTGAGGTTAATCTTTTGCACCTGCTGTATTTTAATGTCTGTGAGATTTTCACTAAGCAATCCATCCAGCGAGTTGTTCAACATTACAACTTAAAAATAAGCTATCGACCCTGCTGAAATAGTACAAGAATAAAAGATAATTTGACACTTTTTTACCTCGGAAGAAATAGAAACTGAAGGTATCACCTTAAGTTTATGAAGAGAATGTCTTCTGTTTTTCTGAAAAGAGATTTCTTCAAAAAACTTTGAACATGAAATAAATAATTTGCTGCATTGTGGAGTCTCTTCTCCCTTATGCTCACCCACCAGAAGAATCACTATCAAATATGAGATTATTTTATATCCATTTGTACTGGTAACTATTCTTATCATAAAAACACTTTTTCTTATAAAAAAATGCTAAAAATGCTTTTTTTTATATTTAAATTTAAACGTGCACTGCAGGAAAGAAATATGAGGGTATAATAAACCCAAATATCAATGTTTTTTTTGTCAGTGACCTTTATATGAATGTTATTGAGTTAGTGTTAGAATAGGATTAAAGTCTCTCTAGACTCATGTTTTAAACTATCATAACAACGTTTAATTATGATTATGCTGTTTTTTTTTAGTCAAAATATAAAAAAGGCTGTTTTAGTTTTTGCAGAGCGGTAGTAGTTCATTAGAAAGTCACCTCTGAATTGTAGGCGGAACCGTTGGGATGGAGCAACCTTGCCCCCCCCCTTCCCATCACCTACAACTAAGCTCTCTGTTCACATTCTCTCCCTCTGGCTCTAAGCCCATCCTTACATAAGCAGTGCAATGATAATAGTGAGCAATATTGGAGCTATCAAGCCATAGTTTTAAGTCAGATATCAGCTCAGACGAGAATAACGAAGATGTAGTCGTGGATGCATCAGAGTGGAGCAGAGCAGGGAGTTTGTGGCCTGCCCAGCATATTTTCTACATAACAAATTAGCTCTTTTTAAGCTGTATTTTTTTTGTCTGCTCCTGATTCGCAATGATTTGATTATAGATCTACAAAGAAAATGCAGTCTTGAGATTCTTTTACCTTATGTACAGTATGTCCTCCAACATCAGAAAAAGGCCGGAAGAAAATGTTAAAAACACAGTTTTCAACAGAGTGGGTCCTTAAACACGGACAACCTGACAACACGCAACAGCACAACAAAAAAAACCCACAAACCTCAATGATCCCATCCAAACTTGTGCTGACAAATTTAAAAGAGGTGTAGAGGAGTCCTTTTACCACGACAACTGTGGCTGTTTTCAATGAAGGAAAACTAA
The DNA here is from genome assembly GCA_023969325.1 of Oryzias curvinotus. Lineage (NCBI taxonomy): Eukaryota > Metazoa > Chordata > Actinopteri > Beloniformes > Adrianichthyidae > Oryzias > Oryzias curvinotus. Next base: position 27,057,605 of record CM043716.1, read on the forward strand.
TATGTTTTCAAATGACAGCAATTTCAAAGCAAGGATCCACCTGTAGAAAATGAGAAACCCTATAAACAGAGACACATTTTTATTTTATTCATCACTTTTTAGTAATTATTCAAGCCTTTACTGTGAATTTGGAACAACTTTTTGAATTTTATTGTCAGGTGTGGTCCTGTGGAGGATCCATGGAAGTGGTGCCCTGTTCCCGTGTGGCCCATCTCAGTCGACATCACTTACCCTACCTCTTCCCAGATCAGGAGATGCTTAGGAGAAACAAAATTCGAGTTGCTGACATTTGGATGGATGCTTACAAGAAGATCTACTACAGGAGGGACACACTTGCTCATTTCATCAAACAGGTGTGTGGGGCAGAAGGCGGGAATTGATTTAATCAGTGGTGAAAAGGACGAAAAGGTAAAGATCTTCATTTGCAGTCGGAGAGCCCAAACATTGCAGAACGGCTGCGGCTAAAGAGAAGTCTGGGTTGTAGGAATTTCCACTGGTTCCTGTCAACAGTTTACCCACAGCTCTATGTTCCCCAGGACAAACCGGCTTTGTCAGGCGAGGTATGCCACACACATTTGTCATGTTTGTTTCAGCTTGTGCAGTTCTATTCTTCTGTGCTTCTGTTAAAGTTGTACAATGTGGGCACTGGCAACTGTGCAGACTACACCAGGAGGGAACAACAGCAGGGGGGTGTTATGAGCATAGCACCGTGCAGCGGGACAGGCAGCCAGGTAATCAGGACAACACGTTTTTCTGTGATGCAGGAAGCAGCTCTGACACATATAAAGGTGATGTATGCTTGTGTTGCAGCACTGTGATTTTAACTCTGAGGGGGAAGTGAGATGGGGGAGCATGGGGTCTTTGTGCATGGATGTTAAAGGAAACAAAGTGGTCCTCTCTCCATGCTCTGCCCACCAACCAACCAACAGGGGACTCAAGTGGAAATTCATAAAGGCAAGGCAGGAAAACCTTTCTAGCTGCAAAGAGTTTATGGCTTCAGTGACTCACTGTTTATGTTTTACACCATCAGCTGAGCGGACAGCTCGTTCACCAGCAGTCTCAGATGTGTGTGGAGGCTGTTCAACAAGCAGGCCTGCTGCAGAGCAAAACAGGAGAAGTACATAAACCCAGTGCAGGTGGACTTCACTTGAAACCGTGTACACGTCACCCCAGACAACAGTGGCACTTTGAGCAGTTAGTTGCCCCCAAAGGTAACTGATAGAGTTTACTAATAAAGTTATCAACCAGTTTTACAAACCAGAAAACAACCATTGTCAATCACGTGAAAGGAGAAACTTGAGATTTCTTCTGTTTGTTGAGCTAAATATTTTTACCATGATCGATATTATTTACAATAAAAATGGTTAAAGATCTGATTTTGTGTTTTTGGGTATAACTCAAGTCTTCATAAACCATTATGTATTCAGTGTTGTAGTACCAATAAAACCACTGGAGGGTTTTCGAAAAATGGAGTGATCCTCCATGTTAAAAACTCACATTTCATCCTGAAATTAAGGTGTTTACAGTTTGATCATAAGTACCCATTACAATCAATATAGCTTTTTTTCTATTCATGTCAACTGTAAGGTGAGTGGATAAACAATAAACAACCAAATCATTATTATTTCCTTCGTTTGCATGATTTTGGAGCCGGGCTGCACGATATGAGAAAAACTCACGATATGCGATTTTAGAGATTAATATTGCCATAACGATATAATTTGCGGTATATAAACAAATAGCAAAATAACCAAAAAACATCATTCTGATTTCATTGCAATCATTTAAAAATTATACTCCAAATGATCCTCGTCGACATAGGTGACAAACATCTAACACAAAAGGCCTCCATCCAATTGGTCAACAACCTGAAGGCGTCCATCCGATTGGTCAAATGTATAAAGAGATTTATTTGATTTTTAAATGCTTCAAGCTGCCATAAGATTGTTTTAACATATTTAAGGTTTACCATTTATTGCGATTTTCACCATCTTTTGCGATATGGATATTGCAGAGCTGGATATTGCGATAACGATACATTTGTGCAGGCATATTTTGGAGGTTGTCTTTTTGATTGGCAGGTAAAGAAGCCTATGGGTGACAGTGCTTTAAACTTTAATTTGACCCACCCAGTTCATGTTTTTGAAAAATTTTAGAGGTGGGTGTAGTAAAATGCTGCCAGATTCACCTTCCACATTACTACTCAGTTATTTATACATACAGTACAGACCAAATGTTTAGACACACCTTCTCATTCAAAGAGTTTTCTTTATTTTTATGACTAAGAAAATTGTAGAGTCACACTGAAGGCATCAAAACTATGAATTAACACATGTGGAATTATATACATAACAAAAAAGTGTGAAACAGCTAAAAATGTCATATTCTATGTTCTTCATAGTAGCCACCTTTTGCTTTGATTACTGCTTTGCTCACTCTTGGCGTTCTCTAGATGAGCTTCTAGAGGTCGTCACCTGAAATGGTCTTCCAACAGTCTTGAAGGAGTTCCCAGAATGCTTAGCACTTGTTGGCCCTTTTGCCTTCACTCTGCGGTCCAGCTCACCCCAAACCATCTCGAATTGGGTTCAGGTCCGGTGACTGTGGAGGCCAGGTCATCTGGTGCAGCCCCCCCCCATCACTCTCCTTCTTGGTCAAATAGCCCTTCCACAGCCTGGAGGTGTGTTTGGGGTCATTGTCCTGTTGAAGAATAAATGATGGTCCAACTAAACCGGATGGAATAGCATGCTGCTGCAAGATGCTGTGGTAGCCATGCTGGTTCAGTATGCCTTTGGAATAAATCCCTAACCAGCAAAGCACCCCCACACCATCACACCTCCTCCTCCATGCTTCACAGTGGGATCCAGACATGTAGAGTCCATCCGTTCACCTTTTCTGTGTCGCACAAAGACATTGTGGTTAGAACCAAAAATCTCCAATTTGGACTCATCAGACCAAAGCACAGATTTCCACTGGTCTAATGTCCATTCCTTTCTTCTTTTCTTGTTCTTTAGCCCAAACAAGTCTCTTCTGCTTGTTACTTTCTTTAGCATTGGTTTCCTAGCAGATATTCTAGCATGAAGGCCTGATTCCCACAGTCTCCTTTGAACAGTTGTTGTAGAGATGTGTCTGCTGCTAGAACTCTGTGTGTCATTGACCTGCTCTCTAACCTGAGCTGCTGTTAACCTGCCATTTCTGAGGCTGGTGACTCGGATGAATTTATCCTCCAGCAGAGGTGACTCTTGGTCTTCCTTTCCTGGGGCGGTCTGCATGTGAGCCAGTTTCTTTGTAGCACTTGATGGTTTTTGTGACTGCACTTGGGGACACTTTCAAAGTTTTTCCAATTTTCCGGACTGACTGACCTTATAAACCCCATTTATAAGGCAAGAAATCACACTTATGAAACCTGACAGGGCACACCTGTGAAGTGAAAAACATTTCAGGTGACTACCTCTTGAAGCTCATCAAGAGAATGCCAAGAGTCTGCAACGCAGTTATCAAATCAAAAGGTGGCTACTATGAAGAACTTTCAATATGACATATTTTCAGTTGTTTCACACTTTTTTATGTATGTAATTCCACATGTGTTAATTCATAGTTTTGATGCCTTCAGTGGGATTCCACAATTTTCAGTCATGAAAATAAAGAAAACTCTTTAAATGAGAAGGTGTGTCCAAGCCTTTGGTCTGTACTGTAGATGTATTTTTAATCAGGCCCTTATTCAGATTACTTTTGTCCATGTAACCGCAGCCACAGACTAGGTTCTGCCAGGGACCAGAGAAAATGACAGTGTCTGCCATTGACTTAGCAGGTTTACCCACCGATTCTATGTTTAATTTGAGCTGCATAAAGCATTTATCTGCATGATTCCATGCAAGTGAGGTTGAATAGGAGATTTTAAAGCATGAATGATAATGTTTGTCATATATATTGACTTCTGTTGTGTCAGAAATCTGAAAACATGACAGCTATGGCAATCAGGAACTAGTATCCCTTGAAGAACTTTTACAGATTTCATCTACAATGTAATGCCACACTGTGGTTTATGAGGCTGTTACAAACTAAAAATCATTGAGGTAGAATTTTAAAAATTATTTGTAATTTAAAGCAAATACAGCAGAGGGAGCCATCTTCCTTCAACACTTTTCATTGTGACACAGCTGATTTAGCTCCTTTTGTCTCAAGCTGCACTGAAAACCACACTACAACCTTATTGTGAACATAACATATTTTTCTAAAATCAAATCTAAATGATTTAAACCAGCTTTCTCACGACAATATAAATCTGTGATTACCAGCTGGCTTTCCAGGTACTCCTATAATTCAGAATGGTTAAGTTTAAGGACAGATCCTAAAGGCCCCAGATTGTAGTAGTATGTCCCCCTGTTTGTCCCACAGAAAGGCTTCTGAGCCCCATGGAGCTCTTAGTCCTGTTAAATACACAAACAAGTACAAAACCGTTTCAATTCTCATGGAGTGTCTGCAGCTTCAAGGCAGAATCTGATCATATTGGAGGTCGTCTTCTATTATGTCAGCAGCCCATGTATTTAAGTTTGGGCCACAAAGGAGGGGAGGAATTTCTCTGAAGCAAACCACATTTCCCTGAAGAAGGTCAACCAGACAAGAACTGTTCTTTAAAAATCAATAAAATTTGCACTTTGCCCAGAGCCCATGCTTTTGAACACAGCATCATAACTGCTATTCCTTTCAAAATTACAATTTGTATGGATAAAGATAAAACAAATCAAGAATTACAACATCTAAGCATTTATACTACATCACCCTCTAGAGTTGCCATTTGTTTGTTTGTTTGTTATATTAGGAAATATTGACTGTCAAACAGCCAAAATGGACTGACAAACCATCCAGGGTGTACCAGGGTGCACCCAACCCTAACCCAACAGTGGTTGGGATAGGCTCCAGCAGCGATGTGGCCCTGAGGATTTAGAAACTGGTTAGACATTAAATCAGACATTTAAAAATATCATCTATACGTAAACGTTTTTAGCGCTCAAAAGAGCACAATTGATTCTCAGAACTGGGTTTTACATATTGTTTTATTTCATATTATAGGATTTTGTTCAAAAAGTGAAATCCATTCTCTGAAATATCTATACTGTGGAGAAAACTAACACTTTAAACAGGCTGCAGTGACCTTTTTAGCCTCAAAATTCTATGTTTTTAAGCAGAAAAACTAAATAAAAAAACTATTTGAGACATTTAACAGTTTCATTAAATAATTAAGATTATGCTTTTTTTCAAGTTACTAAAATAAAAAGATGGAATAAAGAAAGTCCCACCTTCTGCATGATATTATTTCCCCAAAAGATTAATCGTTGTGTGCAACAAAACAAGACAGAAAATCAACATTTGATGATTGTGAGCTTTGATCACTGGGCAAAATTGAAAACAAAATTGATTTTATAGATTAAATCCCACTTTACGAAATTAGGAAAGTTTGTAGGGTATTTAAATGAAACAGCCTCACTTTAAGATGAAGTGTTCAGTAAAACGTGACCAGTTTGACCTTTACAGCTGTGTCTGGAAACCGCCTCCTCGATTAGAAATGCTACTCTGTGGAAATAAACCTCTCCCAGATCTGTAAATCCAGATCTCTGTGTATTTGCACTCTGGAAGATAACTCCAGTAACTTTTTTTTATACGAAAAATTAATCGAGAATGTAATAAATGAAAGGCTGAGTAAAAACCGCTCTGCAGTGAGACATGATAAGGGCTGAATGATGAGGCATTTGCCTGCAAACACAGCACTCCAGGTTCAGACTCCAGCTTTTTCTTTCTCTGATTTTCTGTGTGCAGTTTCTACTGGAGTCCCAAAAACAAGCAGATTAGGTTGTCTGGTGATTTTAAATCAGAAGTGAGAGTGAGCATGCTCGGTTGTTTGTCTCCGTGCGCCACCTCTAGCCTGACAACCGCTTGGAGCCCCCCCCTCCCCCCCTCCCCCCCTCCTGCTTGACCCTGAACAGCATGAAGCAAGTACAGAAAATGAATGGATTGAATGTTAAGTAACTTCTCTGTTCAGTTTAGCTATATATGTGCCCTTTCGAGATATGATTGTCAAATATCTTAACCTAAATCCAATATAAGCCAGGGTTTTTCTTTAGTTCTCTTTTGGTGGATTTTTGTCAAAAATAAAGCTCAACTTATGCTTTAACACTTCTTTTTATGTTTATTTCTACATTATAACACGTGTTTATCGAGTTAAAAAGGTTGTAGAGAAAAAGTTTAAAAAAAAAAAGGTAGCCATGGCACTCTTAAATCATGATGGATCCTAGTGAAGTCTTTCATTGATCTGACAAGCAGAAAGCTGCAGGAGGTACTAAATATTTTCTGGTCTTGCAGAATTTTTCTCCCCCACTTAAAAGCAAATATTTTCCTTCTTTCCATCCCTTAATTCATCTCCCTTCTGCCCTGAAACTGTCCCTCGCTGATACTGTGTGACCTTTTGCATGCCCCCCTCTACATCTTCCATCTCCTCTCCATGCTCAGGATGAGTGTGATAAACACAGTGAACACCCACATCAAATGCAGCTGGCTGCTGGGCATGTCATACTCTCTCCACACTGCAAACATCTTCCGGAGAACCGCAGTGACTCAGATGAGCATCAGCTGCTGTGGTTGAGAGGAAGCAGGGTCTTCTTCATCAAGATCCATGGATCTGTTTGTACCAGAAAAGAGGTGTCTGCACTTGTGCAAAGTGCAAACCTCAGAGAGGCGTACACAGACCCCGCTGATTCAAATGATCTGTAAAGAGCAATTAGGCCTTTGTGGAGCAGGGTTGACAGAAAAAAAGGAAACCAAGTGCATTAAAATGTGACAGAAACTGGCAGCAATTAAGGAAAAAGCCTCCAAGTTCACCAAGGATGCTGTCAAACACCAAATGCAAAAAAAAAGGCTTTTCTGGATAATAAACTGAGAAAAATAATATTGGATTGCACAGGCATGCTGAGTGATGATTAATAAGCCCCATGAAAAAAATAAAAATAGAATTTTTAAAAAGCAACTAGCATTGTCAGAATCAGACCATCATCTGCAGAGAAAAATCAGCACTCTCAGAACGTCATGTTCATTAATTTTTTATTGTATAAAATAAAAATAAAATAATATATACATATAGGTGACTGATGATGACATTGACTCTCTGATCCACACCCTCAGGATCTACAATACTGACATTGGGACGTCATTTGGGCTCCAGAAATAAAGCCAAATGGTGACAAAGACAGGGAAGGTAGTCCACACAGGAGGGCTCTCACTCCCAGAAGGAACAATAGCAGACATTGAGGACAGTTACTGTACAAGTAACTCGGAATTCCGCAGGCAACTGCCAACCTGGAGCAGGCAACAAGGAAAGCTGCAACAGCTAAATACCTCCAACGTGTGACAATGATTTTCAAAATAAAACCTACATGGAAAAGAACAACAATAAACACAGCTTGACTCCCAGGAAATTAAAATTATCTTCTCCTCCTTCAACCTTTCTCTTCTATAGTGGTTACAGGTTGGCACCATTATAAAGCAACAGAGCTCCGATCATTGTGTTAATGGGTGTGTGGGTGAATTTTGTGACTGTGAACGCAAGAGTTTTGAATGTAGAAGCCCAAAATGTTCATCTATGCAGGTTTACATAGACTTTTCATTGAAAGTAGACGCTTGAACGTGGGTTGCCGAGGACGATGTGAATGCATGTGAACGCTTCATTTATTGGTAAAAAATAAGACGTTCTAAATAGTTGTATTTTATATGAAGAGGTACAGCAGTGATCTTTTTCAAAAATAGAAGGCATCACTTGAACAGATAGGATACTGTACTTGGAGGAATAAACAAAACATTTTCTGTGAAAAACAGAAAAAACACAATTTAGTAAGAAGATAAAAAGAAGTCAAGAGTCATAATATGTATCTTCTTGTGGGTTATTTTAAGCTTTGCAGCCAGCTGTAACATGTCTTAGTAAAGTCTGCAAGTGAAAGATTCTCTGGGTTGCTCTTCTCACAGTTTTTAAGAGTGTATGTGTTAGCGATACACACTCAGTACACGATCAGGGACGACAGAGTTCTTGTTACCTGGCAATTATGTCCCTACAATCTGTCCTCTGACAGTGAAGCTTATTGCTTTAAGAAATATTTAAATTCATAAAACAAGTGCTGCAATTTCATAAAATGGAATTGGATTTGGATCAATAAACCAAAAAAAAACAATCAATAATAAATAACAAATGTTTGAAAATTGCTCCATTCCACCAACTTAAAAGTAGAAATATACCATATATGAATGTTACATTTACAATGACAGACAGCCACTGATCACTTTCTGGCCTTTACATAGAAAATCTGGATTTGCTTTATGGAACGTACACAACAAGCTTGTGTTGCACCTTCAAGAATGCGCTGATCACGGGTTCTTGAACGTGCTTTTAGCATATAGTTATCACTCTGGACTGTCGTTACCCAATACTAGTGCATGTACCTACAGTTGGAAAAGGCTTGGTGCGAAATGTCAGAGTGGTGCAAATCCCTTAAATCTTGCTTCAAGCTTGTTCTTTCACAGCTCTATTTCGATATGTGTCTGACTTTGTGTCATATAATTCCAACGGGGGACAAATCACAATAATTAATTACTCCTCTATGATAAACTTTATAAATGGTTGGCACGTCCATGAAGGAAAAGGGACGCTACCCATATGTCACTACCAAATCCAAGTCCCTTAATTGTAAAAGTTTAACCAGCAAAACTTGCAATGCGTGTTTGATGGTCACACATATGTGGAGCCTGAAAATGGGCTTAAAAACGTGCGCATCTTCGAGTGAATGCAAGAGTTTTGAATGGTGAAGCCCAAAACGTGTATATACCCAGATTTACACAGACTTTTTATTGGAAGTAGCTTGAACAAGCGTTGCCGAGGGTGATATGAACGTAGCTTTTGGCTTCAGCATGTCAACATGTGTCCCAACAAACTCTCCTGATTGGCACAGCCAGGAGTGCACCTCGAAAGGCAGACACCGCCATTAATCTCTACTTTTGACACGCTCCGTTTTGCCACCCCTCCAACCACTGTACCAACCCCAGAAGCAGACGAGACTCATTCATCACAACACACTGAATGTCCAGCAGCTTCCCCCTGCTTTCCTGCTTTACATCAGCGCTAACAAGATTGATGGTACAGTACTAAATCACTTTATATATATTTATATAAATCACAAATGCACCACATGCTCGGTGAAAAACCAACAGAACCAAAACAATGATGTGTTTTTAGCCTCTAGGAGCAAGAACGTCTGCTGAATGCTTAGACAAAAACACAACTGCTTATTACCTGAAAGAGAAGTTCTCACTCCAACAAATTGTGTAGTTTTTGTTTTTAAAGGGAAAATCTGGGTCGATGGAAGAGGTTCTTTTCACTGGGTCGATGTGCTCATTTGAATAGAAGAATGAATTCATGTGTGTGCTCTGTATCCCTGTAAATGCGGTGGACGGGGATGAATTGTTGCTGTATTTGGGTCAGGGCCATCGCCAAACAATGCAGAGGGAGTCCAATTGAAACTCACAGTGATGTATGGGATATAAAACGGAAAGTCAAGTTTGTGTTCGGTTGAAAGATGAGTACTTCTTAAAAATATATTGGATCAGAAGACTTCTTGTAAAAATTTCCAGATAAAAGAAGCAGAGTGCAAGGCAGGATGCCAGATGGCCTTCAGATTGCTAATGACAGAAAAAGTAGCAAAGCAGTGAATAAAAGATGAGTTTGCAAGCAGGTGGATAAAACGATGCATAAACGGTCATGATTGGGATTGTCTGCACACCATTAAAGATGGATGCGTCTCCAGACCCAAGGATAAATGACAGCATTCCCACAGATGTGCAGCTAAATACACAAACAATCCTTCTTAGTGGAAACAGCCACCTGGAAGTTAATTTTCAGCTGTTCTGACCTGCATTTTTTGTAAAAAAAAAAGAAACACTACTAGCACACAATAAATACATGATTGAGCTGATATAAGGATTACGATTGATCAAATGTACCAATCTCACTCAGCGTCGGAGACGAAACGTCAAAAACATAGGGGATGACAGCAGGAGAGAGCAGCTGAACCAGTGATAGGTGGACCAGGATCTTCCCCAGCACACTTCCTCTGCCAGCTTTCAAGTCCTGCTTACAAGAACATGGTACTTTTCACTAAGCTGTTGCAGACAAAACCAGACAAACACACAGACGCAAAGCAAATTTGCCATTACAAACAGAAAAACACAGCCCAAATGCGAGGTGGAGGACGCACAGTCAATTTAACACCCTTTTGTTAAGAAATCAGCAACACTAGTGTACTGTAGCGTAAAAATGGATAGCAGTTATGAAAAAAGAGAAAAAGATGAAATACTTCTATATGTAGCTGTTTAAACCTTTATAAAAGAAATAAAAAATGTGTTCAAGAACTAATATTTATGAGTTATTACTTAAAAACATTTCAGTGCTAGTTTTAGAATTACAAAGCAAGCTAAAAATCTATTTTAATTAGCTTGATCAAATGTTAATATTTTTATTAATATTACTTAATACTAGTATTACTTCTAAATACTGTTAAAGACCCACTTTGATCCTCTTTTGATCTATTTAAAGCATTTCCAGTGGTCTTTTATTTATTATGATGCAGTTCTTACCCAAATTAAAAAAAAAAACTGCATTGTTTTCTAGGACATAGTTCCTGCAGAGCGGCAGAGTAGTTTATTAAAAATTTGCCCTTGAGTGGTGGGCAGGATTGTTGGTGAGAAACAACCCTACCCCACTTCCTGTCACCCATCTGTTTACACGCCCTACTTCATGCTAGCTTTCAGCCCCTCACACCCCCAGTCTAACATTACCGGTGCAAAAAAGAAAAATGGCGAGCAAAACAAGTGTCAGGCTGCAAAGGCGCCTGACAGTGTGTGAATGTGTGTGCGTGCGTGGGTGAATAGGTCTGGGACTGTAAAGCATGTTGGGCCTTCTAAGAAGGTAGAAACGCGCTATATAGGTATACGCCATTTACCATTTGAGCCAGATGTCAGTTAAAACCAAGAAGTACATGAATCTAGTGGTCTAAAAGTGGATGGATCAGAATGGAGTGGAGCAGGGAGCTTGAGGTCTGCCTAATGTATTCTAAATAACAAATACAATCGGATTTTAAACTGCATTTTTTCATCTGCTCCTGATTTGAATGACTGGAACAGAGAAACACTCAGAAATACAACTTTGAGCTTTATTTTCTTCCTATATGTCCTCCTTCATCAGAAAAATGCCACAAGAACATGTTAAAACCACCAAAAACACAATTTTCATCGGAGTGGGTCTTTAATTGCTTCACAGGACCCAGTCAGATAACAGATGGTGGACTATTAAAAATAACATACTGAATAGTTCACAGATTACAAAACAGTTCCAGAGTTCATATAATGTGTTTGGTGCTGCTTAAAGGCTTGATTATTACCTTTATGCAATGATCCTTTTGGTTTCTGGATTTTTTCATCCATTGCGAAAACAGAATTTTAAATAAAATGAGCTTGTGACAAAAACTAAAACATGTCAAATGTTCAAAATTTGTTCATATCTGTCTCCCATCCTGAAACTAATGTAGTTTTTTTTCTAGTCATAATATTCTCTATATTTGCTGAGGAAACCAGTTCCATTGCACATGTGTGAAATATTAGAAGTGGACTTAATATAAAAATAAAAATAAAAAATAGACACAAGGCTATGTCAACCTATGATGAATAAAAAAGCCACCAGAAGAGTCAAATTTCTTGTTTATTAGCATATCAATTTTTGTATCTAATAAATATCAAAAAGGGGAAAAGAAGGGTGATTACAGTACATTCCATTTGCAGAGTAAAAGGCTCAAATCTACAGGAATTCAAAAGAGAAGAGTAGATCTGCTGGACAAAAGGTTTGACTGCATTCAATGCCAACAGCTAACACGGCGGCCATAAATTCTTTTACAGCTGCAATATTTTTGCCGACATCACACTACTGCATTCTTTGAGGTAAAAAATAAAAATACATCTTTAGTGTTGATACATTCATAGAAATATAAAAGTGTCTTTATTTCCCTATTGTGCTTTTTATGTGGGAATATTGCCTTTATTCTTAACAGCTAAGAAAATCGATCCCGGAGATCTTAACCCTGGATGATTATCAGGGTAACAGCTTGCAACGTGGACCAATTTAGCATCAGTAATATTTGCTCCAGGCCACTTTACATCAGAGGGGGGAAACTCCTGTGTGCCTAAAATAGCAGCACTGTTTAAACGGAGCTCACATTCAATAAGTAGGCATCTGTAAATGCCAAGTTCAGCCATTAAAATATTGAACCACGTTTTCTTTAAATAGACAGGTAAATGGCAAGCTGAATCTCCACGGGCTGACATGCGGCATGTTAATGTGGGGCTACAGGCACTACTCGAAAAGGCATGCACAGAGAGAGGAGAACCAATGTGGGGTGCATGGAGAGAACAACTGCAAAACAGAGACAGAGAGGGAGAAAGAATCCCTGTGTTCAGCTTGACAGACGACAGCATGGTTGCAATGCCCGAGGCTTAACATGCCCCACCGCCACCTCCACAGCCAGCTTCCTCCATCCTTTACCCATTCTCCCTCCGGGTCCAGCAGTAAATAGCACAGTACGCCCCATTTCTCTCCTCGCATTGACTTGCGAACCCACTTTAACAAGTTGTGCACTGTTCCGCGCTGTCCAGAGCATCCAACATTGGTTAGATAAGCAAGGAAAGAAGGGGTAAAAGGAAGGAGAAGAAGAGGGTCGGAAGGAAGCAAGAAGGAGTGCTCAAAAGCTACTTTTTCTTTCAAACTTTCTGTCTTATTCTCCATGAGGGCAGAGCGCCTTCTCTGAAGGAGCCTCGATATACTGCTCCCAAATCTCTTCTTATATTAAAACTAGGCCTCTACAAGGTAAAGCTAACAACTAAACCCTCTTTCATGCAAATACATTTTGAAAAGCGTGCCTTTAAAAAACCCAGAAATGTTCATTGCATCTCCGCTATGTCTTGCAGTGATATTAAAGTTCTGAGCGGTGTGTGTTCCCAAAAATTTGATTGGAAATGTCCTTAGGAAACGTTTTTAAAGGTCTGCTACAAACCCTGGTTTGGGCAGCGATGAACCGATCCAAGACCGGTTTGAGGAGAGGATCCAGAACTGTGATAAGGCCCCCTTTGACCTCCGTCCTGCGGAGGTGAACTGTCCACACTTGACATTATAGGGGTAGGAGCCCGAACCTCACAGCATGGGATATCATGCAAACTGCAGGACGATGAAGGCATAGGAAGCTCTGAGATGACAGAGGCCGGCTGGAGCTGAAAAGAGTCATTAGTTAAAGGTGAAGCGGAGCTGGGCATGATGGGACATGCAGCTTGGAGGCTCTGTGGTCTATGTATTAAAAAGTCTGTGTGGCACATCACACTATGCTGCTGTGCGACCGCGAGGGATGGAGAAGTTAGTGGCATTGGTGCTTCCGTCCAAATGGAGGCAGTTTTAGTGGGGGATGGTGAAGGGCAAGACCGAGTCGGTGTGGCAGGCTGCAGGCACATGTGGTGTGCCGGAGAATAATGTGCTGGACACACTATTGTAGGCGGCTGCACTGAAGGAATTAGGGTCTCCATGAGTTGGGCCATTCTCTTCATAACCTGTCCAAGGTCGGCTACTTCTTTCCGCAGGGTCCCCACCTGCAGAGACAAACAGATGATCTCTTAGAAGACCTCACCATTTTTTTTATGGCCTCATTTTAAAGATCTACTGATTTGTTTAAAATAGAAAATACTCATAAGTAGATGCTAATACAATATAGCAAAAGAGAAAAACCTGTTTCCTTTGAACAAGACAGAAAGAACCCACCCACAAATTTGTTAAATAATGGCAAACTTCATCAATTCATGGTGATCCTTTTTCAAATTAATTATTTGCAACACATTCTGTAAAACATCCTAATGTCACATTGGTCAAAGCAAATTTAGCTTTTTCATATCACAATTCACATTTGTAACTCCTTCATGTGATATGTCGCCAATTTGCAACACACCATTAAAGACCCAACCCAATCAATTTATTTTTTTTATCTTCAGAAGATTCCCAGTGTTCCCTTCCCTGTTGATTAGAGTTAGGAACAGGGAGCTTGTAGGAGCCCACCCACTGTATTTTCGACGTCACAAATATGATCTTTTTCCAACTGCATTTTTTCTTCATTTGCTCCTGATTCACAATTAATTGGATCAAGAAATACTTAGAAATGCAATTTTAAGCTTATTTTTCTACATTATATGTTCTCCATCATCAGAAAGATGCCATAAGAACATGCCAAAAACACCAAAAGCAAAATTTTCATCAGAGTGGGTCTTTAAATCCAGGACTATAGCATCACTTTGAACAGAAAAAAGCGTTTATTTTTTCTTTTTTTTACATAACTGGGATTAAAATCATGTATCCCTGGACCTCACTGCTTTTCTCTATCTTTTGAGTTCCTTTTACAATAATTAAAAATATTATTATCTGTTGTGGCAAGTCCATGAAAGCAATAAAAATGTGTCTTCAATTGCATAAATGCTAAAAAAGTGATGGAAGGTTTAGCTTAAAAGTAAAATCTATACTTATACTTAGAGTTTAAATATTAATCTTTAATACCACATTAGAAAAAAGGCAGTATGGCTGCTTAACCATTCCTCACCACTATGCTATAGTCTTCTTTTTATGGTGCTTTGCATCTAGACTCCTGGGACATACCACAATACATTTTTCTCAAGTTTTTCTCCTTATTGATCATGTTTTTCTCAATTGTTCCACTTTTTGTCCAACATTTTTTTTCACTATTATACAACAACAAGCATCTCTGATCTAGTGGTGTTTAAACCCAAAGTCTTCCAGGGCTGATGTCTTGATTCTTTCCCATCCACCCCTGCCTCTGCTGCTTCTTATTGGTGAAAGACACCTGATTCAGACAGGATTTCTGAAAAACAAGCAGGCTCTTGCATGTAGCTACCTTGTCTTTGTATGATTCTTCATAAAGTTGAGTTTACGTTTGTGATCAGTCTTTGCATTCTATAGTAATTGCTCCATTACTTTACTGACCCACGCTGTTAAATTCTAAGCCTTAGTCACAACTGTACATATGGATGGATATAGGATGTCTGGAGGAAAAAATTAGCAAATCTGTGCGGCGAATGCAGGTTACCAGTAGAAACTTTTAATATTGTAACCTAGTGAAACTGTAAGGCAAAAATGTAAATGCACATTTTTTTCTACTTAATGCTGCTGGCGTCAGGTTGTAGTGAACACATAAGACACGCGTGATGGTAAGTAAGGTGAGATGGAAGTAAGTGAGATGCAGGTGTGTCCCAAAGATATTTCCTTTTTTTTTCGACCCCTCTGAATCCTGTACACTCCTTAGGAAGCTTGTTTGTACTGTTGAGGTGTTATGCACGCAGTCCTCGCACATCTGTTGCATACACCCTGACTGTTTGAAATAAGGAAATTGGACAATCAAACTTTAGATTGTGACGACATCCTACAAGCATCTTACAGACACTTCTGTACCACATGCACACAGTATTTTTTCACATGGTCAGTAAGAAGCCAGTGAGCACCTCACTAATGACTGGAGTACTACATACAGGGTTCTGTGTGACAGCATCACACAGCGCATCTTTTTTTTAGGAGTTTTTCCTTGCAGAAAAGGAGGGTCTAAGGTTTAGCTTAGTTTGTTTAGTTTAGCAATCAGCTTTGGTATTGTACGACTGATTTTATGTTTTGTACAATAACCTGTGTGAAGCGTGTTGAGACAACTGTGTTGTAATATTGGGTAATATAAATAAAATGGAATTGAATTGAAATGAAGTGCGTGTAACTTACATTACTGTACAAATACTTCACAAATACAATTATCAAACACAACAATGGTGCGTTCCACTTTCAGGAGGTGGTCGCACAAGTCTGAAGGCAACTGCAAGACACATCTGTGACTCTCTTAAGATCCTGTCACTCCTCTTTACAACTCTCTACATGCCCGGACAACCCAAAAACTTGCAGCACCCATACAGGGGTTGACCCATACGGGTGCATGTGGCTTTAGAAATTGACAAGCTTCTCTGTTTGTGGAAATCCATCTTCATATCCTGCTGAATCCCTTTAAAGCTCAAGCAGCAGCTAGAGCCGACTTAACTACTGTTTGTTGAAGGTAGTGTACACCCTGAACAGGTCACCAGTCTGTTGCAAGGCCATACACTCACATGCATACCTCTGGACAATTAAGAGACGCCAATTAATGTATGAGGCATGTGGGAGGAAAACCTGGAGGGAACCCATACATGCACAAGAAGATGCACTCAGAAACTCCACTCAGAAAGGTCCCTGTCAGAATTTGAACTAGGGCTTTCTTGCTGTGAGGCTAAACCACTGCGCCACTGTGAAGCTGTTGGAAAAGCTCTTAAAATGAGGGAGATTTTTGATATTTTCCATTAAAAATAATTTCCTTTTTAGCCACAAAAAAGATTGTTGGTGCTTAGTTGGTTTCTGTGTGTGTCATGTTCTGTAAGGCCATGATCATGAAGCCCTGCCAACCATCTGCTTCTGTTCACCTTTTCCCTCGTACATGCATATGTCTGATGACGTTAACCTTTAAAACTTGAGGCACTTCAGCCCCTGGAGGAGTGCACAGTAACAAATGCAAAGCGCTCCAGCTGCTGGATGAGGATAACAAAAGGGGATCATAGTGGTCAGTCGATGTGGTTGCTGAAAGCCAACTCACCACTAGTGTCAATTTTCTCAGACATGACTACAACTTTTAGCATGAAACAACAAAGTCTGAACAAGAAAGGCCTTAAGTGCCTTGTTTCTGCTGAAAAATGTTATTTTATTTAAAAAAATCAGTCCAAAATAAAATACAGGCTATGATACAAATAGAAAAGCTGAGTATTGCAGGATAGTTCAGTGTGAGCTGCTGTCATCACAACTCTTGGCCTCACACTTTTGACTCAACTCCTTGTGGTCATGCTCAGACAAAGCAGCCCCCAGACAACTGCTGCTACAGGTAGAACTTCCAATAATTGTTAGACTTGATTATTAATACACTGGTAATGATCTTGAAGCAGTGATTTTGATCCACATGCTCCAATTACTCAACAGAGAACACTAAGTTGTTCTCGGGTCTCCCAAGTCTTTGATTTCCACATCAGGATCTTTTTCAGTTGAAAATGGTTCCACACTCAGGGTGCTTTCAGACCAAGGAAAGGGCTGACAGACTCTTCAAATTTGACAGGAAAATCTGAAAACGTTCATACGTTTGGTTTGATAAATCAGTCATGAAAGACGAAGGGAGTGGATCAAGGCACCTGGAAAAGTATTTCAGTTACAACAGTAAGACCTACTTAAAGCCTTTAAACCTCGCAGTTATTTTGAGACTCATATGACCACCTTAATTGACAAATCCTTATAAGGATGACTAAGGCTGGATGTGATTGAAATGGACAGCTCTGGCTCAGTCTTTGGTCTGTTTTCACACAGCTTCTGAACCATATCAGAGTCACATTCAGGAAAACCAAGACACTCAAGTTAAGGTTCAGGTTTGTATGTACTAAAAATGATCTAAGGAAAAGGTTCCTGGTTCCTGGTTCAAATGTGAATGTCCCTTCAAGGACCTCAGCTAACTTTTTTTTGATGGGAAAGAGCAGTAACTCTGTACAATGCTTTTTTTTGTTACTGTGATTTTCCCTTACTCATTTTGTTCCCTACTGCGTGGCCCAAAAGGACTGTGGCCAAATGCAATGCCAAATTCCAATAAGCTCAGAAAAACTAAAAAATAAAGTGATGCCAGTTCCAAACTAATTAGAGTTGAGTCATTCCTGCAGCACAACTAAGAAAACCAACATAATGCCTCAGTTGAAGTATTATCATCCAAATTTAACCACAAAGAGACAAAATGGCAAACAAATGAAAAGCATCAACAAACAAATTCACTAACATAACAATATTGTGACAATTTTATTTTCACAAAAGCGGCAACTATATTGGGACCTAAGGCTTGTAGGATTTTTTTTTTTACAAAACACATCCTTCCACTTCACAGGAGGTGTTTGAAAAGTTGCTCTTGCTAGGAGCTTGTTTTTCTCATCACAACATGCTTTCTAAAGCTTCCAACTTAGAGTGTCTAATTATTTCTATAAAATCACAGTAACTGTAAAAAAAAAAACGGTGCAATCCTTCAATGCAGGGCTGGCTAGCCTTGGTCCACAAGAGCCACAACCCTGGCAGTTTTTTTCCAGTTCTGCCTGGACGTCTTGCTGCTGATTGACTGGATCAGGTGTGTTCAGCCAATCAGGATGTGGAATCGCTTGTGTCAGCCAATCAGCAGCAAGCTGGTCAGGGAGAGCCTAAAAAAGGCAGAGTTGGCCAGCCCTGTTTTATTGAAAAAAGTGAAAACCCCTTCTGAAATATAAGTGCTACTTTCTAAATAAATATGTATTTAAAATTTGGTGGAAACGATTGATGCAATTAAACACCATCCAGTATGCATTTATTATTTTAGCAAGAACAAATGTATCCTCATAGTTTACAGCAAATATTATCCAATTTATTCTTGATGTACTGTATAATTGTTTTTAATGAATGGGGTGTTTGTTTAGTTTCACTTTCAGAAGAGCCAGTTAGCCATGAGAAAAGTCAAGAATGGTGGCCATTTGTAAAGATGGCAGCCAAACACTCAATTGCTATGGGAAGAATAAATGTCTATTTCCCCCAGTCTCAAGAATATGGGCTGGTCATGCACAGTCTTTGCACAGTCAACCTGAGGGGTACCAACAGAATACTATTTTATTTATATCACATATATACTTTTTTAAATCTTGGATTTTTTTGTGACTATTGAGCTTTTCTAAAAGAGGAGGTTTCAAGGTACATCTATGCCAAATTTGGTGCTTGTACCACAAAATGCGTGATTATTATAATAACTGGCTCCACTCTAATATTGAGGCAGTAGGTTACAAGTGTTTGGAGAAGATCCATCATCAAACTTCCTGCTGTGTTTTGCCTGTGTGATGACAAGCTCTGTCACTTGTAAAAATCTCATCAAATAATGTTTTATTCCTTTCACTGCGCTGGCATCCTGATGTTTCTGAACTGTGTGAATGTTCACCAAATAAATCAGGGCTTTATGTGTTTCTTTGCATGTGTTTAATCAAATTTGAACAGCTTGAGGGAGTATTTACATTTCATTATTTCAGTCTGGTTTTCATACAAAAACTTCAAAACCGAGACTTCTGCTGCGGCACAACTATTTAAGAGAACAACAACAACAATAAAAAAAGATAATAAAAGCTTCAAGTTTATACTCAGAATAATGTAGGAGTATTTGCCTTTGTTACTTAGGCTACTGCTCCTTAAAGAAGTGGGTCATTATTGCTGTGAATGCAAGTGTGGATTCCTCTCAGTGTGTATCTTCTGGTTCCTCTTATAATTATAAGTGAGGCTGCTGTGAAACTGCTCTCATTCTCTTTCTCATTCGCTTTATATTACTTGGTGTGGTAGCATTACTCTTTTCAACTGTATTTTACGGATTATAAGTCGTGATTCTTTATGTAGTAAGGCCAGGGGTGAGACTTATATGTGATTTAAAAGAAAAAAAAATGCTAATTGGGTCTTTGTTTTCCCACAAGCAACTGCTAGAGGGCGCTGTAGGTGCGTTTATTAAAATTTACTACTGAAAGCAACACAGAAGAAGAAGCTAGTAGAGTCCAAAACAAATGTGAAGGAGCTGGACAATCTCCTCCTGAAGTCTACGATATATTTCTCATTTGCATGGAGACATTTTTGTATTTTTATTTTTCCCTCCTCAGAGTACTGCAGGACAGCAAGTCTTCAAACTGGGTCACATAACATTATACTCTGGATCAATTTAATTCAGTTCAATTTCAGTTTGCTGACTAAAAGTCACTCCAGAGGATGAGTCACAGCGGCAAAAAAAAAAAATGCATTGCAAAAAAACAAAAAACAAATTACATTTAAGTTGGGGCTGAGTAAGTCGCCTCTCTCTGTCAAACTATGCAGAAATCCCTGATATTTACTCAGAGAAATATGGTATGCTGTACAAATGGTACAAATGTTATTGTCCTCACAGGATAAAACACTAGCTTTATTCTCCTGTGTTGCACAAATGGCCTTTTAATGCTACAATTATAAAATGCAACACTTCATTTTCAGGTTGGAGGCAAAGGGATTTACCCTAATTATTCCTGCAAAACTGCATAAAGCAATCAATCAATCAAACAAGGTTTTTTTCTGCTACACAAGTAAAAATAGCGAATACATTACAAATGTTTTAAGAAAGTTGTAATCAGTTTTTTTAATAACCAGAAATCTCACTCTTGGCACTCTTGGTGTTTTGCAAGAAACCTAAAGCTGTTTGCTGTTTAAAGGAATACGTCTGCGTGTAAACATCGACGGAGATTGATTTAAAATGATTGCATAAATGTGATAACTCTTTTAAAGCTATTTTTTTTACACCAAGAAGTTAAAGGACTTTTAAAATCTTTTCAGAACCGATTAAATCTGGCACCCCACTGCTGTTGAACGTTCACTGTCCTCATTCGTCATCTTTGTGTGTGTTTTTGCATGAGGCACTGATGGGGCTCAAATCAAACACTACTTTTCACCTCCTGTGGTGCTGATTGTAGTTAAATCTAAATGTGGATTTACTAAAAAACATGCTGAGGGACTTCCTGTCGAACACTGGGAACCCACAGAGACAGAGAAAGCACATCAGGGCAAATCTTTTTAAGAGTGATCGTGTTGTCTTTCCCATCCTGTCTTCTATCTCTTTATTTATGTCGTCTGCTTTGGACAAAAAGGGGAAAGAAAGGCAAAAGACTTTATTTCTATTAATGTTGTCTTTTTTTAACATTCTATTTTTGCGTGGAACAGTCAACTCATCCAGTGACACGAACCCACATTTGTGGCAGGAGGACATCAACACTCCTCCTCACCTGTCAGGTTTAATGTCAGTGTACCTCCCTGCCTGTCAAACTGTGGAATGCAACACGTGTGTGCAAACACCCTTGATTTAATGTATAAATCACTGCAAACTGGAGCTTTCTTTACAAATGTGCAAGATATACATGATTACTGTTTAAGGTGAAGATTGTGTCCTATATTTTGCTTTGTTTGATGTCCGTTATGTTTTCTTGGTTCTTGCCGTCTTCTGCTTTGGGGTTTAGTTTGTTCACCTGTCAGTCACACCAGGATCAGGTTGTCAATTATCCACAGCTGTTTATATTATAGCTCGTTCTCTGTATTTAAACGTTTGGTTTTCAGGTCATCTGCTGTGTTGCTCCCTGTAGTTCATGGACTTGTCGTGATTAAAAGTACTTGTGAACTATTTTATATTTCTGCCTGTTTTTTTTACTTTTTTTCATCAACAGTTTAGCATAGTGATGGAGAGACCAATACTTTTTGTTTGCAAGATAAGTTAAAAAAATAAATTAGATCTTTAAAATGCTAAATTTCATAAAAGAGAACAGCGAAATCGTTGTGCTACTGCTAAATCAATATGCTGACCTATAAATATGTGGATAAATGTATTTATATGAAATGTCTGATTGTAAATGTCAATAAATGAAATGTTCTACAAAACTGCCTCAAGTTTTCCCCCTTATTTATAAAGAAATGTGACCACAGCAACAATGTAAACAAAGACTCTTCCACTTGTATA
This sequence comes from Oryzias curvinotus, assembly GCA_023969325.1. Classification (NCBI taxonomy): domain Eukaryota; kingdom Metazoa; phylum Chordata; class Actinopteri; order Beloniformes; family Adrianichthyidae; genus Oryzias; species Oryzias curvinotus. The sequence goes on from CM043716.1 coordinate 27,079,345, forward strand.
GTGATGATGGGAATTCTGGCTCTTCTTATAGATAACAGGTTCTTATGGCTCGGCTCACTAGAAGAAGCTGACACTTTTCAGTTCCCAATCAGCTCTTCGGGTTGTTTTGTTGCTTTAACTTACCAACGATAATATAAAATTATCCAGAAAATGAATTGGTAATGTTAAAATAACTTGTTTGGTAAGTAAGGCATTTCCTATGAGTGATGTCACTCTCTCGCTCAGTCCAGGTACCATTTACAGTCAATGGGTGCGACTTATAATGTATGTGATTTTTTTTTTTTTTAAATCAAAGGACTCATGTTCACTATTTACCCACTAACAACTGCTAGAGGACACTGTAGATGTGTTTATCAGTAAAGTACTGAACGCAGCAGCATTATGATGGGCTTGGCAGACTTGCTCAGAAGCGCCACACTTTTCTCCCAAAAGTACAACTTATACTTCAGAACTCATATGACTTTTTTTCTTCTTTATCATGCACTTTTAGCTAGTTGTGGTTTACAAATTTCTGGCTGAGATGCACCAACACTGGTAAAACAAAGTAAGCATATATTATTTTTTTTACTGCTGACACTACACTACCTACAACTGAGCTTGCTGCATCAAGATGATCCTTTATGGTACAGGGTGTCTTTTATTGTGAAAGGAAGTCATGAACCTCTACTGATACTCAACTCTACAGATACTGATCACATTTTACAATGCAGTTCTGGAAAGCCAAGCGAGATACGCAACGGCAGCATGGTTTGGGGCACTCAGTGTCAAAGATAAAAATAAACTTTACAAGCAACTACATGTTGCCCTCAAGATCTGTGGCTGTAGGGATCATCAAACATGAGGAAACAACACTAAGGCTAGCAAGGAAAATAATAAATGACCCTGGTCACTTTCTGTTCCTGGAATTTGAGCTTTCCCTTCAGGCAGATGTTTTAGAGCAGTCAAATACAAAACAATTCAATTCAGATCTTCATTTATTCCAGCAGCAGTTACCCTGCTAAACAAGAGCTGATTAGTTGCATTTGCAGAGGGAAAACTTTGTAGAGCAGCCGCCCTAGAAACAACTAAATTGTTCTTCCCACTTGTTGTAAGGAGCTTATGTATTTATTATGTTGAACTCCAGTCCTAGTTTTAATAGTTGTTGTCTTTAATGGAGAGTTTTGTGTTGCGAATAGTCACTGGATTTGACAAAAAATAACTTTTAGCAATGTGGTTTTAAGGGATTGTATGAAACATTTTACAAATTTTTTTACTTTTTTCTATTTGTGTTCTCGACTGTGTGGGTCGGGCCTCGGTCGGAAATCTGTATACTCTGTTTTTATCTATTTACTATGTAATTGCTTTATGCTCTTTTATCATGTATGTGATGTGCGAACGTTGTAGTATGTTGTAACAGTTTGCAGCTCTGTGGCCCAGAACAAATTTCCTCTTTGAGGACAATAAAGTTTACCTTTACCTTTACCTTTACCTTTAGTACCACCTATGTTTTATCTTAACATCTTTGTTTTATTCAGAAACAAAGGTAATGATTAATTAGCAGCTCTGTTTCTTTGCAATATATGTTGAGTATATTCCAGCAAATATCTTCATTTTTCCTATTTGATCTTAAAATATTCTCCATATTCTCCATTGTTCTGCATACTTGTCCCATGTCCTGAAATGTTGTTTCAGAAAAAGTATGTCCCAATCTGTATATTAAATGATCTTCCCTGTTCCTTCCTGTACACACATTGTTCCCCACTGTCCTCGGTATCCCATATCTTCCCTCCCTTTCTTCCTCCCACCATTTTGCCATAATTGTATTACTTTTCCTTGGATTAAACTTTTTTAATTCTGCTGTACTTAGTTTCACATTCATGTCAATGTGCAGTTTTTTAGAAGCCCGTTCTGCATTCTGGATTCTGCATAAATCCACACTTGGAAATTAATTTCGTTTTCAGGTTTGAGCAGGAATGTAACACCCGATTTAAATAAAGACTTTCTAGCAGACTAGGACTTATCTTTGATTCTCATAAGTACTACTGTTGGTCCACATCATGTACTTGTAAGTCATAATATCAAAGTAACATGCAGTGAAGATGGCAGAGAAAGTACGCAGTGACAGTTACCTGCTGGTCCAGGTTGTGCAGCTGTCCTCTGGTCTCCTCTGCTTTAGCTGCTAACTCTACTGTGCTGATGTGCAGCATATCTGTGGCAAATTTGCAAGTTATATTTAACTTCAATTTCTACCACAATGTTACAGTAAAAAAAAAAAGCCAGATTAAAGACCCTGGAGGTGGTGACATATATTACCGTAATTTGCCTCATTACTCTAAAACACTGCAGGGCTTTGGATGTTAACATTTTCAAATGGTCTGCAGCCCCGAAAATATTTAAAATATGATGAAGTTTGGGAGTAAAGGACCTGCAGTTGCACGAGTCGGTGTGTTGACAGGACAACCTCGACTGGTAGAGAAGGAGAATGTATGAAAACTCTCCTTATCCTCGCTGTCTTCAGTGCCATCCACTATCCTGCAGAGAAACAAACATTTTTCAAGCCACAGAAACAAAATAAGATTTCAAAGACATCTGGAACCAAAAGTGTATTTTGATAACTACAGTATGTTTCTCTTTCATTGTGCACAAATGGCTGTGCTTAAAATGAGCACTCCTTCGCAAAAGAAAAATGAGCAAATTAAATGACTTTTTACGTCAACGGGGAAAAAAACTGTTCTTTTCAGAGTAAAACTCCTAAACTAAAAATTATTCCCTTGATTCAAGACTGTGGTTGTGTTTACATGGTTTAAGTATCCAAGTTGGAATTCTGAAGTCATCTAGTTTCTTAAATGTCATATAAATTGCAAAACTGAGTTGCTTTAGCAGAGTACAAATACAAAGAAATCTATTTTCTATGGTATTTTTCCTGCCTTAAGTGCACATTTGCATAAGAAAGGCTACTAAACTCAGGACACAACTGAGATAAGTAGGTGGACAAAAGAAGCTATGACATCCTTGTTTACAGGTATAAGTAAACAGACATAATTAATGTCATACATGAAAACCTGTAAACTATTGTTTTTCCAGGAAAACACTTTAACCAAACAGGACAGCAGCAGCAGTGAAGATGCAAAATTGTTTTATGCTAAACATTTGAAGAAAAAAATTGGAAGCAATCTAAATCAAAAACCATTTCATCAGCTGCTGGTTGGGATCAAAGCTTATTTCATCTGAATCACAGACATCAAACGGACTCACTTGAGTTTTGAGGGTTTGGAGTGACCCAGCACAACTCTGGGTACCACTATTCTGTTTCAAGCAGGTTTGACCACAAGCTTTAAAACCAGGTGAGCTTTACAGCTAAAAGCTAGATGGCTTTACACATGGGAATAGATTTTATTTCTAAACACACATTTTAAGTCTCTGTAGTGAGATTTAAAGTCCATGACAGACATACTGGATTATTTTTTTTATTAAACCTGAACATCTCATTTTGTATTTTAGATTAATGTATAATGAAGAAAAAAAACCCACAAGCTCCTTTGGCGCCTCACTAATTCTGTCCTCTCCATCCATCATGCCTTTTTTTTGTGGAAAAGTTAAAAAAAAATTAGGATTGTTATTTGGGAAAAGTGATATCATATTCTGCCCAGACACAGACAACTACATGGCTCCAAATTGGTCGTAAAAAGGTTCATATGACCATTGTCTGTCCATCTCTATCTCCAATTTTAGATTTTCTAGATCCTAATTAGAGAAACCAAATTGCAATGAATTACACTTTATAATTTAAATCAAGTCATTTTATTGTAACAACCTAAAAACCCACCAATTTTATTTTAGTATTGATGAAAATTATGTTTTATTTCCTCCAAACCATTATATCCTAATTATATCTGTGAATAAGATTGAAAAAAAAAACAACAACAGTCAGTATAACAGGAGCCCAAGCAGGAACATGGAGTTAGACAAGTTCCTTTTTCATTTGCCATTCAGTCATCTTTTATTTGACTTAAGTTTCTTTGATTTGTGTGACTCTGAAATAGACAAAAACAGATTCAGGCATGGAAAGAGCAGACTGGAAAAAAGTAACCTGGGACTGAGGTTGCATGGGTCCAAAGTGGTGAGGGTACTTTCTTGAATTTTCCTCTGAGACTTGCTTAAGATCTGTGCCATAGTCGTCTGGCTGGAGGAAGTTAGTGGGGACTTCTCACCCGTGTACCTGGGACTGGCTGCTCCTGTCTGCCTCATCAACATAGACATAGACCTAGCATTACTTCCCTTTAAATCAGAGATCAGTGTACCGGTATAGTACTTATAGCTGAAGGAATTTGCACCTGATGGCGTTCCTCCATATCTGCATCTTCTTCATCCTGGGTCTCAGTGACGTGACTCTGAACTGCTCTCCCATTCTTGCTCACTCGTAACTGAAAATTGCAGAAATAAATACAATCAAATAAAAAAAAGAATCATGTGGATAAAAAAAAAAAAAAAATAGAACATTTACCGACGGAGTTGTGCAACAAATTTAACCCTTTGTTGCCTGAATTTATTTTCAGCTTTTAAAAGCTTTTTGGAGCTGATGTAGAGGAATGCATATTTGTATCAGAAATATTTATCAGTATTTCAGTAAACTACAGTCGTTTAACTGATAATTGGTCATTCTTAATCCATTGTTTTCAATTGCTTTGGTTTTTGGGGGGTTTTAAGAAGCAAAGGTTGTTTTTGTGCTACAGTATTTCCAGTGACAGGCAAGAAAACCTTTCCAAAAGGCATATAAATCAGTTCAGTTCATTCCTGTGAGCTGAAGTTACGGAGTTCAAGTGTCACACTGTCATCATAAACACAAAAACCATCATCTATTTGTCAGTAATTTGTATTTTGATATGGCTATAGTGTCAGGGAGTGATCAACAGCGAGACAATGATCCATTCCGCTCATAAGAGCAGTAAGATCCACATTCACCAATTGATCTGTGGTTACTGGCCTGTGACCCATCTGTCACAGACACAAAAACACAGCCGTGTGAGGTTAATGGCTCGCACAGATTCATCGATTTTGCTGTAAAATATCTGAGCAGTTTGACAGCATATAAAGCCTTTAGTTGCCTTCTATTCAACTGCAACCACGCTTTAATGACTGCAGCTAATTTTGGGAGGAATTTATCATTTTCCTCTCAACTTTCACGGAAAGTTATTAGGTCTAAAAGAGTGATAGTGTCTATTATCAATGATAGATGTCTGCTGCAGGGCACACTGAAGGTCTTTTAGAAAGAAAAAAAAATATTCTACTTAATATATTTACCCTTGGTTCTGTTTTTCAATGTTAAAAGTAATATAAAGAGACTTTAAAAACAAATGAAAAGAAGAGATAAATTGCTGCATTCTCCACAAATGCAGAGTCTTCATAATGTCAAAAATCAATTTACCTGAGTTTCTGGTGTTGTTGTTGTTGTTGGTAGTCTGACTTTAACCTGGAAGACAGCCAAACAGAGAATTAACAATACAACATGTGAAAAGCAGATTCCACACGCAGCCCTTCTCTTCTCTGCTTCAATTTTACAGCAATGTAATTACACAAGCTTCCACTATAAATCATGTGCTGAAGCGAGAAAAAACTGCTCTTTAAAGGATATTTTGTACAGTGAGGCGGAAGAAGGCAAAACAACAAAAAAGGGTAAAATGATAGAGTATCAAAGAACAAACATAAACAGAGCGAATTCAACATCTAAGCCCAAAACACCCTTCAGTCCTGAACCAATCTTCACCAATCTTTATTTAAAACTCCACTTGGAGAGACTCTCAACACATTAGCTTCTCCTCGAAGCCAGCAGCATTTATCACGTACGCGTGTGTGCGAGAAAGAGAGCATTAGAGCCAGGGAGAGGGCAAACTAGCAAGGGCAATTGCAGAGGCTCTGCCACTGTAATTACAGTCAGGTGTTTCTGCATCTCTTACACCGACAACTGGCGCTTGTGTGCACACAAACACACAGGTACACACACAAACACAAACACATTCACAAGCACGCAGATAGCAATTTGTATCTAACTCTTGACCAATCCCTGACAAGCCATAACATACTTTACACATATTTAGACTGTTTCTATTCTATTCTATTCTATTCTATTCTATTCTATTCTATTCTATTCTATTCTATTCTATTCTTCCAAGTCTAAACAGATTTCCCACCTCATGGTGACTCTAGCCATGAATTATTTGTGTGAAATTCTGCTTTATGGAACATAGCAGCATGGTGGTGTAGTGGTTAGCACTCTCGCCTCACACGGCTCTGGTTTGAATCCTGGCTGGGACCTTTCTGTGTGGAGTTTGTATGTTCCCCCTGAGCATCACTGGGTTCTCTCCAAGCACTGGTTTCCTCCCACAGTTCAAAAACATGCTTCATAGGTTGATTGGTGTCTGTGGAGAGGGTGGTCTGGGCATCTCTGCTTAGGATCCTGCCCCCACCACCCAACTCTACACAAGTGGTAAAAATTGAATGGATGTCTAAAAGCAGATCTAGGTTTTCAGATGGCAAGGACTTTTAAAATAAAAACCTATTTGTATTGTAAAGAATTTTCCTTAAATCTTCTAACAGAAGTAAGGTAATAAAGTCTTTCGTAACAGATACACTGGAGTTAAACAATAAGTGGAAGGACTCACCTGCGTCTCATGTCCCTCCCTCAGGTTGTATGTGAGATCCTGTTGGATGTCTTGGACAAAATGGTGAGAATATTCAGGATAGAGATCCAAAACCTCGTAGAGCCCTTTTAGGTTGATGCACTGCAGGTCACAGTAGGTCAGGGCTTTTACATCTGCGTTGGTTTTTATTACCCGGTTATCTAAGGACAGGTTTGCCCCGATGAGGTCCCCTTTACCTGCTCAGAGAAAGACACAGAAGGTGGGTTAGAAAAGGGTTTAGCACATGATGTTTTCATGGTAGTAGTAGTTGGAGACACATTTTCTAATGCAGGCACTCATGATTCACAATTTCCATTTGATGATGGGTTTTTGAGGGGACACTCATGGTGGAAGGTGTGAGAGGTTTTAGAGTAGAATAATGCTGGGACATCATGAAAACCTCTTATCCCTTCAACACTTGGCTCAAGGCCTTGTGTTAAAATGCATGTGGCTCTCAGCTCTCAAAAGCACTAGTAAGGAAGAAATTCATTATTATGTAAATCACTGGAAAGAATTTTATTCATCTGTCATTTCTTCATGTTCCTGGGATCTAAAACTCTCTTCTCTCTCCTTAAAAAAGGGTCTTCAGCAATAGTTTACCCTGCTTATTAAAGGCCTTTCAAAGTGTTCCTTTGAAAACAGACAGTTTTTTCTCCCCCCGTTCACAGAAATATGAATTTTGAATAATAAGTGACAATTTGCCAATCTATGAATCATTTGGGAGCTAGACATGCTATTTAACCTAAAGAAAACCCCAGTCTGGAAGCTTTATGGTCATTTTTAAAGGCATTGCTAATATTAATTTATCTTCATGTTTGAATTAAAAGTAATATTTACCAGGAAAATTTTGTTGTACACAAAACAAAAGACCAAAAAAGAAAAAAATAATAGATACCTCTAATACAAAGTAAACTGTTGTTACCCGAATCCTCTGTTTTGTGTATTATTTGAATCATCATCTAATCCCAAATAAAGAGTGACATTACTGCAGCTAACAGAAGTAATAGGCACAGCAAATGACAAAAAAATCAAAACTAGTTAACATTTTCTTGATCTCATAAAAGCGTTTGACACCACTGACCATAACATTATTTTAAAATATAAAAATATATATATATATTTTAACATTTTTTGCAGATGACCTTTTGTGATATAATTACAATGCAATGTAACTAAAGTGATACAAACAGAGGTACTAAAGTTAAGATAATGTTTTAATATTTAAAAAATAAATTATCTTTAAACTGTGAAAATTCATATTTTATGGTATTCAGTAATAGAATTCAGTAATAGAAATGAAAACAGTAATATTTCTGTAAACATAGGGGGCACTAACATTAAAATGGTAAATGAAATAAAGTTTCTGGGTGTAATAAGTAATGAATGTTTTTCTTGGAAAGGAAACCTCAAATTAGTAGTTTAAAAACAAAAAAAGCCAAAGGAATTGCCATTTTTACACAAGCGGAGATGGTCCCTAGACCATAATGCATTGCATGTACTGTATAACTGTGATTACTCCACACTTGCAATACTGTATAGAGATTTGGGGCACTACTTATAAAACATACTTAACCCTTAATCTTAACATTACAAAAAAAAGGCAATAAGAAATGTAACAGGAAGTAAATATAGAGACCCATCAGGAACACTATTCAGCAATACGAAAATATCTAAAGTTAGTGTCCTAGTTGATTTCAACATTCTCAAATGACAAAGTCATATTGACATAAAAGAACATAGAATAGATTTAGAACAAAAGCACTGCAGAGGTCTGTTTCAGTATACGGACCTATCATTTGGATTAAATTGGACAAGGAAACTAAAAATACAAAATAAATTGCTGCCTTTACAAGTCTTATTAAATTGAGATGCTAAACAAATATTATAGAAGTATTTATCAAGCAAAAAGAATTTATACAACTTTAAGTAGATGATGCCACTGAACCTTTGTGTAAATGAGCGTTTGTGTAGACAAATTTGTATGTATTAATATTTATTTAAAATGTAGACTGGGCTTAACATTCATGTTAAGATCATTTATATTTTCTTTGATGTACTTTGATTTACTTTTGTTGATGTAGCGATAGTAGCAGATAATATACAGTACATTTTCTTCATTCTGCTACTCTTTCATTTACTAACTGTTATACTTTTATTTTTTTATTTTATTGATGTTTTGTATTGTTATTAAATGTTTAATTAAAAAATTATGATGTAGTGTTGATGGGCAATTGAGTTAAATAAATCCTAATTATTGTCAAGGAATTCATAAACTTTGAAATATAAAGTCCTCATTGATGTATCTTAAGGGGTCAAAGCTTGAATATGATAGTTTTAAAGGTAATTGGTTAAATGCTATAAAGCATTCAACCCATTGTTTTCCTGTTTCTCTGTATTCATTTCTTTATTATATTCCAGGGTTTCCAGGATTTTTGCCTTCATTGAAATACATTGGGAATCCTTGAAAACCTTTGCTTCTTTCAGTGGTATAGAAGTTTCTGGTTCGATACCCAGCGCTCACAATTTTTCCCAAACACATCTTTTTCGTTATTGTGCTGTTTACACTGTATTTATGGTCAGCATTGATCATTTCTTTTTTTCCTTTTTTTTTCTTTCAATTATTGCCCTTTAAGTTTCATTTTCATTCAGCAGCAAATATAGCATAAACCCTATTAACCACCTTTAGACATTTTTTTATATTTTAAGGTGATTTGTAATGCTGAATTTCAATTGTTATTTCTTGACATCAATATTTTTTCTGGCCTACTGTTTCTGACATACTCACAGTCTTGTTTTGAAGTTTGAAATTCTTCCATTTTTATAAATTCCATGCATTTTTGATATCAGGTGATTTTCTTTTATTGTACAAACAATATTTATTATCATCTTCTACCATCTTTTCAGTTTTGTTTTTCTACTTCCTTAATTAATTCTTTCCTTTCATTAATCTTTCTCCCTTTGATTTTTTAGTTTTGTTTTTTTTTATTATAATGTTTCCTATTTTTTTACTGAACTTCTCTCGTGAGGTTTGTTACATTTTCTCCTCTAAATGCTTCTTTTTTTTTCTATTTTACGGTCATACACTGATCGTTAATTGTCCTTTTTCTTTAGTCTCTGTTTTCATTGTTATTTTAACAGATTCACTTCACAACAATAAATCTTTTTTGTGGGAAATTTAAAAGGACTTTGTAAAATCAACCCTAGGTGCACTTTGTTTTCGTTTTGCAAGAATCTCTGCAAGTAATTTGCTTAAAAACCCAATCTGATAGAAACTATGTTTTAGGTGTTTTGAACATGTTCTTAGTATTTCTTTATTGACATTCTTGTGAATCAAGAGCAGAAGAAAAAAAATGCAGTTTAAAATTTGAGCTTATTTGTGACCTGGAAAATACGCTGGGTAAGGTATGATCAAACATCTTTTTCCCTTTCATATATTCATTAATTGTCGTTTCTTTCTAAACGTCTCTCTCTTCACACACAGTTTAATTTTCTTTATTTAACACAACACAGTCTGCCTCAGAGAAGGGCAACTTCTCTCCAATTTTTCCCAATCATATCTTATATCTGTCATATTTGTCTTCTTCCACTGATTACTATCCAGGAAGTTTATTTTTTTGGGAGAAATTTTCAATATCAGCCCCACCTTATACACAGTCAGCAAGCAGGCACATAGAAAGACTTTCCACCTGCCAAATCCCCTGATGTCCACACACACACCTTCATGCACTCCACACACTCTTTGCATTTTGATTAAGGTAAGGAACAGGAACACGTTCACATGAATGTTCTCTAAAAAAGCAATGATTATGAGAATTAGCAAGTCAAAAAAGAATAACTGACAGATGGAGTTTTGTGTCAAAAACTGGCATTCACACTGCTACCAGATTGCAGTACAGCTCAGCGTCATGAAGGTCAGAGAGCAAAAGCCATTAGTGACAGTCAGAATGTTAGACTTCAAAACTCCTTTCATCTATCAGAGCGGAAAATTCTACAAAGCAAGGCAGAAACAGCACCCATAAGTGCTAAAGTGGTGAAAAAAGTAAATGCTAACATCTGTCCACCTAGGGTTTATAGAATAAAATGACAAATATGACTAAATGACTAAATTTGGGTTTAAACATAAAACCTACCACAAGAAATGTAGGATATTGAGTAATATCAAAGTTTTCAGACTGGTTGTGTTTCCAGTTAGACAAGCTGGAATGAAACAGCTAAAAAGCACAATCACAACAATGAGGAAAAAAAGGTTCCTCATGTGCATCATCCTAATTCATAATTTCAATGTTTTCCAAATAACAAATACAAAAATATCAGTTTTGTTTGCTCAATGTATCAACTTATTTTGTCCTTTCAAGTAACTGTCTTTTTAAATAAAGTAAATGTCTGAATTCCTTCACTACTCCTTAACCCCTAAAAGACTATGGTACAATGCAATCAAGGGAATTTTAATGCAATTTGGACAAATGCTCCCTCTTTTTTTTTTCAACGTCAAACATGGCATTTCGCAATTGCTGAAGTAAAAACCTCATAAATATGAACAGTTTACAAATGAATCCACCTGGATCTGATGATAAAAAACTGATGATATATACAAAAAAATATAAATACATTTGTTTCAAATGACAAAGTGTTGTGAAGCAATACATTGCGGTCTTTATTTGCCAATTGATGCACACTAGTTTTCAGCAGACTTCTGGGAAAGTTTAAGGGGACTGGATTTTGGAATTGTACATTTGGACACCCCCAAAAAAATGGCAAATGCCCCATATAGTTTACTAAATGCTAACTAGCAAGAGATTTCTGACACAACCAATAAGGCCTGCACAATATATAGAAAATTTAAATTGCTATCACGATATCAGTTTGTGCTTTAAGCTTATCGCAAAAGATAGAGTAAACTGCTTTAAATGCTGACCTTAAATGTTTACGTATGTTTCAATAATCGAATGGAGCCCTTTTGTGTTAGATGCTCACCTCCCATGTAGATGTGAGTCCTTACAAGTTTAATTTAAAATATACTGTCTTTTATTTAAATGAAAGGGTTCCTGAGAAATGGAAATATTGGATTATTTGTTTTTTGCGTTGCTATTTGTTAATGTATCGCACGCTATAAGGTTATCGCAACAGTGATCACTTACTATTACACTATGAGGTTTCCTCATATTGTGCAGCCCCACAACCAATAATTTTTGAAAAAGTAAAGTAAAAACTCATTGAAACTAAAACCATTCAACTTTGACAGTTAAACAAACAGAGCAGAGAGTTACACTGTTGTGGGGGAAAGAGCATGTTAATAGATTAATAAACTGGACGCGTGTGGGCGAGTTAGCTGTTCAAGTGATCCATTAATCTCTGTATGCACAAGTAAAAAAAAAAGGTCTGGTATTATACTAGACATAGGTCTACAAGAATGACATTTGTCATGAACTGAAGAGTTTTGCCATGAAACTATAATCCCCTCCTTATCCCTTTAACCTACCCAGAATGGCCAACACCATGTCATCCTTCAGCACTTCCATTGAGCCAGAGCAGACAAAAAAGATGGCCTGGAGAGCATCACCCTGTCGAAGCAGGTACTCTCCAGGGGCGCAAAAGGAGGTCTTGATGTGCAGTGACAAGGAGCGCAGGCAGCCGCGACTGGCAGAGGCAAATAACGACAGCTCCAGGATCTCCTTGTTAAGATGCATGGTGATATCGGATCGCAACTCATCTGGAAAGTCCTTCAGCAGCTGTGGAGATGGCGTGGGGGGAAGCAGAGAATGAAATCGAGGGATGAAGAAAGAGAAAGGAGGCAGGAGTGTTGGAAGCATGACAGGTGTGAAAACACCACTCTGAAACTCAGTAATTAAATTTCCAGCATCCACTGCCTCTGTTTTGTGTTCTAACCTGTGAATACAGCTGTGAAACAAACCAAGGGAAATTTTCCTGTCAAAGCTGGAAAAAAAGGCAAAACATTGCCAGTTGTTAATCTGTTGATCACTTTGAAAAGACAAAAACCTGTAGCTCACGGTCACAAAGACTTGTACTGTGCAAACATCAGGGCTAGGCTGACTTTAATCAAGTGCCCATCTATAATTCATCTGTCTGGGATTCGTCATCTTCACTCCATCTTGGCCTGGGTCTGAGTTCTGACAGCTGTCTCACAGGAATGCACACCCTGGAAGGATGAGCCACCAGTCAAGTGACAGTTTCTCTGAGCTTGTCAAAGAAAGGTGCTGTTCATCCTGCATTTTGCTTGTGCAAACTAGTTTTATTTACAGTTGACTTCAGTTTGACTGCCTGTGTGGTGTCCTTTACACACTAATCCTTACTTATTCTATTAAAGATCTAAAAGTCAGGTTTTATTCTAATGTGGCTGTAGCACTTTAGCCATGATAGCCAAATGTTATGCAAAATATTTCACAAAAATTTGTGTGTCAGGAACACAATTGCACCTGATTTATCATGAATGTGGGAAAAGTGATGCCTTCCTCTTATGTTGGGGTGTAATGAAGGCAAACAACATCATGTGTGCTAATGAGATGTGACCTTATGATACCTGTGGGATTCTCAGCTGTAAACTGGCCAGGCTGGTCTGTTACAGTGACTGCCAGCTGGTTCATTGTTCCCTTTTTTACTTTGGGAAACATCATTGGTGTATTCCTGAGGCACTTTTTAGTGAACACGTCTTTTGGGGGAAAGCCACAATGAACAGTGCATTTCCATTGATGAACTTACACTATATTACCAAAAGTATTGGCTCACCTGCCTTGACTCACATATGAACTTACAGCTTCAACCCTTCTGGGAAGGCTGTCCACAAGAGTGAGGAGTGTGTTTCTAGGAATTTTTGATCGTTCTTCCAAAAGCGCATTGGTGAGGTCACTCACTGATGTTGGTGGAGAAGGCCTGGCTCTTAGTCTTCGCTCTAATTCATCCCAAACGTGTTCTATAGGCCAGTCCAGTTCATCCATACCAGATTCTGTCATCCATGTCTTAATGGACCTTTCTTTGCTTTCTCATGTTGGAAGTGGAAGGGGCCCACTCCAAACTGTTCCCACAAGGTTGGGAGCATGGAATTGTCCAAATGTTTTGGTATCCCTAAGCATTCAGAGTTTATTTCACTGGAACTGAGGGACCAAGCCCATGTCCTGAAAAACAACCCCACACCATAATTCCTCCTCCAGCAAATCTCCCACTTGGCACAATGCAGTCTAAAATATACCGTTCTCCAGGCAACCTCCAAACCCAGACTTGTCCATCAGACTGCCAGATGGAAAAGTGTGATTCTGCTCTAGAGTCCAGCTGCGGCATGCTTTATACCACAGCTTAATATGACACCAGTGACCTCATGGTAGAATTTTGGCCCTAAGGCTGAAAGATCAAATCCCAGGTTGGGTCAAACTTTTAAAAATGGGACACAATACCTCCCTGTTTGATATTCAGGATTAACCAGTTGGATTGGAGGGGTTTGACTATCAGGTATGGTTGTGATTGCAGCTCACTGCTCCCCCAGGTGAATCCCAGGTCAAATGAGAAGAGGCAATTTTGCCCAATTGTGTGAAAATTAATGGGATTCACTTTGTCAAAACCTAGGAACATCCAGTTCATTTCCCTTGCATGTTAATCCCATTTTTTGTAAAAATGTAGTGGATGCTGAGCTTTTTTAATTTAAAAAACACAAGGGGAAGCTTAAATTCTCTTTCGGTTAACCCTGCCACTTCTGACATATTTAAGTGGAGTTTGGTTCTGCAGAATTTCCTGCAACAAATCATGGATGACTGAGCCTGTACTTCACTTCTTACAAAGACAAACCCTATTAAATGATGGCTAATAAACAAAGTGACGTAAAAGCACACCAAACACCCACATTTGAGAGGTAAAAGAGATCAGATGACTTTATTTCTCTACCTCGTTGCAGTCAATGCCGTTGTTGACTGACCAGGTGGTCTGAAAGTACTCCAGCATTCGCTGCTTTAGGCTCTGAGGCAGGTGATGGATACGTATGAAGTCCTTGAGGTCTTTAGTCCTAGTGTGATACTGGGACCAGCGGGAATACATTCTCTGGATGATGGCTGTTACGTTTCCAAAAACCAAGGCGTGCATCAGTGCTGCAGGGAAGAGGAGGAAGAAGAGAGCTAAAGTAAAGGTGCTGAAAGGTTAGACAGGAAAAAGATGGTGGAATAAAAACATGGATAAAATATTGGAAGAGTAAAATAAACAAAAACAAAAAAAACACAAATTCTGGCATGGAAAAATATATTTATGTTTTTTGATTAGAGATCGTAACAAGTGAAAATAATGAGATAGGGCTTTACAACACCTACTGCTGCAGATAAACTAAGAGAAATGTAGAAAAACAGAACTCCTTTAGATATTTAAGTCACACACACTGGTTCAGTATTATCAATTAGGAATAATAGAATAACAATAATTTTTGTCATGCATCACTGCCTTTATTTGATTCTTCTGATAAAACAAGATGAGCATATTTCAATTAAATGTATGTCTGGTACTTCTGCTCTACCCAGAAAGGAGCATCAGTGTCAGGACCGACTGGATTTTATTTGATTAGTTTGAGAAACCTGCCCTTTCCACAGCCACACATAATGTATTCTCTTAATCCCATTCAGTGTTCAGCAGCGCCACAGCTGCGTCACACACTGCTATACATGAAAGCGTGGCTGCTACACCAGTAATCACTCTTTTCAACTCTCAGTTGAAGACAAGAAAAAAAAAATTTAGGAAAGGAAATAAAAAAATCATGTAGAAGTGTGAAGTTAGTTCAGAAATGAAAGGAACATTGCAGTTCTTTCAACTCAGTGGGACTTCTTCATAAAGGTCTTAAAACGATCTTTAGTACAATTTTCCTGAAATATTCCAGATGTGTTCTTAAAAACAGAATTGTTGGCACCTTTAAAGAACGTATAAACCTGGATATTTTTTAAACAAAGAGATTAGTCTCTTGTTCCTCATTAGCATCAGATTTACATTAGAACACATAAGAACGCACCGTGCGGACTCAATGGCTGTGAAAAAAGATAAATCGAAAAATACCTTTGGTGAGTTTTACCAATGCAAGCTATGTAAATATATCATCCTAACATTAATGATGCATAAAAAGACCATAAAGAAGAAATCATGATAATGTTATATTACTGTGGGTGTCTTCACATTATTACATCAAGTCTATCCACTCCTAGTCATTTTTTGCAATATATTTTAAAAAACAGGCTTCATGGAAAAAACATTATTAAACATTTTCACATTTAAAAAAACATCTCCTTACTGTCAAAAAAATAACAATAATTCATAAAAAAGTCAACAGCTTAGCATTAATTGAATGTGTTGAAGTGATGCTAATGATTTTCTTCTTGGCGAAGAACCAGTTCCAAAAAGAAAATATTTGGGGATTCCAAAATCTTCACAAAATTTAAAAAAGAAGTTTTCTAGAAATAAAAAAGGTCTATGGTTTGAGGAGGATCTCAATACAGAAGACCAGAGAGAGGTTGATGGAAATACAAAATAAATATTACATAAACTGAAATCATGATTAAAGAAAAAACTACTAACAAAACTGAACTGAAACACATCAAAATGAAACACATCAAAAATTGAAATCTGAATGAACTGAAGCAGAAAAAAGTGGCGACAAGCAAAGATGTCAGACTGTAACTGAAAGAATGTAATATTCTGACTGATAAAAAATTATTAACATAACGCTCTGATGGTGATTTGTGAAAAGAGGTGGAATTATAACAGCTGGAAAATTCCATTACACCATGACTAGAATAAAACTATCAAAAATAAAACCATGCTAGATTAAAACAAAAAAATCAAACATTAGGGTTTATTAAACAGTAAGAACTAAAACCAAATCAACAAAAATTATTAATAATGTAACATTAATATTAACAGAATTTAACACTTACAAAATGAAACTCAACTATTGTAATTGTTTACTTGTTTGAGTGTCCTATTTTTATCCTTAAGTCTTTTATATGTTTTATGTATGTTATGGCAAATGGACCTTGAGTCTGTAATAAAGCTTATTAATCTATAGCAATAAATAGGGGGTTCCTAGAAAAACTAATGATGAAAAGGGAAAAAAGATTTGTTTATCAAATGATACTTTGGATTTTTCTTTGAGTTTGTATCCTTACATGTGATGTGCCTGTGGCTCCTGACACCCTGGAGCTGGTTAAAAACATTTTGTTTTTGTCCAAATCTACAGTGGTTATTAACATTTTATTACCAAAAAAATCAAACTTTTTATTTCGTGTCCTGGCCCTTTGGATTACCTTCTATAATGGTGGAAGGTAAATGAGTGACAATTCCTTTTTCAGAGCACATTAATGTAACAAAATGTTTATAAATCAGTAGAATTTACTTCTAAAAGTCTGTTATGTTTGTTTACCTCCTATTAGCATGACACAGATTGAGAAGATCTTCTCTGCATCAGTGTTGGCCGACACGTTGCCAAAGCCCACACTGGTTAAGCTGCTGAGGGTGAAGTACAGTGACGCGATGTACACACTCCGGATTGAGGGACCGCTGGTGGTCCCATTAACTTCAACCATGGCGTGATACGGCGATTCCAAGCGTTTACCCAACTCATGGAGCCATCCTGTTTCAAAAGGACATCAGTTCACGATAAACGGTCAGACAGTCGTAGATGACTAACCAAAGCAAATGAAAAAGATTGTGGTCCACCCACTGTATTAAGGAACATCACAAAAAAGCTCTTTTCAAACTGCATTTTTCGTCTGCTCCTGATTCACAATGATTTACATAAAGAAAAACTCTGAAATGCAATATTAAGCTCAATTTTCTTTATATATGTCCTCCTTCATCAGATTATCATCGGAGTCTCAAAACTTTCCTGATGTGTCATTTTAATCTTGGGTAGGTTTCACACAGTTTTCAAATTCTGGGAATGTTGTTTGTCTCTCCTTCATGCTAAACTTAGAGGAACAGTTTCAACACTGAAAGCAGAGCAGATGCTTGATAGCAGGAGCTCATACCCACTCAACACTGTGTGGAGACATGAAGTTCATCCCATGAGTCTCTTGCAGACACTGATGAATGGTAATTGGATGGAAACACCTCATGGCTGCTAGGCTTCAAAACTCACCTCAGCATTGGAAATGAATAATTAGGACACAAAACATTGATCCTGTGTCAGCATGCTGTTTTATGACATTGAAAGGCAGTGATATTAGAAAAGAATCTTTCTTACTTTATCTGAGCTGGACTGCAATTTCAGGGGTAAAGAAGACAATAAAAAAGATTGCAGCTCATCAAGAGCAGGGGTGTGTGTAAAACCAAAATCTGCCCTACCCTCAGTTCTGCTGACATGCATGTCGGAGTTTTGCTTTATTTTGAAAAATGTACATGTATTTCAAGTTATAATTCTATTCTTCTATTGTTGAAAAAGACTTATTCAGTTGCTTTTGGAATTTCTACCTAATTATAGGACATACTGCATAGTTTTATAATCTTAATTTTTATATACAATTCTGTATAACATTTCACATCTTTTGCCTGCCGTATTCTTTCGACTGTATTATATTGCAGCACAAACAGCAGCCTGCTGCATTACCTCTGTTTGCAGCAGAACACCTGCTGTGCTTAAAGGAACAAGGCCAACAGACAACAAATCAAGTTAGTTTTACCATAAAGGAAGGTCACAGGTGCTCTCAGATTAAAAATAACGCCTGCCGTTATTTGCTCTCAACTCACCAATATCCCAGTTATAGCTGTTGGCCTCTATCTCCATCTTGCCAATAATATACCAGATGCAGGCCATCCAGTGGGCCAGCAGGGCAAACATGGACATGAGCAGAGTCAGGACGACTGTGCTGTGCTGTGAGTATCGGTCCATCTTCTGCAGGAGTCTAAGCAGACGAAGCAGGCGCACGGTTTTTAACAGGTGCACCACGGACACCTGGAAAAAAACAGCAAACAGAAATAATATGAATGTACATATTAGAAAATGAGAAAACACTAACACGTTTGTTCCTTTTTTTCATCTTTTATCAAGATTAATATAGCATTTTGAGTATTTCTTTATTAAAATTGTTGTGAATCAGGAGCAGATGAAAAAAAATAGCTCATTTGTGACAAAAAATGCAATAGGCGGACCAGAAGCTCCAGTATTGATCGCCGTTGTTGTTTGAGGAGTTGTAATCGAGCAGCAGAGCGTCTAAACAGATAGCTTAGGTATGGGAGAAGGGGGGGGGGGGGGGTGCTCGGGTGCTCCCCCCTAAAAGTTTTGCACAAACTCAGAGGCAAATTTCAAATAAATTTCTGCTGCTCTGCAGAAGCTATGTCCCAGAAAATGACACAAGTTTTTTTTTTTTATGTTTTCTGAAAACTAACTGCATTATCATAAATAAAAACTTGTGGGATGCTTGTGCAAAAGATCAAAAGATGATCAGAGTGGGTCTATGAAAGATACTGATTAAGATTATGAATGCCACCATTAATCTAGAAAACAAATGGCCCAGCTATACAATTTAAAAAATCTTTTAGGAAAAAAAATTAAATGCACACTGATACAAAACTGAATTTAAAAACAGTTTTACAGATTATATTTTCTAAATCAGTTTGATGAAGAATGAAAATTAATTGAATCACTTTTTTGGCTATCTTTTAGAACCCATCCATTTATCCACTTTTTTAACCTGCTAAATCCTTTTTGGGGTCATGGGGATGCTAGAGCTTTTCCTGGCTACTGTTGGCCAAAGGCGGGGTTCAATCTGGACAGGTCACCAGTCCAAAGCACGGCTGTTTAAGAGTGTTTTATAGTGGAATAGCTGTGCAGTCCTTCCCTTCCCTTCCCTCTATCAGTATGTCTAAATGAGAACTTGTAAATCCTTAGGCCTAAGGTTATAGTCAAGGTTTTGAATTCACCCAAAAAGTTTCTCTAGAAGTCTGAATTCCCTATGAGTTCTTGTGTGCTTCAGGTCCTGGCAGCTATTTGCAGCAACATTTTGTTGGACACAATGGAGTCCAGTCTGCCTGCCCTGCTTTCAGAGATCTCATGCCCTATCATACAGAACAAACTGCTGTGAGGAATATTACTGTGGAATACTCCTCAAACAGCCAGGCCAGCTACTGTCTGTCGACTCAGTTCTGTGCAGTCACAAAGCTGTATGACAAGCCTCCTGGCTGTCCCTGGAAATAACCCACATATTCCTCAATCTTGTTTTACCTGCTTATTCCAGGGTTGGTGAAAAGTACAAACAATCAAAAACAACAGGGCATGGCTGGCTTTGGAAGAACGATTCTCATGATTAAACACGCTACTTCTCCACCTTACTGTCCATTATTTAAAAGAAAATCTACCTAACTTTAGCTTACCTAGTAACAGCCTGAGTGCATGAAGACACTTCTGTATAAACAGAAGATGTTGGTAGTTCTGAGCAACACAACTAATGAATGAAACCATATTGACAGTAAAAAGTTCCTACTTTCCTACGTTCAGTTTAAAAAAAAAGACTCTTCAAAAAAAAAATTTTTTATTCTTAAGGGTCTCTCAAATGTTATAATTAGAACTTGAAAAAACTGAAAAGACTCCCTTTAGTATAATGTGTAGAAAGATGTACTAATGAAGGGCTCTTAAATACAGGAATTCAAATGAGATCAATCAAGAAAGAAGTGTTTGTTTGCTCTATATCTATGTTTATGTGCGCTGTATTCATTCTTATTGTTGGTGAAGCAGCTCTGGTTTAAACCCATAGGAAGACTTTCTTGACACGTTCCTGTCTGAATGATACAACAATCGTATAACTACATTTAAAGGAGTCTTTGTTTGATTCTATGAAAGTTTGGGCTGTCTGCGTCCTTAAACTAACATGTTTGTGCTTCAGGTCCTTTAATCGTCAAAAACACAATTTTGAGCTTAATTCTACTTACATATGACTTCAGTCATAAGAAAAATGCCAAAAGAACATGGTAAAAACACACAAAAAACAATTTTTTTTTTTTAATCATAGTAGGTCTTTAAAGGTATAAAACTCTGCATGTGCACGTTTGTGACAATCAGTAAAAGCAGTAGAGAGGATGGTGTTGGGGTGGGCAGATATGCTCTTGCACACATCTTCAACATGCTTTATGGTGGTTTTTGCACACCCTTGCTATGAGACATAAAGATGGTGCAGCATGAGGGGTAATGAAGCCGCCTACTGAGCCCTGGGGAGAAGCTCCATCTTGTCTCCAGCATATATCAGCTCCCCTTCCACATCCAGCTCCTGCTGCCTTTCTTTTCCTTATACTGCGTTTTTATTTCCTCCGCTTATCAGGTGGGAAATGGGCATTCGGCTAAATTATTGCATCCTTTTTAAAGCAGCACGTAAACTAGAAAGGTTGTAATGTAGTAGAAATGGCAATTATTTCTCTACCTGCAGCAATGCCTTTAGCCCTATAACCGCATCACAACAACATGACAGGTCAGTTGATTTTTATTTATTTTAGTGGCAGCACCAGTCGGCTCAAAAACATAAATGGTATTAAACCAAGAAGGCTTCAATCTTCAAAGCGTGCAATGACTATTAGTAGCTAAAACAAAAAAAAAATCAGGTTTCCGTTTTTGCAAAGCTGTTATCGTCATTCAGTCATAGGTTTGAAATCTTTTAAAACATAATTCAGCAAAAAGATGTTGACCCTAAGAATCTTCCAAGACTCCAAACTACCACAGAAGTGTCCCTTGAAACACTATTAAGTGTGCCAGAAAGAGAAAACTGACAGAGACATATGACTAAAGACATAAGGGACGACCACTGCTGAGGCCTCCTGGCTCATTTTGGTGAGCGATGGTTTTTGCCCTAGAAGCAGACTTTCTGAATGCTCTGTCTTCAGAGGGGGTATCAAGCAGAACATGCTGCAATTATACCAGCCATTCTACCTCTCCCCAGTGGCAGTAAAGAATCTATGGCCCAGTAGACCTATGCCTAAAGCCTGATCCACTGGGAGTCCTTGGTATTTCCATTAATAGACTTTGGAACCAAACTGGTGTCTTTGCCTGGGGCAGCCTGTCGCAGCTCAACACCTGTATATTTTGATACAAAAAAGGTTAGTTTTTTTAGTTAGTTTTAGTTAGTTTTGTTTATTGGTTTTTTTATTTCAACATTTTCCAGACAAAATTTAAAAATTTCAATATACAGAACAGTTGGAAAAAATGTCTTACATTTTTTGAATAGGGAAGTTCCAATTGTTAATCATATTTTGTCATGTTTTTTATATTTTTTACATTGAAGCAGCAACATGTGTAACTCATTGTAAAGGGTTTTGAAACCACAGGTAGTTTTGGCAGAGATTTTTATGCCTGTGTAGGTACAATAACCATTCGGCCTACAACAACCGTCGGGGGTCCTTCGAGTAGTGCCGACGTCATCATTATGTGATTGGCTGTCCATTGGTCCGATGAAGTATCAGACAGTGATTGGTCTGGACAAATTACTATACTACCATAGAAGAAGAAGAAAAAAAGAAAAAGTCCGTTGTAAACAAGCAGAGCTCTGACACAGAGCGAGATTATCTTCTCAATGCGCTTTTATTATTGTTGTGATTACTATTAAGTGCATTGCAGCCGAATGGACTGCGGTCCGAACCCTCCTCCGGACCGAACACTATAACAAAGCACCTTCCCCGCCTGTGAACACGAAGCTACGAGACTCCAGCTGCTGTCCTCGGAGACACGGTTCTCTATGTGGAGCAGCAGGTTCATTCTAACAGCCACATATCTTTTTACAAAGAAGGTTGTGGCAAAATCCCTCCATAAACATTATAAAGAATAATGTCAGACACAACTTAAGAGGAAAAAGAACTTTATGTTACAAAAGGAAACCGGAAATGCAAATATGTAGAGTCTGAGCAGATCTCCACGCTTCGTAGTTTGTCCAAGTGGGGCCACCGTAGTGTGATGTTATTCTCAGTCGAATGGACCCCGAACGGTAGTTGTAGGCAGAACGGTTATTGTGCCTACACCGGATGCCCTTCCTGACACAACCCTGATTTTATCTGGACCAGCACAGGGAGGTCCAGACTTGGGGCCCCCTTGCGACTTCATAGTTAGGCAGTAGGGTGAAGGGTCTTGCTCAAGGACCCACACTGAATGAAGCTCATTGCACCCCCTGGGAAACAAACCCTGATTTCACATGCACCAGTCCTGCACTTAACCAACTCAGCTATCCAGCTACATACACATAAAACCCCAAAACATTTATAGTTTGAGTGTGGAACTATGTAGAAGTGGTGAAAAGCACATACAGTTTTTGTAGAAAAAAGTTTGGGTCCTCACTTTTAATAATATCTTCACAGATGTGCAAGTTGCCCTTCCAATGATGCACTGAGCACAAATGCACTCCCACACAATCACAGAGATTGGTTTAATATCTTTAACAAACCATATTATAACAAACCAGATGGTCCCTCTTTCTATTGATGCATTCATTGTAGGAATAAAAAAGGCAGTTTTCAACTCTTGGTTAGCAAAGTGTTTCAGACATTAGTACACTGTACTTATGACTCGCTTGTAAATCATTCAGTTCCTTTAATATGTTAGGCTGAATGTTTGTGTGCTCCAGTCTAATAGTCTATAGAATACAGAGTATTCGCTTTCTGTACATTAGGGCCCAGACAGCACAAACTTTTATGATAGAATCAAACAAAGACTCCCTATAGTGTCGTCTTACGATTGGTTATATCATTCAAACAGGAAAATGTCAAGAAAGTCTTCCTAATTGCTTGAGATCTATACTTTTTCTTTCTCACAACTGTTCTTATGCGGCTTTGTATTGACTCCTGTAGAAGAAACAAAGATTTTAATGATACGGGCCTGATTGTTTTGTGCTGAAGATGGAATCCACACCAAATTAAAGCCTGGAAGCTGGAGCTCTGGAAACAATCCCAATGATTGTTGCTGTGCTTGCCGCTCTTTAAAGAACAACACATTTATAGACTGTTTTGGAGCAACATGCTAACCCTTTATATATGTAAAAAAACAAAAAACAAAAAAAACAATACTTGGTGAGTTTAGTTAAAGCTTTGAGTAGAGCTGATTTATAAAGCAGTTCTAAACAGTTCTTGGTATTTGTTACATCCACTTATAGAGATATAAAGAATTATTTTTTACATAAATATTTATTTAGGTTTGTACTGGCTGTCTTTTCTTAGATTTTGTAAATATTTAAAAACAAAAGTTAGAAATCGCATATTTAAAAATTTGATGCAATGGTTTACAGTACTATGGCATTCACCATATTATTCATTAACACAACTGTGAAGTAGGTTTTTGTGAATTTATTGAATGTGTAAGATTTCCACAGTTGTTTTTATTACCACAGCTTAAAAAATATATGACATACCTTCCTCTCCCCACATTTTGCCTATGCAGTCCAAGCTAAAAATGTATTTAAATATTTATGTACAAAAAGATTTTTAAAAAGAGAGAAATATACTCTGTGACGGTAATATCAAATCTACTTACCACGCTCACTCTGACAGCATAGAGCAGATCAAAAGGCAACGCAGCCACCAGATCGATGATAAACCATGTGGTCAGGTAATGGATGCATATCTGACGAGCGTCAAAGATTACCTGACCGGACTTGCTGACATAAGTAGTGCGAAAATTGAAAATAATATCTGAAGGATAGAAAAACAACAGTTTATTTTTAAGGTGTGGGTTTCCCCACAGAGTCAATTCTTCACATCAAGGAAAACTGTTTACTAGCATGAGCATACCTATAATGAAAAGTATCTCCACAGCAATATCGCTCACAGTCGTGCTGCGTGTCAGGTCATCATCATCACCAATGAAGCAGACGTTATAGGGAACCGTCACAGCAACATAGAATGTGGCGAGCAGGATCAGCCAGTCCCATCCCGCTTTAAAAGTGCTGTAGTGTAGAAGGATGAATTTGGACTTCTTGGCATCTGCTACCTTATACTCAGGCAGAGCAGGTGGGTCACCAAACACGTTCTGGACAAATAAGAAAAGTAGTCTGCTTCAAAAAATAAACAAACGGAAGCCAAGAAAGTCTGAGAACATTGTTAAGATAACTTCTTATGATCGAATGAAGACAAAGAAGGAATAATCCAGCAGTATTCTTCAAGTTCATTCAGAAAGCTTTCAGCTGAAAAGGCTAAAGTGCAGTCCTTATGAAGGGAACAGCTTTTTAAAACCTAATTTAATGTAAATACATTATTTAAATATGTTTTTAAACTTTCCTGTGTCTGACAATAAAGCTCAGTCATTAATAGTAGCTGGTAAATAGAGAATAATGGGGCGCAAAGCTTGTTTCTCTGAACACCCTTTAAAAAACAGAAAGATTAGGATTAATGAATACTTTAACTAAGTAACCACTTAATCAAAATACATATATTACTTTTTCCAAGTAATGAATTCAAATGTAAGCAGATTTTTTTTTTTTAAATCAATGTAACTACATCAATGCTAAGAAATATTTTTGGTGTATGTTAATTTAACAATTTTGCCGGTCAGAGACATGTGGCTGCTTTTCAATTAAAATTAACTTATATGTTCAAAGGCCCATGTGATCCTTGTCCACTGCTTGTCATTAAAAATAATTTGATTTCAGGAATTAGGTGGTGGTTGTTGATAGCACATTTTTGAATATTGTTGCACTTGTTGCTTCAAAAACCCCAAAAGGATATTCTCCTAATTTGATGATCATACACTTAATTTTAGAAAGCTGTGCCTAATGATGCCCCTCAATCGTTTCTATTTCTAGTGAGGGATGGTTACTTAGAATACATTTGGGGATATCTTTGCCATTTACTTTAACTGTGAGCAATCCATCTGCTGTTATCAAAGCGCGAAAATAATATTTTTTTAAGATGTTACTTTTGAAACTGCTGCTACCTTCATGCAATGCTAGCTTTGTCTTACTGCTTGTATTGACAAAAACATTCATTGCAATAAATAAAGTGATTTTCTAAAATGGAACTGATACAGTTATTTAGTTAGTTTTTTGTTACTGTGTGTATTTGTCTTAATTACCAGTTTTTCAAAGCACACACCAAATTTCTATTTTAGTCTACAGGGGATTAAGCAAACTAATTAGAATCCTTCCTGTCATTTGTCTCATTTATTTATCATTAACTTTTTGTAAGTGGTGGTACAATATATTTTTTCCAACCTCCTAACCGTTTGTGGAATAATACCTTGTTGAGTTTAATCTTGCTCTTCTCCCTGCTGTGCAAGTGACCAGAGATGTGGTAGAGAACAGTGCCGCTCCGCAGCCGGGCTGTGCTGAAGGGAGAGCCTGTTTTCACCCTGCCACGCCGCCGCTCTGGAAGCACACACACACGGGTTGATGCACACCCATCAACAACTCTTTACCCCCCCAGGATTGGCTCCCGACGTTTGAAACTGTCATTACGTTTGATGAAATGCAAATCGTTCTGTCCTGAATAGGAAAACATAATGTATAAAAAAATAAGAATAAATACAAAGATTGTACCATTTTTTAGAAAATCTGTCCCATTTGCTTAAACATAAAATAAAAATTATAGTTGGAAAAAAAAAACCTTTGCTGTGGTTCTACTTTGGTATTGTTCAAAAGCAGGTTTCTGTCATACATAATGGGGAGTATTGCGTATTGTATCCAAAAAAAGAGCTCTTTACTGCTTTGGCAGACTTGTAGTTTTAAGATAGTATAGTGGTTTTGGATTGCAGCTTAAGTAAACACTGCGGCAAGCGCAGTTCTGTGTTTTTTAGTGTATTGTTGAGGCAGACTATTTAGAGGAATGAGGGCAGACTGAGAAGTTCAAAGCTGGGACAAAGCTTGGTATTCATTTTGGCCATTTCAAAGGTTAAAAAAACAACATTTTTTTGTAGTATAAGTGACGTCAAAGACGATAACACAGTTGGGGAGTGGAAGTGAAACTCCTTTGGAGTGTCCTTTGGAAAACGTGCTCACATGAACCCCACAAGGTGGACAGACAGGGCCCATCCATAAAACAGTGTAGGGCTTATTTTTAGATCTAATGAATTTCCCTTCAGTTTTTTCAGCCATTCTTTGGGGGGTGTTTGGGAAGCACTAGTGAGGTGAGAGCTGTCTATCTGAGAAGTAGGTGGTGGTACGAGGGCACTTGTAGAACAAACAGGAGATGTGAGAATGGACAGTTATTGCAAAAAACAGCAGAGTGTAATGAGAAATCGAGGTGATGGAGGAGCAGAGAAATGGACGAGGGACACTAAAAACTAGGGACATAGTGTAGACTATGGTTTTAGTAAAGGGGAAACTTTTATGACAGAAAAGGTAACAGAACGTCGGAAAGTGTTCACCCCACACATTGGGTTCTTCCACAATTTACTCAAGACATCCAGGAAAAGAGAGTCTCTGTGGGTACCATCAGACTTAAAAGACTTCTTAAGCTATAACTAAAGTTCTCCATGCCCTTGTGGACCAAAATAACTCTTTAATCATTCTTATAAGCAATAAAAGAACTCAGACAAAAGAAATTGCTTTTAAATTTCATATATTTAATGTGTCACAGTGGCATTACTGGGTGACTTTTTGAAACTAGCTCTTATGCCTTAGTCACATGTGCCTGTTTTTGGATGGTTATTTCCTCATTTCTAACAGCCAAACTGGGTTCAAGGGACACGAAAGAAGCTTGCAGATTTCACTTTAAGAGCCCTAACAGGCTTCCTGCCCAGTTTGCAGGATTTGGGAGCGTAGAAAAACTGAAGAATCTGTACGACATGCCTACGTCTCATCTGATTCACACGTACTTACCATTACAGGTTGTATAAGGGTGTATTCAAACAGGACACATTTGGTTCGCCAGAGTTTGTTTCCTCTGATAATCCGGAACAAATTTTCTGTCCAAATGCGCCAAAGTAGATCCTGGTCTGAGACCAGGAACCGCTCTCGGACCTATCTTTAAAAGATGTCTCTTTTTATTTCTAACTGGACTGAGCTTCAGCTCGCTCTGAGATTTTCTCACATTCTGAACAGTCTCCATGCTCTGAGCAGAACAGCTGGACCAAATGGCCACTGTAGCTGATCATTGCAGGGTGGAAATAGAAAAGAAAGAAAGCAACCATGACAGTAAGATCCAGAAACTCATTGAAATTTGGTCAGATGAATTCAGGCTCATTAAAACACCTTTTTCTTTTTTTTACTTGTCCTGTCCAAAAACTGAGCAAGCAGATGAAAGCTGAAGGCCCCTTGTGTTGGACAGATTTTACTGTTACAACAGGGGTTTTGGATCTTCAGACAAACAGAGTATATTTGTTTAAACCCCTTTGGTATTTGAGGCTAAGCTTTATTTATAATAACTGTATTCATATTAGGCCTTCACAATAAATCACAATTATTTTGTCATCGCGATATCAAGCGGTGCAATAGTCATATCGCAAAAATCACGATAAATGGTTACTTTAAATGTGCTTAATCAATCTTATGGCAGCTTGAAGTATTTAACAAATCAAATAAACCATTTATGCATTTGACCAATCGGATGAAGCCCTTTTATGATAGATGCTCGACTCCCATGTAGACTTGCTTCATATGGACTTTAATTTAAGGTATGTTGACTCTTATTTAAATTAAACTGCAATGACATGGAAAGGATGTATTTAGTTGTTTTGCTATTTCGACAGTTATTTAGTCATCACAATACTGATCACTAATATTGCATATTGCATGTTTTCCTCATATCGTGCAGCCCTAATTTATATACATTCCTTGTCGGACCGGACTTATAAAAAAGAAGAGAGAGGAACAGAATGGGATGTTAGAGATGGCGGATAAGAGGTTAAGATGGGGGGGATAGAGGCGGTGAGCAGTCAATGATAAATACGTGCATACATAAGAGTGTCATAAGGAAATAGCTTAGCATGGATCTCACATACACACACCTGCACACACCAGCAAATAGTTTGCACACAGCTATTTACAGGTTTTAAGTACATTCATAAATTCATTAAAAGAAACTTTTAACATGATCCACATTGCTTCTCACACTGTCTTCCCGACAATCTATACATCATAAGCACTTATCAGCATACCTTCATAGCTGTTGCCCCCTTAGTAACGGCCTAGCAGTTACTGTTTGTACTTGCCTCCACCGTACCAAAGCAGCAAGTACAAACTGTTGTATCTGACGTTCATACAGACGTTCATAATTGATGAGCAAAATATAAAAGGTTGAATAAGTGAAGTTATCCAGGCAGGGATTGCAAAGCACAGGACTTCCATTATCCCCCCCCCCCCCGTAATCTATAGTGCCTTTGTTTACAACCTTTGGTTCGAAACAGAAATGTCAGGTTGACAGCAGTCTGAATACAAACCAAACGCAAGGTTTAGGACGCAATCCGGACCAAAATAAGATGACTTGGTCCGGACCAACTAATTTTTCCAGTCTAAATACACCAAAAGTGTTTGCTAGAGTTTGCTGTGCTCACTCACAGCATGGTTGTAGACAAAAATGTTCATGAACATTTTAGCCCTACGACTTTACCAAGTGCTCTACAACCTTGATTATAATTCCTGAGGGCCATCTGCATGCCCTGCAGCTTTGCATAGTGTTCACCCGCAGACAACCCATATCCACATGTAAAGGCAGCTGTGACAAAAGCATAAATTGTGACTAAAGTTCTTTATGCCCTTTAAAACCACAAGAACTTTTTTATGTGATTCTTATAATCAATGAAGGAGCTCCAACAAAACAAACTCTTTTTAACATTTCATATATCTGATGTGCCAGAATAGTTAATGGGTGACAGTTGAAACAAATTTCTCAACAAGAGCATGATGTTTAAGATTTAGACGCCTCAAGTGCAGAGTGAATGCAAATACGCCCCCACCCCCCGTTATGATATTTAATAATTATATTTTTGCAAGATTACCCGATTCTTGTTATAAAAGTTAATCTTTCTTTGAGCAGTTTTACATCTGACTGAGAGAAAAGATAACCATATTGCATGATTAGTCTTACCTTCCCTCCGGTCCTCGTGGATGGCTTTGGCTTTAGTGTCAGTTATGTCCTTAAAGGAAGCCAGAAAGAGCACCACATCTCCCTTCTCGTTTTTGATTGGAACGATGTCCAGCAGGCACCAGAACAGCACAGCTGAAAGTACAAAGAGACATTTTTTTAATGCCATCAAATGCAACTTTTGGGAAGTTTCTGAGTTGATCTGGAATGTGTATACAGTA
The DNA here is from genome assembly GCA_023969325.1 of Oryzias curvinotus. Classification (NCBI taxonomy): domain Eukaryota; kingdom Metazoa; phylum Chordata; class Actinopteri; order Beloniformes; family Adrianichthyidae; genus Oryzias; species Oryzias curvinotus. Next base: position 27,109,175 of record CM043716.1, read on the forward strand.
CAGACCAAAAGTTTGGACACACCTTCCCATTCATTTGAATGAGAAGGTGTCCCCCAACTTTTGGTCTCTGTACTGTATGTTGGCTTTGTTTGCGCTGGGAGTGAATAAACGGTTCCATCGATTCCTCAACTCATCAGTGGGCTTGCTAACCCTTAGAGGTCACAAGGGGATGGGGGAGAGCAGAGGCTTTAAATAGACCGGGCTAACCATTCCCCAAGCACAACAAGGGATGAACAAATCTTTGAAGTCTTGTTTCCTTTTAAATAAAAGCCTTTCAAAAGATTTTCTCGGCGACACGTCTGTGTGTATATTTTTCAAAGCATAAGCTAGTACAGGCTACTCCAAGGAAAATAGATAATGGCAAAAAAAAAAAAAAAATCAACATGAATTTAGACCCATGTATAGTCCTCCACAGGTTTGTGGGAGAATATATTTTTTTCTGCTTTGATTTTAACTCCACAACAGTTTTCTTGGTGCTTTAACTTGTTCAAGACGTCTTGCATGAATAAATGAGAAAAAACATCTGTTTTTGTTTTTTTGAAGCCTACATTTCTCTGAAGTAGTTTGGGAAATTTGACATGGCTAGTTGGCAAATGTGTAGTTAGTAATAAAAATCCATGTGTGTGAGATGAACAGACCCCCCCCCCACACACACACACACACCTTGGTAGCTATGCAGTCAAATTTTAAAAATTAAAAATTGTAAAATTAAACATTTTAAGTGGTCTTTTAATTCTGATTATGCTGTTTATGGACAAAGTTTAAAAATCTAGGTTTTCTTCCAGGACACAGTTTCTGCAGAGCAGCAGAAGTTCAGTACAAATTCACCTCTAAATTGTGGGCTGGATTTTTTCTGCAAAGCAAGCCCACCCCCTTCCCCTCCCTGTTGGTGAGATCCTGCATGAAGATCGTGACCTGTCCAGCATAATTTCCAAAAGAATTGTTTCATCTGCTTCAGATTCACAACAATTTGAATAAAGAAATACTCAGCAATGCAATTCTGAGCCTAATTTTCTTTATACATCTCATCCATCATCAGAAAAATGACACAAGAACATGTTAAAAACACCAAAAACACAATTAAAAAAAAAGATTTTAAGTAAAAACTGTTTAGTCTGCAGCATATATAGTCTCATGATGAAGGCTCACAACCAACTAAATGGATTTTTGATCCAGAGGGATTTCCCATGGAGTTTCCTTCCATCACCCCCAATCTCTAAGCTTTCCTTGCCTGTTTGTAACTCAATCTCAGTGTTTTTGTCTCTGCTTGAGTGCGTGTGTGAGTGAACAGCTGAACGGCTGAGAAGCAAGATGCCACTATCAGGCACCCAGAGTGAAGAGGAGTATTCCTGATTGCGAGCATGCAGCGCTGTCTGTTCTCAGGCAGACAGACGGAGGACAAACTGAGTCAATCAGCCTTGTTTACTTTCAGGACTCCGCTGTGACAGACGGAAAGAGAGAAAAAAGGAGGAAAGGAGAGATAATGTAACCAAAGGGCTGAGCAGGGGTGAAAGCCAACAACGTACTGAGAAACTGGCAGCACCACAGCTGTAGGTGTGTTTGGCACATGCAGAAAAAAACTGAAAGCAAGACCAAACAGAGACATATTTGGAGGAAAGGGACAAAAAGCAATTGAAAGACAAAAACACAAGATGAATGAGTGTGATGTGAGATATCAGAAAGGGAGAGCTGCATCTGTGAGGGTATTATCAAACATATGTGCGTGCATCTGAACTGAGCTATCTGCTAAATCTACTTTAATCAATCAAAGAAAAAGCTGTAAATTTGAATGGTGTATCACACAGTTTGTTTACATTCTATTTTCAGAGCCTTCAGCCATCAGGCTCCTCTGTTATAGATCCAGCTTCCAGTTTAGGAGGTAAATATCTTCTCCAAACAAAAGTTTCCCTCATGAAAAATGTAATGTTTGGAAGTTTTACAAGTAAATGTCTGAAAGAACCACTCCAGTGAAAATTGTGTTTTTGTTGAATTTTTCTGATGATGGAGGACATATAAGAAAATTTAGATTGAACTGCTTTTCTGAGTATTTCTATATTGTAATCATGGAGAATTAGGAACAGATTTAGGAAAAAGCTTGTGGGTGTAATGCAAAAACTGAAATCAGCAGGCCACAAGCAATTTTACCTAAAAAGCAGAAAATTTAAAGAACTTTTTTTCCCCATGTATTTGAACCTACTGTACAAATATACATAAAAACGTTCAAATTTCATCAAACAAGTTTAATTCCGAAGGTGACAAAAAAAATTACTCATGTTTTTGTTACTGGAAAATGCACTTTTTATGTCTTTCAAGTAGAAGCTAAATTTGGGTAAGTTTGGAGCAGAAGTGGATTGATGCATATTTTGCATTAATTGGTGTCAAGGGGTTAAAATGACAATAAAAAAATAAGTCAGGAAACCTAAATCAATACATTATCTCAAGTCAAGGCATCCTCCTTTTAATCTCTTGATGTCCTTGTTATTTCCCCCCCCTTTGTTCACTGGCCAGCTTCCTAATCATTATGGCACACTCCATGCCACAACTGGGCTCAGCTAAACTGATGGAGACAGGGTTATGCAGCTATTAGCTGACATGCTATTAAAGTTTAATGAGGCTCAAAGTTAAATAACAAGTGGATGACATTTTTCACTGATGGATTTGTTTAATCACCGTTTAATGAGCACAGATCAATAAAATAAGTTTTATATCCCTTCCTCTAGTAATTATTTCCTCCATGCAGTGGCCCATATGCCAATTTAAATGGAGTTTCCCCAGAAATAGTCACAGAGAGCAAATTTATTACAATATAAAAAGTGAAATTGTGCATGATACTGACTTTGTCTGCACATTTTTGCATAGAATATTTCTGCTCATCCTCTCACTGTGGTTGAAGGGCCAATCTGGCAAAGAGCAGGAGTTTTCAAAAAACGTGAACAGAAACAGAAGCTACAACAATCCATCAAACACAAAAAAGAAGTGTTTTGTGTTTACCTGTCTTTGAGTAGAACATGATCTCATCTTTAAACTCTTTGCGCTCCTCCAAGGCCTCATCAATGCTGAGAATGATGCTTTCACTGGTCTCAGGTCCATACAGGAACTTACAGGCACAGCTCTTCTGCATGACCTCAGCCCTGGAGAAGCCTGTGAGCTCGCAGAAGCCATCCGAGCAGTAGACAATGGGAAATCCCTTTGACACCTGAGCATTGGCCAGGATGAAGTTACTGTCTGTAGAAGGAGAAAAAGACAGAGGATCTAGGTTTTATCGTCTATTTGTTCTATTTATTTTTATTTATAAATCTGTTAGTTCAAATATTGACATATTCTTTATTATCAGATGGTTTTAACAGGATAAATGTAGTTTTAAGCTAAACATTCATTCATCTTCTAAACCCGTCTTGTCCTTTTCAGGGTCACGGGGCTGCTGGAGCCTATCTTGTGGGTGAAGGCAGGGGGGCACCCTGGATAGATCACCAGTCTGTCGCAGGGCCACAATCACACACTCATGGATTCTCACATTCAATTAACCTATGAAGAAAGTTTTTGGACAGTGGGAGGAAGCCGGAGTCCCCAGAGAAAACCCACACATGCACGGGGAGAACATGCAAACTCCACACAGAAAGGTCCCCCATTGATGTTCTATTTCAGGTCCCTCAGCCGGGACTTTAACCGAGGTCCTTCTTGCTGTGAAGCAACCGTGCAGTAAGCTAAACACATTGATGTGTATTTCTTTAGAATGCTGGACATTGTGTAAAAAACCTCCTTTTGAGCTATTTCTCTTATTCAGTTTTTCACAATGGGTACCCCTTCATTTTTATTGCAAATAATCTGATCAAAGCAAACTTAATTGGTGGAGAAAATAAGTATTGGAGGTAGGACTGTTGAAAATAGGGGGTCTTAGAGAAAGAAACATTTAAAGGGAAAGCATGACAAAAACACAGACTTGTTAGGCTCAATTACTGACATTAATGTTACTCACATTTTAAACTTTTTGACCGATAGATGCACATAAAGTCTTACAAACACAAATGTCTGTTACCTAAATTGTGCAGGAGGGTTAGTACTTTTGTTCATGAATCCGTTAAATTCAAAAGTGTGTATCTTAAGGCTGTTTGCAGTGCCTGAAACACCTCAACTGTAAAGCACCCAGAAGAGACCTTATGCACAACCCACTAGAAATGGTTCTGTTGGATGAAAAGAAGTCTTCTTTCAGATTCTCTCAGATAAGGGAGCTCCTCGCCCTGTCCCAAAGGAGATGTGCAATCTCATTCTGTCTCTTATTGCCTGGAGCTTGTGACCAAGCACAAGCTTTGGAATGTGATTAATACCTCTGGAACGGGGTCAAAGAAAAAAAGAGTTAAAGGTAACTCTCCAAAATCATTTGTGAAAAGGACTTTAAATGTATTGAAAACGCCTGTGTAAAGTTTTTCTTTTCAACATTGAATTTTACAGACCATAACTAATATTTAGTGGTAGCAACAAATTCAAGGTACTTCATAGCACTCTGCTGTTACCTTTTTTGGTTTGGATTCACACTTGTATAATTTGTGCAAATGTCGAAAGCAAAATATGCTGCATTTAGCCAAAATAAAGATGGTCCAAAGGTGTGTTGACTGATAGACAGAAAATCTGAAAAGGCAGCACAGTAATGTTTAACTTTGAATAGATCTCTATGCTTGACACAACTGATACACTGTCTGCCATAATATCAGCAGCTACTGCGATTTGTGCTCTTCAGCAAAGTTGTGAGGCCTAAGTCACATGAATCCCTATTCGGAGCACAGGTGTGACTTGTAGTTCCCTTTTGATTCGTGTGGCCGCCTTAAAGGAGGTCAGGAAAATGGAACGTAAGATTGTTGTGCATGAGGTAAGTGTATCGGGAAGTATTTGTCAGGATAGTGTAAGTTACACACATTTATGACGTACAAGTGAGGCTGTCATATGCTGCACTTGTCCCACACTTGTCATTAGGGAGGTCAATGCAATGGCCCCTGCTGTTCGTACACAAGTGGTGCACATACGGGGTGTGCAGGTGGTATTTAAAAGCCCGTAGGATGTCAACACAAACTACCCTCTCATTGTCTCATTTCTAACAGTCAAGCTGCATGGAAGGAGCATGCACTTCTCACTTAAATAGAACTAACGGGCTCCTTGCACTGTGTGCATGGTTGAAAATAGGAATAATTCATATGACATGCCTGCATCACCCCTTACTTACCCTTACGTGTTGTATAAGTGTTCACTATGATCTATCTCTGGCAGCTTGCCCATAAAAAATGTGCATAAACCTTAAATTTTGTGTGGGTCATTTTTTGCCTGCAGACAGCCTGTATCCACCCGTATGTGCAGTGGGGACTACACCATAAGCTCCATATAATAACATTTAGCCTGTTCATTCCTTAAACAGTCTTGGTGTGCATTTACCTCATAATTAACTTTTTTTTTAACCAATGCATTGAAAAATTGGTCAGGAAGTGCCTCTGTAGCACCTTGGATGAACCACTCTCTGCGCCCTTTGGGGTGATCACATGGCTTTCATGCATGCAGGTATAAAAACAGATGGGATCTTCAGCTCTGGCAGATGAAGGCCTGTGTAGGCTGAATGAATGACGCTCATTTACCTGAAGAACAGAAGCCAGCTCTTGAAAACAGAAATCTTTGACTGGCATCAAGAAACTGACCTTGAATTTAAATTGTTTAAAAAATGATATGCATGTTGGAAAAAAAACGAGTTTATACATTGGAAATAAAAACCACCATAGCAACTATTGTTATTACAGCTAAAGTTTTTTTTCTGCCTCTTAAAATCTTAAGTTCACTTGAACAGGAATGAGAAAAAAGTAATTATCTTAGTAATTAAAAAAAAAAAAAAAAATCAGATGTTACTAACTCTAATGGAATGAAAAAAAAAAGTAAAGTCAGGGTGACAGAAGACAGACCTGAGTTTCGGGGCTCACATTATAGACAACAAATCAGCTTTTTACCATTTCAGCCAATTTGCAAGACTCACAGATCCTGTTAAAAAAAATTATACTATCAGATTATAAATTATGAAGCAGTGTAAAGCCTTTATACTTGACAGATCTCCTTTGTGGTCTGCGAACCAAGCAGGGCTCCCAAATCTGCAGGAATCAGTCAGCCTGTGATCCTGAGGTCAAAACCAAACTGCGTGAAGCTGCTAAAGCTGTCAAGTACCACATAGATGAAACTAACTTTGAAATGAGAAGAATGTTACATTTTTTTCTGGTGTCTTTCCTCACAGTGACATCTATGTTTTTATTTCTCCTTACATTTGTTTTGGTTTTTGTGTTTTAATGTGTCGTTTAGCTGCCAAAGCCTTCAAACATCTGGGTGTGAGATTTGAGATTTGCTGATGCTGCCTTGTGTTGTTCCATGAGATGGAGGAAAAATAATCACACAAGCCCTGACGTTTATCACAGTTAATCAGCCTATTTGCCTGTAGCTCTAAATACCTGGATGAAACACACCAGCTGTTTTTACCCTAATCCATCAATTATGGCAAACAAATGCACCCACCATAAGCAAGCACCTAGACAGCGCTGTGCACATCGCTGATGGACAGTTAATTTTTTTTCTGTGTGGTGCCCATTGTTAACAGAGAGTGGACAATTATGGTCTGATAAATTATGTGACTGATATACAGATGTGGGTGTGTAGGGCGTGTGCTTCCCTGTCATTAAATAGGTGTTACACCAACTAGTGAACCACCACAATTGAGGATTTGATAAAAAAAAAAACACAAACAGAAGTACAGAAATGAAAAGATATTAGTGTAAAACATAAAAGCTTACATAAGCTCACCAATAACCTTTCCAATGATGCTGCAAAAGCACTTGTATCAATTATGCTGCATTACCAAAATCAATTTTATACACCAACAGCTCCACTTTCTGACATCCTGGATGTTTAATTGTTTCATGTAGCTTGTCAAGCTTTGTTGAATAAAACCACATCAGACTTGCTCTGAGAAAGTAGCTGCAAAGAAAAAACTGAATTGTGTGTTACCCTCCAGAAATGAGCTGTGTCTTTTTAAAGTGATCCCAAACAGGACCTGAAAGGCTCCTCTGTTTGTACTTTTTAGTCACCAAAACCTTCAAATTCATTTTCCCTTATTCCTTTTACTTCACTTCTGCTAAAATAAATGAAGTAGAGCTGAACACTTCACTTAGGTTTGGAGTTAATGGCTTTCATTTTGAATCCACGCACATAACGAAACACTAAAACCTGCAAAACAGCTGCCCAGTTTTTGGTAAAATGTTCAACAAATACTAATGGGCATCATTTATGTGATATCCTAACTACTACACAGTAAGTTAGGTATGATAGGAATTTTGACAGCTCCATCTGTTTTCCAAGATTTTTTTTAACACATTTTATTTATCAGAAATGATAGATAAGGATTAATGAAGACTAAAACTAGGCAGAACTGAAACATGACAGAAAGACAAAACAAAACTGAAAAGATGATATGAAAGGGAGAAAACATAGACAGTATATCACTGGACAGCTTGACCCCTCCCCCCTCGCATTCCAAACAGGAAGTACCTGGTGGCTCCAAGAAGCCCAAATCCCATTGATTTCTACGGAGAAATAAACAGCTATTACTCAGTCATTCTATTTGTCAGAATAATCCAACATCTTTTTGCCAATTCAATTTTGTTTTTCCTGGTATTTTTCTTTATCACAAGTGTTCAAATTATAAACTTACCAATCAGATGCCTCAGTAAAAGCATGTGGTGCCCGCTGGCCCCCACATCGATTGTTTGACAGATTCTCCAGAGCCGCTTTCAGTGGAAGGGCTATGGAATCCGAACATGCTCACTCATGACTGGCAACAGTAGTTGCCATTAAAAAGTGACTCAGTCCAACTCAGACCAGTCACTATCGTCTGGCCCCAAATGCGGAGCCATTGTGGAAAAATGGCAACTGAATTTGCTTCATTTCGCTGGAGCTGGAGGTAAGGCATTTCCTGTGGGTGATGTCATTTGTCTATCTTTATTTACAGTCTATGGGAACAACCTCTGACTGTATATGAGAACTAGACCGAGTGAGTGTGATGTCACCTATGAAAAATTACTTAATTCCAGTTCAAACGAAAGAAGTCAATTCAGCCACCATTTTTTCTTAATACGGACATCTCCATGTTAGAACCCAAAATTGTCAGTGAGCAGTGATTGGTCTAAATCGGTCTGAGTCAACGTTTCTGTGGCAATCACTTTGGCCAGGAGTGAGCTTGTTGAAAGTCCACATCCCCACCACTTCACAGCCAGTTTGGGAGAATCTGTCAATCAAACATTCCAAACGTTAGACATGAGATTACATACTTTCACTGAGACATCTGATTGGCCAGTTTATAATTTGAATAACTTGAATTACAAAAAAAACATCATAAAAAAACTAGAATTGACAAAAACATCTCAAATAAAGATATCAGATAATGGTTATTCTGACACATATAGTGACTGAGAAATATTTGTTTATTTCTCAATAGAGGTCTATGGGATTTTGGCTTCTGAGAGCCAGTGGGTACTTCCTGTTTGAAATGAAAGGGGGAGGAGTCACTCAGTCCAGTGCTTTTTTACAGTTAATGGGAGTAACTGAAACCACAATAGTGTCTACCGGGAACACTCTCAACAGGACATGAATCCATCGCAGGGCCACAAATATTCAGTCTCACTTCAAATTTAGAGTCACCATAGGATCCAAGAAACACGTTTTTGAACAGCGAATGCTGAGAGATGATCCACAGATTTATAAAAAGAGATAATATACAGAAAGAACTCAACCGGGATTAAAACCCCTATCCCAGGAATGGTGCAAACCCCCAAACTACATTACGCAATTTATACTAGAACCAGGTGTAATCACTCATGAAAGCAAGACCAGAAGCCACACTATATGAGTAGCTGAATGCGAAACCTTTTTTGTAAATCTAATTAAATGGCTGCTTTAATTCATTTTAATTTAAATTATTTTATGTTGAAAATAGTTTGAAAATGAATGCTATTTTTTCCAGTAAGCAAGGATGACTGTGGAACTGAGACAGTGGTATCCCTACTTGACAGGGTAGGACAAAAAAGCATGTCTAGTCAGCAGAAGTGCACTCACTAAATGGCTCAAACAGATGCAGGTCTCAGCTTTGGGACTGGCTGTCAGATGTGAAGCCCAAATTGTTTGGCTCAGGCAAGATGGACAGAGGTACCAGCAGGACTGCTGGGGTGTCAGTGACCCCTAACAATGGCCTGTCTACTGACTGAAGCTCCCACAGTGCCACGAACAATGTTGGAATTAGAATTAACTTAAGCTTAAACACAGAAATCTTCAAAGAGTGTGTGTGGTGTCCAGGTTAAGTGAGAAGAGAAGGTACAGCAAAGTTCTGGTACACTCTGACAGATCCTCCCACTCAGATAGGTCTCTGAACCATTTGTCCAAATAATGGAATTCTGTATGGACATTTAGAAACTGAGCCATTTAAAGTCCCACTCCAATCATCTTTTGATCTACAGTACAGACCAAAGGTTTGGACACACCTTCTCATTTAAAGACTTTTCTTTATTTTCATGACTATGGAAATTCTAGAGTCACACTGAAGGCATCAACACTATGAATTAACACATGTGGAATTATATACATAACAAAAAAGTGTGAAACAACTGAAAATGTATCATATTGTAGGTTCTTCAAAGTAACCACCTTTTGCTTTGATTACTGCTTTGCACACTCTTAGTATTCTCTAGATGAGCTTCAAGAGGTAGTCACCTGGAATCTTTTTCACTTCACAGGTGTGCCCTGTCAGGTTTAATAATTGGGATTTCTTGCCTTATAAATGGGGTTGGGACCATCAGTTGTGTTGTGCAGAAGTCAGGTGGATCCACAGCTGATAGTCTTACTGAATAGACTGTTAGAATTTGTATTATGGCAAGAAAAAAAGCAGCTAAGTACAGAAAAACGGGTGGCCATCATTACTTTCAGAAATTAAGGTTGGTCAGTCCGAAAAATTGGGAAAACTTTGAAAGTGTCCCAAAGTGTAGTCACAAAACCATCAAGTGCTACAAAGAAACTGGCTCACATGCGGACCGCCCCAGGAAAGGAAGACCAAGAGTCACCTCTGCTGGAGGAGAAGTTCATCCGAGTCACCAGCCTCAGAAATGGCAGGTTAACAGCAGCTCAGACTAGAGAGCAGGTCAATGGCACACAGAGTTCTAGCAGCAGACACATCTCTACAACAACTGTTAAAGGAGACTGTGGGAATCAGGCCTTCATGCTAGAATATCTGCTAGGAAGCCACTGCTAAAGAAAAGTAACAAGCAGAAGAGACTTGTTTGGACTAAAGAACACAAGGAATGGACATTAGACCAGTGGAAATCTGTGCTTTGGGCTGATGAGTCCAAATTGGAGATTTTTGGTTCTAACCACAATGTCTTTGTGCGACACAGAAAAGGTGAACGGATGGACTCTACATGTCTGGTTCCCACTGTGAAGCATGGAGGAGGAGGTGTGATGGTGTGGGGGTGCTTTGCTGGTGACACTGCTGGGGATTTATTCCAAATTGAAGGCATACTGAACCAGCATGGCTACCACAGCATCTTGCAGCAGCATGCTATTGCATCCGGTTTGCGTTTAGTTGAACCATCATTTATTCTTCAACAGGACAATGACCCCAAACACACCTCCAGGCTGTGTAAGGGCTATTTGACCAAGAAGGAGAGTGATGGGGGGCTGCACCAGATGACCTGGCCTCCACAGTCACCGGACCTGAACCCAATTGAGATGGTTTGGGGTGAGCTGGACCGCAGAGTGGAGGCAAAAGGGCCAACAAGTGCTAAGCATCTCTGGGAACTCCTTCAAGACTGTTGGAAGACCATTTCAGGTGACTACCTCTTGAAGCTCATCTAGAGAACGCCAAGAGTGTGCAAAGCACATTTTTCTCTGGAGTGGGTCTTTAGAGACTGTATCATCTCAATTTGTGTAAAAATGGCCGTCCTACTTTGTGTTTAAATGCTGCTCACATAATTTCTCTATATCATTAATAACCAGTCGAAATACTCAGATTACTTTGAAATCCAGTTGCTTTTTAAAGTAAAATACAAATGTAAATATATTTTACACATATGTTGAATTCTATATGTCTGCTACTTTATTGGGTCATCGTAAGTGATATAGAACCATTATTATCCATGCTATATTGCCCCCATCCCTGCTGGTGTCCTACTTTCCCTCTCTCCACCTTTCCTTTGCACTCCCACCAGCATTAGATATGACCTTGCTGTACCTCTTATCTCTCCATCTCTACCCTGTCTCCCTCCACCTATTTTCCCTTCATTCTAGCTCCATCCTTAACCCATCAACCTTCTCCCCCTCTTTCCCCTCCCTTCAACTGTTAGCCATGTTTTACCTTCCATCTCTCTATCTAATTACTCTTCATCTGTCCGTACTTGGCTACAGACTTCTTTCCTCACCAGGATCCATTTCTTTTCTTTCCTGTTTACTCCCTCTATGCTCGCTAGAAAGATCTCTACACCATGTTTTTTTTTTTTTTTTTACTACAACCCAAAACAAAGCTACATTTCAGATTTAGTGTTTTTTTTAAATATCTTTTGTCCCTTATTTCAAAAACATATTTTCACTTTTTTTTTCTGTTTTGTCTTTTTCATCTCCACTTATTTCAGGTACTTCTGATTTTTTTTCTGGCTAATTGCTTGCATGTAGAAACCCATAGATCATCTCAAGTTGTGCTCACAGTGCTGCATGACAGCAGCTGGAGAAATCCCACAGGCATGGAGAGAGTAGAGGGCAGAAGAAAGGATCCAGAAAACAAAAAAACAAAAAAGAACAGAGAGACGAAAGATGCTGCAAAGCCTAATGAATTACTTTTAAGACCAAGTTTAGAAAACAATAGAAATATTACAAAGAAACACTTACATAAATTGAGACTGTCAACTTGAATCTAAGATGTGTTTAAACTGGTAAAAACTCTTTTTGATTAAGAGTTTTTCTGAGTTGGCAGTAGAACCACTTTGAACAGAAAGTTAATGCTTGACTGCTGTAAACACATCAGAAATTGATTTATTAGGTCACATGATAGACATTTATGTAAATATTATTAGAGTAAAAACACTTAAACCCTGTTTTCTGGATCAGATGTGAGCTTTATTTACATTTTGTAAACTTTTATACATATTTTCTGTACAGTAAAGGTGTCAGGTCAAGAAATTGTCTGGGGAACAACAAAAAAACACTGTGTTATTTCAGTAACAAGAACAATTTAAATCTCAGTAGGTAAGTACCACTACACTAAATGGGTCAAAGCTACACCCTTCACACACTTTAATGGGTACAGCTACACTAATGCACTGTCGTGTAGAAGCTTGTTACAGCGATGCTTCTTTTTGGATTGCATGATAGTTTTACCAACAACAGGAGGAACTGAAAGCTTGTGTCAGACAGTTTTTACAGAACAAAAAGGAGAAAAAGAAAAGAAAAAATTATCTTTTTTTTCTCTGAGATATAAAAACTAGGCAACCCAAAAACACAAATAAATCTGTGTGTAATGGAAAGGGTTAAAGAAGGATTCAAATTCAGGGTGCAGATTTAGAAAAAAAAAAGGTAATCGGAAGCGCGAGAGACTGAGAAAACTGAACAGAACCATACAAAATACACTAACAACCACGGACAAACAAACCCACACTCTAACGCCAAAACCAAATAACCCTCATGTGGCATTTAAACATTGGTTACAAATTAATTGAAAATAAAAGAAGATCTAGCACAGTGGCGTAGTGGTTAGCACTCTTGCCTCATAGCAAGGTGCTAGTTCAAATCCATGCTGTGTGGTTTGCATGTTCTCCTCATACACGTTTGGACTTTTGGATCAGTACTGCTTTTGGGGCCCCTCAGAAAAGCAAAAACACATGTTCTGTGTGATCACAGATCTACAATAGCAACTGTTCAGCACATACTTCATCTGTCACAGCACTGCAACTGAGCCCACCATGTGTGAACACAGGGGCAGGCCAATGGGAGGGAGGGGGGCTGATACCGCTTCAGCAAAAAGCTTTGCCCCCAATTTTTGAGACTTGCTCAATTAGGTTCTCTCCCTTCAGTGACACCCCCGCTGTGCCGTCTCTATTGGCTCTTCTATGGTTAGACACGCAAAGCTCCCAGCTGCTACAGTTAGGTGTTATCCGGAGGCTAGAATTGGTGACATCGAGGGAAACCTTCGGATGAATCCAGGTTCTGTCGAGTCGTGATTCACGAAGGTAACGACGCCCGACGGAGACAGTCAGAAGTTCTCAAATTAAAAGTAGAATGGATGTGTAACCTTGCTAAGTCGATGTCAGACACTGTATTTTTCTCTGGTCTCCTGCCGAACTTAGTCAGTGACGAAATGTATAGCCGCTTTTCATCATTTAACCTCTGGTTAGCTAGATAGTGCCCAGATAATGGCATTGGCTTTATGGACAATTGGAGTGCATTTTCAGGTAAGCCCAGACTCATGCGGTGCGATGGCGTCCATCCCACGTTGGACGAAGCCCCTCTTCTTTCTAGGAACATTTCTTCTAGCATTAGCCGTGCTGCCTGGCAACCCAGAGGTGAGACCCGGGCACAGAGCAGCAGTTTACAACTCCTTGGCAGAGCAGCAGCAGTTCATTGGAAATGTACCTGTTGTGGGCGGGGCTATGCCGTGGTCTAAGCCAGCCCTCTTGTCCCATCATTCCTTAGTTCACACTCTCTCCTGCAAGCTTACCGCCCCTCACACCCCCAACCTTACATTAGTGATGCAACAGCGATAGTGAGCCATACTGACGTTGTCCAGCATACAGTTTTGAGCCAGATGCCAGCTCAGACGAGGAACACAAAGGCGTATATGGATCTATTTGTCTACAAGTGGATGAATCAGAATGGATTGGAGCAGGGAGCTTGTGGCCTGGCCATTGTAGCCTCTACGTAAAAGCTACAAGCTTTTTCCAAATGCATTTTCGCGTCTGCTCCTGATTCACAATGATTTGAAAAAAGAAATACTCAGAAGCAATTTTAAGCATAATTTTCTTTGCAAATGACCTACATCATGAGAAAAAGCACCAAAAACACGAATTTCATTGGAGTAGGTCTTTAAATTTGTTTCAAAAGGGCAAAACATCACATATTTAAAGAAAGGTTACCAAGCCAAATACTTCTGGTTACAGATTTTTTTCACTGATTGCAAGGAAAAGCAACATCATGTATTCTCCCTTATTGAACTTGTTTTAAGAAAGGGCATTTAAAATATTTAGATAACTCTTTTAAGTAAACATATCAATATTAAAAACATAATAAAAACAAAACCATACTTAAAAATTTTTTTCTTCTTTCTGCTTAAAACATTTTTAATTTTGTGACTTACTGGAAGATGCTGGAACCCAAGAGAAGTGGGATTAGGGGTTTCTTAGTAGCACTTTATTTTCTGTGAAAGAAAGCATTGCACCTTTCTCCTAGCTGGAGCTGTGTGCTGAAGCCTTTTTCTCAACTTCAGATCTTTAATGATTCTCCTTCACACCCCTGACTTGAGAACCTGATATATGAAGAGCTCACAAAATGCCCTGTATGCACATTCACCTGCCTCAGTCACTTTCTGAAGCTCACCCCAGTGCTATTTAGGGTACAGCAACAATTTTTGTGACGGGTGACCAAGCAGGGGAAAAAGCAGCAGACAGGCACAACTACACACCCCGGAAGAGGAGCAGATGGATGAGAAACCAGATGAGATATATATATATGTATAGAGAATAACTGTCACAGAGGGATGATGGGTTTGGAGGGCGGAGGGTGAGGGGAGGAAGTGTAAAGCTGAAAGCAAGTAAGACAGACCTGTGAAAAGTCACATGATGAAAGACAGAGTGTGGTGAAAATCGGTGCAGAAGTGGGGAGATGGATGGAGAGACCTCCTCACCCTTTTGTGCCTGAATTTATGCAGGCCTCTAAAAAACTGCTTCAGCTGTTACATAACCACAAAAAAGTCTTTCTGCAGTTGCCACAGTAACCACTCACGCACACCATAGCAACCAAGGTTACAACCGTACAGTTGTCTTGTGGATACAGAGCCGCATAGAATTGTAAGATATTGTCACATACTTCAATCCTCCTCAGTTTTTTACAAACTGTGGAGCGCGTATTGATGATCTGTATGAGAGCGCATAGGTTGATAAAGGAGCGCAAACCCACACCACCATCCTTTCACATCATACAGATTAAGAGAGAAAATCATTACACAAATCCACAGCCTTAATCACCGCTGTGGCTGTTCATCATACATTCCCCCAGCTCCTGCAAAATGAAAGATTACACCAGCCATTAGAGCTCGCAATTTACACTCCCCCCGTTTTTCACTGGAAGTCTGTCTGTCGTTTCCTCATATCAATTACAAAAAAACGTCTGTCGTGTGGCTTCCCTGAAGTTAAACTTCATAAAATGAACTGAGTCTAAAAATGGACATTCAAGCCTAGACTTCCCCTGGTGAAACCCGGTTTGTCGATTGCTGAGGACAGTCCATTAGACACAGTGATTAGGAGAAGAATCTCGCTAATTAGGTGGCTTAACAAGGCAGAACATCTTCTGTTATGCCAAGGCTCTCGTTTGGATCTGGTCCATGTTTGATTGAAAAGCCAACGGGCTCACAGTCTTGTAAGTTCACAGTAACATTGAAGTCAGGCGACCTTACAGCACATTTTTCTGCCGGGGCTATTCTGTACCATTTTCATGAAATACTTGATCAAAAGCACCTAAAGCCAGGGAGTTCTCTCTGCTAAATTGCTGCTACTGTGCAGAGTATTTGAAAATGGGTTCTTACTAAAGAATTAAAACAAAACCTTTGTCTTGTAAAATAAAATTATACAGCCAAACACCTATGGTTGCAAAAGGAGAATGATTAAGATCTTGACGCCTTAATCAAAACAGGAAGTTGTTGCATTGAAGCTGGAGATAAATTCAGGTGTTTTGGGGTTGAACACCACTTTTAAATAAACGTATTTTCTTCTGTTTTAAATAAACTGAGCTTTTGGTTTTGTCTTTGAACCCGCGTACAGTGGGGCAAAAAGGTATTTAGTCAGCCACCAATTGTGCAAGTTCTTCCACTTAAAAAGATGAGAGAGGCCTGTAATTTTCACCATAGCTATACTTCAATTATGAGAGACAAAATGTGGAAAAAAAATTCAGAAATTAACATGGTCTAATTTTTAAAGAATTTATTTGTATATTATAGTGGAAAATTCACATTTGGTCAATAACAAAAGTTCAACTCAATACTTCGCTATATACCCTTTGTTGGCAATGACAGCAGTCAAAAATATTCTGTAAGACTTTAAAAGGTTTTCACAATCTGTTGCTGGTATTTTGGCCCATTCCTCCATGCAGATCTCCTCTAGAGCAGTGATGTTTTGGGGCTGTCGCTGGGCAACACGGACCTTCAACTCCCTCCAAAGAATTTCTATGGGGTTAAGATCTGGAGACTGGCTATGCCACTCTAGGATCTTGAAATGCTTCTTATAAAGCCACTCCTTCAATACTCGAGCGGTGTGTATAGGATCGTTGTCATGCTGAAAGACCCTGCCATGTTTCATTTTCAATGCTCTTGCTGATGGAAGGAGGTTTTCACTCAAAATCTGATGATACACGACCCCATTTATTCTTTCTTTACACTGATCAGTCGTCCTGGTCCCTTTGCTGAAAAAAATCCCCAAACAAGATTTTTTCACCTCCATGCTTTACAGTAGGTATGGTGTTCTTTAAATGCAACTCAGCATTCTTGTGTGTTACTCATGGTAGCCTTTGTTACTTTGGTCCCAGAACTCTGCAGGCCATTCACTTGGTCCCCCGTGTGGTTCTGGGATTTTTGCACACTGTTCTTGTGATCATTTTGACCCCACATGGTGAGGATCTTAAGGTGGAGCCCCAGATGGAGGGAGATTATCAGTCGTCTTGTACGTCTTCCATTTCCTAATAATTGCCCCCACAGTTTATTTCTTCACACCAAGCTGCTTATCTATTGCAGATTCAGTCTCCCCAGCTTGGTGCAGATCAACAATTTGGTTTCTGGTGTCCTTAGACAGCTCTTTGGTCTTGCCCATAGTGGAGTTTGGAGTGTGACTGTGAGGTTGTAGATAGGTGTCTTTTCTATAAATAACCAGTTAAAACAGGTGTCATTAATACAGGTAACAATAGGAGGACATAGGATCCTCTCACAGAAGTAGTCACAGGTCTGTGAGAGCCAGAAATCTTGCTTGTTTGTAGGTGACCAAATACTTATTTTCCACCATAATTTGCAAATAAAGTCTTTAAAAATCAGAAAATGGGATTTTTTTTTTTTTTTTTTTTTCATTGTTGAGGTAAACCTTTGATGAAAATTACAGGCCTCTCTAATCTTTTTAGGTAGGAAAACTTGCACAACTGTTCGCTGACTAAATAGTTCTTTGCCCCACTGTATGTGGGTTCTTAAACACGCACTTATTTTTTTCTTTTTCTACTCTTTACTAGCGCATGTCTGTCACCTAGAGTTGGAAGGGGCTTGCTGAATAATGTTGAAGCAGTGCAAATCTCACAAATCTTGCTCTAGGCACTCCTCTCTCAGCTCTATTCCAAAATATGAACGACTCACATAAAATTCCAGCCGGGCACAAACTGCAATTATTGATATCTTCTTCATGTTCAATTTTCAAATGGTTGGCACTTCTGTGAATTAAATGGAGCACCATGCGTACATCACTACCAAATGCAAGTCCCTAATTGGTCAAAGTTATACCTGGTTTTATATGCCACACCTGTTCATTGGCCGTGCATTTTGTATGTAAAGCTCGAAAACAGTCGTAGAAACTTGTTCAGTGACGCATGAGCACTAGAGTTTAGAATGCGGGAGCCTGAAAAGCACATATACACATGTTTACATAGACTTTTCTTTGGAAGTGGTCGCTTGAACGAGCATTGGAGCAAGGACGATGTGAACGTAGATAGAGATCACTTCACCATCTCTAGCAGATAACAGCATCATAAAGCATCAGGCTATTTATTTCCTGTTATACAATCTATGAAGCTATGATTTCACATGATTTAGTATGGAGAAATAAATTGTCCTTTGTTTCTCAACAATAATTGGGTTGACCTTCTTTGCATCATACAGAAGGTAGCCTCAGTTTCTGCAAGACTGATACCAGACTCTTTTGTTTTCTTACATAGTTGAAAAACATACACAAAGAAGACTTTGGACAAAACCGACACTGTAGAGCCAGTGTAGTGATGAGACGCTGTCTGTACACTCCATCCCTGCAGTCAATAATGATTAATTACCCCGTCACAGTCTCATAACTGCACTCATTATTTCTTTCAGTTTAAGCCTCTGTGTGAGAAAAACCCCAGACCAGCTTTTTTCCACAAGTTTTTAAAATTATAATGAAAAATATAGCTGGTAGCCATCTACTTAAGGGTAAAACGTTCTTACAGTTTTAGTCCAGGTTGGATTCAACAGCAGTAAACTTTGCTAAATGATGTTTTAGTGCAGCAGGATGTTCTGCAGTCTTTCATCCTCTACAATTAGAGGCCTCAGTATCCTAGCAGGTCAAAGGGTTTGGTGGATTGACTGAGCCAAGGGAGAGCAATGTTCTATCTTCTCTGAATTCCCAGCATCCAATTCTTTAAGGTTTACTGTAAATGTTTCTTGTTTTTTTTTTTTTTTTTGTATTCTTGTGGCTGTGTGTATTGATGACAATGAGAGATGTTGACTACTCTTAAACATAATTAGCATTTAAAGTCACTTTCAAAATCAGACACTTTCTTTGTGGTATTTCATTTTATTTGCTGTGCGAGTGAACAATCTGCATGTGCTAGCATCAAATCAGTTCTGAGCCGCAGCCAGTGCGGCTTGCTGCTGAAATGTCGCCTAAGTTATCATGTAATTCAAAGCATTTTTCATGGGCTTATCAAAGTTCTTTTTCGAGTGTAATTTTATGAAACAGCAGGGTCTGGTACACACATTTGTTTGGAACCAAAATTATGTCACTTTTCACAGTTTCTTTATCTCTAGAGATAAACTTTTGAGAATAGTCCCCCCCCCCCCCTCGTGTAAAGCTCTTCATTCATGCCAGACCCAGCTTGCAGAAAGGGGGGATCAAGGACGGAGCTTAGCTCAGCACCAATAACCACGCCCATGTGGAGGAGATTTTTAGAAACAGAGGCTTCAGGTAAACATGAAGTATCACGTTTAGGTTGTGGGATTTTAAATAAACTACTGGGAAAGTTTTTATAAATATGTTTTTCAAATGTCACAGGAGGACTATAGAGGAATTTAATTAGTAGGATGTAAATGTCTGTTTTCATACTAATACACTAATTGCAGCATTTACAATCTTCTCAAACAGTTTTACCGGTGAGCACAAAGAAAATTGTGTAAATTGGTGTTTTTAACATGTTCTGTGGCATTTTTCTGATGATCGGGAACATTTATAAGAACTTAAGCTTCAAATTGCATTTCTGAGTATTTTTGTTTTCAAATTGCTATGAACCAGGAGTAAATGAAAAAAAATGCCATTTAAAAAAGCTACAACTGGTAAGCCACAGGCTCCCTGCTCCACTCCATTCTGATACTTCCGCAGTACGTCTTTGTTTTCTTTTTCTGAGCTATTCTCTGGCTCAAAACTGGACGGCTGGATAGCTCCAATATTGCTCCCCTTAAATTGTTGGACTAGTAATGTTATGTTGGGGTTGCAATGGGCTGTAAACCAGGGAGCACACAAACAGATGGATGATGGGAAATGAAGGACGGTTTACTTTGCATCAACAGTAACACCCACAACTCAGAATTGAATTTCTAATGAACTATTGCTGCTCTGCAGAAACTATATCCTACAAAAAACAACAACAATTTTCTTTAAAAACAGCATCACCAGAATTAAAAGACCACTGGGAACACTTTGAAAATAGATCAAAAAATGGTTAGAATGAAACTTAATGAAAGTAAAAAGACCCTTGTTTCAAGAAGAATTGTCTCATTTTCTGTCTTGCTTGAAATATAATCTTATAAAGAAAGCTTTTCTATGGCAAAATTATTGTAGTTTAATCAACGTGTCTCAGTGATAAATAAATCCTTAATAAGACCATTTTTTTTACAGATTTGTTTCCTTACTAAAAGATTTCCTTTTAATTGAAAGGATTTTCTTGACTTAAATCTTGGGGGCTCTTTTTGCAGTGCACTGTTTTCCTCTGTCGTCTTATCATTTTTTAAAAACAGTTTTCTTTCACTTTTACTGTGAGATATTTAAACCGCCGTCTTGTGTGCACCAAGTCTTGCCATGAGTAATTGCAATGGTAATTACCTATAGTGGAGGTGGAACGACACTGTGATGAAACAAAGAAAATTGCAATCTGGATGAATGGTGTAGGACAGGGAGCAGACAGCACCTTCTCACACTATCCTTTGTTTACGACTGTTTCACTGTCTGTTTAAATTGGTAGACAGCTCAATATGGCCTTATCTCACAGAGGGGGGTATCACTGGCTGACAGAAATAGCTCAGTCAGCAAGTATTTTGTTCAAACGGAAAGGTTTCCCTTTTAGTTTAATGGCACTAGTTATCAGTTGGTTGGCAGTTACTCCATCTACAAAGGGCTAAAAGACCATGTGGGAAAAGGTCAGAATCCCGGCCTGTGGTCTTTTGCTGCATGTCCTCTCACTCCTCAGACGTCTCATAACTGTCATAATTGGTTTGGAGTAAAGACAGACAGAATATCCAAAAAACGGACTCAAGTGAGAGTAGAATTTTTTCACAACAATTTTTTCAGAAATCAGAAATCACGCATTCAAAATCATAAATACTGATTTTTTTGAAAAGGTCTATATCATGCAAAATAAACCTGTTGAGCTTTTAAGTGTATTATAATGTTAATTTCCAAACTTTTTCCTAACCCACGGAAACAGGCGGACTCTCACATTGTGACGCAGAACAATGAAGAACAGCCCCTTCCAGGAAGAGTCTGCACTGCCAGCACCAGCCTAACAGACACACCCACTTTAATAAAAATAAATCCTTCTTTAGTGTGCCAAAGGTTATAAATTATCATATGAATATAGTTTACTCTGAAAGGTTTAATAAAGGCATAATATATGCCCTTTAAATGCATGTTTGAAATATCAAAATGTAATATTTAAATCTTTTTTCTCCTCGGTTAAGATGTAGACTCATTTCATTTGTTTTCTTGTATAAAGTTAGAGTTAATTTTGAAAATATAATTCAAATATTTTTAAAAAGTAAAAGTAAATGGGCTGCACGGTGGCACAGTGGTTAGCGCTCTTGCCTCGAGGCAAGAATTCCCCAGGTTCAAGTCCTATAGGGATCCAGAAACCTTTCTGTATTAAGTTAGCATGTTCTCCATGCGTGGGTTTTCTCCGGGGTCCAATAACATGCTTTATAAGTTAATTGGTTACTCTAAATTGTCCATAAGTGTGAATGGGAGGGTGCATGGGTGTGTGATTGTGACCCTGCGACAGACTGGCGACCTGTCCAGGATGTCCCCAGCCTTCACCAGCAAGTGGCGGATAGGCTCGAGACAAGGGACAAAAAATGGATTAGAAGATGAATGAATTGATAAAAGACATTGTGCATTAAAACTGTTCTTTGGAGTAAAATTTGTTAAAAAAAAATAGTTATGATAACTGCATAAATGTAATTTACTAGCATAAAAGCTAATAACTGACTGCTTTAAAGGCACAAAGGATGTTCAATTATTTAGTTTGAAATGTTAATTTTTGCAAAAATGAACACAAATACCTTTAAACTGTATATTAGTCACAAAGCATTTCAAACAGGAATTTGAGATCACAAATGACCAAATTATGTAATCAGTAACATTTACAGTATGAAGCCATTTTTTCAGTGACCACTCAATTGTATTTTGCATCTTCAATGTCATAAAGCTAATTCAATTTCCAGTTGAAGAGTCTGTATTTGGAAATGCTGTGGCTTGGTTACAACGTGCTAATGTAAAAAGCATCACGCTTGTTTTTCAAAAGCCATGATGGACAGACGGTTAGATTCGTCATATGGATGGCACACGGTTGTAAAGCTGACAGAAGGTGTTGCAGCATTCTTACGAAACCATCTCACAGAATCTGTTCTGTCTTAGAAAATACGAGATTAAAAGGGTTACCGAATTCTCAGACATTTAACGACACAATATGGTCAGTCAGAAGGTTTTCTATTGGTCGTTCTTAGGGGAACAAACCATGTAGTCAGTACCATTTATTCTACCAAAACATGATCTGTGACGGAATGATTGACTGTAGGGTGCATAAAACCCCAAATAAATAATAAATAAAAATTAATGACATCTTGTTTTTTTTATTTAATATTAGGGCAAAGTGCTTAAAGCAGCAGCTGAACAAATCAAAGTACAGTCCATCAAAATGGATAGTGGAACTAACGTCATTTAAAACAGGTTTTTGTAAAAACTGTCTTTCACATAATTTTGAAACAATTTGGGACATTTATCTTTGAAATGTAAATTGATTCAGTCGTTTTTGGCGTGTATGTTAATGCACAGTTGCATTCATATCTTCTCCATCTCCACAACGCAACGTTTCAGTTTGGTCCAGAATAGAGTAATTTCCTCACCTTAAAAAAAACCTTCAATTTTAAGTTCTGTTTTTATTAAATTTGAATTATAAACCAATAGAAACAAACAAAAAGAGGATTTAAAAGGTTTAGGAGTTAAAATAACTGGTTGATGATTAGGAACCTTAGTTATAGTGCCGGTCCCCAGTCTGGATAAAATACAGGGTTGTTTCAGGAAAAGCATCCGTTGTAACAAACTCTCACACAAAACCACCTGTGTGAATCAATGAAAGCTAATTCACTGTGGCGACCCTTGAAGGGATAGGTCGAAAGGTGAACAGCGCCTTTTTTGGGGGGGTAAAAATTTACTTCCAAATGTAAATTCAATTTCTTAAAACAAGATGTGACATTGTATACAGTAAAAGAAAAAAGATAATAATTAAAATTTAAAAAGCATAACTAGAAACATGATTTAATTTGCTTTGATCATGTTACAAATAATTTTTTTTCTTTCATGTAAGTGGAGCTTTGGCGCAATTTCAATAAGGAAGATCGACCTCATCTTCAGGTACGCTGGGTTGTTGTTTCTTCACTCCACTCGTCACGCAACAATTAGTCCTCACTCTTAGCCACTGCTACTGTTTGTCTAGTGCAACATTAATCTTTTCCTAATACCTTATAAAAATCCAAACTAACTCATAAAAACCTTTGGATTATTGGAGCCACAAGAAAATGCACACTTCTCAAAACAACACCGGAAAGTATTTATTCTACCAAACAGAAGATTTTTTTTTTACCATAAACATTATAGATTCTGGAAGGATCAACAACATTATTATGTTTTAAAGTGGAAGAACAATTAAAAACTGTGGAAAAAGTTGACTTTAAATATCCAAGCCTTCTCTCACATCCGGTGACGATAAAGAGTTCCTCATTCATCACTGTCTCCAGGACTTATCAGTTTCCGATTGGGTTAGATGGACTTTCACAGGAGTAAACACTGGCTCTTCTCTTACAGTTCCTCCTGACCAGGCCAATGGACCTAATTTGTCTCATCATGGTATGTTGCTTCCAGTCCTCTCCATCTTACACTTCAAACCCAACCTTAATTTCCTTCCTCCAGTCAAGGACAGCACTTCATTCTTTGGAGCTTGACAAACTACAAATCTAGAGTAATTGTCTTTGTAAGGACAAAGCTTCAGGCTGGGCAGAGTCTGTTTACTTTTTATTTTCATCCTAATATAGCCTGTTTGTACTTTTTGTACTCTGCCCAACCAGGAGAAATGTGATGAACAAAAAAGTGAGAATGCAATTCTGCTGCAATATCAAGTGGTGTTTTCATGCAGGTGAGAGTCAATGGCTGGACTGTTGTGTTCTAATCAAAAAAGAAATGAATATTTGAAGTATCTGAGTATGGTTTGATGAAATTTTGTTCACCAGTTCTGAAATAAAGAGCACAACATGCAACTCTAAAATCTAGCTGTGCTTTACAGAATATCTTGGGGCAGAACAAACAACTGCAACTTCTTTGATGTAACACTGGAAAGCCTTAAGGTGTTCTGAACCTGCAGAAAATGTCAGCTGTAACAACAAGAGAAGCTGTTCGATTTTGTGATAAATCCTCCTTAGGCTTGAGTTTAGACCACACTGCAAAATGTCAATGTTCTCTCAGTTTGGCTGGAGACTCTCTGTTATACCATTTATCGTTAATTAATAGGACTCTCAAATGAGTGGGGTGGGAACGCTAGAACGATCAATGGGATTTGCCAGTCAACGAGCAGAGACAATAAAGGCTGCTCAAACTTGCTGAGTAGGTGGAGGATGAGCATTTATTACTGGACAAAACTTGTAAACAAGTTCTGCACATCTCCAGACGACGGGAGCGCGCACCGGGTTCTTTGTCGCTGTCCGTGGTCCTGAAAGCTGAGGACCATGGACAGCTCCATACGGGTTTTTGGTTTTTGTTGTTTCAGGCCCAGAATCAGAATGAATGCCAAACTATTGAGTTCATTGAAACAATGGGAAAATGTTTCTATAAGTGCTAAACTGAAATGTATTTACACATTTTAGAAAGGGACATTCTGGAGAACAAAGACATGAAAACCATTCAGTCTCATATTTCATTTGTTTAGGCTTTAAGGTAAAATTTGAAACATACAAATTTTAAAAAATAGAAAATACAATGAAATAGTTGAATGAAAACTTACGAGTGCCATCAAACCGTGTGGCTATAGTGTCCAGAAACGTGTTCTGTGGCGCTAATAATCCCTTCATCACAGGCATTTTCCTTGCTGATCGTGGAAGTCCCCATTAAAGTTGCCGGGAAAAGGGTGTAAGTCGTCCATATACGTGAGCTCCTCCGTGAAGACGCCGATGCTCTGTGAGACCAGCTCCACAGTCAACTCAGCACAAAGCAAACCCGAGCTGGGGATGAATGTGCGTGATGCGCGCAGCCGTGCGTCTATCGCGCATGAGAGAATCAGGGTGAGAGGAAGCCCACAGTTGCAGTTCAGGTAAAAAAGCGGTGAACACGTGAAATTTTCAGAGCTGCTGATGTTGTGACATCACTGTGGGAGCGTCTCTGCACAGCTGTCTGAACTGCATGCGACTACAGTGAGTTTCTCACCAAGAAGACAAAGAAACTTGCTTTTCCTGTTCTCCCCACTGTTCTTCCCCTGCTTTGTATAAATCATTCTCTTTGCAGATTTGCATCATAATACAGGGTAGACAATTCCTCTTCTGTAATCTATGAAAGTGAAAAGAAAGTTGAGATGGGAAAAAATAATTCAAAAGAGATAGACCACTCCACCTGAACAAAGAGAAAGGACAGAGAGGGGCAGAGAGCAACAGCAAGAACTAACATTAATGCAAAAGCTATACAGCCTTCAAAATGAAAGTTAAAAAATCAAGCGAAAAATGATGGTAATTTATAAAGTAAATTAATGCGCACTTTGTCACAGAGCAGCAAGATTTCCTTTTTTTTTTTTTTTTTTTTTTTTTTTTTTTTTTTTTTTTTTTCTAAACTTGTCCTGTCCGACAGCTGGGCAAACAGATGAGAGCTGAAGGCCTCTTGTGTTGGACATATTTTACTTTAACAACAGGGGTTATTAATCTTCAGACAAACCAGAGGAATGTCTGAATAAACCCCTTTTGTAGTTGAGGCCAAACTTTATTAAATTCCATCATGTTAGAAAATCTTTGGTGCTGGACCGGATGGAAAAGGAAAGGAGGGGAGAAGAGAGAGGGATGTTAGAGAGGAGGGGAGAGGAGGGTGACAATAGGAGGGGGGGGGGGGTAGAACCATGAAGCAGCCTAAAGCAACAACTTTACTGGATGTTTATCATTACGGTAAGGTTCAAGTGCAATACACATCTCAAAGGGCGGGGCCTGTCCACACACACATCCAGATGTTATAAACACACCTGCTAACTGTAAAGATGTCCACATGTCAACATGTACACAAAACATGCACACAATACAGATATTGTTCACACACGCATACTTATGCCCCTAAACCAACCAGTGTGAAACATTTCATTCATTCAATCCTGCAAATTATTAGTACAAAGGTGAGCTAACACCTGTGTTCAGGTGAGTGTTTATGTTCTTCTAAATGAATGGTGGAATGTGAAAAGAAGGAGGGAGGGGCGACCCGCCATCCCCACACCAAGACCCCCGCCGCAGCAGCAGCGGCAGCCGGAACTCCCAACGCCACCCGGCAGCAGGCAGAGAACAACCACCCCCCGGGCGATCACATCCGCCACCCCGGCCAGGGCCAGCAGGATCACCACGAGGCCCCCAGAGCCAGAGAGCAGGGAGGCATGGGGGGAAGAGAGCGCCGCCCCAGCCCAACCAGGGGAACAGCCCCCCCGCCGCACCAGGAGGGCCCAACGCAGGCCCCCACCCGAGAAGAGCGCCCACAGCCCCAGACGAGCACCTCGTCACCACCCAGGAGTTCCGGGCATCCCCCCGCCCCAACCCCAGGTACGAGCCAGGACCCCCCAAGGGAGACCCGCTCTGCACTCCAGGCAGCCACCCACCCGGCCTACGGTTGGTCCAGGAAGGAGCAAGGCAGGGGACAGCCGGCCCCGCCCAGGAGGGGGGCACCCCGGAGAGAAGAGGGGCCCACAAGGAGTGTTGTTAACATGGCCCGACCAGGCTCGGCCACAGTTGGAATGTGGGCGGGGGGCCAGCGCCCAGGGGCAAAAACCCGAACCCACCCCACAAGGAAACGGACACCCCCGGCTCAGGTGTAATGTGAGCTCCCTCCCTGCGCGGAGAGAGCCCCGCCGGGCCCAGGAAACCGGCACCCAGGGGACACGGCCGCCGCTGCCAAGGGCCCAGTACCCCCCACCAGGGATGGGGTAGGGGACAGACGGACCTTGGACCCACCTTCCTTGTATAATGTGTGTGCTTGTGTTCGTAAGGGTGTATGTGTGCATGTGTGTGTGTTTGTGTTTGAATGTATATTATGAGAAGTAAAAAGGTGTGTGTACTAGGGGGGTGTAGTTAAAATTGGTGGGTAGGGCACGGAGAGGACATTCCCTGATTACTCACAGTAATGTCCCCTCACCCTCCCCACCAAGGGTCCCTAAATGTCTAAGGTGCGGTTAAAATTGGCGGGTAGGGTGCTAGGAGGACATCTGCTGCTTGCTGGCAGTGATGTCCAAGCACCCCCCCTACCAAGGGCCCTACATGTCTAAGGTGCAAATAAAACCGAGAGAGGGGGGGCCCAATCCATACGGCAACCATGGGAGGGAGACCACTGCCAAGTAGCCCCCCCCCCAAAGCGCATCGCAGGCTAAACCCCCCACCCCCTCACCCTAATATGAGATTATATGAGGAAGGGGGTGAGTTGGGAACAGCTGGCAGACTGTCTCCCAGTGGTCAAACATCCGTCCCCCAGCCCCCCCCAGCAGCAAGATTTCCTGACAATAGACCGACGATTGTTTGGAAACCACGTTTTAGCGTCATCTAGTGGTATTTTGTTTTATTTTTATTTTATCATTAAACTATAAGGTAATCGAGTTCAGCCCAGAAAAATGATAACATCTCTCAAAAACGTTTATTTATTTGTGAATCAAGTGTAAAATTATGTTTCACTTCAAATTAGAATTTTTATATTTTTTTATTTCACCCTAATAAATATGTTTTAGTGTAATGAGGTCCATTGCAGCTTTCTTGGCTGTTTCAAAACTTTCCAAGAATTTCTTTTCTTTTTCACTAATTATGAGTTTTCTTGAAGGAACAACTCAGAGCGTTGAACAAGCGCACCTATTTTACTTTGCTGCCCTCTCGTGGAGATTAAGGCTTACTACAAATTAACTGCACGAAGTGATGTTGCATTTTTAGAAACTGCTTATTTATCTTTAAATCAGCATCTAAGTTCATATGTAGATATCGCTTCAGGGGGACAAGATCCCTACCCCCCGACAACAAGCTTTGCCCCCACAATCCTTGAGTAATATTAGTTTCTTTATTGACATTAATTAAGAATTCATTAATACAAGCTTCTTTAGGCATAGCAAAAATAACTAAATCAATCATTTTAAGTGAAATTGCCCCTGAAAGTATTTGTTTTAATACTAAAACAGTTTGAAACTCTGTTGTAAAATCCAGTCACGTTGTAAAAATGACCTTCAGTTTGACATTAATAAATCCATAAAAAGTCTATTATTGAAGTTGGTATCTAATTATCTAATAAATAATTGGATTAATGAATAAATATTTTCCTCTCACATTTAAGGATGGTGCCCTAGGGATATTTTTATTCAGTTTGAATTTATTAAAGTAAACAGATTTGATTAATTTGATTATTATTGTCGAATATTGTTGCATGTTTTACTAATGCATGAAACATTTAACAGATTTCAGATGAGAGCATAAACTGTGCATTAACAAACATATTTCTTTTCTATTTGTCCAGTCCAGCAGCTGAACAAACAGAGGCTGAGGGCTTTCTTTTTTTTTTTTTGGACAGTTTTTATTGTGGCACTTGGGGTTCTGTTTTATACTCTGTTTTACTCCCCCTTTATATTTGGAACAAAAAATTGTATTCAGTAATTTTTGACTTAGTAAAAGAAGAGGGAGTGAGGCAAATAAGAAGAAAGAAATTAAGACAGGATAAAGTGGGGAAGCAGTAGAGCTTTTGGAGTGCAGAAAAAAAACATTGAACATAAAGGAAGAAAACATAAACATAGATGACCCTGTAAAGCCCAATACAACAACAAAACTGACAGACTGTTAAAATTTTGTTGGAATTAAGATATTTTTAACCCTATGATGATTGTTTTTGAGATACAGATAGATTCAATTAAATCGGTTAGTTCAAAAGGGGCCCAAGTCCAAAAGGTTGGTTTTCCAGGAAATGATTTTAATTGCATAGCTTCAAGGGAAAAAAATGAATAACAATAGTTGAGTTATTCTCACCATGGGCTATAGTCTACAAACATTAGTAAACTTTTCCTACAAAAAGTATTTTTTAAGATTTCATGGAAGCAGCCATTTGAAAAAAGGGCTGCATTTTTGTGGACAATTACCGGTGCACACATCTACACACTCAAATCCATGCATACAGGAATGAGTAAATAGAACAGGCCCTGTCTGCATTAACCAGCAAACGTTCTTAATACATACAGATCCACACAGACAACTGAACACACTACATATATAAGCTAATTTCCACACACATTTGTGCATACCGATACACAAACGCATTTCATACATATTTCTAATAATAAACCATGCAAACACAATGCTTATGGTATATGTTTGCCCATCTAGTGAGCATTGTTCCACACTGTTTTTTTACAGAGACTTCTGGGAAATTTACAGGTCACTGGATTTTGAAATTTGCAACTCCATGACTCTGAAAGGGAATCAGCAGGTTCGAAGAATGGATAAATAGGATGGATGGATGAAAATATTTTTAAACGGACAGCAAATATACAAATGACCGACGATGCCCCATCAGCACTTTCTTCAAGTTTAGTCTACTAAATGTCAAGCAGACAAGACAGAATGAAGGACGGGAGCAATTGAAATAAATATATACGCCCATTAAATTATTAAATCAATCTGTCATTAACTATTTAAACATTTAATTACATTAAAAAAATTAGGAAATCAACAAATAAATGTTTAAATACATGTGGGATTAAAATAGCCACATTTACTAAAATAGCTGCAAGCCCTGCCTGGATTGCGCAACACCAGGATCATGGAGTGTCTTTAGATTGCTCAGATCATGCTAATAATCTCATTCTTTATTAACTATTGTAGACATTTTTATGACGTGTCTTTATTTTCCATAAATGTTTTCTTTGTCTGCCTGTTGTTTAGTTGGTGTCAGTATTTGGCAGAAAGACAGCAGGTAATGCAGGAAAACAGCTGCACTTTTTCAGATCATAAATAAACAATCCATTATTTGGAAAAAAATCAGCACAATGTTTTTTTCTATTTTCTTCAGACTAAAAACGTTAAATATATTGGTGCGGCTGTGTTAATGTTTTAGATCAATTTACATTTAATAGTATTTATTGAGTGAAGTATTTTTCTCAGCATCAAATGGTTAAGTTGGTCAAAATGTTTCTAGTTTAAAAAAGAAATGACAGATTTTTGTATTTATTTCAGTCACTTTAAGCTTCTGTTTTCTGTTTTTACACAATTTTAGGTATACTTACTTAACTTTTTATAGATACGAACCTAATATATTGTCACCGCGCGGGTGTGTGTGGGGGGTGGGGGGCACGAAACATTTTCCTAGGGGGGGCCTGGCAAAAAATTATTGAGAAGCACTGACCTAAACTAACAACTTAATTATGGTAGAATTTTTATGCAAGAAGGAAGTTGTGTGGTATGTTGAAGCTGGTGTGTGTTTTGAACCGTTCCACCGATGGGGCATTATCCCAATGGGGCTTCAGCAGTGCAGTTTGTTGGTCTTTCACAAACTTTTGACTTTTTGATATAAACTTCTTTCATTCTTGAAATTAGTCTAAAACTGCGTGTGCTGCCTCTCGTGGTTGAGCAGAGGTGGTAAAGTTGAGTTTTGCCATTGATCTAAAAAATGACCCGCAAACTGGAGGAGTGGCTCCAGCAGATCCCTGAGAACATCTTATGCATCTCAGTCGAGAAAGGTTCAGTGATAGGGACTGCAAAGATCCTCAAGCTCCCACACTGCTGATAGAGAACCCGAGCTCTAGAGAGACACCACCCAAGGAGACTGAAAGGAATGATTTTTTTTTTCACATATATTTGTACATGTATGTATTCAAACTATGTAAACTATGTATGAATACATAGTGATTTTCAATGGGAGCAGTTGGACACATTTCACTACATTGTGTTTTGTTGTGACAGTCTTTTTAATTCAAATGAGGAAATGTTGAAGGTATTGCTTCAGTGGATGTTCTTGTAAATGAAAAAGAAGTTGCCATAGTATTTACAATTACTGTATTTCATTTTAAAACCCTCTGTCCCTGATTTCATCCATCACATGTGGTAGATGTCAACCATAAGTTAATCAGGTCAGTGATATTAGAAGATAAAGAATGCATCTCTATAACTGACTATAGAATTGTGCTTTTCTCCATTTTCACACGTCCCTAACAGGTGGAGATTTGTTGTTCATGGTGGTGTAGATGGATTCAGCCGGTTGGCTGAGAACAACCGAGCCAGTGCAGAGTTACAGAGCTTTTTGACAGCTGTTGAGTGTTACGGCCTGCCATCAAGGGTATAAAAAGGGAGAAAATGCAGATGTGGCAGAAATTAGGATCAGGAGCAGAGGTACCAGCAGGAATTCTCACATCACTGATAGGAGTGTCCACAATCAGCGGTAAGTAAACAGGTTACATCGTATTTTTTCTATAAATAAGAAATAGACACTAGCACCCAGATAATTTCCTTGAAACAACGGGATAGAGAGGATGTGGAGAGATGTGCATGAACACGCTTTGGAACTCTTCCATGAGATTTTCCTTTCATTGGAAGATCAAGGAAATCTGAATTCAGAAAATGAAGTTCATCGGGTCTTGCATTAGAAAATGCAAGGAACTTTCATGGCCTAAGAACCAAAAGGACTCAATTGCCTCAGCAACTCTGGATAAAATACAGAGAACAAGGCCCTATGAATGCTCCTCTTTAGGTAAAATAACATATTTGTACTCATTTTTTTAAAGGGACTATCTGCAAATGTAAAGTACTAATTAATCTCTGCAGTCTACAGAGATTTAAACATCTCAAACTTTTGTGCTATGGTGCACACTGTATTTAAAAAAACTCACTGTGAAGCATTTATTATGTCACTGCCTTTTTGTAGTGGTTCATAACCATGGGACAGACAAGTTTAGCTTAATAGAGTAAATGCATTTGCTATTTGTCTATTCAGACTGAAGAAGGCTATGGTATTGACTAGAATGGACCTCACAATTCTGATGCTGGCACTATGTTAGCCCCGAGGTACAGGAGTTTCTGTAAATGTTGCTATCGAATCTTATACAGAAACTGTGGAAGTGTTGTTGAGAATAATAGACTGAGGGCAAACAGAGGCTTTTATTGTTTGACAGAAGGACTGCTTACCTTGAGAAAAATTGAAAATCATGTAGTGTAGTTATTGTCTTACCATGTCAATATAGTAAAAACAAAACTATTTAACACAACTCAAAATGCTGAATAATTTAGCTTCAGTAGATGGAAAACAACATCAAACATTTCCAACCACAAAAGACCTATCAGAACAGAAGACAGGCTGAATTTCCAATGCCTCCTCAGACAGAGTGACATTTTGGTTGACAGCTCGTGGGCAGTACAGTAGAGATTTGACATGGTGGCACTTATAGGGTAGCAATCCGCTTCTGTGGGCAAAGTCTCTCTTGAGCCAGCACTGGTCAACCACACGCATAATTTTATAACTCAGCCCCAGGTTTTCTTCACAACATGTACAGACAAGGCTGGGCCACAGAATGATTTCTCAACTGCAAACACACTATTTTTTACATCCACACACTGACTCGATCTGTCAATTATCAGTTCGTTTCCTCCTGCAGTGCGTTTTGAAGTTTTTTTTGTTTTGTTTGAATCCAATTTGCAGTAAGGACAACTAATTTTTTGCATCCTACACCTTTCTTTTAACATTTTTGATGCAATGGGAGCTCTAAGGGCTGCAATGGGGGCCCTGAAGGCTGTGGTGGGGCCAGTGGGTGCTGTGATCCCCTGTAGCAGTCTAGGGGTTTAATTTCTTTAAAAACTGTGACTTACTGGCCAATGTCAAGCAATCAATGAAGCTCTGATTGACACTAGTCAATGATGCCTATGTGTAATGAATCAAATGTGGCTTGTTTTTTAATCTATGCATTTCAACATTTCTGTAATGAGTTTGATTAATCTATGTGATTGTATTGTATTGACTACTGTTAATGCTTGAAATAATCAAATCAAATCAAAAATGTTGCCAGACAATAGCAACGGTGAAAGTGAGATGTACCCTGGCAACCTAAGCCACATTTGACGACTGTGAATTCTAAGAGGAATGAAATGAACATATTTAATTACTTCTGACTTACATACTTAAGATTCATAACTAAGACTAAGTGTACCTTTGTGTTTCACGGATGAATGGTTGTCCATATGGTAGTCCACAGCAAGCTTTGCACCCTTGTAATGGCGAAATGGGCAGTGGAATGTGTTGTATTCATAATTTGGCTTTCTCGTTGTGGACACACTTCTGCCTCACTGACCCACACATTTTGCAACAAAATCATTCCTT
The DNA here is from genome assembly GCA_023969325.1 of Oryzias curvinotus. NCBI lineage: Eukaryota > Metazoa > Chordata > Actinopteri > Beloniformes > Adrianichthyidae > Oryzias > Oryzias curvinotus. Next base: position 27,142,525 of record CM043716.1, read on the forward strand.
ACTATACAAACATTTTTGAAATATTGTCTCTAATATTTAAGGTTAAATTTCCATTGGACCCTATAACGGGATTATTTGGAGTGCCAACTAATGAAATTTGCTTAAACAGTAAACAAAAAAATGTCTTAAATTATGTTACCCTATTGGCTAAACGTCTAATCCTACTTAATTGGAAAAGCAAATTTCCCCCAACACATCTTCATTTGGTAGGAAACATAATGCAATACTCAAATGTAGAAAAGATTACATTTTCATTGAGACGGCAAGAAAACCTTTTTTATGAAACATGGCAACCATTTATTGATTATTTCAACAGTGTAAAGACAAGTCAACCTCTATTTAAACACATAATAGTAAAATAAGCAGGTTTTTTTTCTTTCCTTCTTGTTATGTTTTTTCTGTTGTTCTTTTTTGTTGTTGTTGTTGTTGTTTTGATATTGTACTGTCTGTACTGTTTGTTGAAAAAAAAGAATAAAAAATAAATAAATAAATAATTTGGTTTTCTCATATTCCAATGAAACTAGGATGTGTCTCTGTATACAAAGACAGAAGAACTACATATGAAAAAACATGGCAATAAGAAACTCAAAGGGCAAAAACTGTTTCTATTCCAGTGTTTTTCACTGCCATGTTCTGTGTTACGGCTGTGGTCGTATTTGGTTTTGTTCATTCTTTTTTTTTTTCTGTGTGTTGAGTTTTTTTTTTTTTTTTTCTGTATCAGAGTGGCAGTTCGTTGTTTTGGTGGATCTTTGTGTCTCTGTGTCTGATTATTTTCAGATGTGGTGCTGGAAAGGGTGTGGATTCCATTGGACCCAATCTGATGGAGGCAGCCTTTAAAAGCACCATTTGGACCCCCAGCCTGTGAGAAGGGAGCTGCGCTGCAACCTGTCTCCACTGCAGCTTGGTGTTCTTTGCCATCTGTTTTGTAGTTTGTGACATGTTGCAGTTCTTCTGGTACTCTGTATTTTATGTTGCACTTCGTGGTTTTGTGTTCAGGGCCACTCTGACCAGTGTTTTATTTGTAGTTATGTTAAAGTGAGGCTGTAAGGGTGAACTGCCATTTTCTTTCACATGTTTTCTCCTGTTTATGTTAGTTTAAGGAGGTTAATGTTTTCTCATTTATTTCCCCTTTCTTTCATTCACAGGTAAGATTTCAGATTTCCATTAGATGGGGTTTTGTTAGTCAGTTTTGGCCTCGGTTCCCCTGAAGCCTTTTTGCATCACCTTAGGTTATTGTTGTTTGGTATTTATTAATTTGTAAATAAATGTGTTGTTTTATGGAGACAATCTTTTGGTGTTTTTGTTTAAAAAGAAAACCATAACTTTTATTTTATGCTCCTCTAGACCCCCCTAGACATAAAAAGGGGCGTAACATTCTGGGGAAAATTGTTCAACACCGATGTAAAAAGATATACCATTTACCAGATCTGCATTCGTCCAAAAGGCCCCAATAAATCACTGAGTAGTTGGGATATGAAAGTTCATACAAAATTTTCTGTGTTTATTTGATTCTGCTAAAGAAATTTTGATGTCAATGAAGGTACAGCGATTTAGCCGATAGCTGTTTTTGAAAAGTCCCGCCCCTCTAGCCACCAATCATTCCTGGAGGTTTCTTTATCAGACTGACCAATCAGACGTTGTTACTGTCCTCACTTCCTGGTGCCGACATGGCTCAAAGTTTCTTGGCTCCAACAAAAATAGCAGCTCAAGATCGTGTTTAGTGATGTTGCTTCCCCTGGGATCTGTTGTCAGACAGTGTAGAAAGTGATTTAAATACTAAAACGTAAAGACTTGAGTCGGTGCAGTTTCGGCGCCACTCCTAGCACTATGTCTCCCATGATGCTTAAAGATACTTATTTTTTTCTATCTGAACAAAAGAAAACATGAACATAAACATAATGTTGGTCTTTTGGGTAAAATTTATCAAGCATGTCAAGCAAATACAATTGTTCAAAAATAACAGTTGCTTTGACATAAACAAAAAAAAAACTATAAAATAAATCATGCTTTAGAAATATATTTTTATTTGTTACATTTTGTTTTCTTTTTTTATGAGGTTACATGAAAGTGCATTGTAATAAACTGGAGGGAAAACAACTACCTGGGTAAACGTTCAACTAGTTTAATTGAAAATTATTATTGTCAACTATTACAACTTTCAGGAAAACGGTTGGAACTTCAAGCTTCATGTGCCTCAGTTAATACAATAAAATGCATGTGAGACTGTGGAGAGACTGTTCATCAATATAGACAACAGTTTCTTTTTTTTTACCTTTTTGGTTATTGCTGTGCCATGGGATTTTTGTCAGAAAAAGTGTTCCTCTGCTCATGCAGGAATGAAATAAAGGCACTTTTATAAACTTAAGGACACATTTATTTCATAATTTCCGATTAAATATATTGTTGTAATTAATCCCTTCCAGCCCACACTGTACCATGAAATAATTAAATATGTCATGAAATATTGAAATGTGTTTTTAAAGGCTATTTTAATATTTTAATACAATTTATAATTACACATTTATTAATTGATATCCAATGTGATTTAGTTCATGTCAATTTCAAAGAATTAATAACACACTTATTTAATAATTTCATAATAAATATATTTACTTCAATTTGTCGCTTCCATCCCACATTGGACCACGAAATGATGAAATATGTCATGAAATATTTAACTGTGCTTTATTATTCCTATTTTAATATTTGAATCACACATATATTTAAACATTTATTTGTTGATTTCCAGTTTTATTTATTTAATGACAGTTTTAAATAATAATGACACATTTATTTAATAATTTAATGGCGTGTATATTTCAAAATTTGTCTCTTCCGGTCCTCCATAAGAGAGAATATCAAAATCTGTTGGTTAAAAATATAACTGATTTTCTTCTATAATTTGAGATGGAAAATTCTCCCCTTAAAGAAGCTGAATAAATATTTACTTAAACCCAAAAGAACCAGTGTAACATAAAAAAATCAGAAATGTGTTTTGTGGTCCACTTGATCTGTAGTTCGTCCCACATAATTTTCATTTGAGGAAAACTTGTCTTGGTTTTTATAGGTTAAGTTGAGGATGTCTTTGCCTTTTTGTTTGTTTTAATCTCCCGTTACAGTTAAAAGTACATCTATAAAGTTAGTTCTCAGCCTTGCTCCTGTAATCAGTCCAAACAAGTATTCATCTTCATTTTTTGGTCCTTTATGAATTCTGCACTGTCTTGTGTTGTCTGGAAACATGTGTGTATGAATGTACTTGAGATCAGACAGAAATATATCATTCTGAGTGTTGGGAAGCCATTTCCCTGCGATGCCTGCTCGTCTAATGGCTGCAGACTCACTAACCATATCATGAGTTTATAATAACCACATCACATCTGTGGCGAATGAGGTGGAATGAAACTCTAACCTAATTTGGAGAGATACACGACTGCGCAAGTAGTAGGGTGTCCCTTGAGATGGGGCTCCAATTGAGGGAGCCGTGCCCTGCACCACTCGCATGCTCTGTGACCGTGTAATGGTCTTAATTATCATTTAGCATGCCAGGCTCATCGACGGAGTACTAAGCCAGTGATAAAACAGCAGTTCAGGAGGTGACAGAGGGGAAGCCACGTGTGCACACAGACTTGACGGCATACCTAGAATATTCACTGATCCACACGTGTGATTCTGTTTAAAAACATTTCTCTGTTTACCTTATTCAGGTGTAATTTTTTCCTCATCTGTAAAGATTAAGTTTAAAAAAAATCAAGTCATCCATTGACATAGAAATAAAACAATGTGTGACACAGCATTGTTTTGTCATAAACAGACATCATTCAGAAGCACTGCATGGAAATCAAAACATACATTTAGTGCTTTCATGGCAATTGAAAGAGAAGCAGCAGCCAGGTGCTGCTGATCAAGTGCTCTTCATTACCTGATCATCATTAGGTGTGAGTAACTCTGTAAAAGCTGAGGTTAGGACAGTTTGCTGGTCTGGAGCATTCAGGTGTGTGTAAACAGAGGAGAAGAGACGTCAGCGATAATCATACGGGAACAGATGTGGATCCTAACTGAGGGGGTTTGGGTTTTCAACTGTGCCTGAATAATTTAAAAGCTTTGATGTGTGACAGTTAGCTTATATGTTTCTAAAAGAAAAGTGGGGAACAATCCTCATTTGTGTTTGATTCTACAGGTTCCAGTTAGCATGTTTTAAATGATGAACAATTCCATTTTTTTTTTAGAGATTGAATGTGAAAACAAAAAGGTAACCAAATATAGTCTCCAATTTGAGAAAGCAGTATCGAATGAGCATAAACACATGTCAAGCATGGGGGTAGAGGATTGATAATTAGGGGTCTTTTGCAGCTTTGAGTCATATTAGATTTGATTATAAAGTGCTTTCTTGAGCTAAATGGGAGACCATCTGTCCTGCAGCTAGTGTGGCCAAAATTAATGCATTATTATAAACATGGAAGGAAAACTACATCTGAATGGCTTCAAAAACATATTTGTTTTTGGTTCTGATGAAGTTCAACCCACATACAGACTAAAAATGTTTGTATAGAAATACAAGATGGAGAAGCTTCAGCTGTGTATTCCATGGGCCTAATGATTCACGGTGTTATGAAGAACAGATGACGCACACGAGATTACTTCCAGGCTAAGCATAGTTCTGTAATGTTACTGAACGATGGGTGTACTGTTTCTCATTTACTTTTTGGCACAATATTTGTTTATTAAAAATAAAACAGTCTTATGTATTCTCCTTATACTCAAGTTTCCCTCACTTATACTCCTACACCAGTCATCTTTTCTAAAAGCATTCCTAGTGGTCATTTAATTTTAATTATGTTGTTTTTGGGCAAAAATAAAACACCTGTGTTGTTCTCTAGGACATAGTTTCTGCAGAGCGGCAGGAGTTCATTAGAAATTCACCTCTGAGTTGTGAGTCGGACTGTTCGCTCGGAGTATGCTTGCCCCCTTCCCATAATTTGTCTGTTTACATTCTCTCCCACTAACTTACAGCCTCTCACAACCAAAACTTAACATTAATGCAACAAAAATGACAAGCAATATTGGAGCTTTTTAGCCGTGTAGTTTTGATCCAGATTCCAGATCAGGCGAAGAAAACAAAGACACTCATGGATCTAGGCGTCAACAAGTGGATGCATCAGAATGGAGTGGAGCAGGGAGCTTGTGGCTTGCCGTAGTATGTTTAACGTCACCTATAAGCTTTTACAAACAGCAGTTTTTCATCTGCTCCTGATTCATAACCATTTGAATAATGTAATACTCAGAAATGTAATTTCAAGCTTAATTTTCTTTATATATACCCTCCATTATCAGAAAGATGTCACATGATCGTGTTAATAACACCATACACAAAATTTTCATCCAAGTGGGTCTTTAGAAATGCTGTGAAGACTACATCATGTTTAGGAAATAGAGGATTTTACCCTTTCTTAAACTTCAAGTTAACATTTCCAAAACTCACAGCAACATACCCAGAGGTGTAAGTGGGATGATGCAAAGACACATTTCCACCCAGCTGAGTGACATCTCTCTCTGAATTAGTCACGATGAGTTATGTCTAACCAGCCGTGACTCGTTCTGGCTGGGGAGATAGCTAATTCACTTTGTTTAATTAGTCAAAAGTAGTACAGCAGAGGCTGCTCCCTCTCCCCAATCATTCACTTTCACTTCTCAGGATCCAAACAGATATGTGCCGGTAGCAAAGATAGACCTAAAATCGCGAGTCTATAAGTCATATATCTTCCAGGACTGTGTTTGCCTCCATTTCACTCGAGCACCAACACCACTCTTAGCTTTGTGAGATCTTTCAAAAAGTTCTCTGACACAGTTTGAAGATATAGTTTTTGACATACAGGTCTGATGCTTGGATGCAACTTTCAGAAATGTCATCTCACATTTTCAATGTTCTCTTTTGAGTTTGTGTCAAACTGATAGCAGCAAAAAGCTCTACAGACTGTTAAACAATCATATAATTTACCTATGATCCACCAGATGATCGACTATGTTCTTTAGCTGTATTGCTGTCAACCACTGCAGTTATGATGATAGGTGAAAAGAAAAGCTTGAAATGAGAAAAGAAAAGAAAAATTGTGTTTTTAACAAATTCTTGAGGCATTTTTCTGATTGTGGACAACGCATATTAATAGAATTAAGCTCAAAATGGCATTTCTGAGAATTTCTGCTTTCAAATCGGTTGAATCAGAAGCAGACAAAAGAATGCAGTTAGAAAAAGAGATCATTATTGACGTAGAAAACACACTGGGTGGGCCACAAGTTCCCTACTCCAATCCATTTTGCAGCCACTTGTAGTTGACTAGATCCACGTACATCTTCTTTTTCTTCATCCGAGCTGGAATATGGCTGGTCGTGAGCTATCGGGAGAGCATGTAAACAGAGAACTCTCAGCAAAGGGGAGAGGAAGTGGAGGCAGGGTTGCTCCACACCAACAGTCTTGCCCACAACTCAGAGTTGAATTTCTAATGAACTACTGCTGCTCTGCAGAAACTATGTCCTAGAAAACACAACTGTTTTTTTTTACATTTTGGCTAAACAGCACAATCAGAATTAAAAGACCGCTGGGAGACCACTTTTACAATAGATCACGTTAATTTTTCGTTGTGTTTTGTGCTTAATTGTGTTATTTTATTTTCTGATTTTTTCCCATTAGCCACAACACACCTGGTTTAAGTTTGCAATTAACCATCTTCCTCTATTTTGGTTTATTTACTTTTATGTAACTTTAAGTCCATGGTTTCTGTTTGTCCTCCATCCCTTTTCCATGTCACGTGTTGAGCTTTTTTTTTTGTATCTTTGTCATGTTTTAAGCTTATTATTGAATTAAGCTTCTATCTACTTGGACTCCGGCTGCAGTGCTAATCTGTAGTCTATTGAATTTGAAGAAGTATCTTTGAGTAGTATTCTGTTTCATTATCCACTTTTGTGTAATTTTAATATCATAATCCCATTATAGGCTCAACCTATTAGTACATATTGAAGTGATTAAAAGCTAAATGAAATAGTATCTACATACCAACAGAGCAGTCATGTTTTGATAAAACTATTCTGATTTCAACCTAAAATCTTGATTACCTCATATAGTGAAAGCTGTCTGTGGGTTAAATGTGAGCCAGTGTGCGCTTATAGAAGTTAATATAATTCTGACTCATCCACCTTGTCCTGCTTCCACTTTGTTGCCATAGAGAGCTCCAATACCCTAAAGACAATAACAAGCGCGTACACAGCATGCGGCAGAACGTAATAAATAGATTTATGCGCAATTGTCACATTTAATACATTTGCAGAGCGCGCGAGTGAATTCATTATTACACCATATGTTAATGCAGCTGGGGCTGTGTGTTTGTGAGACTATAGACATGAGTGTGTGTTGTGGAAGAGTGAGGAAGGCGGGGGAGGGGAGGGACCCTCCTCTGCCTCACTCTCCTCAGCGCCTTGAAGTGTAACCAACAACTGCTGTCCCGGAGTCAGTGGTGCAGCCTACTGCATGGTCGGAAATGCACTCCAGCAGGAGCGGTCCGCGCATTGTTCTCCATGCAGCCTGATCCACAGACGCGACTCGCCACGGCGCTCCGGGGAGATGATGGGTGGTCGCTGTGAACTTGCGCCGAGGCCAATTTATCGCTTTAGCGGGGAGCGCGGCGCTGTCCACAAGCAGGGAACGACACAGACACAAACATTCATCCATTAAGCTCGAGATCAGTCTTTTGATGCCAGCAGCGGTTCTTCAGAAGAAAGAAAAGGACGCACCGGAGGAGCAGCGTTACGCGCGCAGACAGCCAGGAGGAGCGGATCGTCGCTAACACAACACATGGATCAAGCCGCTGTCTCAGTCTGCAGGGATGGACTGCTGATTGATGAGAGAAATTCGCGGTGCGCACAAACAGGTTGGTCTAACCTCGATCAAACTTCAACCCAAGCAGACGTGGGACAATTAGCACTCATCAAGGTGCTGAAAATGGAAAAGAAATCCTGTCGCTCTCGGCGGCGCGCCTGCTGGTGACAGCTGGTTTGTAATGGGGAACTGATTGCAGTATTCACGGGATATTAACTGGATTTAGGGGGTTGTTCTAATTTCTACATCGGATTGAAGGTCATTCCCATTCAGGGTTTATTCGTTAAGTTTACCTTTAAAATCAAAAATATTACCCTATTTCTTCCAACAGGCGGCAACGTGCGCTCTGTGTATTTAATTAAGAAACCAACTGTTTTTATGCAAAAGTTAAAACCAATAAAGTAAAATTTCAAATGTTCCGTTGGCATGTCAAGATGTTTGCTTTAAATCTGTGATTGTCTGTGCATAAGTGTAAGCTCACAGATGGATCCACTGTGCAATGAAATCAAGAAAGCAGAGGGGGGTGATCTAGCTGTAGACCCTGGACCCCGTCCAAATAAGCTGGCTCGACTGGAACAACACGAGATGGGACCCTCCACACCAGAGTGGAGCAGGCAGGGCAGTCCTGTGGCCAAAACCCCCAGTATTGCACAAAAACCCGCCACAGCAAGGTCGGCAGGCAGAAACTGGCACACCAAAGGTATTAGGAAGACATTAAAGAATAATAATAAAAAATACTTACGCTTAGAAATTGTTTTTTTTGTTTTTAGTCAGAACTGTACATACCCATGTAATGCATGAAGAATAGAAATATTACAACCTTGATTTAGTCAGTTATATAAACGGATTTGGAAAGTTTGGAAACTTAAAAACACAAACTCTGATACTCAGAGAAAAAAGTATGTCTAGTCAGTATTGACCAAAATGTGGCTTTGGTCATTAAATACTGACTAGACAGTGTTTAATGACCAATATGTGGCTTTGGAGAACTTTCTGATATTTATGTATTTCATCATAGGAAGCCTGCTGCCAGTATTCTGTGTGGTGGAACATAGGGAGACTCTTTTGGAAGTCGAGAAAAAGGAAGAACATGCAGAGTTTGTGTTGGTCAAAAGAGACCTGCTGTTCAATCAGCTGATTGAGATGGCCTTATTGACGCTGGGATATTCTCACAGCTCTGCAGCACAGGCTAAAGGTACACAACACTCTGCAAACACAGTTACACACACACAAACATTGAATTGTTCTCAGCTTTCCCCCTTTGGCAGGTCTGATCCAGGTTGGCAGGTGGAACCCAGTACCCCTGTCCTGTGTAACAGACGCTCCGGATGCTACGGTGGCTGACATGCTGCAGGATGTTCACCATGTCATCACCCTGAAAATACAGCTGCACAGGTAGAAAAGTTCAATTCAACCTCTTTCTCAACACCAGATAATGTTGATTGATGTTAACATCTTGTTAAGCAATCACATGGCAGCAGCTCAATTAATGTAGACACGCATTGATGATCAAGATGACCCGATGGACAGGAAGTAGCATCAGAGAAAGGACTGCTGGTGCCAGACAAACTTATTGAATAAACTTCTTATCCACTTTTTGTACAAGAAGGGTTTACAGAGAATGTATCTAGTGAGTGGTAGCTATCTGGATGAAAATGCTTTGTTGATGAGAGATCAGAGAAGAATGTATGAACTGCCATACTAAGACAAACTTAGATCTGTTATTATACAGCATAAATTAAGCTTTAAAGTTAACATATTTCAGGGAATTTTCCATTTGTGTCATTCTTTTAGTTTCCAATAGCTAAATTGTGTTACTTTTAGAATAAAGCAACTGTTTCTGATGAAACTCAAAGCAACCAGTTGTGTTTTTATTTTTATGGATTTCACGCAGACCAGAAAAATGAATAAACCCACTTCTCAATCTGAGTACTTCAGGAAAATCCAATCTTTAAGTCCTTGTTGCCTTGTATATGAGATAGGAGAGAAGCAGGAGATTAACTGCCTATTAACTGTGGAGGACCGGAAGAGACACATTTAAATAAATACATGTGCCATTAAATTACTGAATAAATGTGTCATTCATTTTTTTTAATTGTCATTAAATAAAGAGAATTGGAAATCAATAAATAAATGTTTAATAGATATGTGTGGCATTAAAATATTAAAATAGCCATTAAAAAGCACATTTAAATATTTAATGACATATTTATTTATTCCATGGTCCAGTGTGGCTTAGATATTTATTTCAATTGGTCTCCTCCGGTCCTCCATAGTTAACACTTTTCTTTTAAATTTTACATTTTCTATATGAAAAAACAAAAACAAAAAAAAACAGATGGGCTTTTCATGTATTTTCCTTCTAAATCCGCAGTGTGCACCTTTATTGTTAAAGTTATGCATTGTTCATTTGTTAGTTGTCTACTGGGAGTATGGTTTTATGTGGTGTTAGTCCGTAAATTTACAACAGTTCTTTTGTTAGGATTTAGATGCAGCTCAACACGGATTGTGCATTATAATATTTATATGCAATTTTCTTGTGAATCAAACACAATAAGCCCAGTTTGTTTGTCACATTGGAAATTGTTAGACCAGAAAACCAACTGTGTTAATGGATCTGTTGCAGTTTAAAGGCATGGGAAATAATCTGGATTTATAAGGGGGTCCAAAGGAAGATGTAGTCGAGTTGTGTTAGATAAGAGATTGTAAAACTGATTTGGGATTTTGTTTTTCTCTTTGATTTTTTAACCAGCTGTCCTAAACTGGAGGACTTGCCGCCTGAGCAGTGGAGTCACTCCACAGTTAGAAATGCTCTGAAGGAGCTTCTGAAGGAAATGAACCAGAGCTCTTTGGCCAAGGAGTGTCCGCTGTCACAGGTACAGCAGACACGAATAAAGACAGCATGCACTTACAAGAGGGAAAAGAAAAGGACAAAATGTGTGTCTTTGACCTGCACGTGTTTGTGTAGGAGTGTTTATGATCAAGTATGTGGTCCAGTAGTCACACAAGAAGACCAGATGCTGCAGTAGATAAGGTGTGGGAGCGGATCACAGGAGACAGAATTAAAGAGAGATGGGTATCTCTTAAAAAGCTTCACTGTCTTGGCTGCCGTCATTCTGGCTCCATCACCAGCCTGTCTGTCTCAGACTGTCTGTACATCTCTTTCATCTCTGCTTTTTTTTCCACATGTTATGCATTTAATTAAGCAAATAAAGACACAATGGAAGCAATAATTTTCATTAATCATGCAGCAATTGAGAAAGCGGCTCTTTATGAATATTCATAGTTATCAACTTAGTTTGTATTTTATTTTTGCCTGAGGGAAAGTTGGACATCTACAGAAAAAAAACTCACTTTGCTTGTCTCAAATGTAAAAATTCCTTCCCTCTGTGCAGAGTTAGGATCTGATATAAGCCAGTCCCTCCTCCCTCGTCTATTCCGTCAATCCCTCCCAACCCCCCCTTGCTTGTTTGTGGGAAGCAGATTAAAATAAATATGAGAAGATGAAAGGTGTAATCAGATGTAAAGATTGCACATGATGGTCTTCAGGGAAAAGCTGTGAGAGTGTGAGTGTGTGTCAGTGGGTGAGAGACAACCGTAGTCCCCGATGACCTCTAGTGCTTTTTATTAACACACACACACACACATGCATGTATGCCTCCTGACACACTCATCTGTCTTTATTATCTTATTTACCTGGGGGTCTTTTTAATAACACAGATCTGAGTTCATTAACATCAGACATGAGAACAGCTGAGGCACCCGAACTGCCTTTTGCAGGCACCCAGAAAACAATGAATTTCCAGAGGCTCTTCTCCTCTGTTTCAGAGCATGATATCATCAATTGTAAATAGCACTTACTATGCAAACGTCTCAGCTGCCAAGTGTCACGAGTTTGGTCGATGGTACAAGCACTTCAAGAAGTCCAAATACTTCAAGGGTGAGGAATTTTAATTATAAAGTGTGCTTTTGAGTTTTATTGTGCATGCTAATTCATCATTCACAAAAGTAAATGTGATCTGGATAGATTAAACTTCTGAAATAATCTATTTTTATGCATTTATATGGTAGTATAAATATGAATAATTCTGACTGCTAAATGTTGTCTATTGAATTTTGCATGGCAGGGGTTTAGGGTTTTGAAAAAGTAAACATCCTTTCCCATGACACAATACACTAAAGATAACAAATGTCAGTAAACCTGAGGTTCTTCCAATAAACCAAGATTGAGTGTTACGCCCTTGAAAAAGCAGTCGGACATTCTAAATTCACTGTTTGAAACAGATTACATGAAGCCCATGTCACAAATAAAATTAATCATATGGAAGGAACTTCATTGATACAGATATTGATCACTCCAGTGTTACCCATCTTCAAAAGAGGCCTTCATTTTTGCTGGAAGTTTATCTTGCCAGCCTTTGTCCCTGCATTGCAGTTTCATTGTGCGCATCATAGAAGTAAGGTGCCACTTTTAAAAATCAGAGAAGAGATTCAAACACCTTTAGTGATGATCTAGCTTTCACACTATTATCACTGGCAAATATTTTTTAGACTCATTTGATTCCAATTTTCCTTTAATTCCGTCATGCCTGACTTTATTTCAAATTAAATAAAAGTTATTGCAATACAGTTTCTATTCAAGTCGATGCTACATTAAGTAGAGTCCTATATTTAATGATACGTTGCGAATTAGTGACATTCAGCACAAAGGGGTAAAATATGAATTCTTGCAAATAAAAAGATAAGTGTGTTAAGCAACATTTTCCTTCATTTGAGCTGTAATCATAATACTCATCTTTAGAAAAAAGAATGTTACAAAAACTACTGGGCAGAGTCATGTTAAGGGTTAAGCACAGCATTGGCATAATCATGCTTTAGGTTAGTGTTGCAGCCAGTAATTGTAGTATTTCAAAGATAGAAAAAAAGGAATTGCATTAAATATTAGACAGGACTAAACATACACAACACAGGGACTTTTGTGAAAGGATAAAGATCCTAAAGTTTCTTTCTTGACTTTAAGCAAAGACAGCCTAACTTATCCGCTTAACCACATTGTGCTTATCTCCACTTGTGATTTGGATGGAGACTCTGAAATGTTATGACCAAGCAATGCAGATCACCTGGTAAATCCAGAGCAACTGAGCTTCCAGAGTTCAACTTTTGAAAATTGTCCTTTAAATAAACAGAAAATCCTTTGCATTTATCAATTGTTCTTAAAAGGTAACAAAGATGGAATCTGACTACTGTAACTTTAGAGTAAATTTTTTGCTGCTACATTCCATTACTTTGTGTTTTCATTTAATTGTATCCTAAAAAAATCATAAGCTTTAGAGATTTGATCAGTTTTCATATTTAGTAGACTATTGGATTTTGTACATTTTCCCCTGTTTGCATGTTTACTCGGCAAATTCTCTCACGACTTGTGTGTTAGTTATCATTTCTGTCAATAACTGACATTTCTTTGTCTTTCCTCTTACCAGAGATTGACAGTTTTTCAGAGCAGTCCACACACCTCACGCTAACGCCACAGCCAGTAACGGGTAGCCCAGCTGACCAGACCTCTCTGCTTTTCCCTCGTGGAGCAATGACGAACATTTGTGGTCATTCTGGCCTTGGCTTGCACCCTCCTGGGTTGGTAACTCAGCCCCTCAGTCCCCAAATGGCCAAACAGCAGCTGGTGATGGTGCAGTATCTCAACCAGCAGTTTGCTGTGAGCCGCATGTTAGCTGGCCAGGGCCTCCCATCCGCACCACAGCAGTATCTCAACCACCCTCCTGTGGGAAGGACGCCTGCCAAAGTATTTTCTAAAGCCCCTGATTCCCAAACCTCACAGCAGCCACAGTGTGGCCTCGGAGGAGGTTCATCCACGGGGCTGCAAAGTCAGACACCAACTGGGTCTTCTGTCGGCTCAGCAGACGTACCAGCTGACATCTACCAGTGTGTGAGGGAGGAGCTGAAGCGAGCGGGAATCTCTCAAGCCATTTTTGCCCGAGTAGCTTTTAACAGGACTCAGGTAGGGAACTGCGGGTGGAAAAATGGCCTTTAAAATTCAAGCCCTGCAACTCCTGATAGTTATTTCCATGTGTAGTTTTTCTTCTGGTAGTGGCTACAGTGTGATGGTTGGCACATTGGCATTGGCTGTGCCGCAGTGCCCCCTCCCCCCTGTGTATGAGAGTGTGCATGTATGTTTGTGCCAGCTCTCTGCAGTATAAAGCTGGTGCCAACACTGAAGCAGCTGCTTGGCCAACTAATCACAAACCCTTGGAGAAATGCTGTTTTTCCCTCTACCTCTCAGCGTCCTTCCTTCTTTTCACCTCTGACAGCGTTCTCCTTCATTCAATCTGTAATTCTTGTAATTCTCACTTTTATTTTTCATCTTTTTTGGTCACTTTTGGTTGGAGGAACTATATTAAGTTCTGCACCAAAAGTAACTTCTTTAACATTCTGGAAAAAATGTATATGTGCAATCTTAAAGGAAAGGGCTTAAAACTTGAATTTGCTTGAGATCTTAATTCTATATGCTTTGAAAAAGTTAGTCCAGGACTCTGTTGAATATGCTTTGACACGTCAAGATTATTACATTGGGTGTGTTTTCCAGGGCTTGCTGTCTGAGATCTTGCGAAAAGAGGAGGATCCAAAGCATGCCTCCCAGTCTTTGCTGGTCAACCTGCGAGCCATGCACAGCTTTCTACAGCTCCCTGAGGCTGAGAGGGAGCGCATATACCAGGAGGAAAAGGAGCGGAGTTTGACTGGATATGCACCCAGCTGCAATAACACCCCCCCACTGTCCACACAGGTCAGCCAGCATCAGAGAGACAGCAATTCACAAAATGTCAAGTTTGTCTTTTTGTATTTCTTTTAATTAGCATTAGGGAGCATTCAAATCATTATCTATTTCAATATTTTTGCATGCTTTAGCAGAAAAAAATAAATATCACAATTTAGTTTTTTTTCAGACTTTATCTTAGTACAGTAAAAATAGTGGTTTTCTTTATTAGGTCTGAGAGTCAGGCTAAGCAGAGCAGGTAGAGACAGCAGCATCTGGCTGGGAACGATGCCTTCTGCTGCACCGTCCTTTACAAGGCATCTATAAAAGCCTCTTCCATTTTAAACCAGGACATTAATGACATTTAAATGTCATTAAATATAATCATTAGCCCAAAAAAATGTAAACAACATTTTAGGCTAAAATTACACTGAATATAGAGCTTAATACACTAGAACGTATATATCCTGTTGATCTGAATGCTCTGCAGTTGAAGCAATGAGCTTTGACCCAGAAAAGTGAATCTAGAAGCAATGCACTTGATGCACAAAACATGGTATCCAAATGTACAGAGGACAATTGTTAGCACTGATGTTAGTTTTAGAAAGCAAACATTTTATTGCACAATTATGGCAAAGTTTACTGTCATTCACCACCAATTAACAATAAGAATTTAAAAAAGCCCATATTTTGTGATTTTTTTTTTCCAGCGGTGTCAACGAGATCATATAAATCTAGAAAAAATAGTGATTTAACTAGGCTGTCTTACAAAAGTTTTGTTTCCAGTGACCAAACTTTTTTTGTAACGTTTCCTTTGCTGATTTTAATTTACCCAAAAATTTGTACATTAAATGTATTCAACATTTTTCAAACTTGTGTCTAAGCTGCTGTTCTTGACTCCTCCCTCTGCCTGCTACACTGCAATATTCCAAAACATTTTTTTTTCTTTTTTGTAGGCAAGGCTTTCCCCAGTTACATCTGAGAGAGGGTTGAGGACAGACAGCTGTGTTCTCCATGTCAATGGCTCCATTTACGAGGAGATTCAGCATGAAATGAAGAGAGCTAAAGTGTCTCAGGCTTTGTTTGCAAAGGTCGCTGCTTCCAAGAGTCAGGTATTGTATTAGATGCTACTTTTGTCCACATCAGAACTGACTTTGTAGAAGTTTGCTTCAGCAGTTGAGTAGGCAGTTTATGGAAGAAAAACGAAATTCTGTTTGAATCAGTATTTATTTAGGAATTGAACCAAAAACAATCAACAACAATTAGGAATTTAAAAATCTACAAGGAAACAAAAAGAGTCTGAGGTTTGAAGAAGACGATTAAACGCTGAACAAAGAGAACCAGAAACATAAACGTAGTAGATATTGATGATGGTACATCACAAATGTTCTCCTCTAAATCCTTAAATGAAGAAAGAGCAGGAAAATAGGTACTAAAACGGAAAAAACTGGCAAAGACAAGAACTAAATAAAACTCATAGATCCAGAAAAAACGAATCTTAACATTTAGTTTTTGTGATTATCTCCCAACAGCTGAAACAGATAGGTGTGTGTGTGTGTGTGTGTGTGTGTGTTTGTGTGCGTGTATGGAGAAAAGCCCAGATAATCAACCAGCAGCTGTACTCTGCAGAAGACTATTATCAGTGCATCAGACTGCTATTGTGGCCTAAATTATCGCTCTAATAGTCGCCACACACACATGCACACTGCTTACTTACACATGCAGATGTTCTGTACGAGTGCATCGTAGCACACACAATTCACACACACGTGCACAGATGCACAAATCCACCAACACAAAAACACACAAAAGCATGATTTGAGTGTTTATTGTTCTCATTTTTATGGCAGCCCCATAAGCCTGTTATTGCCTTTTGTTTTGAAGATAATTTCCCTTCATGAAATGGGGGGATTTTAGTCGACTCTTTTTTTCTCCCTCCCTCCTCTTGAGCACATCTACAATTTTAGACTTGTTTTTTCCCTGTAATATCCCTCTACATCAACACTTACAGGGGTCCTTCGATAGCCATTCTAGCGCAAACAGCTGCTCCAAAACCCATCAGGTTATTTTGTTGGGTTTTGGCAAACCTCGCATTTTTCATGCCGTTTAAAAAGCCTTCATAACCTCCCGTACGGTGCTTTACCATCCCCCCACACCCACACGCATCCTCTGTTTCCGTCCCTCCTGCTTTCTCTCCATCTCTGCATTACCAAGTTATTTGGCAGTCAGAGCCATGCTGGATCTATCTGCTCTATCTGCACCATGCATCTGGATGGCATTGTGTGCTCAACTTGGGTTCTGGCCAGGTGTGTGCTCATGTGTGCTATATGTGTGTGAAATCTTGTTACAGTTTATGCATATAACTTGTTAATGTTCCTCTATCCAGTACTAACAACTTTTTCTCTCCTATGATGCCAAAACATTTATGCTGAAAAAAGACAAACTTTTAGATTAGAAAGTACAGTGTCACCAACTGCATCTTTTTACACTTTTTTAAACCAAGGCTATGAAAATAAAAAAGCTATTTTAGATAGGGTTGTCAAGCGATAAATTTTTTTGAGCGATTAATTAATTACGACCTGTAATTAATGAAACTCATTAATGTATTTTTAATCTAACCTAATAATTGCTGTGAAAAAGCCTCATTTTCAGGGACTTTCATGTAACATTGTGTGACATGGTGCAGTAAAAGATCAAAATTCAACTATAAAAGTGGCTTGACGAAGTTTATTTTAACTGACTTCCAAACTTTACATTTACACCACAAAGGGGGATTTTTCTTTTTTTATCTTGAACAATTAAGGAGAAAAAAATCAGGTCCAGATAGCCCTGCTATACATCAAAAAACAGCAGGAACACTTATCTGATCAGTCCAAAAGAATTTTGACCACAAACTTATTAATACCAACAGATTACATTAGAAGGAGGAGATGAGACATGAAGAGGTGATACCAAACAAAAACAGAAGATAAGACGTGAACTTTCCCTCTGAAATTATGCTTGGTTTAACTTATCACTAGAATAAATTAGGCCTGCACAATTAATCGCAAATTTATCGTCATCGTGATTTCAAGCTGTGCAATATCCATATCGCAAAAGTCTGCAAAAATCACAATAAATGGTAAACCTTAAATGTGCTAAAACAATCTTATGGCAACTTGAACTATTTAATGAATTATATAAATTCCTTCGTCCATTTGACCAATCACATTGAGCTTTTATGTTAGCTGTTTGCCTCCTAATTAGACAACGGTCCTTTGGAGAATAATTTAAGGTATTTTGACTCTTATTTGAATCAAACTTTTGCTGTGAAATGCAAATGTTTTTGTTGTTTTTGCTATTTGTTCATTTATCGTAAGTTATATCGTCATCGCAGTTTTGATCACTAATAACGCGAGTTGTCCTCATATCATGCAGCTCTGGAATATATATACCACTTTTTAGTCATTACCCCGACAAAAAAATAGCAAGACTAAAATACTAATATTTTATTTTATTTTCTTAATTGGTATTAGTGGAAAAATGTCCTTTTGAGGTGTCTATTCTCAGAAATGAATGGACTTTGTGGAAGCAACCATCCGACACTATCAGGCCTCTACTTTCGTCTCTTAATTTATGATAATGGACACCTCAATAGGCATTATCCCTTACATAATAGATAAACGTTATGGATTAAAATTTAGATTGACACCATAAAAAAAACAGACTAATTTGTCATTAACTGATCATGATTAATGCCGATTTTTGAAGACAGATGGATAGTTTTAAAACAACCTAATTTGCCTACTGATGAAAATATAAACTAGTTTAGGGACTATATTTTTGAAGGACGGAGTACAGATTGGTAAGTTTCAGCAGGAAGACAGTTATATGAACTGATTTCATTGATATTATTAATTTCTTTTCTGTTTGTTCTATTGGCAACATATTAAGGCATTAATGTGGTACGCCTTTCCTTAAAATTACACACAAAAATTACGTTGTTTAGCTTTTTTAATGTCTGCTATCCAATGGCAGAAAACGTTCAAAGTTGTTATGAGGGCTGAGAGTAATTTGAAAAGCTACTTAATTATTGACTTGAACAGATGGTCCTGCAGGAAAATAGTTCCAGGTACCACGATCATGCTCTGATTTTAAATAATTTCACATTCTGTGCTCACTATTTGGATTCAATCTATGTTGCCTTTGAGAGGAAATATTATGGAGAGGTTGAGAGAAACCCATTAAAAATCTGATTTTGCAGTGCCCCCAAGCCCAACTTTTTCAATGTATTTCACTGTCAATAACACCATGCCCCTTAAGCTTTTTCCATAAACATTGCATGTAGCAGAGATAACTTTAAAAAAAAAATCTATACATTGCTGCGTAGATTGAAACCCCTTAACTGTCTGGATGAAACCTGTTCAACCATCTTAGCCATTTCTGTTCTATGTTATGTACTTCCCGTAGGGCTGGCTGTGTGAGCTTCTGCGCTGGAAAGAGGACCCCTGCCCAGAAAACCGCACTTTATGGGAGAACCTGTGCATGATTCGCCGATTTCTCAGCCTACCCCAGACTGAAAGGGATGCTATTTATGAGCAAGAGAGTAACAACATGACTTCACAGCAGCATTGCACTGACAAGCTCACACTACTCAACAATGACAACACACTGGTAAGAAGACAAAAAGCTGCATAATTATCTTAACACAGTTCATGATGTTTTACCGGTGGACACTCCTTAGGGAAAAACCATAGGAATAACAAATCAAATAATGTAAAATTATGAAAACATTAAAAAAAGAAATATAAATTTAATAAAATTTCTCATTAATTAAATCACAAATTTAAATTATTCAAATTTATAATGTAAGAAATAGTACATAATATCTTAAATAACTGCCTGTAGAAATGTTTGTCTTGACCATACAAAAGTGTTTTGCATGAAATTAATCTTTAAACTTTCCTAATGGAACAGTCATGCCCACAATTAACAGACCATATATTAGAACATCTGGATTTTACTCAAATTCTACTTCTCTTTTTATCATTTTTTACTTTCTTAATAGTACCAGCGCAACTCTCTGATGCCACAGCAGCACCACCTCCAACCCCTGCAACCCCTTCAGCCAGAAACATCACCTGACCTGTCTCCACGGCAACCGTGTGCTGCATCACCAGCTGAGTCTGAGGCTGGGGCCACCTGGGGGCATTTCAGAGTACGTTTGCAGCGCAGAAGCAGTTGCAGTGTTGAAAGAGGGGATACCAAAGACTGGATTGATGGGTCACCAATGGATATTGAGAACATGGGTGGGGACTGGGGCGGCATTGGAACAGTGAGAGATAAGGGCGGTGCGCAGTGGGGTGATGTTAATGTAAAAGGAGACACAGCTGAGATCACCGGAGACAGGAAAATTGGAAATATTAAGGAAAAACTTTACGCAAAACTCACCCGAATGAAGAGTGACGAGAATGGCGAAGCAGTTGGTTGTTCCAAGTCACATTGTAAAGAAGAGATCCAACTGGATGAGCTCAACGTGTCAAGTGATGCCCTAGTAATCCTGCAGAGCTTCATCCAAGACGTGGGCCTCAATCCAGATGAGGAAGCAGTTCACACCCTTGCTGCACAGCTGGGCCTGCCCAAACACACCATCCTTAACTTCTTCAACAGCCAGGACCAAGGACAACGCCAACATTACTACCACAGTCCAACATGTGGCCAAGAAGACCAGAAAGGCTGGACTAAAGCTGACCTCTCACATGCTGACCTGCCAACTCCTGAACTGAAAAGTGATGGAAGTGCAAAAAAACAAAACGGTCAGATTATTGGTGTCAGAGAATCAGATGTCAGCACTCAGACTATTCCCCAAATAAAAGAAGAGCAGGAGAGTGGCATCTGATTCTCCAAAACATTTTCATTGACACCAACATACTCTTCTTCACACAAACCGTCTGAATGCAATTCAAACTTAATCCTTTAGTAGAGATTCACTGTGCTTTTGTAAAAATATGGTGACAAGCATGTGTTACCCTCAATCTTTTAAAGCCAGAGTTAGCTAATTTACAAAAAAGGAAAATCAGAGAATATCAAAAACTTGTCTTGCTAATGTTTTGTTCCACCGAAAACCATACTCCAATCAAAGAATTTTCGAAAGGATTTGACATAAAGGTTTGTGGTTTTAATCTGTGTTTATATTGGGGTGTTTTAATAAAAATGTTTAAAGAGTACATTATATTTTCCATCAATACTAATCATAGTAAAGCCTGCAAGAAGGCTGGAATTCCTGTTAGCACCTTTGAGGTTTTTTGACACATGTAGTCCCGAGCATCAGTATTTCCACCATCAGGAACTAGAAGAACCCAAAGGCAGGAAGCAATCTTCTGCAGATAAACCTATACAATTAAACCTGAACATATCAGAGATCAGCCTTTTGCTTAGTCACTCAAATGGGACGAAGCAAAAGACTGAACCATGACTAAGAGAAAGAACACCAGGGGATCAAGCAAGGACAAATTTGCGAGCCAAATACGCAGAGGGGTAATTACAGTACCTAAAAGACTGCAGCTGCGATTGGCAAAAACTATAATCTGGTGTGTACACATGAAAGCACATATACACGAAAATACTCTTATGCATGACCTAAACACGAAACCTGACTAAAATACAAGAACAAGGAAAAGGAAATTGAGTAGGCACTATCCTTAGCAAAAAGTAGTACACTTCAAGTTTATTTTATGAAGCATACTTGAGTATGAGTTCAGCAAGTCTACTGTAGACTATGCTCTTGTAGTGCGGGAGGTATACTAACTGGACACTTCTTCAGACTAAATTGGCACATTTTAAGTTTCCAATATATAGTTAGTATATAAAAAGTAAACTGTAGGTACACTGCCTTGCTTTTAGTATAGTGTACTTGCTGTACACTTAATTAGACTACTTTTTGCTAAGGCTGAGACTCCCACCCAGGTGCAGTGCATGTGTGAAAGTCTCTGTAGTATTATGTATTTACTTAAAAAAAACTCTTCCGTTATTCAAGGATCCTCAATTTACTTGACAGAATCAACTGTGATAAAGACTACATTTGTTATTGTATGGTTCCTGTATAGGTACATGTGACAAGTAGTGGGAACCAGTACAATCAGCCTCAGATTAATTAGCTTACATTTCTTCAGTAAGTTTTCTAAAAACGCTCTATGCCAGAAATGCCTTGTAAACAATGGCACTGCCAGTCCTTTTTTCAAATACGATCCATCTTTATATTTTTCCTGTAAGTATTTTTGGGCTCTGTCTTTTTTTTTTAAGTTGGAAAAAGGATTTTCTCATTTATCTCCAATTTAGAGTTTGTGTTCATCATATCTACTGACACAAAAACTGCTCCCATTTATAGAAGTGAACTTTGAAATTGTGTATGTGTAAATAATAATGCAAGGAATCAAAAGTTGTGCTGTATTTAAAAAAATGAAAATGAAAGAAAGACAAAGTATTAATCATCTAAGTCAATCAAACACCCCTTTTTCCCAAGTTTGTTCAACATAAATCTTGTTTTGTTGAGCTTAATAAAGAACAAAATGTATTCTTTGTTATAGTTCTCATTAAGTAGTTGTAACCACGCATGCAAATGTAAATTTCTGATACAACCAAATTTAGTTAAAGATATATATATATATCCTTTAAACCTTTTTGATTTCAAACCATTAAACTGGTTTTGGATGATGCAAGATAATCACATTTTTTAACAAAATAAAAATTGTAGATAAATGGACAAAATGGGATAAATGGTTTAAATGTCTTCGCTTTTATCTGTGCAAGGGATCAGATTTTTTTTTTTTTTTTACAAAAAATATTGTTTTTGTAAAAATCAGTAGGAAAGGGAAATTGTACTGACAATTTGCAATGGTTGCCAAGAGGTTCGTGTCATGGTAGGCTAACATAGCTAGAGGCCCAAGATGTTCATGCACACAAACAAATAACGGTCTTAAAAGGAGAACTTAAGAAGACTATATTGTGATTATGGATAAACTTAACAGACATGTATTAATAGTTTAAAGAACTAATTATAATGGCAATCTATGTGACCTAGAAAGAAGAGCAGAGTCAAAACCAACATTTGCCAGGGTACTATTTTAAAACAGCTGCAAAAAAAGCTGTACTAATTAAATTAGACAGTCTTTGTCTGTGTTTTAGTTCTGACGAGTCTCTTATAGTACATGACTGGGTGAATTTGTGTCATCGTTTCCAGCACAACAATGGTCCATTGTTTTGAACAGCCGTGTATCTGTTTCTTTTTCCGATCACATGTCTCCTACTGCTGCCAGTGTTGTCTGTCTTTTACCTCTTAAATGCTTTGCTTTCATTAATTTTTCTTCTGTTACTTCATCTAACTCTCTGTGTGTCTCTCTTCCAGACTTTTCACTTTACAGTCACCTTTCTACACAAAGAGCACAACATTCAAGCCCATTTTGGTCAGAATAGCTTCACAGAGTAGTTCAATAAAGCTGTGCTCTTTACTGTCATCTGTTTCCATGACAATACTTTAGTCAGGGCCAAGAAGGGGCCATGAAAGCCTCATCATCAGTAATATTACCTATAATAATGATGATAATGGCCCTCTTGAAATGCTGTGCCTGTGATAATGATGGAAATAGCAATGGTGGCCATTATTCCTGCTTTGTGTTAACCCCCCAACACCACACTTGTACACAACAACACTAATGCCAACATTTAAATCAGTAATGTTATCTAATGTCTCCATCAGTGTATACTTTCCCAAGGATGTCTGCTTTTAGACCCTTTTGCTGTTTGTGAGTGTCTGTGGGTGAAATGTTGTGATACAGCTGTTTGTTAAAAGGCCTGCACAGATCATCTTGACTTGTCTGATCTCAGAAATTGCTGTAATTAAGTCACCATAAAACGGTTTCAATCAGTTTTCATGCAGTGAAGCCTCTTCGGGGTGTCTTCCTCTTTTCTTGAGACTGAACTACTGTAACCTTGAACATTTCTTATGCAAATTGGCATAATCTTTGTCTTTCTTTTTTTGCTTTTACTGAAATCTCAGTCAAAAAATGTTCTATAATGGAATGAAGAATCTTGAAAGTTTTGATCCTTGCAATTATAACTTAACTAGTCAGTGCTGTTGTTGCAATTTATTCAATTAGTTTATTGGAATTAGTACCAACTGTAGAGGCGAGATGATCAGACTGTTCGGTTGCTAAAATCAGTGAAACCAAAAGTAAGAGCACCAAGGCTCTAAATGTTACCAAGAAAAAGTATCATTTGACACCCTTATTCTCGCCAAATTGAGTAATTTACACTTTTGGGATTAGAGGAGAAAGATGACCAATAAGCAGATTTTTTTGTAGAAAGAAAAGTCAGTCTCAGTCTTACATAGCATGCAATTTGGAAGTTAAAGAAGATAAGATGAGATAAGACAAGACTTTAATTCTCTTGGTCAGCTATAATTAAGACTCTCTGATAAAATCTGTCTGTCTCCGGCTTCTAATAGCATGGAAGTGCCATCTCAGTCATACAATCTTTATAAAATGTTTTGACATTGTTTTGAAATAAGACTTAAATGAGATGAGATGACAAATTAATGCAGAAAAATACTGACAAATTTGAAGGAAACCCCTTTTGAGTTTGCTCAGGGTCTAGGCTGGGGTCTACAGGAAGATACTATGATGGTGATGGGGTTCATTTGGGCAGCAGAAAATTGTTCTGGAATGGGGCCCAGTGCAGTCTTTCAGGGCAGATGTGAAAATGGATGCTCAGCGATGCTTCACATGCCTTCATGTGGAGGTTGAGCAACTCTGCCAAGGAGATTAGGAGAAGCTTGGAAAGCAGAAGTTGGCTAAGTTTGTAGGATCATCCACAAGAAACCCAAGGCTGCAACCACCACCAACATCTGCCAAAGGAGCTTTTACAAACTTCCAGATGAACTGACTGCACTAGGAATAAACAGAATGATATAGATATAGGCTAAAAAGCTTTTGGGTTGTATGTTGAACCCCCCCCCCCCCCTCAGTAATCTTAAAAGTACTAATACTTTTAAAACACCTTATTTCAGAGAATGTGCCTCAAGCATATATTAAGGTGACAATATTACATATTATAATTGCAGCAACATATTAAGACAGTTTTAAATTAGTGTTGTCATGCAATATTGTTTTTTGCACAATTAATTAATTATGACCTTTAATTAATTCATCTAGTTAATCTATTTGTAATCTAACCTAATGATGGCTGTGAAAAGCCTCATTTTGAGGTATTTGATTTTAATTTGTGACATTGTGCCACGATAAAAGATCAGAATACAACAACAAAAATAGGCCTCATGTTCTTATTACAACAGACCTCTTACTTTTACACCACCAAGGCAGATTTTTTATTTCTGTCTCAATTATGGAAAACACAGACCAAAAAAAAGGTTCACAGTTCTCTAAAGTAACACATCACAAAACTGTAATAATAATAATAATAATAATAATAATAATGCAATATACTTGAAGTTAAGTTTTTATATATGATACATTGTTAACTTTAAATGCTCCAATTTAGTATAAAGAAGTATTGGGTTAGTACATCCTACACTACAAGAACATGGTCTACAGGAGACTTGCCATACTTATACTCAGGTATACTTAATAAAATAAATTTCGGGTGTCCTCCTTTTTGCTAATGGCCTATATGAACACTGATGTGTATCTACAATAAGAACACAAAGGTGCAAGTGGCCCCTAAACTCATTAGAGTTTCAGTGTAAGATGGTCGCAGCCCAGTTGGTGCCTTTGAGTGGGCTGTTCACTTCAGCGGCCACACCATTACTTTTGAGTCTCACTATTGCTTTTTTTTTTATCCAGGTTTGGTAAATATTTTAAAAAACAAAACAAAACAAAACTATCATCTAAATCCTGAAACTGAAATTTTAGCCTAAAAATCAAGCTTTTTAAATATTCAGTTATATGTCAGATAAATTTTAAAAAAAAAACATCTCTTAAATTAGGGGGTAAATGTGTTGCATTAAAGGCCAGTTATCACGTGAGCGGTCATTTGGTGTTCCAGCCTAAACATCTAAATGGATCATCTACCTCCATAGGCTCTTGCAAAGCTTCAGTTCTGTGGTCACATGACCAGTCAGCTGATCTTCAGCACATCCGCCTGACCAGCTTCTGTTTACAAGTCGGTAGAGTCCAACAGCAGAATGAGGATTCTGCCATGATCTTGGCAGGTATTTAACCTACACAGAAAGACGATAAGTACTCAAAATTTGCACTCGGCTGTTTGTTACACTCGAGCTAGTGTGCGCGTGCTTATTGCAACTTTTTTGTGACGACTGTAGCGGTGTCGGACGTGAACGCGGGCCTTAACATGGGTTGGATAAGTGCTAATGCTCAGGCTAACTGTAAGCTAGCTTATTTGCTTCCTGTCATTTGTGGTCACGTTCAGTTTACAGACTCCCAAAACTAGTATCATCCAACCTGCGTAACTGGCGTAGCTTTGATTTATTATTCAAAGACGAGAGAAGCTGCTTGTTGTTTTTCTCTACATTATTCCCGCTGGCTACAACAATTCTGTATGCATTAGTGACGTGGTTTGTCAGTGCGCGCGTGCGTGCTTCAGCTATTGAAGTTACGTTCTCTCAGATTTGGTTTGTTAAATATAAGCTTTTACTTGCATAGTCATGTTTCCAGTTTTCAGACTGGTCATATCATCACAAACAACTAAAGTAAATAAATATTTAAAGTTTAAAAAAAAATTAGATCTTAGTTGATCGCAATCATGCATTGAATTGTCCTATAAAATGGCTTTTTCACATTTTCATGACAAAAACAGCATTTTACTTTATGAAATCATAAATTCAATGACCTTTTCCCGCATTTACTACCGGTAATTCGTTTTTTGAAAAAACTCAATCATTTTTCTAACTGGTAACAGAGCTAGATGCCAATGCATTCACTTTATTTACCCATCTTTTATTCAAATTGTTTAAATTCATCCGAGTTCCTGATTTAATCTTTGACTTATGTGGACTAATTTATTGGTTGTTCTTCAAATTCCATCCATCCATCCATTCAGTCAGAACTCACTGAATCCCTTTTGAGGTCACAGGGTCGCTGGAGCCAGCCCAGCATTACACCCTGAACAGGTGGTCAGTCTGTTGCAGCCAAGGCCCTTTTTTTATTGAAAGTGCTGGACATAGGGGTCTGATGACAAAACCAAACATCCCTGCATCACTCAGATCAATTATGGAATTTTTCTTTGAAAAGAATGTCAGTTCAGATGAACGTTTTAGGGTTTGAATTAAAAAAAAATTCATACCATGCATGTGTACTTTAGCTTCAATTAATCCTCGTGACACTTTAGTTTCAGCTGCAGGTTCTGTGAATTTCTAAGCGTTTCATAATGTTTTCTTCTCTTCTTTTTTTTTTGTATTGTTTTATTTTTAATCATTTTTAAAACCCTGTGAGATTAGGTTTACCCAGTTAAAGAATAGTTTTGACTGGAGCTAAAAAATATCCTTCTCAAAAGTCATCATGTGACTCTCTGTGCATGTCCACATTTGCCAAGTTTTACTCGCGCCTCGTCAACTTCTGCTTGCGCTCTTGAAGATGGGCAGGTGTTTGGTTGGGAAATCTCAAAAGCCCGGAAAATTCCCAGTAGTTTGCGGAGCTTTTGGTCCCCAGCAGGTTCTCATCTTCTTGCAGTGCATGTGACTGTGTGCTGAAGTGTGTGTTGAAGTAGAGGCATGTGAGTTTATTTAGCTCCACTGTTCCTCTCTGACTAAACTGCAGTCTGCAGCTGCAGCCGGCAGAGATGGATCATCGCTTTCCCTGCTGTTCTTTACATTGTGTAAAATATACAAACTTTTTTTTTTCATTGTAGCTGGCCTTCTTTTAGCTTCGTTTTAGAGTGATTGGGGTCCTAATGTGAAAAACTGTTCGGTGAATTTTGTTTATAAGTTTTAAGAAAAGTGACATTTAATTAGTCAAGCTTTTTAGAGGTATTATTCAGCTGCTGCTTTGGAAAGCTCTCTTGACATTAAAGGAATGTGTTACTGCCAGGATTTTTCTCCAAGAAAGAAAGAGAAGCTTTGAGCCAAGAATATTAATGACTGTTGAAATTGAACATAAATTAAAAAAAAAAAAGTTGTACTTAATTCAAAGATTTTTATCTTTATTGAAAGGGTTTCTATTGAGTTTAGCTATGAGACTTTCTTTGTTTTTCACTGAAGCAAAATATCCCACTTGTGAAATATTATTATCAATGATTAGTAATTAAATTAGCCAAAACAAGAAAAATAGTCAGAAAATCTAAAAATTGGCTTCCAGCTAATGCAATTTGTTTAGCATCCAAAGCATTTGCTAACAAGCAAGAGCAGATATGTTGGAGAAAAAACGGTATCTTATCTAATGATTTATTTATGCCATTTTTATTATTTTTATAAAAGATTTGTGTTTTCCATTATTGAGAGGAGCCTAGTCTGCTGTATTAGATCACTCATAAGGTAATTTGCTTGATAGGTATGTGGGGAAAATCAGAATTTTTTTTTTCCTTTTCTTTTTTTTGTTTGTTTCTGCTGAAAGATAAAATTGTCAGAAAGCTAGTGGACTGCTGCGTTGGTCAGGATCGCGCTAACAAAGCATCGATTCCATCTCTGCCACTTTTAAGGGAGAATTTAAAAGAGAACGCTCTCATAGGGGAACGGGCAGACACCTCTTCACGGCTTTCCTTTTGTTTGTAAAAGTTGCAGATTACTTCTGAAATTTCGCTGGGATTATGCCATAATCATGAGCGATGTGAGGAAAAAACCCCACTCATTGAAGGGGAGCATTAGTCTTTGAGTGGAACAGATGTTTCCCCAGAAAACAGCATGCATTATTCATATAAGATAATTTCTATTTTCATGGAGCGTTGAGCTAATTGATCAAGCAGTGTTTCATTCATACAGTTAATAGGTTTAAAAGATGCCTTTGTTGGGTTATTTCCACAATTATTAAATGGAAAGAACACTCCATGCACTGTGGATTGGTAATGTTTCATCAGCGTGTGCATTAAACAAACCAAATTCATAAACATGGAATAATCCCAGTTTGAATAAGGGCTGAAGGCAGAACTGGTTAACCTAGTTTGCAGTGTCTCACAGAGAAAGTTAAACTCTTTTCTGAAGCCAGATCTTAATTATACTTTCCCCTTGCATAATTTGGCTGCCAGATTTGTCAAATAGCCCTACTTTGTAATATGCTAAATAAAACATAATTTCATTTCAAGACCAAAGTATTACCAGCTTTTGTCACTTTTCACGTTAATAGATTGAGAAAAGCAGCGAGTTTTATTGTGAAAACTGTTAGGAGGACTGGGACATGACCATTGTGGAAAAAGGACAGAATAGGTTCAGTTTTCCTCTTTGGTGGTTTAGCTGCAACAGTAAGGTTATTTTTTTCTCTTTTTGAAGGATGCTAGATGAGGGAGACACGACTGTGTTTGAGTTGCAAAGGAATTCGTACTTTTTGATTTTAAACATCTATATCTTCAGTAGGGGATGTTCCAATTTGATCAAACCGTTGGAAATCAGGCTAGTTTCAGACTCTATCAAAATCAAATGTTGCATCCCACAGTCAGGGATCACATATTTATTTTTTTCTCATGATCAGCACTATATTTTCAAGCTTTATTATTGCAGATACAGTGTAGCAAAAGTATTTTGCCTCATTTTGTCAGCCACCAATTGTTAAAGTTCCTCCACCACAGAAAATGAGAGAGGCCTGTAATTTTCATCATAAGTAAACCTCAACTATGAAAGCGAAAAAAATGAGAAAAACAGTTCAGGAAATCCCAGCATAATTTCCAAAAAAAACAAGGTTTTCACAAACTGTTACTGGTGTTTTGGCCCATTCTTCCATGCAGATCTCCTCTAGAGCAGTGATGTTTTGGGGCTGTCGCTGGATAATAAGTGCCTCCGAAGATTTTCTTTGGGATTGAGATCTGGATACTGGCTAGACCACTCCAGGACCTTGAAATGCTTCTTACAAAGCCACTCCTTCGTCACCTGGGCAATGTGTTTGGGATCGTTGTCATGGTGAAAGACCTAGCCATGTTTCATCTTCCATGCTCTTGCTGATGGAAGGAGGTTTTCACTCAAAATCTGACTGATACATGACCGCATTCATTCTTTCCTTCACATGGATCAGTCATCCTGGTCCCTTTGCTGAAAAACAGCCCCAAAGCATGATGTTTCCACCTCCATGCTATTACAGTAGATATGATGTTCTTTGGATGTAACTCTGCATTCTTTCTCCTTCAAACACAATGAGTAGAGTTCTTACCAAAAAGTTCTATTTTGCTTTCATCTGACCAGTAGGACATTCTCCCACTCCTCTTCTGGATCATCCAAATGCTCTCTAGCAAACTTTAGACGGGCCTGCACACGTACTGCCTTTAGCAGTTACAAAGACATCAAACCGGGACTCTGTTTCGTCAGATTGTCAAAAATAAATTGACCAAAAAAAACCTGACCCCTAATTTATAACTATTCCTGAGAAGCACTATTTTGACTTGGTGTTAAAAAATGTGTTGTTTTTTTTTCTTCAAAGTTGATGCCAACTAGAGCATACATCTATATTTCAATATAGTCATACTCTTTGTGCTTCTATCAGAAATGTTAACAAATGTATTCATTTGACATAATATTGGTTAATGCATGTGGTAAATTCTGTTCGTCTTAGTGCACTAGCTTTCTTTTATCAAATAGTTTCGTTTTTTTTCTGCTGCTCTTCTTACTTTAATGTGTTTATTCTAGCTTAACCTTGTAAAAGTTTTGTCTTCCATTCCCAAGTGTTTTGGTATCATTGTTGTGACTTCTTGCAGAAACATCCTTTTCTTCTGAGTCTTGACTGAGAAGAATCACAAGGCTCCCACAGTAAGTTGTAAGACCAAACAGCTTAAGGGAACTCTGGTGTTTATTAGGGGATTTTTATCATTTGAGAGTAAGTTTTGCCTGAACTGTTAAATGGATAAAACAAAGGAGATGGTGTTAAATAAATGTGACATTTATTTGGCTGCCTTTGACCTATCAGTCATAAAGATTCATGTTTCTCTGCCCCTGTTCTCGGACACTCTCTTCTGCATGCTTTCGTATCTTAATCTGCTGAAACTTGCCTGGCTTTAAAAACTGTCATTGTAAGGTTTCTGCAGAGGTTACGCTGAATCAGATGTTTTTTTTATCCGAGTGGCATTGTAAACAAACGGGGACAGTTTGCCCAGAAGGCCAGGTTTGCGAAATGCTGATCTAGAGGAAAAGCAGTCAGGAAAGGAGAAGAATTCATCTTCTGTGGTCAGGATCAGATCTGTACAAAATGCTCCTACCAAAGACTCCATCACAGGCCTTGATTGACTGGATTTGCTTACTGTAATTCCATTTTTGAGTTCTGTTTCTGCACTTCTCTCATATCTGACCCACATTCTCATTCTGCAGGTTCATCTGGGTCACGGTCATGCAGCACCTCAATTTTGAGACCTGTCACCCACTCCAGACTGACGAGCAGCAGGAGACGGGCTTTGATCCA
The DNA here is from genome assembly GCA_023969325.1 of Oryzias curvinotus. Taxonomy (NCBI): domain Eukaryota; kingdom Metazoa; phylum Chordata; class Actinopteri; order Beloniformes; family Adrianichthyidae; genus Oryzias; species Oryzias curvinotus. The sequence continues at coordinate 27,173,696 of CM043716.1, forward strand.
CTTCACGCATTCAACAAGAACCGCAGCAGTATGTCAGGCCTCCATGACTGATTTTGAGTCAGCAATAGAGTTTGATTTTATTTAAGTGTCATGCACTCATGTGCCCAGCCGTCATTGGCTTATATGACACTAGAAGACAGAATACAGAAAATGGCCATCACAAAACTAAAGTAACAATATACAATAATCCACCCAATCAGAATCTAACATATTACAAAGTGTCTATTCTTATTGTTCTTACTTGCCAAAAAAGCAATATGAAATATAAAGCCAGTTCTAGGTTTAACCCTTTAACGCTGGAGATGTCGCTGGCGACACCTAAAAAACATGCAGTCTTAGATCTACCGTAACTCCTAGACCTACTGAAACTCCTAGACCTACTGAAACTCCTAGACCTACCGAAACTCCTAGACCTACCGTAACTCCTAGACCTACCGAAACTCCTAGACCTACCGAAACTCCTAGTCCTACCGAAACTCCTAGACCTACTGTAACTCCTAGACCTACTGTAACTCCTAGACCTACCGAAACTCCTAGACCTACCGAAACTCCTAGACCTACCGAAACTCCTAGACCTACCGTAACTCCTAGACCTACCGAAACTCCTAGACCTACCGAAACTCCTAGACCTACCGAAACTCCTAGACCTACCGTAAACTCCTAGACCTACCGTAACTCCCCGTAACTCCTATAAAAAAGAACCTACCGAAACTCCTAGACCCTACCGAAACTCCTAGTCCTACCGAAACTCCTAGACCTACTGTAAACTCCTAGACCTAACTGTAACGCCTAGACTACCGTAACTCCTAGACCGACCGTAACTTCCTAGACCTACTGTAACTCCTAGACCTACCGAAACTCCTAGACCTACCGAAACTCCTAGTCCTACCGAAACTCCTAGTCCTACCGAAACTCCTAGACCTACCGTAACTCCTAGACCTACTGTAACTCCTAGACCTACTGTAACTCTTAGACCTACCGAAACTCTTAGTCCTATCGTAACTTCCCGAAACTCCTAGTCCTACCGTAACTCCTAGACCTACCGAAACTCCTAGACCTACCATAACTCCTAGACCTACCGTAACTCCTCGACCGTTCATCTGAGCAATTTGAATCAGCTAGTTCTGTCGCAGAGAAAAGCAGCTCTTCATATTAGCCTTGCATCAATATGCAACACTTTACATAATTAATGTGCTCGTAACTATGTACCCACCAGGAGGCACGGGTTTAGGTCTCCCTGTGCCGGTCCCCATTCCAGATAAAATACAGGGTTGTGTCAGGAAGGACATCCTATGAAAGGTGAACGACAACATGTTACACCGTTGAACAAACTTGGAAAATGAATTGTTGCATTCCTACTGCTGCATACTAGCATATTTAGGTTGAAAGCGTCAGGCAATTGTCGTGCCAAAGTTAGGAAGGATCTAGTATTTATTGTTTTATTAAGTTACACTAGGCAAAGTATGAGTCAACTGAAAAGTTTTTTCTTAATCATTACTTGCTTTTTAGCAAAAAAAATACAAATTAAACCGTGACTCAAAAATGAGTTTTTAATCGAATCGTTGGGAAACAACCCTAAACACTGGAGCCAAAGCCACGTCAATGCTTTTGACAATTCAACCTTTAACCATTGTTTGATTTAAAATAACAACAATGTAAATCTGTGCTACATCATCAAGCAAATTATTGTTAGAATTGATATTTGATAAATGATATGATGCTAAACCAAAGCTGAGGTAAACCAACATAAGAAAGTCCGGCAACATTTATTAATGATAGTCGTTTTCTCTTGTCTTCCTACTCAGTCACCTCATCTGTAGATTTAATGTAAAGACGAGGCGTTTCATCACCCTGATGGGCATCTAATGGAGAATCAGACCAACATATGAGGCATAGAGGAGCAGAGTCATTAAAAGTTTAGGCTTCTAAAGGGAATATATTTAGATCCGACTATGTGAGTCACCAGCTTAGAAAGAAAAGTCTTTAGGCTCTTGATGCTTTATATTTACTTGTGAGAGAAATAAATATTATGGGCTGGCATGTTGTGGAACTGATGAATATTCATGTTGAGTGTCCCTGTGGAATGATCTACTCCTGTAACTAATGCTGACAGACAGCTCTCTGACTGGAATGCATGTTCACCTGCAGGCTAAATTAGTCTTATTACCACCAATAAAGAAGAGGAGCAGTATGAGGCATGACTTTTGTCATCACTTTCCTTGCTTCTGGCGCTTTCTGCTCCATCAAATCGTTTGTAAATAAGCCTCCCCAAAGAACCTATGGGTCTTCTACAGGAAGTGAAAGGGCCAGTTCCTTTTTTGGGTTATGCTTGGTTTGAAAGGTCGCAGTTTTGTTTGTACCTCCCATTTTCAGGTTTCAATAAATATGGATTTCGGATTTGGCTCGTTTGCATTAACGTCTCCCTCTTGTGGTCATTTGTCCTTTTTTCAATCAGGAGGATCTCTTGACAGCAGCACTTCCTCACAGTCTCAGTCAACTTTCCTCTCTTACAAGTAAGTTCTTCTTCCTGTCAGAGCTCATCACAAGTATTTTCTCCCCCAGCTCACTGCTTCCGCCTTTCAGTTTACTGCTGGAAGACATATCTTATGGAAGCTGTGCCCAGTCCGAGTTGAAAAGCTCATAAATCTCCTTTCCCTTGTGCAGGAAAGAATGGAATGACTTGTTCCTCCACAGTAATTACCTGGCCAGGATCCGGCAGGCCGGCATCAGTGGCCGACTGAGGAGCAGCCGCTTTCGGAGCGTCTGCTGGAAGGTAAACGCCAGATGGATCAAGTTTTTAAACAGGGTGTTGGCAGAGGGTGGTTGTCTTAGTTTGGTCAAGACAAAAGCTTAGAGTTTAGTTCTGCTGGTTTTCTGCATGTTTCGGACTTCTGAAAAGGAATTGTGTGTAACAGACAGCAATCTGTGCTTTGTGTGACTCCAGTTGTACCTAGAGGTTCTTCCAGAAGATAAGGGGCAGTGGATCAACAAGACCAATGAGCTTCGGGCGCAATATGAGAAGATCAAAGAGATGGTATTGCCGCCCTTTGTGATCGGTCCAATGAGAAATCTGAGATTAAAACCTTGAAAGAAACTTGTCATTGGAAGTGTGACAAGCCGAGCCCAGTGTGAACGTAGCATAAGAAACGCTTCACAATACACTTACCGCACGCACGACAATGGTACGTTTCCTTTTCATGATGTCTCTTGAGGTGGCCTCAAGGAAAATGAAGGGCACACCAGCTCTCCCTCAAAGATGCAGCTGCTCCCCTCTACCACCCTCTACGGGCCCGGATAATCCAAAAAGCCGCAGCACCCGTACAGGTCGACTCCTGTACAGGTGTACATGTGACTGAACCTTTGAGTGTTGAATAAGAGAGGCTTAATTTAACTCCATCACTTGTCTTTGTGGGGGCAGTTAAAGTAGTGAACCCTCTCTGGGCAGACTGGGTCACAACATCTAACTAATATGTATAGGTATAAAACAATTTATCTTTTTATTGCTGTAGTATTGATAACTCTTGGTTTCTGTCACAGCACATCATTAATCCCCGGAAGGCTGCAGGCCAGCAGGATCTGGTGGTCAACAATCCTCTGTCCCAGGATGAGGGGGTAAGTAAGTCGTTTTTTCAGTTGTTCCTAGTTTGCAGATGAAATAAAGCCATGCTTTTTACTAAGGCTGTTCCTTCATATTTACAGAGTCAAGTCCCAGAAATTAACAACTATTTTATTTAGCTAAATGTCTTCAGACCAAGTTTTAGCAGTAAATAAAAAGCTGTGGTGGGAAATGGGCTTCTGCTTTCAATCACACAGCTGATACTGAAATCTTTCTGATATACAGAGATCAACTATTTAGTCAAATGGCTTTAAATTGACAAGCCTTCGTTCCTGTTTTCCTTAAACACCCCAACCTTCTTTTTTTTCTGGGTTTAACAGAGCCTTTGGAACAAGTTCTTCCAGGATAAAGAGCTGAAGGGGATGATCAAGCAGGACGTGTTTAGAACGTAAATCTATCTCCATCACACTCTTCTCTGTATTTGTTTTTGGCAGTCGCCTTTAAGTAAGCCCCTGCTCTGTATCCCCCACAAGATTCCCTGAGATCCGATACTTTCAGGACGATGACGTCAGGACCAAACTGACAGATATTCTCTTCTGCTATGCCAGAGAAAATGAGCAGTTACTGTATAAACAGGTACGTTCTTTGAGGCTAGTTTGTTAGAACCGTATCTCGGGACGTTTAGTGTGGAAACCACAGTATCAGTGAGGACAAAATGCCTTCATAAGCTAATTGTAACAGGTGCCAGGGATTGCACACATGGCTGGTGCAGCATCTCCTTTGTAAACTGGAAGTGACACACAATCGGTAGTTAACAATATCTAAATTTAACCTGTCATTACAAATTAGAAACCTCATGCATCATTATTAAAGAAAGGCTCCACACAAATGAACTGTAGTTTGTCTCCCCCATATTCTTTGACTCTTTGTGCTCCCCTTTGCTACTGTGTCTGCAGGGCATGCACGAGCTGCTGGCCCCCATCGTATTTGTATTACACTGTGACCATCAAACCTTCCAGCATGCCAGTGAGACAGCCAGCCCCAGGTCAGTACGAGCTTAGTAGACAACCATCTAAGCCCACCCTCTGAATCGGAATATACGATTGGGGAAAAAATAAATTTGAACTTATTTTTCCACAGTGAGGAGATGAAATGCCTGTTAAACCCAATGTACCTTGAGCATGATGCCTAGTAAGTACACACATCTTATAGCAAACTTTTATTACAGCAATCCACATTTAAAGTATAACATTCTTGTTATTATTATTTTTTTCCATTATTCTTCCTGCCACTTGTGCATATGAATACCCTCTTGCACCTCACAATGAAGCGCCATGTTTTCACAACTGATGGAGACAGCAGAGCCATGGTTCTCCAGCTTTGAGAGAGAAGTGAGAAAGGTCAGTTTCATATTGGGGGAAGAAAAGAAATATTATTCTCTGAAATTGTGTTTTTAATAGTCTGAAAACTGTGCTGCCTAATGTTAGACTTAAATGAAATAATCTTGAAAGTTTCAGGTACCGGTACACTTAACTGGTTACCATAGTAACAGGCTGCAGTTTTATAGTGTGGCAAACACGGTATAAAAAAAGGTGAACATTGTTATAAATATTGCAATAGTCCATGAGAATAAATATCTGGTACTTGCAGATAAATGCAGTTTTAATGAGGATGTCAGAAAAATAAATAACACCAACCTGTTTCTGCTTCTCTGCTGCACATAGTTTTTTTTATTAACAGCAAGGTAGGAACAAAGGTTACAGCTGGAGCTGATGGTGTGCTACCTTAAACTGTTGCTTAACCACTGCTATAATATTCTGAACTCTATGTTCAGTATTATTTATTCATTTCAACACTCTCAACTAATCCAGACATAAAACGCAGATTTGCGTTCTTTTACTTTTGTCAATTAAAAAAAAGAAAGTAATTACCAGTGTCTTACCTTTTCAATAAAATCTAGAAGTCATAGCAATTCCTTTCTGGTTTTTATACATTTACCAATACATGTTTATAAAAGAGTAACCAAACACGCAAACCACTTATAAAACTGCTAAACTGCTTATAGTTTTTTTTATTTAAAAGATTAATCAAATAAGAGGTGTTCATTATCAGATATTATTGGGCGACGTGGAGGCGTGAACTAGTGACGGACGGTTGCATTTCCGCAAAGTCCATTAATTTCTGATATTGGACACCTCTATGGGCAATATCTCACTTTTTATACCATGGTCTGGGTGAATACTTAATTCTGATTGGCTGCAGATGATAATGGACACCTAAAAAAGAAGTTCCAGTCACGTAGCCTGAAAGTCTGAAATTATAGCGCTGTCCTAAATTTAGGTCAGTAACTTGGAACATAAAGGGGATATACGTTATCCCACAGTGTGTCACAACAGCAAGACAATAGAAAAGATCAATGTTCTTTAAATGGCTCAATGATGGACATGCCATATCTCTGGTAATGTTATCTTTAGTTTAGAATAGTTTGCTGTCTGTCTTTCTGTTTGATTACTTTATAGCTTGAATCAGAGTGAATGCATGTTTATAAATAGTTTTATTATTAATTCATGAATAAAATTGTTTCTTTGTTAATACACATTCAATTATCAGAGTTAATGGTTGATATTTCTTCAATCAAACCAATGTAGGAAATTAGTTTAGGATTTTGTTTCTTTAAAACAAACTTTTGCTTCTTCTGGTCCAAAACAAGTGGTTTCCTCTGAAATGATGTTTTGCAGCACTTAACATTACATTTAGCACATCTACCACCTCCTTGTGCTGCGACGGATCGAGGTCGGTGCAGGCTCTGTGGCCGTTTCCATGACATGTCGCAATGAGTCTCAAAAATTCCGCTTCTTGTAAAAAATAGAAAGATTAAAGTACTAATATTTGATGTATTATTTCTTTCTTTTGTACGTGATCATGGTATAAGTGGGAAAATACACACTGAGGTGTCCATTATCAGAAATGAATGGACTTTGTGAATGCAATTGTTCATTAATTTCTGATGATGGACACCTCGTCCAGCATTATCCTTTACATAGTGGACACTTCATGGACACCTTACAGCCTATCAGAATCAAGGGTTCACCCAGACCATGGTATTAAAAACAATAAACGTGTGTGAGAAATATGTAATAAAGAATACTTTAGAGTACTCACACAAAACTTAATTGAATGGGGAATTTTAATTTGATCCATTTTATTCCAAATTGTATCAAATGTATCCTTTTGATCTCTAAAACGGCATGTTATTTTCCCCATTTAAAACATTTTAAAAGTTGTATCATTTATCTAATTTGATGGGGTGGGCTTCAATCACCTTTTTGTAATAGAACTTCTTTTTTACTGGCAGCTGAAGGAGCCCACAAAAGCAAAGCATCCCATCCTCCATCCTGGAATGATGACCCCACCCAAACAGAGCTTTACAAAATTGAAAGACATTTGCACCTTAAACACAGAATTTAGTGTTTTATGAATCCCACTGCAGTACTGGCATAACCTGGGGCAGTCTGAAAACATGACAATAAATCCCCCCCCTGAATTGCATTGTGTCCAACACTCTGAATTGGCAGTGCAATATTAATCCTGGAGAGGATTTTTGAAGAACCTTAAGTTTTTCCAGCAACACCCACTAAGTTAAAAATGCCATAAATTTGTTCTCAATATAATTCTAATATGGTAATTCCAGCTTCATTTCGCTTTTATTGGTAGATTAATCTTTTAAATTCTGCCAGGCGATGTTTTGGAAACTATTTTCCCCTCATCATTTAACATGTCACCAAAGATGGTCGGGGACACTTCACTATTGTCATTCATTTATGAAAAATCTTTCATTTTTCTCTGAATTTCCTCCCCAGGTTTTGCATCATTTGATGTATTTTGAGTTAAGTTGTTTAGCCAGATTTATAGTTAAGTTTGAACACTGATTAGGAAGGTTAGTTGTCTTAATATTGTACTCTCTTAGTCTGAATGTATCTGTACTGAACACAAAGGAGTAATCTAATTTAGAATGGACCCAAAAAAAAAAACATTAATATGAGAAGAATTTCTACTTTTATACTTCAAATTACACCAGAAATCTCATGTAACTGTATTTTTGTACACTAAGTAACCACAAGTTTTATTTAAGAAACAAAACAAAACATTTAAAAAAAAAAATTCTTTATATCTCACAGGGTAAGGAAGAAATGCTATCCAGCATCCCGTTCGCTCGCCCCCAAGACGCTGGGCCTTCCGTTGCCATAGTGACCAAAGTCAATCGTATCCAGGACCAGCTGGTGAAAAAGCACGACACAGAACTGCACATGCACCTAAACCGACTGGAGATCGCCCCCCAGATCTATGGCATGTAAGTGCATCTTCTCTTAGCTTGTGTGGTTTCTTCCGAGTCCTCAGCTGTGCACAGAAGTTCTGTTTGTTGTCCTCAGCCGGTGGGTTCGTCTGCTGTTTGGACGAGAGTTTCCACTGCAGGATCTTCTGGTGGTGTGGGATGCCTTGTTTGCCGACAGCATCACTCTGGATCTGGTGGACTACGTCTTTGTGGCCATGCTGCTCTACATACGAAATGCTTGTATGTTTTTTGTTTGTTTTTTTTATTTAATAGTTTGCTATTTTTGATTGAAAGTAGTGTAGGCGAAGCGATCCCATCTTTGTTGACATAATTCCATGCAGCAGTTCAAACAAAGTTTATTGAATCATCATTTCTTTTAAGCTTCACTTTGTCCTCTTAAAGATATAAAAATAGAATTCTAAATTGTAACCTTTTTTTTATTTTTTATTTCTGTAGTCAAGTTGTGGGTTAATGCTATGATCAGCGCGATGCTTTGTTTCCTATTAGATGCATTGATTCCCTCTAGAAATCACATCTGCTCTAGTCCTTCTGTGATGTTTTTTTTTTTTTTTACATTTAAAAAGTTCTTTTTCTTTCTTTGTCTTTCTTTACCAGTAACTGCTAATAACTTCCAGACCTGCTTGGGCCTTTTGATGCACTACCCTCCAGTAGAAGATATCAACGCCTTGCTGCAAAAGGCACTTTTCCTCAGAGATCCCAAAGTAAGCAAACCCCCCCCCCCCTTTCCAAAAGGTTAAATGGAAGAGTGAGGGAATTTTTTATAACCAACTTGTCTTGGATTGACCGTTTTGCTGTGCCTGACTTTGCTTCTGCAAATATTTACTCAGTAAAATGTCATTCTTCAGTGTGAATTTCTTAATTTTCTTGCTTCTAAATGGAAACCCTTCCCACGGGTAAATGCTGGAAACCTCATGCGACCATCAAAGCATAAACAGTTTGTCTTGCAGTGCTGTGACATTGTCGAGCAGCATTTATCTACAAATCTAAATAAAGCAAATGTTATGTTCCTTTTTCTTGAGCCGTAACCCATCAGTAAACACAAAAAGAACTGTTTCTTAATAGTTTGACTTTTTTCACTTATGCTACCCTCATAAAATATTCAAAACCTTTTTTTTTATTTTTAAAATGTGTAGATTTTTGTTTCAACAGCAGGAAACATAGTTTTCACTGTTTGTATGAAACGGGGGGAAAAAAATGACTACATGTATAGGATGATTATATTCTCTTATAATCACAAAATACTTCTTTAGAGCATGGATTCAAAAGCCTTACTGATGGTTTATCAATAACTAACAAGTAAAAAAAAAAACATTTTTTACTGAGGCTTCAGATAACAAGAGTTTGTATTTTTTAAACTACTTGCAATAATGCCAGCCCATCCATCCATTTTCAAATCTCACTGAATCCCTTTTGAGGCCCCTGTGACCACAGGGGCCTGTCCCAGCTACTGTTGGGTGAAGGCAGGGTACACCCTAGACAGGTCACCCCTCCATTGCAGGGCATCATGCAAACCCAGACGCTCAGATCTTTTTTTTTATGTTCCTCATTTTGCAGAACAATCAACGGCCTGTGAACTACCAGTTCCAGCAGAACCTGGATTACTACCAAACAAGAGGCACTGATCTGATGAACAAAACCAGGTGCTCTTTTTCTCAAGTACATTTGAAGATGCCAATTTTATTTTTATCAGGACATACTTAAAAGACAAAACATGCAATCGGTTATAAGCAACAACAAAAGAAAAGAAAAAAAAAATCTAAAAACATGACTTTAGTGTTGGCCAGTTATTGTCTTCCTTTGCACTGCTGATCGAGTTCTGTGTCTTTCAATTATTTTTCTTTATTCATTCATTCATTTGATTTGGACAACATGTGAGTTAAATGGTTTGAAATCATCTGAAATACCCATCAGCTCTTAGTTTTATAACGCTGTCTTTTGGTTTTACTGTACAGATCAAGTTTTTTGCTCCTTCAGGGGCCCCTGAACGTTTGATTGTTTAATCTCAGAGAATTCTAAAAATTTTCTTACACTACAGTCTAAGATATAATTTGTGTTAAAAAAAATCAATTTCTAAGTATCTTTTCAGAAGCAGAAAGATGGATAAGGGGTTTAAAATATGTGCGCTAAAAGAAATTTTAAAATGTCAAATCAGATTGTAATTTATGATGTACAATGTAAGAAGTAATCTATTTGCAGACATATTTAACAAGGATTTTTCACTATGACAGTATGGTTCATCTTCTCTCAAAGGCCACACAATTCTAGCATAGATCTGTTCAAATTTACTTTGGCTGTTTGATCTGATTTCAAAGATTGTCAGGTAGCTCATAGGATAAATTCCTCCATGGAACATTTGAAAAAAGCTCTTTGGGGAGAATATGTGCTCAGGCTTGTCCCCCATCCCTGGTGGGGGAACCGTGTCCCTTGGGTGCTGGCTTCCTAGGCCCAGCGGTCCTCTCTCCACGCAAAGAGAGGGACTCCTGTGCTCTCTGGCAAGACCATGAGCCGGGGATCACATCCCATCTGGGCCTGGGGGTGTCCGTGTCCCTGTGGTGCGGGTTCTGGTCCTTTCCTTCGAACGCTGGGCCTCTCCAAAAAATTCCAACAACCTGGTGGAGCCATGTTCACAGCGACTTCTGTCAGGGGTGGGCAGCCCCTGCCTTGCTCTCTCCTGGACCTGGGTGGCTGCTTGGAACGCAAGGTCGGTTCTCCCTTGGGGGGGCCCTGGCTTGTTCCTGGGGTGGGAGGATGCTCAGAACTCCCGGGTGGTGTGCTGCTGATCTGGGGCTGGGGGTGCTTTCACTCTCTGTGCCCCTGTGCCCCCCTGCTATGTTGCATTAGGGGCCCTGTGGCGGTCCTGCAGGCTCTGGTCTGGGTGGTGGACATGATCGCCCAGCGGGCGGATTTCCTCTATCTGCTATACCGTGCTGGTGTCGGGTGTCCTGGCTACCACTGCTGCTTTGGTGGGGGTCTTGATGTGGGGATGACCGGGCACTCTCCCTCTTTCTATTTACATTCCATCGTCCCCCCCAGCAGAACATGAACACTCACGCGAGCACAGGTGTCAGCTCACCTTTACACAAATAGTTTGCGTGACTGAATGACATGTGTTACATTTTTGGAGCCAACAGGTATGCCTGTAATATCTGCGTGGACGGGCCCCGCCCTTTTTAGACAAACACCTGACAGTAATGATTATAAACTTCCAGCAACTTGTTGCTTATTGCCTTACGAGTCAACTACCCATTGTATAATCATCCTCCTATTTCCCCTAACCCCCCTTTTTTTCTCCCTCTCTTTTGTGCCCCCCCCCCCCCCCCCCCACATTCGTCTCCTTTCCTCTTCTTATTTTCCCTCCGGTCCAACAAAAAGCAGATACATATATAATCAATATAAATAAAGTTTAGCCTAAATTAGAAAAGGGGTTTATTCAAATATACACCTTGTGTGTCAGAAGATTCATAAACCCCTACTGTAAAAGTAAAATAATAATTATAATAATAATAATAATAATAATTTAATATTTATTTCTCTTGTGAGTGACCATGGTATGAGTGGGATAGCACCCTTCAAGGTGTCTATTATCAGACTTTGTAGGACCGTGCAGAAATCAACTGTCCGACGTGGTCAGGCCTCTGCGTTGTCCATTAACTTCTGATAACGGACACCTCGTCAGGCATTATTGCTTTCATAATAGTTATAGATTAAATATTAGATTATTGCGATTACAAAAAAATAACACTCTAATTTGGGATTAACCAGACAATTTAAAATACTACTGTGTGAGAAGTTACATTTGTTTTCCTCTAAAGTGCTTTCTCACTCTGGAACTGAAATGTTCTAAAAATAAAGTGCTGTTTAGTTTGCTATGCATTTGTGAAGTACACATATTTTTTGTTTACATTAACATCAGAGCAAAAATGTGATGCAGACAATTGCCTGTAATCCTTCTAGATCAAGTTCCAGTGCAAAACCTCCTCTCAACATCAACAAGGTGTCCAGCAGCCTGCTGAACTTGGGCAGAAAGCTCATCTCTCCAGCCATGTCGGGTGCATCTACGGGCATTTCCCCCATCAACAGTGAGGTCCACTCCCCCTCATCGTCCTCCTCTGTGTCGCCTGCCCCGGTGCCTCCCCCTGTGCTGCCCCACCCTCTGGCTGAGCCACCCGCCCTGGTACAGACACAGAACCCGGCCCAGGGTCAACACTACCGCCTGCTCAAGTCTGAAAGCATGCCAGTCCACCTCAGCAAAGGTGAGCAGGAGGCCACAATGTACAACCGCTTTAGGTTTCTATAACAGAAAACCCATCATTTCTATCCACCAGTGTATTTTCTTCATTTATTTGGCTGTTTTGTAACTGACTAACTGTTGGCATGTTTAGTATAACCTGCGTGTGGCAGCATCAGCATTGACTCTTCTGTCTGTCAGATGGAGTTTCAGGTGGAGTGTTTCAGGGCTCTCTCCCAGCACAAGCTTACACTGACACACAAGGTAACCGCTGCCATGGCAACTGCTAGGGTGACCTGCCTCTTCTTCATATCTGCTTTTGTAACCACCATTGCATGTTCATGTGCTATGGGAATTATTCCCTCTTTCATTATTGCAGTACAGGATGGGGACATATAAGATACAGATATGAAAATCCACTTGCATGTAACACTCACCCTTTACCAGCAGAGGGAGACATCACCTATTTTGTTGAAGCTTTGCACAGGGATGAAAGTCATGATGTATTGAAACCTATGCTGCAAGTGTTAATTGTGAATGGGTTGGCAAAATTATTCAATTCTCATTTTTGTCTATTTGTTAATTTTTATACTAAATCCAGTTTTTATCATGAGACTATCCATCCTAAAAAGGAATTCGATTTTTTTAAGTGTAATTGATGTGGACTAATAAGATTAAAAGAAGATGTTCATTAAAGTTGTTTAATAATTACAAAGAAAAACCTAAACATTGAAATTTTTATTCTTTACATTTATTTATTTATTACTTTAACTAAATGTAAATAATATTTCCTTATTAACATTTCAGATTTACACTGCTTTAGTATAGAATTATTACATTTAGAAACTGAAGTTTCAAAGTAGTTCTTTTCCCTTCATTAAAATATGGGAATGTAGCTGCTGTTTTTTTTCCACTCTTTCACACAGAAAAGCAAGGATCTTTGCTCAAGTGCTGATCTATCCAAAAATAACCGTAATTTCCAGATTATAAGGTGCTACTTTTGTAACACGCTTTCAACCCTGCGGCTTATTTAATGATGCGGCTAATTTATGCACAGCGCAAGCTCAGGAGTGCATCTACCTCAGGATGAGAGTGACACTGACAGCAACAACGAAGGAGACACTGAGAGAGTGTGGTGAAGAATATCTGATGCTATTCCAATCAGACACTGAGGAGGAAGATTTACATGGTTTCAGTGCACAGGAGGCATGTGCCTATAAGTTACTGCTGCTCTCAGTGACTTTTTATTTTCTTTTTCTCAGTGGTATGTACCGCTATGTTTTTTTAACCAGTCCTGTTAGTACAGTTACTACCATATTGCTGCCGTGTTACTGCCGCGTCACAGGCTGTTAGGAATACAGCTATGACATGCGGGATTTTTGATCACCACAGTGATGAAGTAGCAGGAGTTGCGGTGTTGCCACCCCCCCCCCACCCCCACCCCACCCCGGACACAAAATCCCCCAGCGGTCACTTAACAAATGAATACTGGTACAAGTAATAATTACAACGCACTCTTCTTTATGAACAAATAAGAGTAACTACTAACTGCTAACTATCTATCTACTGAACTAACTGTATAGGTGCTGTAGAATGACTGTGTGTCAGTGAGCTGCGTGTGTAAGAGGAAGGAGCAGAGCAAGAGGGAGTGAGAGAAAAGGGGAGTAAGGGCAAGAGGGAGTGAGGGCGAGGGGGAGTGAGGGCAAGGGGGAGTGAGAGCGAGGGGGAGTGAGGGCAAGAGGGAGTGAGGGCGAGGGGGAGTGAGGGCAAGGGGGAGTGAGAGCGAGGGGGAGTGAGGGGAAGGGGGAGTGAGAGCGAGGGGGAGTGAGGGCAAGGGGGAGTGAGAGCAAGGGGGAGTGAGAGCATGAGGGAGTGAGGGCAAGGGGGAGTGAAAGCGAGAGGGAGTGAGAGCGAGGGGTGGTGAGAGCAAGGGCAGGGGTGAGAGCAAGAGGGAGTGAGGCAAGGGGATGAGAGCAAGGGGGAGTGAGAGCAAGGTGGGTGAGGCGTGAGGCAAGGGAGTGAGGGCAGGGGAGTAGAGCAAGGGGAGTGAGAGCAGAGGGAGTGAGAGCAGGGGAGTGAGAGCATGAGGGAGTGAGAGCAAGGGGGAGTGGAGAGCATGATGAGTGAGGGCAAGGGGGAGAGAGGACAAGGGGTCGTGAGAGCAAGAGGGAGTGAGAGCATGAGGGAGTGAGGGCATGAGGGAGTGAGAGCATGAGGGAGTGAGGGCATGAGGGAGTGAGGGCATGGGGAGTGAGGTGAGGGGGAGGCAAGGGGGAGTGAGAGCAAGGGGGAGTGAGAGCAAGGGGTGGTGAGAGCAAGAGGGAGTGAGAGCAAGGGGGAGTGAGGGCATGAGGAAGTGAGAGCATGAGGGAGTGAGGGCATGAGGGAGTGAGAGCATGAGGGAGTGAGGGCATGAGGGAGTGAGGGCATGAGGGAGTGAGGGCATGAGGGAGTGAGGGCAAGGGGGAGTGAGAGCAAGGGGGAGTGAGAGCAAGGGGTGGTGAGAGCAAGAGGAGTGAGAGCAAGGGGGAGTGAGGGCATGAGGAAGTGAGAGCATAAGGGAGTGAGGGCATGAGGGAGTGAGAGCATGAGGGAGTGAGGGCATGAGGGAGTGAGGGCAAGGGGGAGAGCAAGGGGGAGTTAGAGCAAGGGGTGGTGAGAGCCTTCCTCTAGCGCTGCACGTGCTCTCCCCTCCTCCTCCTCCTCCAGCTGTACCCGCTCTCTCCTCTTTCTTAGACACGCAGCGCGACGTTTCAGCACATCCTCATTCTACAACACGTTTCAATGTGGGCACATGCGGTTTATAGACAGGTGCGGCTTATCTATGTACAAAAATGTTTATCCTTTAAAAATGTAATCAGGTGCGGCTTGTAATGAGGTGCGCTCTATAGTCCGGAAATTACGATATGTTTTTGGTGTTTTTAACATCTTTTTGTGGCAATTTCTAATGATGGAAGACATGTATAAAGAAAATCAACCTTAAAATTGCATTTCTGTCTATTTCTTTTTTCCTTGTGAATCAGGAGCAGACAAAGAATGTTTTTTAAAAAAATGTATTTGTGCCGTTGAAACTATGTCCTAGAAAATGATAGTATTTTTTTAAATGTTTTAAATTTTGTTTAAACCTGCATCATTGAGATTAAAAGACCACTGGGAACGCTGTTAAACTAGATCATAGGATAATTGAAGTGGGACTTTAAAAAATGAAGATTTGGAAAATGCCTGTAAATGTGATCAATAATCAAATCTTTTTACTATTCCATCACTGAATCCATGAGTTCTAAAGTTTTCCACATTCTTATCTCAAATAGGCCAAAACCCAATGGCGATAAGCTCCTCCCCCAGCATAGAAAGTCTCCCTGGTGGGCGTGGGCAGTCTACCGCCTCCCCTCCTTTACCTCTGTCCAGAGGGAGTGATATTAGCACCTCACCCCCCCCTTCTGCCACCAAGAAGGAGTCTTTCTTTAACATCACTCGCTCCCGCTCCCACAGCAAAACAATGGGCAGGAAGGAGACGGTGAGTTGCCTGACATCTTTGCAGATTCCTCTTGAATCCCTTCTTCTAATTTTGCTGTCTTGTTTGTATACTTGTACCCTAGCAGGACGAGGACTTTGAAGCCCAGATATCGTTTCTTCAAGGCCAGATTAATGATCTTGAGGCTATGAGCAAATACTGTGCCAAGATGATGAACTCACACATCTGTAAGTTTGGCTGCATTCGCTCACGCATTTGTGGCTATGCTCCGAGGCTGAAAATGGAAGGAGCTAAAAAGAAAATGACAAATTCTCTGCATCGTGAATGTTTACCAAAAGTCCAACCTTTTCTGTAGGTAAAATCCAGGAGGTCATCCTTGAAGAACACCTGCAGAGAGAGGATGAAGTCTTGGTGTCACTGGCTGGACTCAAACAGGTGTGTCTATATGTTTGTATCACAACTGCAGTTTTCCTCACCCCTCCTATGTCCTTTCATAGCAAACTTACTCTTGAGCCTTTCCTATTGTCAGATCAAAGACATCCTGAAGGGGTCGCTGCGCTTTAACCAGAGCCAGCTGGAGGCTGAGGAGAATGACGAGATCACCATCGCTGATGACCACTATACCTCCACCGCAGCAGCGGCAGAAACTGCTCTGAACACTATCAACTATAACAGCCAACAGCAGCCAGGAGGTGATGGGGGGAGAAGCCGAAACTCTGACCTGGATCAGGGCGTAGGCGCCGAAGAGCCGACGGCAACCCCGCCGGAGCAGCAGGTTCACAGCTTTAGTCCCTTTTTTTTTAATGATTTAGGAAGTTTGAAGCCCTCTTTTTACATGTTTGGTCCATGTGCAGATGCCCCAGGAGGGTAAGAACTGGGACGACTACATCCTGGTGTCTCAGGATGGAGATCTGCAGGCGGAAGGTGGAGGTAAGGGTGCATCTGAGCGCTCTCCTTCAATCAGGCGAGAGCGCGGGATGGTGCGAATAGAGCCGGAGGGGGCGTCTGGGACTTTTCATGACCCCCTGTTGGTCGGCACCACCTCTGGCTCTTCCAGCCCGGATGAGGGCTCCACCAACAGCAAGGACTCCGACTTTACCATAGTTAATCCCAACGACTTGTGAATGAGAGCACGTGTAAGGTTTCCGCCTCTCGGATGCCGTCACGGTTAGCTGAAGAGAAAGGTGGAGCAGGTTTGGGTGGAGCTCCTCCTGAACTGTAAGCCTTTAAAGATTGCACATCCGAACCGTGACACTTGATGCCACAAAAACCTTCTACTGTCTTTAGTTATCATCTGTGTGACTTCAGTCCAGGTGGAGCCGATGCCATAAGCTTTCTCATCTATGTAATGCCTGCCTCATCAACATGCTGGGACTTCTTGGCATCTAACCGCTCCTTTAACCCTAGATGTCTGCTAAAGTTTCCTGCTCTGCAGACACCAAACTGTTTACTGCTTCAAAGAGAACATCAAACTGCGGGTTTGCTTCAGGGAAGGCCTCTTACTGTACGGGTTTGGAATGTGATCGTCCGTCGTAAGCGTGGAGATCGATGGTGTCCCGCTGTCACCTTCAGAGGGCAGCGTTCTCCTTCAAAACCAGTGCCTCTGATTCAAAAACCTAATTCTGTGATCTTATTCGTTTCTTCCTGTAAGCTGTTTATTTTAAGAGAATCGTGTTTTTAACCTCTATGACCTTAATTAACCAGACAAAAATGATTAAACTGAGGAGTAACTGTTTTAGTTTAAAGATGATTCCCTCTGAGGACATTTTAATGTGATAATTTCATCCTCACCTTGAAAGTAAGATGTTGTTTTGTGGAAATGATGTGAGGCAGCACTCAAAGAATGTTCCTCTAGCTGTTCATTTGGCATAAATAATCCTAGATCAATAAAACGTCATTGCTCCTGCTACCTGCTGTGTGTTTTGGGTGTCTGTTTTATAAGGATAATATCCTATGATTGTGTTTTCCTGCTGTTTTGCTCTCCATTCTCCCTGTTAAAAGTATTTTTAGACATCAGTCAAGTTGCATTAACTGTGTATAAATTACAGAAATTTGATCATTATTTAAACACTGTACAGAGGAAAGATTTAATGTAGATTTTTTTGTTGCTTTATTTGGGATAGTTTTTTTTTTCAATCCTTTTTGTCAGCATATAAGATTAAACCCTTTGAAATTAAGATATATAAAGTACTTTATAATTGTCCTAACATGTTTTCCATTATTGCTTTTCATTAGATTTTATTGACTGCAAATTCTGCAAATGGCATAAATTATCCCCTGAACTTGCCTGAGCTACTGAATAATGCTGATTATGCAATTTTATTGATTTATTCCATGAACAAAAGTCATCTTTATACTTGCAGATGCTGCTGCTACTCCTGTTAATGTTCTTTCTGCAGGGTGTTTAATTTACAAAACAATTTATACATTAAAGTCCCTCTCCAATCATCTTTCGATCTCCTGTCAAAGCATTCCCAGTGGTCTTTAATTATGATTATGCCATTTTTAGCTAAAATAATTTTAAAAAACGGTCATTTTTTTAGGACATAGTGTCTGCAGACAGCAGTAGTTCAGTAGAAATTCCCCTGTGATTCGTGGATGGGACTGTTGGCTCTTCTGATCTCCGTGCCCCTCCCTCGATTCCCCTCCCTCCCAGTCATTGCTTTGATCAGAGCTCACTGCCACACTGATCTTCATACATCCTCAGGTGGGGTGATCAATTCCTGACTGGTGTCCAGGTGGTGCCGTTGCTCCACAGGTCCCCCTATGGACCTCCAGCCACCTTAAAGCCTTTTGTACGTTCCTAATGACTATTTGGACCTGGGACCAAGGGAACAACAGCCTTTAGGTTCTGCAATGCATCCCAGTTTTTCATACTTACTTTAAAAAATATCTAAAAACAGAATACAGAAGTGTGTTGTTTATGAGAAATACATATTTGCTATAAGTATTTGCTTTAAAAATAAATCAAAAACATTTATAGTGGATGTTATTCACCTTGATGCAACAGGTGTTACTCAAACTTAAAGGACAATATCACATCTGTGATCAGAACTGAAGGACTAAAGTCAAAGTGGACTATTCCCATGAGCATACTGGTTCATTAGATCAGTGTTTTTCAACCCGTGTGCCGCGGCAGCACACTAGTGTGCCGTGAGAAATTGCCCTCATTAACTGATCTAAAAGCATTTCCCACCTCCAGGATATCAGCTCTTTTTTCATCCAAACAGGTCCTGATAAAACACTGAGTAGTTAGGAATATGAAAAATCATAAAATTATTTTTTCCTTGTTTATTTTATTCTATTAAAGACATTTTGATAAGAATGGCGGTACTGTGATTTAGCCGCAGCTTCACGTTTACGTAAAAGTCCCGCCCCTTTAACTGTCTCCACCAATCATTCTTGGACCCCTAATCACACGTCATCAGTCTGACCAATCAGAAGTGGTTAAAGTCTTCACTTCCTTGTTCTGATTTAGCTCGTAAAGTCACTCAGTTCCAACAGAAATACCAGCTAAAGCTCGTCTTTAGCTGTGTAGCTAAAAACAGAATCCGGTGTCAGACCGTGGAACAAGTGGACAAAACCATGAAGCTCAGAGAAGAGAGTCTGTCTGCCATCTGTGTCAGTTTTTGCACTACATCTCCCATGATGCATAGGGTTAAAGTGACAGCGTACAATAAGTCTTCCCTGTTAAACGTCTTAAAACCACAACGAACACAGATTAGTTTTTAAATCTTCTTGATGAAATCAGAGGTCAACAGTTTAGTTCTCCTTCAAGGTTTGTGTTTATTGAAGCCAAACATCCCAGAGTTTGGTCCAAGTCATCTTTCTAAGTGAAACACTTTTCTAATAATGTCTTCATTATTTTATATGTTTAATTTAAGAAGAAGTAATAACATTTAAAAATTAGGATTAAGGTGAAGTGGCCAACAGACACAATTAAAATAAATTGAAGCAATTAAATTATCTGAAAACAAATACAACATTTGTGTTAAAGTTTTCAAAGACTTCGTCTTTGATTAAGACAAGAATATATCAGTTTTTTGTGAGGTTACATAAAATTGCATGTTAATAAACTGAAGGGAAAAAACAACTACTAGGGTAAAATTACAAATAATTTAGTTGAAAGTTATTAATGAAAAGTAACTTAACTTTTATTAAAAACTTTTAGAAAAAACAGCTGCAACTTCCAGCTTTTTCTGCCACAATTATCACAAAAACGCATGTGAGATCATGGAGGGACTGTACATCAATACAGAATATAGAGTTTCTCCTTTTTTCAATTTGTGGATGCTGGTGTGCCATGGGATTTTTGTCAAGGAGAAAGTGTGCCTTGGCTCAAAAAAGGTTGAAAACCACTGGATTAGAGGACATCGTCACAAACGTTTTGTCACCTTGGGGCTTATGAGAAACATGGCAAATAACATGCAGACTACAAAGTTTGAAAAAGCCAGTTTAAGGAGTTAAAAGGAGGCTTTCTTTTTTAAAGTTGAGTTTAACACACATTAACACAGCATAGGTTAGATTTACACACAGCAGTAATTGGAATGGCCAGATTGGCCCCAAAAATAGAAATATTTCATTATTCAACTCGCAATTAAAGAAATCTAAAGATTGCTTTAAAATGTTTTAGGATTCAGTCCCAACTGACCGCTGCACTCTGCAAGATTTGATAAACTGTGGAGCGCATGCAAACAAAATTCAGTCCAACCGCAAAACCACATCCTAATAGTAAAAGTGCAGAGATTCTTGAAGTCATCAGAAATGAACCCTTGTGCTATTTTAGATGACCCCACCCTTACTTTGACGTGTTCTCCCTACCATGACAAAGATGGATAAAGGTGGAAAGACTTAATATAATCCATGGACACCAGGGAAGATCACAAATCATTGAAAAAAAAAGGTTCAGAGCTTTGTCTAGTGGGTCTAGATGACCCACCTCCCAATGTTAAAGTGTGTAGGATAGCACAAGGGATTAAAAAGACACTCTTCAGTCTGGTGTGATTTCTGTTTTAGGCCTGCAATTACATAAAATATGAAGAAAAAAAACTTTCAAATGATTTAAATTGTGACTTTTATTACTTAAAGATAGAGTACATAGAAGTCAATGTGCTGGCATGATGGAGAATTTCAAAAATAAACTATATTATAACAATTCTATCCTCCCAGCTTCATTAATTCATGGCTCTTGGTGTTCCAGCTGCACAAATGAGCAAAACGTGACTGGAAATTAAAAAACAACAAAATTCCAATGCTTATTTCAACTAGTTTCAAATAGTTGTTTTTTTTCTTGAAAGTGTAAGACATTATGGTATATATACACACATTGAGCCTTGAGTGCAGAAACTCGTGTTTGCTTCTCAAAAGAACCGGGATGTTTGTGCCCCACTGTTCTCTTTTTCATGCCTCACATGAATGAATGGCCATTGAAATAAAAGGCCTGGCAGGAATTCAACGAAACAAAACAATAAAAAAAAATAAAAATGACAAGCAGTCATCTACAAAATGTGTTTATTTTTGTATCCTGGCTGTTTCTGGACAATTTTTTATCTACTTCAACAATAAAGTATATCTGGAATGTCTTCATTTAGCATAAATAACTTACATAAAACTTTTTTTTTTTTTACACCAAAAGGATGGAACTACATAAAACACGGTACAGTGTTTTGCACACAAAAAAAGCACTTTCATCATTAACAATACTGCCTCCTTGGAGACATCTGCACCTCTAGAGTTGATCAGTATGGCAATTAACAGGGCTCAATCAGAGTAGGGCTTTCAGAAAAATATAAAAATAAAAGCCTTTATGCAAGACAATATTTAGGCGGTGAGGATAGGGGCTTTAGGGAAAGCAAAGGCAATCTCACACAAAAGATCTGAATACGAAAACCAATAAGCTGAAGAGACAGAAGTTGTGCTGGTTCACAAAACAGGAGAACAGCCGGTTTCTTTAATCGTAAAGTCAAAATTTTCTTTGCGTTTGACGGTTTGACTCGATATTGCAATTTGCAGAAGTCACACGGTTTGAAAAAGATTTTATTTGAGGTGTCAGTTAACCAGCACGACAGTGAAACCGCCCTCAAATCTAAAGAAAGAAATTGCATGTGAGATGGAAATGATCAACATTTGGTGTATTTACATCTTAAATCAGTACAAGCTGAACCTTGGCTTTAAGTCCTACTACATTCATCTTATCAGCATCCTGATTCTTATATCTCCAGTGTTGAGATGACATTCATGAGCAATCCTGCCTTTGTAAAAATCTTTTACTGTAATGCTTTTTCTATTAGGTCTGGATTTTGTAGAAGTAGGATGTAAATTTGGTCATCTGCTTGCTATACCGGGCGACTTCTAGCACTTGTGTTGTCACCGTGGTTTTGACGAGTTTGCGAGCGGACTCTTCTCAGCCCTACTCCGTCCTTGATGAGGTTTCCTGTCAGAGCGGAGTCATGCACCTGCTTCATGTTCTCCTGAACTTCAGCTTTGGCGTGTTTGAGCAGATCAGCTTGACCCTGGGGAGAAAAGAAGGGAAATGATGGAAAAGAGTGAGACAAGAGATGGGAAAAAGTCAAGCAAAGAAGAAGATAAAGGACAAAGGTTGTCTTAGCCTCAAAAGCTACATTCACACAGACCTCGGCAACATGCGTTTAAGCTGCCACTTCCAATGAAAAGTCCGTGTAAACATGCATAAGTGCGGGTTTCAAGCTTTTGCATTCGATACTCTTGCACTCATGCATTGCTTTGCAAGTTTTTAAGTGTTTTCTGGCTCTATGTCCACTGAATGTGTGTCAAAAGCTAAACCAGTTGAACTTTGACCAATCAGGGACTCAGATTTGGTAGTGGTGCATGGATGGCGTCCGTTTTAATTCACAGAAGTGCCAACCGTTTAAAAATTGATCATGGAGGAGAAATTAATAATCGCGGTTTGTGCTCGGCCAGAATGATATGAAACCAGGTCTTTCATATATCAGAATAGAGCTGACAAAGAAAAAGCCTGGAGGTAGATTCACCAGATTTGCACCACATAGACATTTCACACCAAATCTTTTCCGACGGTGATACCTGTTAATAACAGGTATATACCGTATGCTGAAAGCGTGTTCAAGAACTCTCGTTCAACGTGTTCTTGAACGCACATCACATGATCGGTGTGAACGTAGCATGAAAGTAAAAGAGCAAAAAATAGGTCACCCACCTTCAGAATGGTCACGTTCCAGCTAAAACTCTCCACTGCTCGGCACACCTTGGAACCTTTCAGTCCCTCCTTTGCTGCCAGACTTTGCAGCTTTTCATGAAACTCCATAGCTGAAGAAAAATAAGAAAAATGTCAACAACAAAAAAAAAAAATACTGCAAAGAAAATCATTTGTGGGGTGAAAGAAAAATCAAAGACAAAATGAAAAAAAAACAAAGTGGAAATAATGTGTACATGAGCGTGTGCAGCGAGATGTTTTGTGTGTCTGGCTTCCTCTGGTTGCCCTGGGCCACTGTTCCACTGTTACCATGGAAACCCGGAAGTGGGTTAACAAGGGGCAAACCTCACCATAAGCCATCGCCAAGAAGCCAAATGTCTGACATTCCAAGAGGTGATCTTGCACACACGCACAGAGGTAAGCAGATCGGCTGCCTGCACAGGTCCTGGCACATCAATCAGCCAGTAAACATCTGGGAATGATGGTACACATGTGCAAGCAGAGATGTAGGCCTCGCTCTACATTCACACACATGTACAAGTTGCCTCAATAACAACCTTTTCCCACGCCGTTGCTAGGCAACTCAAATAATACATGCTAGTGTAGTGTCTGTGCGTGTGTTTGCACCCTGTTAAAGCAGATCCACTAAAGGAAATGATGTCTTAAAGCCAACACTGGGAGGTGGATACAAAAAAATAAAAATAAAAAAAACACCCAGAAACAGAGGCCAGAATAGCAAAACACAAAAGAATCAGGATCTAACACATCATGCTTCACTTCTCCATCCTGCCCTCCATCTGAACTGAGAGCAGCTAAGTTTGGTAGGCTTACTTTTAATCTAGATACAAAGTTTTCGTGAAGGTTAAACTTAAGTGAACACATCCAAAGCCTGAGGCCAAAGCAGCTGATCATCCCAGGTCGATAAATATGGGTTCATTCCTTCCAAAAGCATCAGAGAGGCAAGAGATATAAAAAGTAAGTTTAGCTTTAAGAAAAAAGAAAAAAACAAAACAGCAGCATAAATTCTGTGTCCCAGCATAAAACAATGTCTAATTTCATATTTTGGCTTTTCTTATATATCCTGTCTTACTGGTTACTGTTTTACTTGGGGTAAATGTTGTTTTTCTGTATCGCCATAACCTAAAATTTAGAGCTCAGACTAAATGTAAAGACTTGGCTTTATTGCAGCATTTGGGCTTCTTCTTGTGTTTTATCCCTGCCATTGAGGCATGGACTAAAACGAAACACAAGCAGAAAATGGTGAATGATAAAATACAAGGCTGACAAAATAAAAAACTAAATGGTTTGAGGCCCTTTTGACAAATAGGTTTATCAAAAAGATCAAGGTAAAGTAATATAATGTAAGAAAGTTTGGAAAAGAACAATCAAAACAGCAGTTTTAATGAAATCCCAGCAGTTTTCTCAAATCTGGTTTTAAAAGATCTACAAACATAAATATTTTTATAAGCAATCATTGCCATATCTGCTGAAAACCATCTGAATTAGGGTTTTTTATATTATTCTTTATGGTGCGGCAGAGATGAAGGGACACTTCTTGTCTTCTGAACGTGAAGGTTTATTCTCTCATGTGTCTGATTGTACAGTGTGTGTATATATATATATATATATATATATATATATATATATATATATATATATATATATATATATATATATAAACCGTACAACACAACACAAGGGCTGTATTCTGTATGTCAGTGCATATTAAAACGTCATTATCCCATATAGCAAAAGACCTTCATGAAGGATGGAATTACAGAAGGTGTTTGGCTTAAACTGAATTACTTCTTAAATGAAAATCAATGAAAACAGAGGAAAAACCTATAACATAAACCAATCATACTTTTCTTTTTTTTTTTTTTTAAATCTGATCCATTTCTTTTATGTCAGATCTAATCAGAAAATAAAACTTGTTTAAAGTTTCATCTTTCAGAAACGCTGTTTTTGCTTTGTGTTGTATGATACTTTCAGAAAGCAGGGAATTTTTGGGCTGTTCTAAATATAACAGTTTCATTTCAAACAGTAAATCTAAAAACCATATGTGCACGCACACTGGCTATATTTAGCAAAGGTTGAAATGTCTCTTCTAAATGCAAACCCTTTTCTCTGCAGGATTTTGCTTACTTTTGGTTTTTACTGCATTGCAAACCCGACTACTGACAGCATACCCACTGCAGACGGTTACCTCAATTCTCAACAGTGTGGTGCTTGTGTAATAATCACAAAAAAGTCTAAAAAAAATAAAAAAAAACATTAGCCCACCAGCTAAGCAGCACCTCATGGGACACTTCCCCCTCCCTTGGTGCTCCTGTCATCCTTACAGTGTTGCCTCTAGCTATTCTTTCTTGCCATTTATCTTCCAGTGCCTTTCCTCTCCCTCTGCATTTCCTGTCTGCCACCAACTGTCCCATGTTTCCTTCATAGAGACCCATTTATGCCTCCTTCACATCCCAATTGGTGGTCCTCCATCTTGGGATCACCTGATCACCATCTTTACCATGAGCACACAGGAAGAACCCTGTTCATGAAGCCTGAAGGCCTTTTTTTTCTGTTTTTTTTTTTTTGCTTCTTGCATCCAGCCAGAGATATAACATTTGAAAATCAGATTTGCATGTGACCACATGTGAAAAACAAGAATAAGATGTGAAACAATGCATGGCTGGTTAATTCCTTTTGGTAATTTCCTTCAAGCTTTGCTCTAAAACACATCAAACTGTGTGTCCGTATGGAACAGAGACACACAAATATCCTTAAAGTTGTTCCGAGGATTCATGGAGTCGCCTGGGAGCAAGGCAGGGCTGTCGGCAAATTTGTGAGCATCATTTATCTCAGAAATGCACACTCGTGTCCCCGTATGACCCACCATCTTTCTGTTTAAAGTTATAATGCTTCTTATTTAGATGATGTGCAGCTGGCAAAATTCTGCTGCTGATGATTGAACACAAATGCTTTTAAACCTGTGCAAGGACAAACAGTGTTGTGCTGAATCACAGCAAATGACGTGAAGGTGGGTTTCAGGGGATTTTTTATTGCTACTGGGAAAACTAAAGTCAGATGACTCAAAGTGCTCATGTAAACAAAGCTCTGCCAGAAACCACGGGAGCAGATCAGATAGTTTGCCCTTCAAAGTCATAAATATAAAAATGTTAAACTTGAAGAAGGACGGGGTAATAGCAGTGAATAAAATACAGTGGAACAGGAAAATATAGCAGTGTGAGACAAACGAACCAGGATCTAAACACACTAGAACGTCAACATGAAACAGCTACACACCAGTTGACTGGATATGCAGTATCTTGTCATGGATTCCATCAGACAGCTCCATCACTGCTCTGCTGGCATTGACCATCTGTGGGGGGGGGGACAGGAAGCAGGAAGTGTTTTAGCACAACAAACAAATATGGGCATGGAACACAACAGGCCGAGTACATATGCAAATCTGTCCACATACGGAGTGAAAGAGCAGGCTGGATCGAATCTAAAGGCAGAGGAAAAGAAGAGATTATGGCAAATAGAGGAGAAATGGATGGGAGGAATATTTTCCAAAATGATTTGCCTTATCATATAATAACTTAGGAAACTTAAGCAGCTGGAATTCAGGCTGTGAGCAAATAATTACATTTTATGTACAGCCTTTTGTAGAGTTCTGCTGCAACATAAACTTCAATCAGATTTTTTTTTAAAGAAAAAACAATATCCATAACTTTATTTCACATGACCTCCACCCTTTCTTCAAATGCTGCAGTCGTTTTAACCCTTAGTAGTCCAGGGCATTCCAGAAATGTTTTTTATCTGTTTTTCTTTATAACAATGCTGGATTTCTTTTTTTGTATAGTACAAGCTTAGTACAGCTTTTTTTTTTCTTTTTTCTTTTTACAAGTATGTTTTCCACAATGAACCTGAAACGGTCCAAAAAACTCCATTCCAAGTGGTAAATTGTGTCTTTTTTTGTTGCAAAATAATAAAATCAATAAATAAATAAATTTTACAAAATTTGAGATCAGTTTTATGTTTTATGACAAAAGGGACCTGGGGGCAAAATAAAAGTGTATAAATCCACAAAGAAAGCAAAGACAACTTCCAAACTTTGTGAAAAATGTTTTGGGATAAAAAAACAAGCGAAGCTTCACTCAAAGTTCTAAGGATTTGGTTTCATTCCTGCATCACTGGAAGACAACTGACGTGATTGGCAAACTCACCAGCAAGTTCGGGGATTCAGGGGGTTAAACGAAAAGAGGAAGGTTCAACGTCTTTGCTATTACCATTTTTCTTTGTTAATACTGTTAATTTCTCCCTAACCGTTTATTTTTCATTCACTTGAGTGAACCATTTTCCACCCTTCCTAATTTCTATTTTCCATTTATTTCATGACGTCCTTTTTGTCTGTAGCCAACTGATCCTCTTTTAAAGGTCCCAATTTAAAGCTGTCACAGATGAGAGGCAAAGTTTAGGCCACCAGTCGATATATTAATAAATAAGAAAAACGAACTTTATAAACTCACACTCATTTTTCATGGTTATGCTAAAATATTAATCTGAAATGAGCTCTGACACTGTCAAAGAAAGAAGAAAGAGACCAAACTGGATCACTTCAATACTAAATAAAAGAGGGTTAAATAAATGACTTTGACTAAAGCATGTCAAACACAGAAAATATAATGGACTAAATCCATCCCTGGCTTTTTAAATAGGACACACAGAACCATTCAAACTCTAAAAGGTTCAAACTGTCCCTATTGGGACCTGACCCCATGATAAAAAAATGCTTTCTACACATATTTTTAAAAAGCCACGTCCGATAGAACACAAATTCACACCGACATTTGACAGCTCCCCGTTCCTCCCTTCATGTGTGAGGATTGAGGAGTGGAATTCATTAAGCCAAGCGGCATTCAAATCTATGCTAATAGGTTTGAGCACCGGGGCAAGATTTTCAACCGATCCGCTCCACTGAGTTCAAAGTGGCTGGAGATACAAAGGAAGTCCCATGCACGTTTTAATTTAGACCCACGGTGCACAAATAAGCAGTCACAGATGGGAGATGCATAGCAGTGACAAACAGCCGTGGTTAAATCGAGGTGTCACGGATTATGCACCTGAACCTTGATGAAAGGCGAATGGGACTAGAGAGACTCATTTATCTCTGCCTGTTTACATGCAAAAACCCTCCACGTTTAATATATGGTAACTACATCAGCTCAACCAGGAGGTTCTTCGGAAGTATTGGACAACACAGCTTTACAAACCAATGCAACAGATCTCTGTTATTCTACATTTGTCTTCAAAGTTGGAACAAAATCCACGTTTTTTAGCTTGATTGCAGTAAAAGGAGCAGGCAAAAACTTGGAGAGATTAGTTATCTTAAAAGTAGACAATAACCGACACCAAATGGAGGGACTAGGACTAAACTGTGAGGACAGAAATATCTTAAAACATAGTTATAAAAATAGAAATAAATACAAAGATTACCCAAGAAAACCTTGTTAAATACCCAATTCAATCTATTTTTGATCTATTTTCAAAGTGTTCCCAGTGGTCTTTAAATTATGATTAGGGTATTTTTAGCTAAAATCAAAAAGCCATCTGTGTACATGCTCTCCTTGCAGCCCATCACTACCACAACTTAACATTAGCGGTGCTTAACAAACATTGTGAGCAATATTGAAGCTATCCAGCTGTACAGCTTTAAGCCAGATACCAGCCCAGACAAGGAAAAAGAAACCTACATCACATTTGAATAAAGAAATACTCAGAAATCCAAATTATGCCTAATTTTCTAAACATTGGATAAGTCAAGTCTGGTGACCAACCTCCTCAGTGAACGTCTGGGGTTTATTTGGGTAAAAACTCTCAGACGCTATAACCCAACATGAGTCATAAGGGAATTAGATCAGAGCTAATGCTGACTGTATCTGCCCTGTAATGGCTTCAAAGTAAATGTGGACAGAGCACTTTTTTTTCTCCTTTGTCAGCTATGCAAGCTTTTACCCCCACCAGCAAGATTTTGTTGCCAATCTATGTCTCTTACCGCTTCATAAGTAGAGACAACTCGGCGAAGGACATCTGGTAGGGGCCCCTGAGCCTCCAGGGTGGGGTAGTTGTCCTGTAGATCAAACAGCAGTAAGGGTGTTCCTTCTGGTCCTGTCACTCTGGAGCTCAAAGCCAGCACACACTGCATGAGGTTAGCCACGGCTGACACTCCACACAGCTCTCTGAACACCGACACAGAGTTCTGTTGGGAAAAGAATCAGAACAAAAGAATGGCAAAATGTATTGGGATACTTATGAGATCTCCTGAACACTCCCTGGATGGCATCATGTACTGTTGCTCACCATCAAACACACACAGGTGTTCAAACCTGAGTCACACAACACAGTGATTTGTTTTCTCCTGCATCAGTTTGACAGTAAATCCAGGCAATCCCACGACACTGACAAAACATGTTATCACCGCTTTACTGCAACAAGATGGTGCAAGCACACACCGATCCAGTTTACCGCTTGCCTCATCCAGATTTGCTTTTTCATGATATAATTAATATTTATAGTCACAGCGGACTAAACATTAACCGAGCCGAACGCAAACAAGACTGTACACTAAACACTACGTAAAAGCCTCATAAAATTACTAGTTATGGAGCGAAAAACCTTGAGATGATCTTGTACTCGCTTCAGCAGCCAGGCTGCTATTACTTTAATCTCTTGATTACGAGAGCATCGTACTGGGACATGATTAATAGGAACTTGATTACATCTATGCTAGCAAGGCTTGCTACAAAAATGACTAACTTCTCTAGTAGAGACCTGTTAACATGCTTTTTGCAATCATGTACTATAATAAAATGTCTGTGTGCAGCCAAAAGTCCCACACGAGCAAAAAACGTCCTCAAAACAAGTTTTTTAAAAAAAAATTAGAATACAAAATGCTTTTTCCTTGTTAGAAGTGAAATTAATCAGCCAGGGGTCAATAACGGGCATGGGAGCATCAGAGGAACAACGGGAATAGTCAGGATCCAGACGAGAGTCGGGGCAGGTGGCAGGCAAATGGAGTCAAAGATGAAACAGGGTCAGGAAATCAGAGGATCAGGTCTGGATATAACGCTTGGAAATGAAGGCAGTGTGGCACAAACAATACTTCACACTGAGTAAGGCTCAGTGTGAAGTATTGTTTGTAGTATTCCCGTCGGTCACACCTGCCCTCAAGATATTAGCTATAAACACTTGTATTTACGTCGGTTTTTCTGATAATTGGAAATAGTATGCCTTACAATCCCCATGTAGTGCTCAAAAAAGATTTATATCTTTAAAGTAAATACACATACAGACATAATTATAGTTTTTCCCAAAGAAAATATACTATTTTAAGCTCTAAAACACTCCAAAATCCTTATTTATAGACCATAATTGTCTTAAAATAAGACTAGAAAACACATCTCAAGGTAAATGTGTCTTAATAATTATTTGTAAATTACGAGTCAAATAAAAACTTTACAGTTTCTTCAGGCAAGTCTGTTTCTTTAAACAAAATTACCGGTACTCATAAAAATTTACAAATGAAACATCTGCTTAAAAATATTATGGAAAGCTAAAAACAAAAACAAAACAACAACAAAAAAAGGAGATGGCTATAAGAATGTTTTCAAGATCAAATGACTCGACAAGATATTCAAGATTCATAGTCTAGATGTGGCATATTTCTGAAAAGTTGCTTATTTATTTTATAAAGTATAATAAGACATTTGAACCAGAAACTAGACAAAAATACTTGGTGAGATTTTGTTTTTACAGACCGTTTGCCTTCTTTGGTCATGCTTTTGGTTCCTGTTTATTATGACTCTGGATATGATTTGTAACCTATGTTTACCATTTGCTTCCGTGTGCCAGTAACTGCTCTCACTTTAGCTCACTCTTAACACAGAGATGCAAACCCAGTTCTGGTTATGTGTCATTTTAAAGCTCACGTTAGCCGAAGAACAAGATGTTCTAAATGATTGTTTATGATACAGGTAATCTATTCTTTGCTATTTTAAATGTTAATACTTCAAACTGCACTTTGCTCACTATTGGGCAGCTGTGGAAGCATCCTTGGGAAAGACACTGAACCCCACATTGCTCTCAGTGGCTGATGTTCGGCACTGTGTGAATGTGCCTGTGACTGTAAAGTGCTTTGGGCCTTCAGGGAAAGTAGAAAAGCGCTACACTGTGTTTTCCTTCACTATGTCGCAGTCTGGCTGTTTCTCCTGTTTTTTTTAAGGGAAATTTTGCGTGATTCTTTTTTTTTGTGTGTGTGTGTTCTGCATTCTGATTAGCTGGAAGTCTTGCCAATCCATCTCTCTCATCTCTGACATATACAGCTCTCAAAACCCTCAGAAATCTTTTATCACAATCAGATCTTTGTTTTCATTCTATAATTCTGGATTATGAATGTTTAAAACTTTGAGGGATTAATTAAACAAGAGAGAAAGTATAAAAATGTTCATGTCTGTCTGAGAAAGGTGGATGGAGTGTGTAGTTTTCACAGATTTCCCTTATCGAGGGTTATTTATGGCGCGTATCCTCCATAATAAACGAGGGAACACTGTTCACGCCATTTACCATTTCATGTTTTTTTTCTTTTTTGGATGGAAAGATTTAGTTAAAAACAAAAGACAGACATAAAAGTAGCCTCGGGTTTTGATCCAAAAAAACTTTTGTCACATAGACAGGCTAATCTTTTCTGTATTTTAACTTATCACAGTTATTATAAATCTGGTCAAAGTTGCCTAAAATTAACAAACTATCAATACTGTACGCATTTCTGCTGGTTTTTTTTTCTTTTATGTTGGGACTTCTAGAATAAAGATAACTAAAAGGATATCTCCTGACCTGCATGTTTCCTCTCAGGTCAGTGGCTTCTCTCAGCAGGGGGGAAGCCATCTTGAAAACATCGTCCACAGCTCGGAGTCCTAGGACCCTCAGAGCTGTGTAGTCCCTCCCCCTTCGAGTCTTTCGTACAGAAAGCCCCCTCTTATGAGGCTTTCCCCCTCCTCTCCGATTGGTGAGAGCCACATGAACGAACAGCTGAGCGTGCAGGAGCTCTTCTCCCGTGAGAGACTGGAGGGGTACGTGTCGGTAGCCCGGCTGGAGGCACTCCAGCGGTATGGTATACTGACCTGAAGAGAAGGATAAAACGACAATGGGTTTTCAATTGACTTACATAGTTAAATAAATGTAAATGTTACAGATCAACCATTTCATCAGCTAATAAATGTGTTTTTTTTACTGAATACATTTGGACTCACTGACCAATAAACTCATCTCCGATGAAGTCATCATCCAGCACCACAAAGCGGACCATGGCAAGCTCGGGCAGGTTAATCTGGAACTCAAAGCTCTCATCGAAGATAGGATTGTCTCCATTCTGGGTGACAGTCCTGGTGCGGCGCTCTGCGCAGTCAGCTGGGATTCCATGAATCTCCATGTACACATATGGGTCCACCACGTCACCTTTGGCCCCCGCGCCTTTGGGTTTGGGCAGGTTCTGACCACTGATCACCTGGAAGTAGAAAGTCTGTCACTCTTTGTTGACTTTTATTACACATTAGTTATAAAAGTTGAAGTCTTTATTGGGGATTTTTTTTCCTTTATACGTTTTGATAGTTTATTAGAAATCTGTGTTTTTTAGGTCTCCTATCCAAATAAACTGATATTCCAACAGACCAAGAAGCCTAACATTCTTTGTAAGTCTGACAGACCTTTTGACAGATTGATTCATGTACGTCTTTATTTTCCTCGTCTGGCTCAAAACTGTACAATTAGATAGCTCCAATATTGCTCAACATTTTTTGTTGCACCAGTAATGTTAGGTAGGGGTTATGAGGGGCTGTAAGCTACAGCGTGTAAACAGACGGATGACGGGAAGTGTTGGCATGCTTACTCTGACAACGGTCCCACCCACAACTCAGAGGTGAATTTCTGATGAACTACTGTGGCTCTGCGGAAACTATGTCCTAGAAAGCAACCCTTTTTTTTGTTGTCAATTTTGCTTAAAAATACCAAAATCACACTTAAAAGACCACTGTGAACGGTTTGAAAATAGATTAAAAGATGATCGGAGAGGGATTTTAAAGTTTTGAGGAGACAGTCAGTTGTGTCTTTTCATACCTTCACATGCAGCAGCTGGGGCGACACGCCGGGCACAGTATCTCTGGTGTCGGCACAGAAGTAAGACACCTCCTGTCGCATTATGGCCGGTCGTAGAACATAACCACAGTTTCCATTCTGCCGGAACCAGGCTGTGTTTAGGTCCATCATCAGTCCCGCCGTCTGAAAATTCATGGCTACGATCTGGCAACCGCACTTCCACAGGTCCTGGGGGTTCATGTTGCTGGAGTCAATTCGTGCGGGACTCGGGTACACCCGTGAGAGGAAACGTTTGTTGTGGTTGACAAAATCGCCGGGGCTGTCGCCGGCGAGACGCACAGCTAAAGATTCATGAAAGGAACACAGTTCCCATGGCTTTTGGCTTTTGGAGGACGTTGGAAAGTCTATGAAACTGATGGATTGACACAGAGTTACCAGGTCAGAAAGTTCCCTTAGTAGCTGAAAACGTTCCGGAGGAAGATGGGGAGGATTGGGTTGAGTGACAGCTATAGCAGATCTCTGCACCACATCACTCTCAGTTCCTCCAGGAGCAGCACTGCCACTGTTCACAACCTTCATCTTTTGACACATTTCTGCTCCTTCATCCTCTTCACTTACATCCCCATCCTCCCCATCAAAATCTGGCTCCAGCTTTTTACCCTTTATTAGGATTCGATGCCTTAGGGCTTGAGGTGATGGTAAGTATAAAATGCCTTCCGCTGGGGGATCGATGTACAGCCATCGGCCCAATGTTCGTGTGAGGTGTTGCAACAACACGTGCTGCTGTCGCAGAGAACAGTGGTTTTCAATACACAGAATTAAGGGATATTCTGAGGCCACGAATGCAAACCTTCCAATCGCTTCTAACACGCAACGCAGGACCAGCGGTGGGGACAGAGTGTGGCCTGTACACACCACCGGCTCCTCATCAGGGCCATCCCAGACGTCGATCTCCACGCATCGACAGCCCATCTTGAGAGCGCGAATGTAGCCAGAGATATCAGACGGGCCACGGAACTGGTCCTCAATGAGGTAGGTGTTATGGGAAGAGTTGATGTAGTAGTGAGACAAAGGTTGGGACATGTCCTGGCAAACATTGTCGTGCTCTGGGTCAAAGAGGCGGCACTCTGCTGAAGTGAGGTAGCTGGTGAAACCATCCAGTGACAGGTGGCCTTGCTGCCGCCCCTCCTCTGACGGCTCATGAGACTGGATGAGTTTGATGCTGGTTTCCTCACACACCTAGGTGAAAAAAACAAGAGCAGACTAAAAGATGAAGGAGAAATTAGCCCAAATAATATGCCCAAATAAGGAAGCTCAGTCTGCTGTGTTTTGAAAGTAAAACTAACAACTCTGGGCTTCCATTCAACAAAAACAACCAGTTCCATGCACAGGGTGGTTTTATTACAGGTGAGATTAATGTGAATCTGATAATCTGAATTTATAGATTACTCACTTGAGCCATGCCCTGCTCGGCCTCGATGAACTTCATCAGGTCTTTGGCATCCAGAAACTCCTTGTTGCTAGAGAATTGCACCAAGAGAAAGTAGATCTCTGGACGAGTGCAGAAGTCATGGAACACCTCAACAAACTCCTGCTTGCAGACTCTTTCACCAAGCTTCTGGCTTTCACTATGATCTTTGTTTTCACACCCATCATCTGTCGCAGACCCACACGACTTCTCTCGGACTCTTTGAATCTCCTTAAACCTGAGCTCCACTTTTGCACTGCTCACCCCCGGATTCACACTTTGTATAAGTTTAATGGCAAACTGCAAGGGAATTCCGTCCTTCGCATCGTCCTCTCCTTCCAAGTTTGCAGAGGAGAACAACCGCTCCAGCCAGCGAAGACGAAGGCTGTCCCGGCTGCTGGCAAGCATGTCAAAGGCATGTTTTCCGTACTGCATTAAATACCTAAAGGCAGACGAGAGATAAAAACGTGAGTTATGTAATACATTTATTTTTATTTTGATTGTTTGCACTCCTTGAAATGAACATCAGTCCTGTTTTTTGGAACAGCTTTTATAGACAAAGAAACTCAATAAATTCTATCTACGTAAATTTCAAATCTTACAATTTTTTTCAGGTAATCAAGAATGTAAAAAAGCAATCGACAGCCAAACAATAAATTGTTAAAAGACCTCTACACATCAGTCCTGAACGACCCAACATTATTTCAAATTAAAATTCTGTCATTCCTGTTTTAACGTGATGTTAAAGACGACACTTGCTTAGATAAAGCTAGCCCCCATAAAGCACAAAAATAATTTGTCAACTATGTCAAAAGTGCTTTGTCCCATTTTAGGAGCAAATGCCTTGCTTTTATGATATAATATAAAACATTAGCCTAAGATGAATTTTGCCCTTAAGAGACAGGTTCTAGGGCTTTGAGATTAAACCAAACCCTAATGCCTTAGTCACATGCACCTGTACAAGGGGATGACCCATACAGGGTAGAGGGTCGTAGATAGGGCTTGGGTAAGGCTGCATCTTGTCTGGCAGTTCCATCAAGGCTCGTGTGGCCCCCTCAAGGGGCTTCATAAAAGTGGAACGTACCATTGTTGTGCATGTAGGTGTATCGTGACGGATAAGGATAGTGTAAGTTTCACGTACCAATGACGTACAAGTGATGCTACGGTGTCCTTACACCGTAAGGTGCGTGCACTGGTTCCTTACTGATCATGTGCAAATGCTGCACACACAGGGTGTGCAGGTGATACAGAAGTGTCCGTAGGATCCCTACACAAACTACAGGTTTTGGGAGAGTACAAAAAATACAAAAATCCATATGACGGGCCTGTGTCTCACCTACCTTACCCCTACACTATTGTGTGTTGTATGAATGTTCGCTATGACCTAATGCCTGCAGCATGCCCAAAGAAAAAAATGTGCATGAACATTTTTATATTTCCAGCTGGCTACTTTGTAGAGTTTTGCCCATTTTTTGCCCGAAGAAAGCACGTATCCACCCTTAAGGGCAGTTGTGACAGGCATAACATTCTTGAGATGAGGAAGATAACAGTGGTTGATTTTAAATCAGCGCCTACAGTCCAATTCAATTCAGCTGTCTCATGCCATAAATTGGATTTTTGGAAGATCCTTAGCTAAATATACAGGATTAGAGTGATTGCTCTGTGGAAAATAATATGATTTGCATATATAATAATGTTAAAAAATCTTCTTTATTATTTGTGTTTTTTTTACCTGAGGCCAGTAACCCAAATGTTAGCCACTTCAGCAGAGTTGGCAACCAAGTCCAAGCTTTCATACATCTCCCCGTAGATAATGGAGAACGCACAGTCCTCTGAAATCTGCTCATAAACTCCACTGGTGCGGAAGGTTTCCGTGTTACGACCTGTTCGTACCTTGAATAAATGACCAGAAGAGATGCAAAATACACAGATGTCACTTAAGATAAATTACTGCAAAGTCATAATGAAGGTTGTAAATTATTTTTTGAGGTAGAGACTCGGTAGAGCCTGAAGTGGACAAGAATTTATTTTTTGCCTTTTATTTATCAAACCTATTCAATTCTGTTTTGTAAAACTCTTTTAAGGCAAAAAACCCGTCTGTTTTTATTTGACCTTGTCATGTTCCATGTGACTGTAGTCTTTACCCAGAGGAATTACATGCACATCGTTTGTCCTGGGCGTGGTCATCTGAACAGACCTGTCATGTCTATTGGAACAGCCACTCCCCTACAGCTTCTGGCCGTCCTTGAAGGAGGGCATCCCATATGAGTAACATGAATGTCTTCCTCATCCCAGTTCCTGGTGTTTCATCCTCATTGATTTTGATTGCCTCTGTAATTCAGCATATGCTAGGTTTTGATCAAAATTCGGGGTTGCCCGTCTGGGATGATCTCCTCCAAGAACAAAAAGAATCCCATAAATCGAACTGAAGTGAATTTGTTTCTTCCTGACACTCACCTCACGTATAGAGGCGAGAGTGATGCGGGCTTTGTCTGATTCTTTCTTTGACGGCTCCCAGAATAGAGCCTGTAGGCCGGCATCCATAAGGTAGTATCGCTGGTAGACCCGCGAGTTGGGCCGGACTTTCTTCAGCTCGCTCCCCTCAACCTCAAAAACAAGAACCGGATAAGCCAAAGCCGCAATGCCTCCAAAGCTGGGTGTTGTTTAAACTGCCGGAAACCCTTAAGGGGACATCATTTATGAATAAAGTTTTATCACAAAGAGTCACATGGTAACTGACCCACCATGGCGTGGATACAGTCAGCAGCACTGCTGATCTTCTTCTCTGTTAAAGTGCTGCTGAAAGAAACCGTCTTCTTCCTGTCTCGACCAGACCGGGAGCCGTCCTGAAACAGAAGGACAACAGTTTGGAGCAGATAAAAGAGATGATGAAAGAGATTTAATAGGATGAAAAATATGCAAGAGAGATCACAGACGCTGTACACTGAACACTGTATTCTTTGCTTAGGCAGGAATTTTTTTTTCCAGCTAAGAATAGATCTCTAGGGATTAAAAGCCATGAGCTTTTATCACAATAGATTATATGGTCTGCAATATTTAGCCTCCTCTTCCCAATCTGTTATTGTTTTTTTTTCCTGATAGCAAGCTAAAAGCCTTTGCTTGCCCTTGCCCTTCAACTCTACACCATTAATCATACCTGACTAGACAGAGGCAGCTGGCTGCGGCATTCTAATTGTGCCCCTCAATGGCGAGACTGGCAGGCTCTATCAGTTTATCTGAGCGCACCATCGTAGCTCATCCATTTGATTTATTGACCAATTGGCTGTCACCCCCACAAAGAACCCTAAGATACCAGATAAGAGCAAATATTATGTGGGCAAAGTTATTTGATTATGGATGTATTAGTCCTGATAACAATCAAGTCAGAGACCAAACTGAGGCTGGTTCTAGGCAGAACGAGCTAAGTAACACGATTACAGATGATCCAAATCCCAAACAAAGTCATTGAAAAAGCAATCGCATTCCCAAAAGTCTTTAGAGGCAAAAATTCAGATTAGACAATTTACTACTTGCCCCAAACGTGAGAAAAAAAACGTGTCTACAACAGCCAATCAGTGATTACAAATGAAGAATCTTGTTTTGAACTGTATTGTCTCCAATACAATTCATAATGTGTGGGGTCACATGGGCACCTCAGTCCTTACCATCAAAAGGTCATACTACACCTGCAAGCTATCCCCCCCATTCAGTTAGTTAGACTGAAATGAGCACAATAGGAAGCTTAGTTGGGAAAAATCCAACATTTGCTGCTTTACAGGTGTAAAACTCATTTTTACCCGTCAAGACTCCCAATCTACTGTTGACAGAGTCAATGATACATCAATTGGTGACAACTGAAGAGGGGGTGAACACTGATCAGTAACCTATTAGCCAGCACTTTGTAGCCTAATGCAGATCCATTTAACAAAAGCCTCAATGGGATCTTCAAAAGCGCTTGCATCCTTAATAGAAGATGAGAGGAGGGAACCGTCCATATTAAAGATACGTGGCTGATATGAAAGGCTA
Source organism: Oryzias curvinotus (assembly GCA_023969325.1). Classification (NCBI taxonomy): domain Eukaryota; kingdom Metazoa; phylum Chordata; class Actinopteri; order Beloniformes; family Adrianichthyidae; genus Oryzias; species Oryzias curvinotus. The sequence goes on from CM043716.1 coordinate 27,212,138, forward strand.
ATACAGAGGAGCGGGGAAATAAAAAGAGGCCAGAGCTACTGTACTTCTAAAGAATATGAATTAACACGTGAAAGACAAGCAGCATCATTTGTAATCAGAAAGGATAAAAGTGTGGAGCCACAGAAGGCGGAGAGCGTGCCTCATCATCACAAACCCTCCCAGAATCAGCCGGCTCATTAGGACAGAGAAGCGTTCCTTTCCATAACAAGTCATTTTGCACAGTGTGATGGGAGTGCTCTAAAAATATCCCCGTTGCCTCAAGGCATGATTGAGAAGTGGAGACACCGAGGGTGCGGACAAGTGTGCCTTTCCCTTAAACTGCTGGAAGAAAAACAGCAGGAAGTATTTTGTCACTTCTGGACCCTTAAGAATCTATTAACCTTGCAAAACAGTTGTGTAAACAAGTCTAGTTTATACTGTTTACTGAAACAGTCTATTGGTGAAAATCTTCAGCAACAGTTAACTGCAGTTAACTTTTAAAGCAAGGGAAAGACTTAAAGACCCACTCTGATCATCTTTTAATCTATTTTCACCTGCATTCCCAGTTATGATTATGCCGATTTTAGACAAAATCTAAAAATCTGTGTTGTTTTCTAGGACATAGTTTCTGTAGGCCGCCAGGAGTTTTTTAGAAATTCACCTCTGAGTTGTGAATACTGTTGCCACAGGCAACCGCACCCCCGTTTTCATCACGGAAAGCTCTCCATTTATGCCCTGAGCGTGCGCACCGCGACCATAAGAAGCCATTATCAATGGAGCGCAGATATCACGAGTCACCAGGGCAACCGTGGAAACAAGAAGAGGTCTGCATATTTTTCTCCAGCTGAACTTGACGTGCTGCTGCAGAGTTACAGTGAATATGAGCACATATTCCAGAAGAAAAGCACACAGCTGCATCTGCAAAACAGAGACACGTGGGAGAACATAGCTGCTCGAGTTAATGCAGAAGTTTGCATTTAATCATTGGTATAAAAATATTGGCTGTAATAAATAACTTTTAAGTAGCGTAAGGTGTGAAATTAAAAAATGGCGATAGTTCGGTGTACTTTTGAAGTGTTATTCCTGGTGTAATTGCATTAAATGCTGCTAGTGTACAACCAATCGGGGGGGGGGGGGATGCATTTAACGTCGGTAATGTTTAGAGGACTTTTTGTTAACCGTCCCCTCTGCAAACGTTGGTCAGTTTATTATTATTACATGCAATTGTGTTTTTAAAAAGTTAACTTTTGTCTACTTGTTGAACCTTCGCTGCGCGAAGACTTCTCCTTTCTTTTCTCTCGTCTTTCCGACCGTGGTCAGAAGCGCAGGGGAGGATTTCCTTCAGAAGCAATTCTCCTCGGGGTTCACTTTCCAGTTCCAAACCCTCAACCTCCAGAGCGGATTAAGAATGACCCCAAAACAGTTATTCTGGGAACGACACACCTTCTCTGTATTTAACTAAGTGCTCCGTCCTCCGAACACACAATATATACCACGCACACGCCTCCGCTCCGTGCTCACCCCCCCCCCCCCATCTGCACCTGCACTCGCCCCTCCCCTTGTCTCTCGTGGAGTCGCACCCCGCTCAGCACACACACGCTGCACACTACCCTTGTATTGATCAAGTGGTATAGGTTTATATGGGATTAGAAAGTAAGCAGTACTAGCAAATTGAGTGTTTCCAAAAAGTAATTGTTACATGAATCTAATTCATGTCCCTGATTTCATTTTCATGTAGATGCAATCCTGCAGGAAGTAAAGAACATGGCAGCTGCTAAAAATAGAGTATAAAACATAATTCAATCAGGTCAAATCTGAGCATGTCATGATGTAGGCTTTGTTGACACTATGTTAGACATATGAAAACATCTACATAGCATATCTAATGTTGTTTTCATTGTATATATGTAATTGACTGCAAACGAAAAACGGTAAAGCTCAAACAAAAAACGTATGGGGGAAATGACAAAAAAATCGAGGTCCTCTCAAAATCCTCGTACGAGGTAAATAAAATTCTCTATGAATTAATGCAGGCCTCCTCGTCTATTGGGTCCTCCAAAAAAGGACAATTCTTTCTTGTCACTTAAGATCGTCCTCTGTGTGACGGAAATGTGGGCAATGAAGGTTAAGCGAAAAATACCGCTTTGTCTTTTAAAAAGGGGAGGGGACCGGCCAGAAACTTTGAGTTTAGAGGATAAAACCTGCTCCTGACCAGGTTAGGTCACAGCATAAGTAACCATGGACACTGACTCAGAGTAGAAGTTACCTCTCTTTCAGAAACGGGTTTGACTTACTCTGCTTTTTCTGGTTTAACAAACCTCCCATTCTGAAACGGAAAACCCAGAGTTTCCCTGATTTCAGGGTTAACTCACTCAGAGTTTACACTTAACCTCCTTTCTGAAACAGGCCCCAGTAGTACAGTTTTATGCCAGATGTCAGCTCAGAGGAAAAAAAAAATACGTTCATGGATCTTGTCCTCTACAGGTGAATGCATGCAAATGGAGCGGAGCAGGAGGCCTGTGGCCTGCCCAGTGTAGCTTCTATGTCTTCTATGTCACAAATAAGCTTTTTTTTTTCAAACAGCATTTTTCCGTGTGCCCCTGATTCACAATGATTTGAATATAGAGATACATTTTTAAGCCTAATTTCTTTAGATGTCCTCCATCAGCAGAAAAACGTCATGAGAGCATGTTAAAAACACCAAAACACAAATATCATTCGAGTGGGTCTTTAATGAAAACTAAATGAAAAAAAACAATGGCTCAATCAACTTTATTTACCTCAAATTAATGGATAATTTTTATTGTCTTAAAATACGTGTCAAAGTTAAGGGCCACGGACTCCATCCGGCCCGCCAAGTAATTATCTCCGGCCCACCTGGCATCATATAACTTTAAATTATTGATAATAATGGCCCAGAAATATCTCACACTGGTAATATATCTTAGCAACATATAATGGTATCCCACAATTCCTGGTGCTGCCAGATCTGACAGCAGGCCCAATCCTAATGTGTCTGTGACCTTCACTAGAATATTAGCTACAAATCCCATCATGCAGTGCATCAGCTCCCTCGTCAAACACCAGCGTTGCCAGTATGGACGATTTCACTGAGGGCAAAAATAGTTGTGGGTGGGTTTGAGTTTGATTCAGTGGTTCCTTGTTGAAACACGTCTCAGCAGGAGGATGCGGTCAGGGGAGGCAGGTGAGTCAGGATTTTGTCAGGATATGTTTCTGTGGAGAGCAAAATCTTTTCTGACTTTTAAAGTTCATTCATTCATCTAATTCGTTTTATCCCTTTCTGGGTCACGGGCCTGCCAGAGCCCATCCCGGCCACTTGCAGGTGATGGCAGGGGACGCCCTGGACAGGTCGCCAGTCTGTCGCAGGGCCACAATAACACACCCATTCACACCCACATTCAGTGGGTGCCAATTTTGTTTATTTAAGATGACATAAAAGTAAAGAAATTTTAGGGTTTTGCTTTTTTAACGTTTAACTTGTATAATTTTGAAGAATATATTTTTATGGAGAGCAAAATATTGAAGTTATTTAAGGTTTAAGTTTATTAATTCTGGAAGATATCTGATTTTTATTCATATTTATGTTTAAAAAGGTACGTTTTAAAAGTTGTAAAGTTACAAAAATGTATTTTTAGTGCGTTCAATAAATGTTTATCCTGTTTGGCCCGTGACCTTCACTGTGTTTTGGATTTTGAAGCGCCCTAGTTTGACACCCCTGCCTTAAATCAATGTACAACATACATAAGTGGTGAGGCTTGAAAAGTAGAATGTAATACCACCCATCACGTATATTCAGTTTACACTTTTTTAATGCAGTGTCAAATAGAATATATAAAACTCTTTTAAACCCCCCCCAAAAAAATACACGTCCACATTCTTGCATTGGCAACACAATCCCTTCCCATCCATCACTATACTATTGGGATGTATGCAGGTTGGGAAAACTTATACTGCAAGAGGCAAGCAATAGGAAGAAGTCTAGCAGTATAGCAGTGGGTTCTGTCTATGTATTCAATAGTGTGAGAACGCGTCAGAAGCTGTTTTGGTAACAGTCCAACGCCATGATCCTTTGGGAGGCTCACTCTGCAGGCAGGATTTAGTTTTCAGGAGTGGAGGCGCTCCAGTGTGGCCACCTCTGTTGGCCTGCAGCATAAATTACTGCTGGAGTGTGAGAGAGCTCAGACACACAACCAAGCAACACCTACGTCAATGTCGACTTTTGTGTTTTTTCTTGTGGACTCTGAACAAATACTTTTGACAAGATAAGACTAGATGGCACCCAATCAGTCACAGGTGGGTTACTGCCTCAGTGCAAAAATAGAGTTTTGATTGTTGTTTTGCAACAAAAACAACAAAGTCACTGTAAAGAAAAAAACCTTAGATAAGCCTCACATGCATGAAGTAACAGCTAATTTGCCTTTCACATCTACTTCATTTCATTTCTGTGGTGCACTTGTCTGTCAAAGAGGCGGTTTTTTGTAACTCTGAGAAAGGAGGGTCTCCAAACCACCACTGCTCTTCAAAAACAGGAAGCAGCTCATCAGCCCATAGCACAGTTTCCTGTAAGTTCGTTCAGCGTCGAGAACAGCAATTTAGAGGGAGGGGAGAGAAAAACGGTGTGTGAAACCCACATCATTCAAAAACTCTTCATTTAGTATGGGTTATTTTATGGTATGAAACAGACCTCAGGGTATGATTCAATACAAAAAACAAAAGGTTTAATACAACTTTCCAGTCCATTTTTTAGCAACAAATATGCAAAAGAAAAGGTGGAGAAAAGGAATAACTAATTGAGATAAATTTTCATTTTAATAAAAAGTCTTCACAGGTGCTTTATGTGGGCAGAGAAAAACGCATGTGGTCAAGTCTGAGTTAGACAGAATATAAGAATCATATCTTTCTGTAAGCTTTACCAATTTATGCTTCCCTTTGCTTTTTTCTGCCAAAAAATGTTTTAATGACCACTTTCAGCTCCTAGTTCCAATCAGTCTCCAAGCATTCCCACTGTTGGACTTTGCTGCAGCATTTTGGCTTAGTAAAAACAATTTTATACCATCATCATGTCCTTGATAATATGCTTCTACTACTTGGTTATCATGTTCTCATTTGTTTCAACGTTAAAAAAAAAAGTCATGAAAATAGAGGAAAAGAGATGTGTTTATAAAGGTGAGTGTTAGGTAGATGTTTGAAGCTTGGCAAAAGCAGATATGCATGAGAAATGCATACATAATGCCGTCAACAAGGATAAGGGTGCACATGAAAAAAAAAAACCTTCTTTAGCAATTATTTAATTATTTGATAACAACAATGGCCTTTAGATTCAGCCAAATAAGAAGTTTTCCATTAAAAATGTTAATCTTTACTTACATTAAATTAAGAATCTATCTAATAAAATATTGAGTTTTCACCACACTATTTATACTAAAGATGTGTTAATCATTTTAGTTTTGAATAGTTCATTTTGAAACGTCTTAAAGCTCAAAAGTGTTTTTTAGTGGTCTTTTAATATGATCATGCTGTTTTTAACCAAAAATTAATAAACATGTGTTGTTATTTTAGGATATAGTTTCTGCAGAGCTGCTGTGGTACATTAGAACAGTGTTTTTCAACCTTTTTTGAGCCACGGCACACTTGAACCTTGACAAAAATCCCGCGGCACACCAGCATCCCAAAAAATAGATAAATAAAAAAAAAGAACAAGCTCATAGTCTGTATTGATCTACAGCCCCTCTGTAATCTCACATGCATTTTTGTGATAATTGTTGCAGAAAAAGCTGGAAGCTGCAGCTGTTTTTTTTCTAAAAGATGTATTAAAAATTAAGTCAAAAGATTCAAAAACTGTTTGATGTGTGTTCGTTGTTTTAAGACGTTAAGAGGAGAGACTCATTGTCCGCTAAAACAGTCACTTTAATGCATCATGGGAGATGTACCAGTGTGGCCACCAGTGTGCCACGGCACACTAGTGTGCCGTGGCACACTGGTTGAAAAACACTGCATTAGAAAGTCATGTGGGTGAGTTGTGGGCGAGACTGTTGGCATGGAGCAACCCCGCCCCTCTTACCGTTCCATTTGCAGAGCAGAGCAGGGAGCTTGTGGCCCCCCCCCAGTGTATTTTCTACATCATAAATACGCCCTTTTTCTGACTGCATGTTTTCGTCTGCTCCCAATTCACAACGATTTAGATAAAGAAATATTTTTTTTATACATGTCCTCCATCATTAGAATGTTTTTTAACAAGAACATGTTAAAAACAAGAAAAACACAACTTTCATTGGAGGGGGTCTATTATCAAAGCGGCTGATGTGGCTATAAACGGTTTACTTGTGAAGTTTTTTTTTTTCCAGTTGCAGCAGCGTTTCAATAATGAATGAATGAAGAAATGTGTTGATGGATAAAGAGTGAAGAAAAAAGATTGAGTGAAAACACCACACGATATCACTGCCTTCAAAATTCAAAGTGAAATAAACAGATGGAAATGCAGATTGGGGGGGGGGGGGGGGCATAAATAGTTTTTTATTTTTGAAAGCAGCTGATGGACCATTCAAACCTCAAGAGATGTATGGAATGAGACAGCAAACCCCAGGAAGTTGGAAAAAAAAAAAAGGCGAGAACATGTGATCCAGACTCGGGTGCCCTTTGAAACAACACCAACAGAGCGAGGTTAGTGTTGACAGAGCCATAGTAGTTTACAGAAACTGAAATTTGGGATAAATGATAAGGATTGCTTTGTGGGGACATTATTGACATTTTTTAAATTGTTGGCACAAAAATAAACTGTTGCTGGGTGAGAGAAAAGAAGGAATGGTCCAAAAATCGGAAAGTGAAAAGAGCATAGCCTGTGGCCTTGTCACTGAGCAGCAGCAGATGATGATTTATACAAACGGGATAGAGCCTCTTAATCTGGAGCCCAACACTACCAAGGTAAGGGGGTCATTTATTCAGAAACATGAGTGATTTATTTTGCAGAAGGACACTAAATTATGAAGGAATTTAAGCATCTCCAAAATATTCCATCAAACGTTATGTCAAACAGACAACATTAGGCTGCTCTGGAACACTGGGCAGGTCTGCAGAATGCCATGGAAACAGCTGTGATGCTTCAGAGTACCACACCAATTAATTCTGAGTCATGGTTTGACCTTCAACTGAGGTCAATCGGGCAATGAACAAACAATTACTTCTACTTCTACGCATCCATCTAAAATGAGAGTTCATAATTAAGGGAGGTGTAAAAGGTCTGCCAAGTGTAGAGATGTTCTTTCCATCAAAAGTAATATTTGCTCAATATTTCTTTAAATCCATCCTCCTCCCACCACGTCTTTTTCCCTGCAGATCTACTTTCACCATTGCGTGCTCCTGGATTATAAGTCATTTTATGCTGCGCTGATTATCCACACCTGCAGTTAGTCCTGCTCAGCACTTTAAAATCCCACTCCCATCATTTTTTTAATTTGTTTTCAAAGTGTTCCCAGTGGTCTTTTAATTATGATTATGCCATTTTTAGATTAAATCGGAAAACCTGTTTCATTTTCTAGGACACAGTTTCTCCAGAGCAACAGGAGTTCATTAGAAATTCACCTCTGAATTGTTGGTGGGACTGTCAGTGTGAAGAAAGCCTACCCCCACTTCCCATCAACTATTTGTTTCCGCTCTCTGCCACCAGCTTACAGCCCTTCACAACCCCAAACTAACATTACCAGTGCAACAAAAATGGCGAGCAGTATTGGAGTTATCCAGTTCTGATCCACATGACAGTTCGGACGACTAAGACGTACATGGATCTAATGCATTAAAGTGGAGCGGTGCATGGAGCTTGGCGTTGTAGGTCCTACGTCACACCTACAAGCTTTTTACAACATAATTTTTTCGTCTGCTCCTAATTTGCACCAATTTGAAAAAGGAAATCCTCAGAAATGCAATCTGAAGTTGAATTTTTTTTATTTATGACCATCATGAAAAAAATGCCTCAAGAACATGTTAAAACTTCAAAAACACAATTTTCCTTGGAGTGGGTCTACAATCCTGCTCTTCTTGTCAACAAACCTATGCTCCGTGTTTGTGCTTGTACTTTTGGTTTTGCTTGCTAAGTGGGTTTGCTAGTTTCTCGGCAGCAAGTGTTAATCTGAGGTTCTGTTCACAGGGTCTTTTGTTAGTTTTCTTGGAGCAAAACCTATAATCTGAACTCCATCCTAAAGAATAAAGCACAAATCATTGATTTTTAAATCAATGATTTCCTGCTTGTAAAAAAAATCAACTTAAAATGACAACAAAGAAGACACGCCCCATTTAGCCTTACTCTAGCATTTCTATGCACACATGGCTTTGTTTTCTTAATGTAAGTAAGTATCAAATGAATGCAGAGCATAAAATATTCTGCCAGAATGACCAAAGAAACGCACAGGCTGCACTTTTCTATATTTTTTTGTTGTTGTTTTTAAGAGAGCTTCAAGGCTACATTATTTGTAATGAAATTCTAATTCCTTCTTACCTCTTTCTAACCTCAGTAAAAATGTTAGTGGGTTTAAATCACCAATCATGCCAAATATAGACGCAGAGACATGGCAGAGTACCCTTCTTTTTTATTTTGGTTAAAAACTACATAATCATAATTAAATAACTGCTGGGAACAAATTTAAAATAGAAAAAAATATATAGTGAAATATATCGTTATCAAGCTGTGCAATACGCATGTCGTAAAAGACAATGAAAATTGTGATAAATGGTTACCTTAAACGTACTAAAACAATCTTATGGCAGTTTAAAGTATTTAACGAATCAAATAAATCCCTTTATGCATTTTAAACAATCGGATGGAGCTCTTGTATTTTAGATGCTCGCCTCTATGTAGACGAGGGTCATTTTGAGTATAATTTTAGGTATGTTGACTCTAATTTAAATTAAACTGTTGCAGTAAAATGGAAATTATGTATTTACTTGTTTTGCTATGTGTTCAGCTGAGCTGCTCATCTCACAAAAGGCAATACTGTCTTTTTCACAAAGAAATAAAGAAAACGAATATATTTTGGCAGTAAATGATGGCGGCGCGTGTAGACGCAGCGACCTCACGCTCTCCCGACAGTGCGATGTTTTGTTCGTCAAATGTTTCTTGTAGTGCATCTGCACTTTACTGTTGTTTGTTGTTTGTCTACGCACGGGACTGTGGGAAACGTAATTTCGATTCCTTTGTATGTCAAGCACATGTGAAGAAATTGACAAATAAACCTGACTTTGACTTTGACTAACAACTCTGACTTAATCTAAAGGTTAACATTACTAGTTGCTTCTTTTAACTAAATGTAATCAAAATGGTTGACAAATATTGAAGCTGTTTCTATGTGGCCTGAATCTAATCTCTGAGCGTTGAATGTCACATTCACAGTTGTTTGTTGTGCGTGTGCTACAGATGCCGGCGCATTAAAGATAAATAGAGCAGACAAAGCACTATGTGGTCAAGTCAGCCTGTAAGCAGCTCAGTGTATGGGAATTAGGTTGAAGGGAAAATCTGGTGAGCATTCACGGGGGTCTCAACCGCTCTGTCAAATTATAAACCCATGCCCTTGTGGCTAGCAGAGTAGCAGATGCTATGACGCTTCAGACCTTTGAAGTCTCAAATGCACGCATACACATGCAACTTATCTAACACACACCACGCAAATGAAACGAGCAAAGAACGCTGTTTGAAAAGGCCATCTTGGAGCATAGGCACCCACGGTTTTAGCCAATAAACGTCACTAATGTACATACTGAACACGCTGCGGCTGCTGCTGACATTGAGAGCAAGTCACCGGTGTCAACCATGGAGATATGCAAAATCATAACTTGGGGGGGGGGGTTATCTGCTTCAGAAATCCCTTTAATGAGAAGCACAGAATAAAACTCTATTCACAGACTTTCAAAACAAGCATAAAGATTCATATGCATGTCATGACTGCAGCAGGCCTTTTGAGCTGAAGCTAATCATAATAGAGAAATATTTATTATGGCTTTGATTATGTAAGTCACTCCATTTTAAATTCAACCATGAAAAGGCTCAACGTTTTGATCATAAGGTGGATAACCAATGTTTTGTGAAAATATCTTTTGATATTTGTGTAAATTTTACTGTGCATCCTCATTAAATATTTTGGTTAGATGATTTTTAACATTTTATTTAGGGCTCTGATGACTCATTTGAACAACAATTCAATTCATATCGTAATTCCTAGTTGATTTTGTTTCATTTTGATCGATCTGATTCGATTCACTGACCTAAAAAAAATACCTGGTTACTAAACAGTGCAGATGAAGTTTTCCACGGTCCAGGCATTTCTTTAAATCAAATTAATCTTTAGCACTTTGCACATAGAACATAACACAAAGTGCTTAACACAAGAACAAACAAATAAAACAATCACAACAATATAAAAATTAAAAACAGTTTTAATCACTTGCTTAATAGGGGGGATAAAGTTAGCTTAGAGTCAAAAAGAACATCCAGGTTTCTAATTATTTCTGAGTAACTTAATGAAAGATATTTTAGCTTCAGTTGCTGTTTCTCTGTCTTGGCTTCAGGACCAATGACTAAAATTTCAGTTTTTTCCTGTCGAACTACAAAATATTATTTGCCATCCATGATTTCACGTCTAAAATACAGTTAAAAAGTGCTTCTATTGGCCTTGTGTTATCAGGAGACATAGTTATGTACAGCTGGGTATCATCAGCATAGCTATGAGAGCTTATGTGGCTTCTGATGACATTCCCCACAGAGGAAGCATTTAAATTTCAAAAAGGATGGGGCCAAAGATGGAACCTTGAGGCACACCATATTCAACTTCATGGACCTTATAAAAGTGTGTGTCCATGCATACCATAAAGTTTCTCTACATGAGATAAGATTTGAACCACTTGACAACAGTCCCTGAAAGGCCAAGAACTTTAAGTCTGTTTACAAGGATCAGGTGATCAACAGTATCAAAAGCAGCGCTAACATCTAGTAGAACTAATAATGAGATCTGACCTGAATCCAAGGCACACCTGATATCATGACCTGTTTTTAACAAGGCTTTCTCGGTAATGTGGTTTGTTCTAAAGCCAGATTTATCTCAAAGATAATGTTTTGTAAGAGAAACTCATTCAGCAGAATGAAAACAATTTTTTTTAAAGACCCGTAGAACGATTTAAAAAGTGATGTGGGGATGGGATCTAAAAAAAACGGGTCGTTGGATTGAAAACTCGACAAAGTGTTGCAGCTTCAACCAGATCAAAACTGTCCAGGGCTTCCTCATGTAAAACCAAGTCATCATTTCCAACAAAAAGGCTTTTCTTTTCATTTATCACATTATTTTGATGTTATATTCTTGCAAGATAATCAATTGTAAATTAAACATGTGAACAAACATACAAGCAAACAAGAAATAGTGGCAAACCTGAAGTTCAGCCTACTGCTTTTTCCACATCAAAATAATCCAAGGGGAGCATTATTAGAACATTCTAGAACCCTGTTTGGTCACATCTTTGCTAAATTCAAAGTGTTTCCACACATTGGACTGGAATGATGGACTGGTCATTTATTGCTGCATCACGTGTGTTGTCCGCTGACTAGGTCATTTTTACATTATAGTAAAATAAACCTACCTTGCTTCAATCCAAACGATATTTTTCAGTATTGATATAATGGATTTCTTTCATTTTGAAATAATTTTATAATGGTATAGGTCGATTTGATTAAAAACTTGCCTAAGACAGATCTATCTGGTTGGACTGTAGGAATCGATTCATCGATTATGTTGACTAATCGTTACACCCCTAAGTTTTTTGTGTCTGTATATTTTGTTGATTTGTTTAT